>JAJTUV010000718.1:0-600000 GCA_021653895.1 Mastomys natalensis
AAAGATATACCAAACTTTCTCTGTAAATCCATATTCTGTTGATATCATTGGCAAGCCATTGCGTCTCATTCACTTTCCAGCTTTGTACCACGAGGTAAGTGGTGTGACAGACTATTTATTGTCTTTACTGGGTATATAGAAACATGCCACTTTATTGCAGTTCCCTGATTCCTCCTTGTACAATGGAATAATATTAGAATTCTAGAATACGTGTTTAAAAAGGATTAAAAGGCAGAACTTATTTCTTGTGAATGGAATGAGTGCCGTAATATATTTATATCTGCAACTTTGACAGATGTCACCCAGGTTTCCTATTCTTATTTTCACTATTAATTTTTTTATATCTCTCATTTGTTGAAGAATTAAAATGTCTCCAATGCCTGCAATACAAATGTTATAAAATGAATGTTATACTTTCTTCTCTCTGGGTTTACAGACTAGGATGAGTAACAAAGTCATGTAAATAAATACATATTTTAAAATAATTAAATAAAATACCTCTTCTCTTGCCTCTTTTTACTTGTGTGATTCTTTCATGGTTTTGACCCTGAGTAGCCCTGTTTCCTGTAGAGTGTTGTGATTGTGTACATTTGTCTGAGTGTGTGTGTGTATTGTATATATGTTTTTGTGTATTAGGTTTTCTAACTGGTGGACTGTGAGTAGCACTGCTGCTAATGACACTTTTGAACAGAAGGAGCAGAGAATCAGTATTTCAGGCAGTGTTGGTGGCAAGGACTCTGCATACCTACTGAAGCCAAGCTACAACAGGAGCAGAAACTAGCTTCAGCTATTTTATTCAAAAATGAGTATGGGTCTCTTTTAATTCAGCTTTATTTAGGGAACAGGCAGCAGGCCAAGTTTGACACATAAGCCTTAGTTTGTTGACCCTTTGAGTGCTACAAACTTTGTTCTTGGCTAGTACAAAATTACTAGTAAATAATATTCAATAAGTGCTTTTTCTCTTTTGGGTGTTGTTCCAAACTTGACACATAGCTGCTTATTTAGTTCTCAAACCATCTGAGTCAGATATCATTGCCACCATTTTTAAAATAAGGTAACTAATATGCCCAGAACCATAGAGCTGTTTAGTGATGATAAGGACTTTGAATCCAGAGGATGCTAGAACCCGGGCTTTTTGTTAATACCAGTTCCAATAGTTACATCCCAGGAATGCAATAATTCATTCTTAGGCGACATAGTAATGTAATTTACTATATAGATTTAAGGAACAACTATACTTATCTCTTTGTGCTAAAAATGTTACTATGCTGAATTCCAGGTATATAATGATTCACTGCTAGAAATATTAATATAATTTACTGTATTTATGGATTTTTAGGGTCAACTGTAATTATCTCTTTGGTGCTAGAAATTTTCTTAAATTCAGTTACCAGTCCTAATAACTCACCATCAATAAGAAATAACCTTATAAAATACTCTAGCCGGAACTTACATTGAATGTTTTAGTGAAATACTAGAAGCACTTCTATTAAAACATGGGAACATTATTAATATTGGTCCAGAACTCTTATCTGATACATTAAGAAATAAGAAAAATAACTTGTAATAGGATAATAATAATGTTATTTATAACTGATATGATTGCAAACTTAGAAAATAGAAAATAGGGCTGGGGTGTGATTTAGTTTTGGAACACTTAACTGTATAGCAGATGTCATAGGCTCTATTCCTGGTAGTCCTATCACCATTACTGCCACCCTGACCACAACAACGACAAAACGGAATTAGAGGAGAAATGGTAAGACTAGACATCCTTTTCTTAAACATAGTGGGAAAGTGTCTAGTTTCCTCATCTCTTTCCCTCTCTCTACACTTCTTTTTCTTTCTTTCTCTTTCTCTCTCTCTCTTACACACACACACACACACACACACACACACACACACATAGTAATCTGAAAATGACTTAAAGGGTTTCAATAAATATCTGGCTATGAGGTTAATTTACTAGTGTTTTTTCTGTTCTAGCAGTGACTGACTTTTGAAATAGTTAAGAGAAAGAGAAGTCGTAAGTTATAAAGTACTTTTAAGAATTGTAAAATATATAGTAACTACATGAAGAAAATATGAATAGCTGGAGAAACATTTCTGAAATTGGTAACTCACTAATTCCTACAAAGTGGCAGTTCTTACCATATTGGTTTATAAAATCATTGTTTTAATTAAGAATTTAATGTGATTTTAAAATGAAACTTGCAAAATTGAAGGTTAAAAGTGGAGGAAGCCATAGTGGCACATAGTCAAATGCATTTCAGGAGTAAATACAAGGGGGACTTACTTATCAAACATAAAGATCAAATCTTTGCAAAGCTTTATTTTTTTTAAGATTTATTTGTTTTTATGTGTATGAGTGTTTTGTCTGCATGTGTGTATGTGCATCAAACGTGTTCAGTGTCTGCAGAGTCTACAAGGTGGCGAGAGATCCTTGGGTCAGTCATAAGTTGCCTTATCGGTACTGGGGCTTGAACCCAGATCTTCTTCAAAAGCAGTGAGTAACTCTTCAGACCCTAAAAGTTTAACTATTAAAATACTAAGAATCTGGAGTAGAGATAAGCATAATTATCAAAGGGACAGGATAAAATTCAAGAGAAAGAAGATATAGGCAACTATTGAGTAAGGGAAAAGTTAGTTTTTAGTAGTGTAGGGAAGTCTTCCATCCAGTTGGGTACTCAGAAAATTTAAGTTTCAAATGAACTAAATATCCAAGGAAAAAAAAAAGATTTAATGTCAAAAATTTTTGAGGTTTTTTTTTTTTTTTTTTTAAATCCTTGAGGTGAAGACTACCAAACTTCGGCATCATTTTAAAAAGGCAGTTGAGAGACTAGAATACAGTGTTCACACAACAGAAAAAAACTTAACACCGAAGCTTTTTAAGTTTGCATACAATTATTGCAACAAAGATAGCTTAGTAGAAAATAGGAAAGACTATGACCAATAAATTCATAGAAATAAAAATATGGAGATCATGAGGATGGAGAAATGGTTCTGTGATTAAAAGCACTTGTTGTTCTTTTCAGAGGACTGAGTTCAGTTTCCAGCCACATCATGGTGGGTTCAGAAGCATCCATAGCTCCAGTTCCAGGAGATAGAATATCTTCTGCTGATCAGTGTGGGCATTAGTCCTATATATGATACATACACATACATGCAGCCAAAACAGAGATCTTATAAAAGCTTTGAGGAGACAGCCACAGGAGTATTTTGAGAAATTTAGCTTAAAACCTCAGTGAGAGATGACTTAAAAACTTTGAAGTATAACTAGCAAATTATTGGGGAATTTTAGTAGTGTCAAACTGGAAAGCAGGCACTCAAGAATTATTGAACAGAGTATAAATAGATTTTTTTTAAAGAGAGTTTGACAGTTTCTGTCTACTTTAACCAATAAACTTCTGAATCATACCCACAATATAGACATACTTGCATAGATTCCTAGAGAATATTGATACTACATGGTTATAGCTGCAGAGGAAGACATACATAAATGAAAACTGCAAGTGTGCCAGATGTGTTGGCAGGTGCCTTGAATCCCAGCCCTCATGAAGTAGAGGAAGGGGGATCTCTGTGAGTTAAAGGCCAGCCATGGTTACATAAGGAGACCTTGCCTAGAATAGAAAAGAAAAAAGTCAAGAAAAGCTTGAGGCTGGAGAGATGGCTCAGCAGTTACTTACACATCTGTACTGATATTACAGCTCAATTCCCAGTATTCAGGTACCTTGAACTCCAGCTCCAGGAGTTCCAGTGCCCTCTTTTGACTTCTGTGGGTATTGCACTCACAAGCACTGTACACACACACACACACACACACACACACACAGATAAATCCTAAAAGCCAGGAAGTGTGTCCATCATTAGAATAAACTATGGTGTGATCTTAACAATGGAAAGTTACGGACCATCAGATAGATGGAGTAGAGCCAGGAAAGTAATTTTTTAATGAAAATCTCCAGGTATTTTTCATGGAAAACCTAAGAGAGTTGTACATGTGACTTTATTTGTATAATAGCTGCTCCAGAATAGCACTTGCACATGCAGAGGAAAAGGAACGCTGCCCACCACAGTTGTGATGCTTTAGAAGTAGAGTTTGGATTTGAGGACAATAAAGAAAAAGTTATGCTTATATGTATATGTTTGTAACAGCAGGTACAGCCTTTGTGGTCTAACAAACCTGGTACTGAAGAGGGGATTGGGTTTGAGAGATTCTGATTGGTCCTTTTTCAAATCATTTTTTTTAATTGGGCAATTTTTAGTTTTTGACCTTTTCTGTGTATTTTTTAAATAGTATTTTCTTTCACTTGCAAAAGCTTCCCAGTTAATCTTTAAATTTATTGGTATTTTTAGAAATAGCAATATCAAGGCCAATGAGATGGGTCAGCAAACAAAGGCACTTGTTACCAAGCCTGCCTACCCATATCAATGTCTAATACACATATAGTGAGTGGAAGGAGAAACTGACACACATACTCTCATGAATACACATGCCTGGCACCTGTAAGCACACACACATTTTATAAGAAATAACAGGCTATTAAAGGCTAAGACTCAAAAACAAACTGTCAAAGGAAATAATAGTTTCAATATAATGATGTATCTGAACTGCAGTAAAACACATTCAAAGAAGTAAGAATTATACTAGTGATTTTTAACTTTTATAAGTTAACTGATATCCAACGTAATATTATTGCTTTTATTTGTGTGTGTCTAATGTATGCATGTACTTAAATGCCAGTACATTTGCAGAGGCCAGTGGAGAATTATGGGTGTTCTGCTCTGTTACTCTCCACCTTTACTCTTTTAAGACACAATCTCTTATTGAATCTGGGACTAGACTGGGTAGCCCGAGGCCAGATGACAGGCCAGCAAGTCCACAGTTCTCCCGTTCCCGCCTCCCCATCCCTTTAACTTTTTAGATGTAATTCTTAATTGTAGCTGTAGTTGAGCAGCAGAGTGCTTGTTTAGGCAGTTCTGGGTTCTATCCCTACACAAATTATAATTGTGAATGTTTTCCATCTTCCATGTGCCTTCATCTTTCATATCATATCATATGGAAAAGCTCCTCCTTCAGAACTCCTCCTGGGGATCTGATCAAGGGTCTTAGGCAGGTAAGACAAGTGCTGCATCACCGAGCCAGCCCCAGAACTCTAAAGACAGTTGGTGTTAGAAATCAGGAGAGAAATCACTGTGTGTTAAGAGTAAAGACAGGAGTTTTTAATAAACAGGATGGAGAGAAATTATGTACTTATAAAAAATAACTTTAAGCCCAGGACTAGTTAGAGGTTTATAACAGAATTTGGAAAGCACTGCATTAAGTTACTGTGTTCGACTGAAAGGCTCTGTTCTGTTTCACAGAACATCAAAACAGGATTTTCTTGTCATAAAATTTGTTCTTTGCAAGTAATTGGTGAAGCTAACTGTGTTAAGTATGCAAAGTTGCTCTAGCTCTGCAGTTTCCGCATCAATGTGCGAGCCATGATGGCTGTGAGAGGAACTGCTCAGCAGTTAATGTGGTCAGAGAGGAGTCAGGTAGCACATGGTCTAGAACTTGAAATTCTACAAGACCAAAGTGAATGATCTAGCACATAAAACATAAGAACTTTTACAGAGGCCAATAAGATATCTGCAGATGAGAATAGAATTAACCCAGGTGCAATTACCTTATGACCCTAGAAGTACCTCAGATGTCCTGTACACACCAGACACTAAGGATCTAAGGATTTAAGATAACACTACTTAAAACACGTGTTTAGTTAAGTGGCCATTCCCAGTCTGTTACTGGGTTGGACTTGCTCTCATTTCTGTAGCTTGTATCTTATATCACATAATTTCTTCTTCTCTTTCTCTCCCCACCCCCCTGCTTTCTCTTTCTGCTTTTTGAGAATCATAGATTTTGCTGTATAGCCCAGGCCAGCCAGGAGTTTGCCATGTAGCTTAGGATGGCCTCCATCTTACAGTGATTTTATTGATTCTGCCTTCTGAGTGCTGGGATTACAGTGTGTGCCACCATGCCCAGCTTACATTGCCTAGAGTATCTCTATAATGGTGTGTGTGTGTGTGTGTGTGTGTGTGTGTGTGGTGGGAGTGAGAGAGAGATAGAGAGAGAGAGAAGCATTCTTTGGAATTTACTTTGAATTCAGATTTCATTATAGTGTGGTTTTGTTGTGGGGGAATGAGGACTGACTATATTTCCTGAATGCATAATTAAATGCTGTTCACTGAATCCAACTAAGAAAAGTAGTAATAGTGACTTTCAACACCACCCCCAAACTTCTATTCCTTTGGGGTTGAGGCCTACCCATCCTACCTGTTATACCCATTTTCCTTTCCAGTAGACAAGGAACTGGAGCTGAATGTGGTAAATATGTCATAAGAAATGTTTAGATTATTTATTAACAATCTATGTAATAATAATAATAATGAATGTAGTTTAAAATAAAATCTTTTAAATTTAAAAACCTTGATCAATTAAAGACACCACCCACCCCAAGACCAATTAAAGTGAGAACTAAGGATAGCTCTACAGGTTACCAAATTTTCATCCCTATAGTTTGCACTTATTCTGCCTGTTTCATGCAGCCAGATGTCTTAGAATCCTGAGTTAGAGGCTCCACGTAACCCCAGCTTAAGGATGATACATTTAAACAAAACTCATTCTGGAAGTTGCTAGTAACTTCAAGTCTTACATTGAAATAAAAGCTAAGGAATTGTGTCGTTTATTCAAAGTAAGTAAATAAATAGCTTCAATTTTTTTTTTAGGTAGGGGATGTATCAAGAGCATGATGACTTCTAAGTAGTGAAGTCTGGGGTATACTTTTAAAAATAATCATAATTTAAAGCATAGCCTGTTGCTTGCAACCTGACCAAGACCCTTGGGGGTCAGGGTAAGAAGGCATAAAGTTAAGGACATAGACTCTGGAGTTGGGCAAGTAGCAAAAACAAACTCATTTATTACAGGAGCTGGGCAAACCTTTATACCTAACTCCCAGCATCTCATTGGCTCTCAAGTAGCCAGATATGGCACTGTCTTCTTCTCAGTGGCTCGCTCTATTGCCTGGTCCAGCATCAACAGTCTCTAAGATTCTAGGCAGGCTCAGGGAGGAAGTATCAGCTGCACATATGCCAGAATTGTGGCTGGGCCTGCTTGGCTAAGTTCTTCCTACAATAGCCATTTTGTCCTAGCACATCTGTTTACCATTCTACTGGCTATTGGGCATACTAAAAAAGAGTCACAAATGTAGGTCCCTTGACATTATAAAGTAAAAAGGATTGGATTTGCTTTTTGTCTTGAAACAACTAAAAACTAGACCAAAGGCCTGGAACATTATCGCTTGAGGCATTAGACATCAGACAAAAGAATGAGTCTGTGATTGGTTGAGCTTCCTTGAAGAGGTTGCCAGACACAATACAGACAGGGCAACCCAAGTCTGTCTTGGCAGACTCTGATTTGAGATTAAGTTACAATCTAGGAAACCTATGAAGATTATAATGTGCCTGTCAAAGAACCTAAGATGGAAGAACTGCATGGAAAATGAACTTCAGAAATCTGGAAGTGGTTCCCTTAAATAGTCAGCCAGAGTAGTAAGAAATGGACACATTTGCCTGTATATAAAAGGAGACACCTAAAATGATCTTTCCCAGTAGTACCTAAGCTACTGCAGAGCCGGATGAAGCAACTACTCTAAGAAGGTGGCTTCATCATTCAGAAGGCAGTTGGCTACAGGGCACTGAAAGCAAATCTGGACTTGAATAAGCAGTCCTATTCTGTAGTTGAGTGTTGTCTGGAGCTCACTGTATATAAGTCAGGTAGCCTGAAACTCATGGCAGTCTTTCTTTGTTAGCCTCTCAACTATTGAGATTGTATCCTCTATTACACTTGGCCATGAGGGTCTTAAAGGAAGAGATGGACTACCAAGTGGTAGAGACTTATTGTTAGGACCCTGACATTACTAGAAGGGATGGGCCACCTTGTCATGCTGTATGGGTAGGTGATTCTAGTAGGTCTGGAAAACAGCATTAAATCAAAGGTAATTATGCCTTTAGACCTTATGGTATTTGTACTACTAAATTTTAGAATTACTTTTTTCTTTGCCCTTTGGGGACAGAACCTCTATCCAATGTATATACCATCATTGTATTTTGTAAGCACACAATTTAAAGGGGTTCACAAGTTGAAAGAGAAAGAATTATGTTGGAATAAGTCATGAGTTTCTCCCAATGATTGATGTAGGTGATGTTAATATGAAATTTTGAATTTTAGAATTAATATTAAAACAAATTAAGACTTTTTTGGGACCATTGGGACAGAATAAAAAAGACATGAATTTTGGGAAGAGGTAATGGCAGTGTTAAGTTTTGAATGTGTGTCTCCAAAATTCTTATTTAAATGCCTTAACCCTCAGTGTGATGATGTCAGGAGGCAAGGCTTTGGGAAGATAATGAGACCTAAGATGAGGTCCTAACGGTGCAGCTCCCACGATGAAATTAATGTTCTTGTAAGAGGAGGTACAGGAGCTTCCTCCCCCTCATAGAGAAAACATGAAGATAGCTGTCTGAAAGAGGAAGCAGGTCCTTGAGGAGCCAGATAGCTAGCACATACCTGACTTTGTAGCCTCCAAAACTGTGAGCAGTGTCTTTGAGCTACCCAGTGTGTTGTGTTGTAGTTGCCTCACTATGACAGTTTGCAATTTCTTAAACTATTCTGAAAGTTGTCTGATTTTGTGTTTTTCCTCTGTTGTGTGAATTTGTATTTGATGTACTGTCATGTCTGTTTTATGCTTTTGCCATGTATATACAAAGGAAACCTAGTGTCATGAAGCTTTCCTGCTTTTGTCTAGGACTTATATAACTTTGATTCTTATACTTAGATCTTTAACCTATTATTAAGTTTTGTATGTATTATAAGAGTTCCAGATTCACTCTCTGTGTGAATATCTCAGTTTCATGACCTTGTTGTTGAAGAAACTGTCCTTTCTCATCTTGTAGTCTTAGCACTCATAGAAGATTGACCATATGTTAGAATATCTCTGAGGTCTTCTATAGTTCATTGATCTAGTTGTCTTTCTCTATACCAGTACCATATCTGTTATTATTACATGGCTTTTAAATATGTTTAGAGGACAAGAGGTATGAATCCTGCATCTCTTCTTTCTTTCAAAGTTGTTTTGGCTCTTTATAGTCCTTTGAAGTTCCATATGAATTTTAGGATCAAATTTTCTACACCCCTAAAAATTGCTGTTTTATTGAGTCTGCAGATCATTTGAAGAGTTTGGAAATCTTCAAAATAAATCTTCGAATAAATGAACATGTAGTATTTTCTCCTTATTTGGATCTTTACCCTTTTCAGTGAACTATTGTAGTTTCAGAGTACAAGTCTTACCTCCTTGGCTAAGTTTCTTTAAATATAGATTTATTTGCTTGCCTGTTTGTTTATTATGTGTGTGCACATATGCATATGCTATAGTATATGTGAGGAGGTCAGAGGATAACTCAGGAGTCAGGAGGGGCTTTCCTTGTTTCTTCGGTTGTGCTCCATACTCCAGGCCAGCTGCCCTAAGAGCTCCCAGGTGATTCCTATCTCTGCCTCCCATCTAAACATAAGCGTGTTGGGGTTATAGTTGGGGCTACCCCTTCTAGCATTTTATGAGTTCTGGAGATTAAAGTCAGTGTCAGGCCTATATGGCTTGTGCAGAATTACCTGCTGAGCTGTGGCCCCAGACCCATCTTTATTCTTTTTGATGCTACTGTAAATTGAATCTTGATTATCCATTGTTAGTGTATAGTAACACAATTCATTTTTCTACATTGATTCTGTATCCTGGAATTTTGGTAATTTTTTTTTTTATCAATCTTGTGAAATCCTTACATTTTCTAGAAATAACATGTTATCTGCAAACATCATTTTACTTCCTTTTTAAATTTAAATGCCTTTCTTTTTCTCCTTTCTTACTTAACTATTCTAGCTAGAACTTTTATAAATGCACTGAATACATGTCATCATTGTCAGGAAAAATAAAATTATAATGTTACTATAATCTAGTTCCATTTGAACATTGTAAATCCAAACAGCCTAATTCCAGAGACAAGTGCCAAAATAGCACCCCCCCCCTCTTTCACACACACACACACACACACACACACACACACACACACGTCAAGGCAATGTGACTCCTTAAAATTACTAATTCCATAGTAATTGACTTCAGTGAGAATGAATTAGATAAAATTCAAAGTATTCAAAAGAATGTAAGAATGTTGAATGGAATCCAAGAGGATATGAATAAACTTCTTGCTATATTTAGTCACTAGGAACAGCTGGATGAAATAAGGAAGTCAATACGGAATATGAAAGAGGAATTAAGTACAGGTAGAAATACTGAAAAAAAGTTGAAAATTTGGAAATGAAAATACCAATAAATGAAATAAAATTTTAGTGGAAAGCCTTCCCAGTAGAATTAAGTGGAGAGTAGTGTTAGAGCTTGATGACAAGCTGAGAGAAGTAGAATACTTTGTGACAAAAAGGAAATAAGTAAGAAAGCATGAGCAACATCTGAGATCTATGGCAAACGATTTAAAAGTCCAAATTTACAATCATGGGTATAGGACCAGAAAAATGAGCCAAAGGCAGAGACAGTGTATTCAAGAAAGGAATGGGAAAATTTCCAAATTTAGTGAAAGAGGCGGCTATCAGATGTAGGTGACATTTAGAAAACCAAATAAATAGGATCAGAAAAGAACATGCCACATCATACTCTGCTTAAAACAGTAAGTAGTCAGAACAGAGACTATTGAGAACTGTCTGAGAGAAGCACCAGTCACACATATAAAGGCAAACCTATCAAGAGAACAGTGGATATCCTAGTTAACTTAGTTAATTGTCAACTTGACACAACCTAGAATTCACCTAACGGAAGAATCTCAGTTGAAGTATTTCTTAGATCAAATTGATATGTGGGATGTTTTGAGGAATTTTCTTTATTGTTGATTGACATAGAATGATCTAGCCCACGGTGGGTGGTACCATTCCCTAGGCAGGTGGTTCTCCTGTATAAGGGAACTAATTATGCATGAGCATGAGACCAAGCAAGCAAATGAGCCAGCATGCAGCATGTTGCCATGATTTCTGCATACTTTCTTGGCTTTGAGTGAATGTCCTGGTTAGAGGTAATGCTGCGTGCATGGAATAGCAAGCAGGCCTGCCTTGAAGTCCCTATGACTTTGTGTCCCGACTTCTTTCTCTCAGTGACCTGGAAGTATAAGTCAAATAAGTCTTTTCCTCCTAAAAGTTGCCTTTGTCCGTGTTTTATTACAGCAGCAGAAAGGAAACTCAATGGAGGATCTAAAAGTTAGGAGCTTTTAGAATAATATATACCAAGGTCTGAAAGACAGTAGTTGTCAACCAAGATTTACTATACTCAGCAAAGGTATCCTTAGTAATTGAAGAAGAAGGAAAAAGTTTCTATGATAAAGAAATTCATGATTACTAATGAAGCATTAGGGAAGATACTTAAAGGAATTATACACTGAATAGTACATATATACATATGTATACAATATATATACATATACACACACACACATATATATCAAATGGCAGGAGTTAATGCATACCTTTCAATACTGAATGTTCCTAGTTTCAATTTTCTAATTAGAAGATAATGACCTGTAGGTTGGATTAAAACACTGGACCCAAGCAGGATATGATAGTTCACACTTTTAATCCCATCACTCAGGAGACAGAAGCAGGAGAACTTTTGTGAGTTCCAGGACAGCCAGAGCTACATAGAGAGATCTGTCTCAAGCAACAAAAGAACAGCAAAGAAACCCTGACCCATCTATATATAGTATATAACTGTCAAAAGTAAGCACAGCCTTAGGTTAAAAGAGGAAAAGATCTTCCAAGTAAGTACATACAGCTGGAAAGCAAATGGGTATAGGAAATAATTTTACTGCACAAAGAATTCAAACCAAAATTATGATACAGTCATATTATTTAAGGGAATAATCCGTCAAGAGGATATTTCAATTCTAAATGTACAGATGCTGAATATGGATATACCCCGTTTCATAAGATGAACACTACTGAATATAAAGGAACAGATTGACCTCAGTATATGTCAGTAGGTTACTTGAATATCTTACTCCAACAAAAATATCAACAAAGAAATAGAGTTAAATGATATTACAGATCAAGTGGACCTAACAGACGTCAACAGAATATTGTAACCAAACGGTGCAGAATATACATTTTTTTTCTCAGAAGCTCATGGAACATTCTTTGAAGTGGACCTTATTTTAGAATACAAAGCAAGTCTAAAGAGTATACGAAAATTGAAATATTTTCTTGTGTTTTAACTGATTGCAGTTTAATAAAGCTAGAAATCAACAGCAAGAAAAATTACTGAACATACACAAAATCATGGAGCAGCACAGTACTGAATGAATCATTTACAAAATAAGGGAAATTAAAAAAAAATCCTAGAATTGACTGAAAAAAAAAAAAGATACAAGAAGCCATGGAGACGATGAAAGCATTTCTTCGGTTATGTGTGGTAGTGGGGTGGGTCTGCACATGTGTGCAGTTGTACTTGTTCATGAATATGTAACTGGGAACTGGAGGCTGGTGCCCAGTGTCCTACCTTACCTTACCTTATCTCTTGACCTTAGTTTTCGAGAGAGCATCTCTCACTGAACCTGAACTAGCTGTTTTTGCCAGGTTGGTTAACCAGGGAGCTAGTGGGATCTGCATCTACGTGTCTTTGTTCCCCAGAGTCAAGGTTACTGATGCATTGCCATGTTGGGGATCTACACTCATGGCCTTTCGCTTGTACAGCAAGCATACTACCTACTGATCCATGTCCCAGCTCCTAATCAGAACATTTCAAAGAGAAGTTTATTAGCTAGACATTCATACATTAAAAAAGAAATCTGAGACATACCAAATAATTTAACATTTTTAAAAATTCTGTTTTATGTGTATGAGTGCTTACCTACAGGTATATGTATGTGTACCATGTGCATGCCTGGTGCTTATAGAGGTCAGAAGAGGGTGTCAGATCCCCCTGAAGGTAAAGTAATGATCCTTGTGAGCTACATGTGAGCACAGTACATGAAAGATCAACATGTAGTGCTTGTAATTTAGTACTTGTGACCCATTTAACAGCTTCCGGGTCAAGACACAGGGCAGAGTTAGCATCCCAGAAACTGTTTCCTGCTTCCATCCTTAACACCTCAAAGGCAACCAGTGTGCTGATTTTTAACAGTAAATTGTGTTTGAACTGTCTACAAAGTTGAACAGTATGTGTTCTCTTTGTTTTTCACTTACATTGTATTTGAGAAATTTTACTCCTTGTTCTCTGAATCATCAGTTTATTGATTTTCTTTGGTTTATATAGTTATTGAATAGATTGGTTGATTGGTTGATTTCTAAGGGCATTAGGTTGTCCATGGTTTTAAAGGACTGTTAACAAATCATGTTGCTACAAACTCATAAACTTAACTTGTGTGCTGGTCCACATGTGCATGCATTACTTTTGGGCATCTGTTGTGAGTCTTTGTAGTCAGATCATAAACAGCATCTACTACATGCATCTGCCCATCTTTGGTAGATAGGACTGTAGATCTAAGTGATAGTGCCTGCCTCACTTGGACAAGGACCTGCCTTCAAACCCTAGCATGAGAAACAAACTTTGATAAATACTAGAAAAATTTTTTTTCAAAATGATTGTTGGACTTTGTTGGTTACTGCTTAGTTTCAATGCCACTTGACATAGTCAATCTTACACAGGTTTTCTCCTCCTAAGGGTGCCCACCTAGTCATATGCTATTCTAAGTTCAAATTAATTTTTCAAACCAATAAATGATTTTGAGAATAGTTTGTTTATTGGTACTTTGAATTCCTTCAGTTGTCTGTATTGTAACTCAGTCCTCAGTACACACACACACACACACACACACAAGAAAAGGAAAAGGAAAGAGAAATGAGTGCAGTGAGGAGGACAGTATGTGCTTGTGGCCTCGGGGACCCAGGGGACCACAGCAGAGGAGGGTTGTTGTCTAGCCTGGACGACACTGAGAGGCCATCTGTTGATGAAATAAAAGTTCATTGCTATTATAACAAGGAGAAGGGGAGGGAGTGGTGAAGGAAGAAAAAGAATGAGGAAGCAGGGAACAAAAATGAAGTACTTACTCTCTTAACTTGTGAATTTACTTCCTGGACATGTTTGCTCTTATATAATAATTGTGAGACTTGGCAAAAGTCAAATAACACAAAGATTCTTTGCCACCTTAAAATTTTTTGTAAATTCCACAGAGAAATTATTTGATAATGATTCAAAGTATTGAGTTTCATCAGTCTTTTAAGTAATTTAGTAATGTATGTTATGGCAGGAGTTAATTTGTTCATATGCATGTGTATGTAGTATAAACACTATGTTTAAGTGGCATGCCTTTTCATGAGACAGCTACTCATATTCAGTGTTCTCTATTAGTGTTTTTAGTATGAAATCATCAATAAGTACCTGTGTTGAATGCATTTTTAAAAGTCTCAGCAGTTTCTAAACAGAAAATTGTTTTCAAGTTGAATCAACTTTTATGGGAGTTATATGAAGATTCAGCATTTTAAAATAATTGAATATCGTCTTTGAAAATTAATGTCTTGCCCTTTAGCACTGAATTAATTGGTGAATGTGACAAGCATCCAGAAATGATTCCCATAAAGCTCAGCATAGACTTAGTAGTATGTATGACTGTGTTCACTTTGCTCAGTTTGCTGATGTTTATTGGTTCATGCAGTATAAACTAATCCTCTACCATCCCACCTTTCTGTATGAGTATTAGCACATCCTTTCTTTAACAACAGATGCATTTTGCTGTACAGTTGTTCTCACTTAGAGCAGCTGAATGGATACTGGAAGAGCTTAAAACTTAAAACTTGAAGGCTCCTGCCCTGATCCTAACCCCCGTCCCCAAACTGTGTTGCTTTGTGTGAGGATTCAGTAGAAAATCATGATTCTTTTTGTATAGTGCCTCAAGGCAAACAGGATGATTAGGGACATTGAGCCTTTGTAATTTTACCTTGTCAGCTCACAGAAAAATGTCAGAAGTAGAGTTCAGCCATTGTAGTTTGATGTCTCTCTCAGGGTGTAGATTAAATAGTGATGGCTAAATTAAATAATGCCTATCTAGGAATGGAAGGTGGAGATGCAGACATTAGTGTAAATAGAGTTTCTGGTATTAGCATTAGGTTGAGTATAACTAATGTTACCTTGGTTAGGTTGTATGAAATACATCTTCTCAAATAGTTGATTGAAAAAAGTAGTCAGGAAATCTTTTGGTTTTCCTTGGACAGTTTGTTAGTAAGGCAATTCCTGATTATATTCTAATGTGTTATCTGGATGTATACTTCAGTGGTTTTATCTTTTTGTTTTGCAGAGTTGGAGGGTTTTCTGGTGTATTGATGCCTTATCGATAATGGCAGAACACCCGCCTTTGCTAGACACAGCTCAGATTTTAAGTAGCGACCTCTCTCTTCTGTCTGCCCCTATCGTAAGTGCAGATGGAACACAACAGGTAAGGAAACAGAAATGTATTTTACCTCATGTCTTTTAATTATGGTTTTTTTAGTCTAAGGAGCTGCTGTCTTTGCTATTGAATAACCAGTAGAAGTAGGCTTGTGTTCTTGCTTTTTCTGTCCTGTGTAAACATGACGAGAAAAGTTTTGTCTTGGCTTTTGTTTTCATGTGTGCTCACACACCTTCTTAAGCTTCACCTTCTTTTTGCTGACTTGCTTTTCAGGATCAGATGGAAGTCTTGTAAGGTTTTATCTTCCCCTACACTAATCACAGGTGTGGCAGATCCTTATGTACTTTCATGAGTCTCTGATAGATTTCTGTTAACATTAGTTGCCTGAGGCCAGTTACTGACTTCAGTATGAATCTATTAATCAGTTAATCACGGTACATTGCCCTAGTTGCCATAACTGTATTCTGTTGTGGGGAAGACACACTACCAGGCTGAGCCATAACCAAAGACATAGGCCTTGTTTTTCTTCTCTCAAAAAAGGAAATTTCATTAGTAAAGTTCTGTAGAATCTGAGGCTGTGAATAGCAGCAGTGGTGCAAATGGCTGTTGAGAACAACACACCCTAAAGCATTAATCTGGGCAGTGGTCCAGTAGCTGTGGTAAAATATATAAAACCACACAGCACAGGCTGGAGAGATGATAGCCATTTAGAGCACTTACTTGCTTTTCTTGAAGAGGACCCAGGTTCAGTTCCCACCATTCCACATAGTGGCTTGCAACTGTCCTTAGTTCCAGGGTTATCGAGTGTCCAGGGCTCTAGAGATATCAGGCACACACACACAGGCAAAACACTCATTTGGATAAAATTAAATCTTAAAAAACTGTACAGAAGATAATAATTGAAGGTAGACAGACAATAAAGTTGACAGTGTATGTTCTTAATATTGGTTCAAAACCTGACTAAGTCAGAGCTTATCTGCGAGATGAGACATCAGTACGTGCCTGGAAAGAGCACACTGTAGACCACTGCAGACAGAGGAGAGCATGTGTGCAGGAATGGTGTGGGAATTCCACAATAACAGATACTTTGTTCTGTTGTCTTTACTTTCTCAGTTTGATGTTTTCCCTTGTATCTCTTGGGATCAAATTAACTTTCTTGTATTTGGCTATTAAGATTACCTATCCCCTCAAGAATGCCTATGTCTACTTCTGTGTCATATTGACTGTAGTGGGCTCGGCTTACAGATTATAGAGGACTCTTTTGATATATAGTGTAGTTTTTACAGAAAAAGTGACAGACATTTCTTTTCTTTTTTTAAATTTATTTATCTAATTATTTAAATCACACCATAATTTACTTATTCACACAGGGGTTATAAACACAAAAAGGCAGGATGTGGGGAAGGGAATGACACCGGAGCATAGGTGTTCAGAGGGAGTACGGATACCATTCAGAACAGGGTATCAGCTGGGTGAAGGTTCAGGTGACAGGTCACTATGACTCTGTCTATGATTCACTTGTCCTTATCTAAGTTGGTACTGTCTACTGAGGCTGCCTATTTATAAGATCTATGACTACTCAGGCTGGTAAGTTTCTCAGAAGCTGCCTGTTTACAATAGCTTATAGCCTGCTGTTTCAGTGTTTTTCCATAGAGACCCAAGACTTTGTGTTAGCATGTATGTTTGTCAGGACTATGGCTGATTTTAGGCCTTCAGTGTATAAGCAGGGCTGCCCCTGACATCTCCTCCCTTCTCTAAGTATAGAAGGGCCTTGGTGATTCTAATCTTGTGACGGCGGGGATAAAGGCCTGACCTCCAGTAATTGAAGGGGACATTGTAATGGCTCCAGTCCTCCTGTCGTGTGACAGACATTTCTTATCCCTGCCATGGTTACTGAACCTGTTTTGGTTTTGCCTTCTTACTAATAAGTTTTTGTTGTTGTTTTTTGAGACAGGGTCTCACTGTGTAGCTTGGAGTGCCCTAGAACTTACTATGTAGACCAGGCCATCTTCAAATCCACAGAGATCTCTCAGTCTCTGCCTCCCAAGTGCTGGAGTTGAAGGTGTGATGACTACACCCACTTATTAATAGATTTTGTATTTGCTTAATAATTTTATTCATTTGAAATGGTAATATAGACATATCACATCCCCCTTTTCTTTCCTTCCACAAATTCCTCATCCCTCTTGCTGTCTTTCAAATTCATGCTTTTTATTGTTAAATGTGTGAAACTACACACACACACATGCACACACACTGATCAGTCTATATTGTGTTGTCTATATGTATATGATTTCAGGGCTGATGGACTGACCACTTGATGTTGGATAACTGATTGGGGAACTCTTCATGGAGAAGACTATCCCCTCATTCTAGGCATTCCCAGTTCTTGACTATAATTCTTTAGCTAGGGGAAGGACCCTCCTGCTTTCCCTGTGCTGTGTGATCATGTTCATTGATTGGTGTCGTCATTGTTCTGGTCCTGTTTAGGTAGCCTCATTGATGTGACTTGATGAATGTAGTCTCCCTTGCATTTCTAGGAGACACAATCTCACAACCACCTTCCTATTTCTGGCTCTTACTCCTCCTCTACCCCCTTTATACATAATGATCCCTAAGCGTTCAGTCAAAGAGTTGTGCTCTAGATATATCAGTTGGGAATGGGTATCACATGATTAATCTCTTATTCTCTGCATTTTGATCTGTGTGGTTTTATGTAATAGTCTCTTTGTTTCAAAGAGAACTTTATTTGATGAAGTTTTTGTTGTTGTTGTTTTAAATGAAGTATTAGGTTTGTACGAAACATTGAGTGACTCTATGGAGAATACTAATATACCACCTCCTCAGTGGTTTCCTTCATTATCATATTACTGTTAAATATTAATATATAAATTACAACCAAAATGATATCACTAGATGATATAATCTAATGAGCCATTGTCTTATATGCAGTCTTTCAGCTACCAAAACGTCATGATTTGGTGAATGCCAGTGTTAAGCTTTATGTTCAATGTTCTTTAGCCCTGTGAGTTTTGACATGCATATACATTGTACTTATCATATAAGGAGTAGCTTCCCAACTGCAAAAGGCCCTGTGTTTTCTCTGTTCATCTCACCTTCACTGTCCTTGGAGGTTTGGCAGCCATTGGTTTTCCTCCTGTCTTTTGTACTTTTATCTCTTCTGGATGCCATGTAATTGAATTCACAGTGTGGGTTTGTTCAGATTGGTTACTCTGACTTCACAATATAGTCTGGACAGTTTCTTTCTTTCTTTTTTTTTTTTAATTAATTAATTTATTTAAATCACATCATAATTTACTTATTTACATAGGGATTATAAACACAAAAAGGCAGGATGTGGGGGAAGGGAATGGCACCGGAGCATAGGTGTTCAGGGAGAGTACAGATACCTTTCAAAACAGGGTATCAGCTGGGTGTAGGTTCAGGGGACAGGTCACTATGACTCTGCCTATGATTCACTTGTCCTTATCTAAGTTGGTACTGTCCACCGAGGCTGCCTATTTATAAGACCTATGACTACTAGGGCTGGTAAATTTCCACAGAAGCTGCCTGTTTACAATAGCTTATAGCCTGCTGTTTCAGTGTTTTTCCACAAAGACCCAAGACTTGGTGTTAGCATGCATGTATGTCAGGACTATTGCTGACTTTAGGCCTATGGCTGATTTTAGGCCTTTAGTGTATATGTAGGGCTGCTCCTGACATCTCCTCCCTTCTCTAAGTATAGAAGGGTCTTGGCGATTCAATTCATGCGAAGGTGGGGATAGAGGCCTGACCTCCAATAATTGAAGGGGACCTTGTAATGGCTCAGGTCCTCCTGTCATTGGTCTGGACAGTTTCTTGTCATGGTTTAATGAACCTTTTCTGCTTTATTATTGTGTAACACCCCATTGTGTGAATTTCTAGACTAGGTCATTTGTCTAGTCTTCTTTTGAAACCTACTTCATTTACTTTGAGTTTTGGGCACTTAAGTGACCTTTAAACCTAAACCTTCTGGTGCAGAGTTCGGGGTGAATCTCAGCTTCATCTCATGGAGTGCACAGTAAGAGAATAACTTTGAGTTACAACATAAAGCAATGTTTAGTTTTGTAGGATGCTACCAAACTGTCTTCCAAAGTGTGTGCTTTAGGTTAGATCTGAGATATCATATCTCAGTGGTAGAGGAAGGCAAATGTGGAGGAGTGACTAATGTTGGAACTCCACATTTGCTCAGTTTTGGGGACTGTGAGCATCACAGGAGGGATGTTCAGCTCTGCACATGTTGTCAGTGGCAGGGACAGTCAGATAGCTTGGTTTCCAATGTAGTGCAGTAGTTTTCTATTTTAAATTTATTTTCTCTGACTTCTTTGCATTTGTCTTCTAAATGGATTGAATATACTTAAGATGTTGGTTAAGATAATTTTGGGCTGGGCTGGTATGCAGCTTGATAAATCATGTACTTAGCCTGTGGTAGACCCTGGATTTGATCCCAGCACTACAATTAGAAGTAGAACTGCTCACCAGGTTCTATAGAGAGTCTTAACCATAATGGTCTCGATTTAGTTAGTCTCTTTTACTGTTTTCTATCCTATCTGATCTGTGCCCACAGGCTTTTGCGTTATGTTGGAGACTAAGAGACAACACATAGAGGCTGATATATTAGCTGAAGCTTTTTGTTATTTGTGTTTCCCAAAGAAGGCTGACAGGAATGAGATAGCATAGGCTACAAGGAAGCCTGAGCTGAGGGCTTCCCTGGACGAGGCCTCCATGAAAGACAGGGCAAGACAAACAGGATAGGCTAGTCCTAATATGCCAATAGGCTTTAATCTTAGTTACTTGGTTCCCCCTCCTCCCGATTTAGAAAATGGGAAATATGTGCTAGGTAGGTGGTTGAGGCTATAATGTTGGGACTAGTTGATTTGGTATAATAAGGGTTGCTCCTGCCATGTCCTTTATTATCTTGAGAATTGTCTATCTCTTTGAGAGTCAGTCTGTTACATGTAAATGAAAATGTTTAAGGTGCATAAAGCTGGGGAAGTAGGAAACACAGACAACCTGAGTGAAGGTCACATGATGATACATTGTGAAATACTAAGTAGGTATAATTAATAAACAAAGTCAGGAGAGAGTGAGAGGATAAAATGTCCCAGGCATTTCACTTGAGTCTTTTTGTAGGGACAGCAGGAGCACTCACTGAGGCAGGTCTCACATTAGGAAAAGGAAGATAATATTATGGCTATAAATATCCTTTTAAACAGTAAGTCAGAATTTTGTTGTTCATGCCGTGTGTCCACCACAGGTTAACTGTGGCTCTGCCTGAATTATCTTCACTTGAGAACCATCTTTGAGGGTTGTTGCTGGTCACATTCAAATATAAGCTGACCTCCAATCACATTTGACTGTTCACCAGTGAGCAGGTATACTCTTACTTTAGGACATGGTCCTATTCATTTAGTAAAAAGAGTCCTCTACAGCAGAGAGAACAGATGTACCAGCAGACTTAGGATTTAAGGGAAGGGAGTATGAGAAAACTTCAAAGGATTTTCAGGATTTGGGGGATGTGTCAGCAGAGGCAGTAAATATGAATGAAACTACCATCCAAGCCCTTGCCATGGGCCAGGCTGAGTCACACCCTGTCTATTTTTTCCTTCATTCTTACCAAAGTCTTAAGAGACAGAATGAACATTTCCATTTTTTAGAAACTACAAATTACAGTGGTGTTTAGTTGTAGGCTACTGAGTAATGTCACGTAACTTCTAAAAGGATGACTGTAAGATTTCTACTCACATACCATGGTTTTAGTTGCCATAAAAATAAGATTAACAGGCTAGAGTCATGAAAGATGTACCTTGAGTCAGAGATCAAAAATTGTCAAGATATTAGAGGTAGTAAAGCCATAGGAATATGTGACATTATTTGTAATGAAGGAATTATACTTGGCATGCATATAGGGGAAGTATTAGTAACCAGTGATGTAGCACCCAAATCAGCAGGTCCATCTCTACTTGGATATGTGGGAGCTGCTTAAAGCTGCCTGTTAACCCTGTTCCTTAGCGTTTTTTTTCCCCTGTGGACTTTGGGGGGTTTCTTGCTTTCCTGTTTGTTATCACCACAAACAGTTGCAGTGTCAGCCATCTGCCACTGTTTTAGACAAACATGCAGTAACGCAGTGCTGCTGGCTCCATGACCATGGTTTCCAGGGAACTGCTAGCTAAGTCTGATAATGACAGTTCTTTGGGGATGAAATGTCTATGGTGCTCCATCATTCTGCTCCCTCCAGTGGCTGCTCTAATTTTTAAGACTGTTCAGTTTCAAGGCTACCAAGAAGCTGAGAATAGGGAGAAAAGAAGAATCCAGCTTGAAGTGGTTCAGAGCCCACTGTTCTCAGCAGAATCCAGATGTTTGCTTGAGCAGAGGAAATTAAAAACAGCCGTAAAGACAAGTAGGGACATTTCCTTTCTTCTGCCCTTATACCACCTAAACAAACCTAAAAGTTGCATTTCTGAGTCAGCTATTCACTATGCTATTGCTGTTTTAACTCCATGATGGTTATGTGTAGTAAATGGGAAATAAGATTTACTAGTAACTGACATTCAGATATGAGAACTTTAGAAAGTGATCAGACTTTTCATTTTTACAAGTTGTAAGTTAAATTATGCACATTAAAAACAGATAACTTATGTGACAAGCTATACCCATTTAGTGAACCTTAGGGTTCAGATTCCTGAGACATTAAAGTAAAAGCTCACATCTTTGTATCCAAGAACTCTAATGCAGACCCTGGACCACAGATTTCACAGCAGCTGAACTTGTATTCTTCTTGCTTTGTAGCTTAAAATAGCTCTTGTTAAAGCCTTCCTTAGAAGCTCTTAGACAATTAGAATTTAAACATTAAACCAGAATCCTAGTTCCCACTGGTTTATTTCTTTTCTGTGTTTACACCATGCTGCTTTCAATGATGCTTCATGAGAAAATAATACCTTCTTTTGTTTTGTTTAAAAAATCAAAACCCAAAAAACTCCATTATCAGATGTGGAGAGAAATCATGAGGACCTACGTTCAGTGCCCCCAAATCTATGTTTGTTTGGATGTTTTAGCCTGATATAGTGGCATACACTTGTAATTCCAGTGCTGGGAAAGAGAGATGGGTAGACACATGGGGCTGTCACACTGTCTGTCACACTGGCCTGTCAGCCTAGCTGAGTTCTAGGGTTGTGGAGATTGTCTGTCCTTCCTTTCCTTCCTTCCTTCCTTCCTTCCTTCCTTCCTTCCTTCCTTCCTTCCTTCCTTCCTTCCTTCCTTCTTTTTTTATTTAAAGGAATAGTGCCTGAGGAATGATATTTGAAGATATTCTCTGGCCTCTACCTACATGTGTATGCATATGTATCTTCCCCTATCCCTACATTATATGTGTGTGTGTGTGTACACACACACACACACACACACACACACACACACACCAACACATGCACACAAAATCTCAGTATCGTACATTAATATGTAATCATACTATGTAGGAAACATTATACACATGGTTTAGATCAAATCTATTAATATTACATACTTTATAGTAAAGATTCATTCAGTTGTGCTCCTTCCCCTAAAAAATTAGCTGCATACATATCTATCTACATACTATCTCTGTATAAAAAATGATGTTTATTCTTCCTCTAATAGATATTAAATTTTGCTTGTAGTTAGGTTAAATAACAAGGCAGTTAGGAAAATATTTCTTAAAATATTATTGCTTTATTAGGAATTGGTTCACAAGTCAATTTCAGAAGCATGTACAAAGGTAACTACTATCAGGTAATATATAAGGATCCTAAATAAAAGATACAATTTCTAAATAAATAATGATGCCTCCAAGTGCACAGGTATAAATCAGCACATTGTATTGAATGCCACAACTGCTTATTATTTGCTAATACTTGAATATACTTAAAAAATAGTTTTCCTATTCCAAGATTTTAACATGGCTGGAATTATCTTTTATGACCCCCCTCTTGGGAGAATACATGAATAATACTCCCATTCTTTAGCCAGTAAATATCAGTCTCAGGGTTCCATCTATATCTTTAAATATGTTATCAACCCTTGGTCATCTTTTTGTCCATGTAACTCAGAAACTAAAGTGATTGATAGTCTTGATTGGTGTATTAATGAATGCTTTTTGTACCCAGAAAACAATTTGTGTTTAGTGAAAGTAGAGTCACAGATTGCCTGTATACAAAGAACCCTGTCCTCAAGGAGTGAGTCATTGGGTGAATTAAAGGTTTGAGGAAAGAAGGCAGGTTGGAATTATGCTTTAAAGGAAGAAAATGCAAATTAAAACCCAATGAGGCTCTGAATCTGGTCTCCAGAACCACAAAACAAAACTTAACAAAAAAGTAAATATTAACTAGCTTTACATCAAAAGGCTTGTGGATCAGTGAAATCTCTCATATACTGCTGGCACTCTGTTTTGATGGGGTTATCTGAAGCTACAAGACAAGACTGATGTCAGAATTACTAGATACTTGAGGTTGGTCTTAAACTCTTGATCCTCCTTCCTTTACTTCCCAAGTGCTGGGAAAGGTTTGTGCTACTGTGCTGAGAAAATCTTACACATATATGTAAAGGCATATGCACAAAACAGTTCATTGCATAAATAATTAGACGTGATATACGTCCACAGTAGGGAAATACGGATAATTTTTAGGGGATTCATGCAGAGAATGCTTGGATAATTCGTATCAGTATTCTATTGCATGATTTTATTCTAAGGGAATGTTTTACAAGGATAGTGTTGAGATAAAAAGACTATATAAGCTAACCAAAACAATAACATAAACCAAAGACATTTCTCCCCTCTCCCTCTCCCTCTCCTCCCTCTCCCTCTCCCTCTCCTCCCTCTCCCTCTCCCTCTCTCCCTCCCTCTCCCCCTCTCCCCCCTCTCCCCTCTCCCCCCTGTCCCCCTCTGCCCCCTCTCCCCCTCTCCCCCTCTCCCCCCTCTCCCCCTCTGCCCCCCTCTCCCCCCCTCCTCCCCCTCTCCCCCTCTGCCCCCTCTCCCCCCTCTCCCCCTCCTCCCTCCCTCCCTCCCTCCCTCCCTCCCTCCTCCCTCCCTCCCTCCTCCCTCCCTCCCCTCCCTCCTCCCTCCCTCTCTCTCCTCCCCCTCCCTCTCTCTCCTCCCCCCCTCCTCTCTCCCTCCCCTCCCCCCTCTCCTCTCTACTCTCCCTCCCCTCTCTCTCTCCTCTCCCTCCCTCCCTCTCTCCTCTCCCTCTCCTCCCTCTCCCTCCCTCTCCCTCTCTCCCTCCTCCTCCCTCTCCCCTCTCCTCCCTCTCCTCCCTCTCCTCCCTCCTCTCCTCCTCTCTCTCCTCTCCCTCCCCTCTCCTCTCCCTCCCTCCCCCTCCTCCCTCTCTCCTCCCCTCTCCCCCCTCCCCCCCTCTCCCTCCCTCCCTCCCCCTCTCCCCCCTCCCCTCCCCTCTCTCCCCCCTCTCCCCCCTCCTCCCCCCCCTCTCCCCTCTCCCCTCTCCCCTCTCCTCTTCCCCTCTCCTCCCCTCTCTCCCTCTCCTCCCCCTCCCTCCTCCCCTCTCCCTCTCCCTCCTCTCACCTCTCCCTCTCCCCTCCTCCCCTCTCCCTCTACTCTCTCCCCTCTCCTCCTCTCTCCTCTCCCTCTCCCTCTCCTTCTCTCCTCTCCCTCTCCTCCTCCCTCCCTTCTCTCCTCCCTCTCTCCCTTCTCTCCCTCTCCTCTCCCTCTCTCTCTCTCTCCTCTCACTCTCCACTCCTCTCCTCTACTCACACCACTACACACAACACACACACACACACACACCATCACACACAAACACACCTATAAACTTAACACTATCAAAAGAGCATCTGCATCTGCGTATCATTGAACAATATTAAATGTCTGGTTGATGCTGATAAGTAGAGTATAATACTTCATACTTTCTATTTATTTAAAATATTGAAGATATTGGTTATATATTTTAGGATAGTTGATAAAGTTTGAAATGTTATTTTGACTTTTAGATTGAACTGATAACCAATAGGTACTCAAAAATGGATAAGTAAAATGAGAAAAATCCTTGAAGAAAATAGTTTTGGCTTAGGAAAGGTATAGGGAAGACTCAGGAAGATGCCAGTGAGAGTGGCAAATGCTGTCAGCTTTAGAACTGCTGATTGTGTGTGAACCATGAACTTGAATTCCTAGTGAGTTTCTATCTCCATGTGTGATAAGCTCAGTTACCCAACCACATAAACAATGCAAATAGAGCTCTCTTTTAAAAGAATAGCACCGTTAAGACTGAGGACACAATGCGTGTTTGTACTTCCAATACTTAGACGTCTAAGGCAGGAGGGTTGTCTGAGATTTTGGCCAGCTTGGGCTATGTGGCAATACTCTACCTCAAAAAACAAAACAAAACCAGCAGCAGCAGCAACAACAACAAAACTCAAAACAACATTCTAGATTAGTACATACTAATATGAATTACTTTGGTACTTGTTATACCTGAATAGACTTAGAAAGCATATTAAATGAAAGAAACCAGTCATGAAAATTTATAAAAGTTCTGAGTTAAAGAAAATATTCTCAAGTTTACTTGGGTGACAGGAGAGTAGTTTGGTGGGAGAATTTGTGCCCCACATGTGTGGTTTCCCAGCGCCAGGGACAATTTACTGGCTGTGATGGTTTTTGGTTTTATAACTGTATGCTAGAAGCTACTGAATTCTATATTTTAAAGGACAAAGTTATGGTAAATGGATTATAACTTGGTAAAAACACCTTAAAGCCCATCTACCTTCTATGTTTACATAATTAGAATATGATCATCAGTGATAGCTATTACACTGTTTCCATCTGTATCTTACAAATAGGTTACAATTGTGGAGCCACTTTTAGATTTATACCATAGATAGAAGATTATTTCCAGGTATATGCTAAGCACCTTGCACACAGATACTGTCTGCTTCAGTCCCCATGTGTATCTTCATAGTTTGTATATAAGCAAATAGACTAACATTCTCCAAATTCAGAAATATAAGTTAACTAGAACTGTAACTTTCCAAACAAAGCAAATTTAGAAATAACATACTCTTAAATTCTGCCAGTAGATATTAGATGATCCAGAACCAGATGCTACTATAGTTCTTTGTTGATTTAGTTGCTATGGTAACCAGATACAGTCATGTACAGTGGGAAGCTTCTTATACATTGGCTAATTTGACAATAAGATTGGGGGTGGATATGGATGAGTGTAACTCATAAGCGGTTGTACCTTACCATTCTACATCTGTGTATGTTACACTAGGTAGTTGTAAAGTTGTATGGAATGCTGCTGGAATGGAGTTGTATAGGCTTACCTTGTCAGACTAAGCACAAGACAGTCTAAGTCCGTTTTGTCAATGGGAACTGTGTTTTGTTGGAGCAGAAGCTATTGCATTTCATAGCAGCTGTTGACAGCTGTGGCCGCAGTAGGAGAATGAGGACATTGAAGAAGATGCATGCAACAGTAAGTAACTGCTGCACTGGCAGGAAGGGCTTGGCTATGTATCCAGGATCTAGCACTTCAGGCCAACTTCATGGCTTTTATTGGATTATATTTACAGATGAGGGAGTAAGATAATGAACTGTCTAAAATGTCAGCTTGTAATAAAAACTATGTGTTTCCCAGTTTTAAGCTTAATGTAGCATTATTGATCTGTTAAAAAAAAAAGAAAACCAGTCAGGTGGTGGTGGCGCACGCCTTTAATCCCAGCACTTGGGAGGCAGAGGCAGGAGGATTTCTGAGTTCGAGGCCAGCCTGGTCTACAGAGTGAGTTCCAGGACAGCCAGGGCTATACAGAGAAACCCTGTCTCGAAAAACCAAAAGAAAAAAAAAAGAAAACCTATAGAATATTTTTATTAAATCTATAATTACCTGTATTTGAAAAAAATATTATAGATTAAATTGAAAAGGTGGTAAAAGCAACTTTTCAGAACTATAATTAGGGTATTAATACTTTAAATATGTAGGCTATTTATCACTGAGGTTATTTTAGCTTCTGTCTTGTATTAGGGTTTTTACTGCTGTGAGGAATCACCATGACTAAAAGCAAGTTGAAGAGGAAAGGGTTTATTTTGCTTATACCTTCTATTACAGTCCATTGAGGGAAGCAAAGGCAGGGACTCAAACCAGAAATCTGGAGACAGAAGATGATGCAGAGGTCTTGTGACTGGCTTAGCCTGCTTTCTTATAGCACCCAGAACCACACTCAGAGGTGGCACTTACAATGGGCTAGGCCTTCCCCATCAATCACTAATTTAAAAAATGTCCTACAGGCATACTGATAGTCTAATCCTTTCTCTTTTTTTAATTGAGAATATTTTCTCCATACAATTATTTATTTTGAACGTGGTTTCCCCAGTTCCTCCAGGTCCTTCCCACCTCTCCACCCAACCAATTCCATACCTTTTTTTCTCTCTTTAGGAAAACAAACAGGCATCAAAAGAGCAAACAAATTAGAATAAAAAAACAGCAAAGAGAAAACACAGGAAGCACAGGTACATACACAGCCTCCCTCCCCGCAAAATCAGAAACCATAATTCAAAGTAAAATACCTGTAAGAAAAAAAATGCATGAAGTGATGAGACAAAGTGTCTTAAAAAATATCATTGTGTTCATTTTGTGTTGGTCATCTCTGCTGGGTATGGGGTCTACCCTTAAGTGCTGTTAACATTACCAATGGAGACTGTTGGACAAAACAAATTTTTCCTTCATAGGCCATGTCAATTGCACATAGCTTCTTGGTTAGGAGTGGGAACTCACTCTAATCCCTCGCCTGCCTTGAACTGTGCAGTGCCTGGGCATGCTGCTGCAGTTGCTCTGTGAGTTCATATGTGCATCTTTCCTGCTGTGTCTGGAAGACATGGTTTCATTGATGTCCTCCATCCCCTCTGGCTCTTACTGTACAGCTCCCTGAGCCCTGAGTTTGATGAAGACATCCCATTTAGGACTATCTGTTCCAAAATATCTCTCTCTGTTCACTTTGTCCAGTTGTCTATAGTCTGTAGTCTATTTATGGAGGCATTTTTTCAATTGATGTTCCCTCTGCTCAGATGACTCTAGTTTTTAAGTTGATGTAAAAATTAGTCAGCACATAGCTTATGTTTATTGCTAATTGTATATTCAGCAATTTATTAGATCAAGGTTTGTAGAGTCCTTCTATCTGCTATTTTCCTGGTGTGTTGCAATATGAATCAGAATTTACGACCATTAAGAGTGGTAAGTTTGACTACACTATGAAATTGTGAGTGTGAGTTTTTAAGAAGCCATATTAGGAGATCAGGAAAAATTTTTGAAGGATTAAGTTTTGAGTCTGACATACAGTATGCTCTCAAAATATTAACACTCCCAGCCCAGTGCCAAAAAAGTCCTCATCAGTCATTTGGGCAAGGTGAAGTAATTTGGGCAATAGTTGAAAAACATATTATCTTATATATTACAGCATATAGTCAGTGTGAACATGCACATGTGTGTACATGTATGTGTTCCCATACATCCCATTGCATTTGGGTACATATGCAATAGTTTATGTCCGTGACTACTCAGATGGCTTATAATTCATTCAGTAGGATCATTTATTATGTGTCAAATACTAGAGTTTGTGTATACAGTTTACTGGTCTTACTTGTCTAAATATTGGTGTTAGACATACTTGTCTGAATATTGGTGTCAAGTTAACATTTTTCATAGAACTAAAAACTACCTTAGAATATATTAGTTTGATAATTTTCCTTAAATTTTTTTAAACCTCAGTCTGTGGACTTCCATGAAACAGTGCATCATCTAGCCTCTATACAGATTTGTAGAATCTAGATAAATGTAGTAAACCTGATTTAGAGTTCCTCTTACCAAGTCAGTTTAATAACTTGTATAAGTCACTAATGATATATAAGTATTTAAGTAATGTATAAATAACAAAGACTTGTTTGTGAGCTAACTGTCGTTTGTGTAATGAATGTACCTCCTTGATTTCTCAGAGAATTTAGAGAAGTTCAGGTGTAGACATAGTAAAGTTGGTTTTTTCCAGGTGAATCAATCTAGAACACAGTTGGAAAGGCTTTTGGTGTCAGGAGTCCAGAATTCAATCCTTCATTTCACTAATGTATTTCAAGTATTCAGTAGCCACATTAAGTAGGAAACCTTTATATCTGACATCACAAATGAAGAACGTTTCTGTCTTTGCAGTTCTGGTACAACTGGTGTTGCGGCCAAATGAAAATGAATATTTACTATTGTTAACTTAGCAAGTGCTTCTTTCAGCTTCTGTTTTTGTCACTGCAGTGCTCTAGTCTAACTGTAAAAATTAATAGTGAAAATTTGTGAAGTGTTGAATTGTATTGGGGATGGCAGTGTGTAAACAGTTGTGTGTGTCAAGGGTTATAGAGGAGGGTGATTTAATTCTACTTCGAGTGTCTGAGCCTTGGTAGACAACTTGGGTTTCTTGGAAAAAGCCATGTTCTCTAAAAGTTGAGAGCACCCAACTCAGGAAAATGTCTACAAAAATAAAATCTTAAATGTTTATGCTAGAGAATACTATATAAATAATACATGAATTAGGACATTAAAGTATGGCTACTGGATATTGGAACACTAGATTGAAAAGAATAGAGGAGATTGATAGCTGGAAAGCTAGAGAATCAGTGAGCTCTTTGTTATTCTTACCAGATAGTTAAGAGTAACATCACTGGTGTAAGACTTAAAGCATTATCACTGAAGATGGAATTAAGACCCAGAAACACACAGAGGGGAGACCATATAGATTGTGGAGCAGTTCTCAGCTATATGCTCTCATGTGTAAAATGGTCCATTTTCTGCCAGAGGCAAGTCCTTCAAGCAACAGATAAATACTGATAAAAACAGTGATGACACTCCTTCAGTTCTCACAGTATCATGCTTAGGGTGTGCCTGATAAATATCAATCTCTGTCCTGAGCATCTGACATTTTTTAATTCATGTAAACATCACAGCTACCCTGTAAGTATTGAGTTATTTGACAACCTTTAGGCATAGATGGGAATAAATAGTTCCTTTAGTTAGTCATTGTGTTATCAACTATTAGTCAAGGATATAAGACTCACAGGCATTCTCACTTGTATTATTGTTCTCAACCTAATTAAATCTACACTCCCTGGAAAATGTAAAGAAGCTTGGATAAGGGCTACACAGTAAGGCTTTCTTAATATTTTTAAAAGGACTTTTTATCCCAAGATTTTTCCTTTAGTGAAATAAGAATATTTGTATTTGTACCCCATCTCAGATATTGACGTATAGGACTTGACGTTAGAGTCTTGTAGAGAGCAAACCTAGTATGGTTTTTGTGATTGCTGTCTAGTGACATGCCAGTGATTACACTTCTAACAGGAACACTGCATCACTGGTTTGGACAGGAGAAGACTGCATGTTCCTTGCCCTGAAGAGAGTGACTTCAGTCTCTATGCATTATTTGAAGGAGACTGCATGATTTTAAGATGTCCTTTCTATATGATAGACCTGGAAAGATGTGTGGTGTTTATGCTTCTCATTTTCATTTTAAATGGAAGGGACTTACACCAACAGGATTGGGTGCAATCAACTGTTTGGATGTAAACGAATATTTTTATAGTTACACCTAGTAATGGTTAGTAGCAGTTGTTACTATGTATATACAAGTGTTATTAACAAGTGAGTACACCTTATAGACATTTGAATAAAGTTTATATAGACAAAGCATAGATAGCTCTGTGCCTTTATTAGTTCAGATTCCCAGGTGGCATCACATGCAATACTTTTCATTATAAAGATGCATTAGGGTTTATCTCATTTAAGTATTCCATTACAAATAGTTTTCACACTAAGTATAAAGACTTGAAATTTACTATCCAAGGAAACTGTTGGGTGGTTTTATTAACTAAAATTATGTACTAAATACAAATAGTCTCTTCAGTTTGTGTTAAGAAGCAGTCTGTCTTAGTTTAGCTGCTATCCTGGGTCACTTAGCTCCTACCCTCCCCAGTTGTGTGCTGTTTCCTGATCAAGATCTTCATTTTCTGTTGTTCTGCCTTTTTATTTTATTACTTTCCTTCCTATTCTAATCTGCTCTCTTCCATGACTCTTACCAAGCTATAATAGGCATCTTTATTATGTATTAAGAAAGTTAAAGAACATTAGACCTTAGAAATAGTTTTCTGAATTTGTATACACACATATAGATTTACAGCCCTGTCAGCCCGACCTTTTTTTGTTCCATTTAACGGGATGTTTTTTGTGTACTATAAGAGATTACATAATATGTATTAAGATGTTGTGTTATAAATATGTTAAAAACAGTTTTTAGGGCCTATTTTGTCTGAATTTTAAAAAATGAGAGAAAATGACAAAGTAAAATAAATGATCTTTCGCTTGTATCTCTTCTCATTCTTTTCCCTTGTCTTGCTTACCACATCAGTATAATGAGATCATGGAGATTCTCTTTTGTTTATGAAAGATCCATGTAAAACGGCATGTTAACAAGATAATGTGAAGATAAATATTTACCAGAAACCTATGCGTAGGCAGGAACCTATATGTAGGCTTAGCGTGTGGGCAGGAATCCTGTCCAGTGTAGTCCTTGGTTGATCGTCAGTGTTAGCAAAAGTGGCGATGGATTCTCAGTCACACATGCATCTATATGTATTACTTTTTTAGCTATACATTTTCAAATTATTTTTAAAAATAATTATCTGATTGTTATTACTGCCTGGAATAACTTGAATCCTGTAGTTTACTTTATTAGCTATATTAGTAAGATAGTGTTTTTGTCTCTTTGACCCTATCATCTAGAACAGCACTTCACAGTTAATAAGAGTTTGTAAATGTTTAAATGAATGAATGAATTTTGCAAACTTCCTCGTATTCATGGTTCACCCTTTTGTTCATTTCACGAAGGTCTTAACATATTGCAAGCCAGGTGCTGGAGTGCAGAGGTCTATAAACAAATAAAGGTACTCGTTCATTCTGACAGCTGTGGAAATGATACACTGTAAAGTAACAGACAGATGTAAAAATGGTTAAAGGTAATGGAAAGTGCTTGGCACAAAACAGTATGATAAGAATGTAAAGGGTAATGTTTCCTGAAGTTTGGTGATCAGATAAGGATTCCTTTGAAGAGACACTGTTCAGAGAATTCAGAGCAAGAACAAGGAGCTGGCATTGGAAAGATGTTGGAAGAGCCATCATTTTGATATTCCATTAAATAAAACTTGCATAGAGAAAGACTTAAAAAAATTCCTATTTTAAAACTAGGTATGTAACTAAAAATCTTCCAAGGGTTATAAATCTTCTTTTAAACTCTTTACTAACATGTGTTAATTATGCATTATAACTGTTTCATTGTGATATTTTCATATATGTATGTTTTGAGCATCTTGAATATTTGCCTTCTTGGATATCTGATTACTTCTGGTACCTTTGATGATGTTGCAACTATCTGTCCTCCATTCTCTCTCTTTTTTGGTTCATTATTTCTGCTCTTATTTTGTTCCTTATTTTACTTTTTGGGGGCTCAATTCCAGCATTATGAATTAGACCCATAATGTACTTTCCATCCTTCCCTAAATAACTTTCGATGAGACGAGTGTGGTTCCAGGATGAAACCCAGGGATCATAAGTGCTCAGTAAGTGCTCTCTACCTGAACTCCAGCCCAAGCTGTGCAGCTTTAATTTCTACTTTTGTTAGTGTTTGTTTTCTTTTCTAGTTCTCATTACAATTTCTTCCATAAATTATTGTAATATTCCCATATTCCCATGATCTTAAATAAGGCTCATTAATGGTGTTGTTCAGATAGTATGTGTATTACTAAGTTTCTCTAGAGCTGTGTCTTTTTAACCTGTGGGTGGTTGACCCCTTTGAGGCCCAAAAGCTCTTTCACAATAATCGCGTAGCAAATATCCCGCATATCACAAACTTGCATTATGATTCATAATAGCATCAAATTAGAGTTAGGAAGTAACAATGAAATAATTTTATGGTGTGGGTCACCACAACATGAAGCTAGCCTGACCTACAATATTGAGTTCCAGCCTAGCCAGGACTACATAGTAAGTGAGACCTTTTTCTCAAACAAAACAAACAAAACCTAACCAAAGAAAACAAAAAAATATATAAAATTAAAGGGGCTTACTGAAGATCTCTGATTATTCCATTTTGTTTGAGTTAACTGACACACATTTTGATTAAGCAGTTAACTTCAATCTCTTCAAAATATAAAAGAAACATGGGTTTTTAGCAAAATAATGCTTTCCCTAAATCCGTGGTATAGGCCTAAATGTATATCCTGTGTGCTGATATGTGCTTCATATGGTAAAGATCGCAAACCCAGGTGAATGAAAAAAGTGAAATAAAAGCAGGGGAACATGACCACTCTTAAAGTACGGGAAAGGTTTTTATTGTAGATATAAGGGAGAAAGCAGGCAGAGAGAAGAGTCCAGGGGCATGGCCTGCAGACTAAATCAGACCAGTGAAAGGGGGAGAGAGGGCAGGGAGAGCAAGAGAGGAGCCACCCACCCAGAGCTACAGTGGCTGATTTATATAGGGAAGGGGAACAGGAGCCAATCCTTTAGGAAGGAGAGCTTAGGATGAGGGCTGCATGAGAATTGCTGGGAGGAGCCACAGGTCCTGAGAGAGACTTGTCCTGGGTTTGAGACCTAACACTCAGTACTTTAGAAAGTGACTGTATTTAGAGAATGTTTTAAAAGAGGCAGTTGAGGTAAAATAGGTCAGTCCTGTTTATATTTTATATTTTTAATATAATGCAAAAGACACTGGGAATCTTAGGACATAGAAGAAAATCCTATTTAAGGACACAAGAAGTGACCTTTCAGAAATGAAATTTATACAAAGTTCTGAGGTCTTGGCGTTTAAATACTTTACCCTTAAAAGGACCCAAGGTATGGAGTTACGGGCATAGCTCAGTGGGTAAAATGATGGCCATGCAAGCATGAGGACCTAAGTTTGATCCCTGGTGTCCATGCTAAATTCTATACCAGAAGGTTAGGCCTATGAGTGACTGCTCACATTGACAAGCTTTGGTTGTGCAAACCTTGTTCCTTGATTTCAAACTATTGGTTAAGTAACTTGGCTACAGCCAGTTACTGGCAGGATTAGAGGTAGGTGAGTTAAGAGTGACCTGGTTGGAGGAGAAGAGACCAAGAGAAAAGAGAAAGAGAAGAAGAAGTACCATGAGGAGAGAGGAACTATGAACACATGGCCAAGAGAAACAAGTATCTGGGGTATACCACTGGGAAGGTTGCCAAGCCTACAGCTAAAAAGTAAATTTGGAATGACCCCCAATAATTATCAAAGCCAAATAAAATAACCATAGTCTGAGTCTCATCTATTTGTAAGCTACTCAGGGATAAGTTTAAATTGTTCATTCTATATACCTGCAATCCTCATGCTGGGGAAGCAAAGACAAGGAAGATCCAGGGGCCTTATAGTCACTCTAACCAAGTCAGTGAACTCTGGGTTCAGAGGTTTGTCCTGTCTCATAAACAGGGTAAAGAGTCATTGAGAAGGACACCTGATATTTACCTCCAGATTCCACCCCGCCCATGCATTTGCTCAAGAGCATGTATACACACCACACACACACACACACGAATAAAGAAATATTTGTAACCTTAGAAAGTAAAAAAAAAATACTCATTAACTATAATGTGTTAAGATGCAGGTGACTAAATGATTTGGTGGGACAAGCATATTTTTTTTTTAACAAATATTCCTAGGACAGCTGGGTTTCCACATGCAAAAGAATGCAGAAGGGAATGAAAAGACAGTCTATAGAATGGAGAAAATGGTCATTAATCCTACAAGAGCTAATGACCCAATAGCCATAACATACAAAGAAATTATGCAACTAAAAAGTGAAGTCAGTTAAAATGAAGGAAGTGGCTCAAAAAATATTTCTACAGATAAGATGTATACATGGCTAACATACACAGCAAAGATATACAAATAACATTTGTTATCAAGATGAAGCCCAACTTAGGGACTGCTAGAATGGCTGCAATTAAAAACAGATGGAATAACAAGCCTTGGCAAGACTGTAAATTGTAACTCTCATTATTGGTGGGCAAGTAATATGATATGGTCACTGTCTTAGTTTGGATTTTCAGTGCTGTGAACAGACATCATGACCAAAGCAACTTTTGTAAAGGACAACATTTAATTGTGGCTAGCTCATGTTTTAGAGGTTCAATCCATTATCATTATGGTGGGAAGCATGGCAGTGTCCAGGTGGACATGGTGCTCGAGAAGTGGCTGAAAGTTCTACATCTTGATCCAAAGGTTGCCCAAAGGAGATTCTCTTCTGCAGGGAGCCAGGAGAAGGGTCTCTTCTGCACTGGACAGAGCTTGAACATAGGACCTCAAACCCTACCCCCACAGTGACACACTTCCTCTAACAGGGTCACATCTGTTCCAGAAAGGACACACCTTCTAATAGTGGCACTCTGTGGGCTAAGCATTCCAACACATTAGTTTATGGGGGCTAAACCAATTCAAACCACTACAGTTACCATATAAAAGAAGTTAAAAATAAAATTGGTACATGACCTAGGGAGTGTACTCTGAAATTTATAGCCAAAGAATTGAAAACAGGTACTCAAATACTACGTATTCAAGTAAACAGCAGTACTGTTCTCAATAGCTAAAAGTCCAAACAGAGATTTAAGTAAATTATGCTATGTTTATACAATGGACTATTAGCATACAGTGGATGAAATACTGGTTAGGATTTCATTCAAATAATACAAGAAGGGGAAACTTGCAGAAACTTTATGTTCTGCAAGGACCAATCACAAAAGATCCTTTATTTTTTGCTTTGATTTACATGAAAAAAATCTCATTTAGATTGAAAGTTGGTTATCAAAGGTTTGAGGAGAGAAATACCTGGACTATTTAATGGGCACAAGGATTTATTTTAAGGAAAAGAAAGCATTTTGGAAAGAAGATAGTGGCTGCATAATGCTGTGAACATATATATATCTGAATTATATACTTTAATATGCTTAATTTTATGTTATGTAAATTTTACTTTTAAAAAGTCAGAGTACAGAAATTCTAATTTTTAGAAGAATTTGTAAGTCTCTATTGGCACTTACATGAGAAAGGTTCTCATGTAGTTCAATCTGGCCTTGAACTCCTGAACTTCCTGCCTCTGTCTTCTGAGTCCTTGAGTTATAGATGTGTACCACTTACCCAGATAATATATAAAATTTTTTGAGATTGGAATGGTGTTGAGGGTAGAACTTAACAGTCTTTTTGATAGAAGAATGCTGATTAGTATATGTTGGGTCATTTTTTTTAATATCAAAATTGTACAATCACATTAAGGGGAAGTAAACTAGACTCCCAAAGACATATGGAATCTAGGGCTAAATTTATTTGTGTGTATGTGTGTGATATGTACATGTGTATGAGTGTATGAATGTGTATATATGCATGTGTGTGCATGCATTTTGTGTGTGTGTGTATAGAACAAGAAAGCAAAAAGGGAGGAAGAAGACTAAAAGGCTGATGGGTAAGTGTCGGTATTAGGATATAGGACATGATGGTAGAGAGAGGAAAGGGTGGGGTAAGAGTGGGTATTAGGATATAGGACATGGTGGTAGAGGGAGGAAGGACTATTTGGGGAAAGTAATGGCTAATAGGAGGGAGAAGACAGTGGGAATGGCAGTTGGGGAGCAAATAACAACAAAATATAATGATACATGTGGAAATATGTTTAAAAACCAATCCTAAATTATAGTTAGCATAGTAATAACTTAGTAGAAATAATTATGACAACCGTGACTACTGCAGAATAAGCTAGACACAAAAACTTGACAAAGGGAAGCAGTATGTTATAATAGATTGTGTCATGGATACCAACCTTTTTTTTTTTTAACTTTTTTTTTTAATTTAAATCACATCATAATTTACTTATTTACACAGAGGTTATAAACACAAAAAGGCAGGATGTGGGGAAGGGAATGACACTGGAGCATAGGTGTTCAGGGGGAGTACAGCTATCTTTCAGAACAGGGTATCAGCTGGGTGTAGGTTCAAGGGACAGGTCACTATGGCTCTGCCTATGATTCACTTGTCCTTATCTAAGTTGGTACTGTCCACTGAGGCTGCCTATTTATAAGACCTATGACTACTAGGTCTGATAAATTTCCACAGAAGCTGCCTGTTTACAATAGCTTATAGCCTTCTGTTTTCAGTGTTTTTCCACAGAGACCCAAGACTTGGTGTTAGCATGCATGTATGTCAGGCCTATTGCTGATTTTAGGCCTATGGCTGATTTTAGGCCTTTAGTGTATATGCAGATCTGCTCCTGACATCTCCTCCCTTCTCTAAGTATAGAAGGGTCTTGGCGATTCTATTCTTGCGAAGGTGGGGATAGAGGCCTGACCTCCAAAAATTGAAGGGGACCTTGTAATGGCTCCGGTCCTCCTGTCGTTGTCCAGTGAGGCATAAGGGCCATACCCATATGGATACCATCTTAAGACAAGTGACTCAACACCATTCAGTAACTCTATAGCAGTCTAACAAAAAAATGATAGTTCTGATTTAATAGTTGAAGCTAAATGAAGGACACAGTTGTTCACCAAACTATTGTTTTTTCCTGCAGTGTTGCCAGTTTCAAAATGAGGTTTGGTTATGAGCTTCCTATGTTTGATAGCTTTGCGTAAAGGGTAATTGATTGTCCTTAGCTTGATACTAAGGGAGCATCCTAACCCAGTTCCTGCATCCCTTGTATCTCATCCCTTTTCATTATATTTCTCCTAGCTTAAGCAATAGCTGCCATGTTAACTTTTCTTTATTAGAATTGTCCATGCTCTTTTTTTTTTTTACCATTAAAACCTCTACAGTCTTAAGTGTTTTCTCTTCTTGAAGTATTCTAAATAGCTCAGACTATAAAAACTTTAAAAAGAAAACCATAAATGATCACAGTCTCAGATTAAGCAGTGGTTTCTAGGGTAATGCCTATGTGACTCTCCAAATTTTTTAACGCACCCCCTCTAAGACGTCCCCTGATTGTACTGGAGTGATGGTTCCTGGTTGCACGGTTACCTATTGCACATTGTCCCTTACCTCTCACTCATTATACCCCAGAGTTGGGCAGCCAGGTACTTACTTCTCTCCTTCACAGACTGTGAGCTCCTCAGAACCTTGGTCTGGGATTTTCTCTTGTTCATAGTACCCACAAGAGTGTTTGCTATACAATAGCATGCTCTCTCTCTCATCAAATTTATTCTACTCTTGTACAATATATCTTGACTGCAGTTTCCTCTTCCTCTACTCTTCTGTTCCTCTTCAGAAGAGAACAAGCCTCCCAGAGATATCAACCAAAGGTGGCATAACAGGATACACTAAAAGGAGGCATAAACTCTCATATCAAAGTTGGATAAGGCCATCCATGTTCTTGGGAGGAGAAGGGTCCGAACAACAGGCAAAGAAGAGATACCTCCCATTCCCACTGTCAGGAGTCCCACAAGAACACCAAGCTATACAAACATAATATATATGCAGAGGACCTAGCACAGACCCATACACATTCTGTGATTGCCTCTTCAGTCTCTGTGAGCCCCTATAAGCCCTACCTAGTTGATTTTGTGGGACATGTTCTCATGGTGTTCTCCTTTGGCTCCTGCAATCCTTCCTTCCCTCTCCTTTCCTCTATTCCTAGGTGTTCTGTAAGCTCCAGCTAATGTTTGGCTATGGGTCTTTGCATTCACTCCTGTCAGTTGTTAAGTAAACTGATCTATAAGTATAGCAGAATATCATTAGAAATAGTTTCATTGACCTTATTTTTCTTTTTGCCAGTTGTATTTGGTTCTATCCTGAATCTTTGAGCTGTCTAGCCTCTGCTTCCTGGCTACTGAGGCAGTGTCAAGCGTGGGCTCCCTTTCATAGTGTGGGCTTCAAGTTAGACCAGTCAGTGGTTGGCTACTCCCACAAGTTCTCTACCACTATTACCCCAGCACACCTTATAGGCAGGATAAATTGATTATAGATTGAAGGTTTTATGGCTGGCTTGGTGTCCCAATCCCACCATGGGAAGCCTTGTCTGGTTAGATAAGACAGTTCAGGTTCTGTATCCCCCATTGCTAGGTGTCCTCTCTAGGGTCACCCTAGTACATTCCAGGGACTTTCTACTGTACTAGGTTTCCACCTTGATCCCCAGATGTCTCCCACTTGCAGTCATTTCTCTCAGTACTCTCTCCCTCCATATCTCCTTCCCCCATCCCTCCTCATTTTATGTCGGCCTGCTCCCAGTACACCCACAAAATCTGTTCTATTCTCCCTTCCCAGGGAGATCCATGCCTTACCCCTTGAGCCCTCCTTGTTACTTAGTTTCTGCAAAGTAGCTCTTTAATAAGTGATTTTTTTAAATAAAGAAGTAAACTTTACTTACACCTTTTTGTTAGATTTTTTAATATGACTGTTTCTCTTTTTTATTATTATTAGGATATTAGTTTCAGTATATCGTGTTTGATTTTCTTAGTTTTATTTCTTTTTGTCAGTTTTATAGTGAATAATTTTAATTATAGAAACTATTCATATTTTATAAGATGCCACAGTATACTCAGTATATCATAGGTAATCAGCAGAGTTTGGCTGAGTATGAACAGTTATTGCTTGATAATGTACTACATTTTTAGGCATTATGGGAGATTATAGTGATAGATTTGACAGGTTGTTTAGATAATTAGCTAATGCTTTCTCACATTAGATTCAAATGTTTAATTTACTTGTTTTGGGCAGAATTTTAAGTATTTTTTAAAAGAAGAAACCATAGAGGCACTAAAAAAACACAGATTTGTTTTTAAACCTCATGTCATTGAAAATCTTTCATAGCACAAAATTAAATCCAATAGCTATACAGCAAAATATGCTGTGATAATGCTGATGGTGGAGTAGTCAAGAGCTCTTTCTCCACTTTTTGGTCTTCAGAAAGATTATTTGGACTTGTTTCCCATGCGTTCCAAAGGGAACTTTCTGGCAGGCTCAACCCTTAGTGTCTACGTTGATGATGACATGACCAAGCCTGAGTTTGACCTGGAGGACTGTGCAGGATATAAGGTGTGGGTCATTGAGACCACTACTATAGCAGCACTTGCTCAGAATGCTTTTCAGAGCTGACACAGCTAACTTTGTTTTTGCAACCAGTATCTCTTTAGAAAGAGAGACTCTACTGTCTCTACTATGGATTCATCCTGCTTGCTTGGTTGTTTCCCACCTTTTTATCCACCTACAATAAGATAAACTTCAATTTTGGAGCTTAGTAAACTTTCGTTGAATGAATAAGATCTAGCTAGCTCATGTTAAAAATGATATGTAGTAGGAGAAGCAGCAAGTATTTCTGTGTATATAATAAAGCATAAGTTTTATTAATTAGGAATTAAACTTGAAAGATGATAAGGTGCTTCATTTATATCATGTAATTTCATGAGTCTCTCACTGATATTTTTTGTTCTTACAAAAAACTCTTAGTTTTGAGTTGCAGACCTTTTTGGATGAGGAGAAAAATGCCAAATAATTTGGAAATCATAAACTATTCCATTGTTTTTATTCAAGTTATTAAAACAACATCACTTGGGGCCACATCTTGGTTCTACATGATATTTTAAAGCCAGACAAAATAAAATAAAGGAGCAAGAATGTTCATTTATGACTATGAACTAATGTTTAAGATGGTGTAGGAACCAAATAGATTTTAAGCTATTTGGAGTCCTCTGATTTAGACCCCATTGCCTTTTTAGTTCATTGTCAGATGCCAGTGTATTCATTATTGTTGTTGTTTGTGTGACACAATACCCAACAAGGACAGATTAAGGAAGAAATGATTTATTTGGGCTGACCTTGAAAGATTTATTATATCATGGTGGGGAAGCCATAGCAGAAGTGTGAAATGTCTAGTCAACATTGTTTTCCCAGGGAGATGGTGTGCCTCTGTGCAAGGTGAGGATGGCTCCACCTATATCCAGGCAGGTCTCTTATTCTCAGTCAGTCCTTCCTGGAAACAGTTGTACTCACACTTAGAGGTGAGTGCCCTTGTAATTCCAAATCTTACCAGGTTGATGATCAGATCACAAACAACCACCACAAGTTTACATCCATTCAACTTGACAAAACCAAATATACGACACTTTATAGCATAATATTTCACCTCTGGTTCCTAAAGTCTAATAATGTTCATCTCATAAAGCAATTTGCTTTTAATCCATCTTTAAATGTCCCCAAATTCTTTAATAATCTCAAACACCTCAGAAGTCCAATGTCTTTTCTAACACTTGAACAATCTCTTAATTGTGAGCTTCTAAGATACACAGTTATATACTTCCAATATACAATGGGATAGAGCAAATAGTTCTGTTTTAAAAGAAAGAAAGGGGACATAATTAGGACAGATTAGACCAGTGGTTTTCAATGTTCCTAACACTGCAACCCTTTAATACAGTCCATATTGTGGTGACCCCCAGCCATAAAATTAATGTTGCGACTGTTAGGAGTCTAATGTTAATATCTGATGTGCAGGATGGTCTGAGGCGACCCTCAGAAAGGCCCCTAGACGTGCCAACAGGGTAGTGACCCACAGGTTAAGAACCACTGGATTAGAGCACAGCAGGACTGAAAGTCAGTAAGGCAAAAACTAAACCCTGTGACTCCATATTAGACATCTAGGGGTTCATTCTAAAGGCTTGGATAACCACTAACCTCATCCCTCTATCTCTGGTACCTGCAGCACATATAACCAGCATGCTGCAGCTTTCCCTGACAAACATCCTGTGATCCTTTGCACATCCAGGTCTTTATTGTAACTTGGCCTTCCTCTTCCCAGCTTCATGCAGTGGCCTCTCATAGTCTCCTTACATGTAGCCCTGCCACATAGTATCTGGTTTTAGTGGCTTTCCAGAACTGTGTCAGAAACCACCGTGACCTTTTACATTTTATGCATGTGCAAAACCAGCACCTTGTGAACATTGCTGTCATTTTTGTTGCTGGATGGAGCTGTATGTAGCCTGTTCCCCCTGGACCACAACTGCTGACCCTTGGGAAATATCTAGGGTGCTATTTGTGAACATGGGACCCATTCAGGGCCATTCTCAGTCCAGGTTCACTCATTGAGAATCAGTTTGTATTTTCACAAAGCTTTCAGTGAGTAGGGGTCTTTCCCTCAGGGCACCTTTCTATTGTTCCGGTGAAGAAGAGGTTTCCTTTCAGTGGTCCTAGTTTCTTAACAGTTAGAGATGTTTGTCTGCAGCTTTAACTTGATCACACTTCTTTACTTACCAAACTTTACATTTTCTTTTCTTTTTGCTCTTTCTTGTGGTAGATGTGGGTAAGAGTAGAGAGCAGTCTGGATGCTCTTCTGTCTTAAAGCTCTCCTCCCAAGTAACTCAGTTCATTACTTTCTAATTCAGCCTCACTTAAGTTCTCAGGACACAGGCACACTGAAGGCAGATTCTTCACCAGAGTACAACACAAATGTCTTCTGGCCAGTTATACTTTGGATTGATGCAGCCTATTATGGTAGGAACATGAAGCAGCTAGTCATGTTGGATCAGAAACTAGTATTTACACATCCTCTGTATGGATTGTCCACTGAAGTTATAATGCAAACTATGTAAAAATAAAAACTTTAATAGTCACCTTAAAAATGTAAATCAAGCAAAACTAATTGTAATATTTTTACACAGTATGTAAACACAGAATACTGGAGTAATTCGAAATAAACACAAAAGCTGCTAATGTGTTTTCCACTGTTAGGGTTTTTGGGTACTAAATGCTTTAAAATCTAGCCTCTATTATACTTACACCATACTACATACAAGTACATTTTAAGTGCATAATAAATACATCTGGTTACTAGGCCACACAACTATAAGAGAAATTAAATATGGAAACAGTAGGAAATGTCATAAAGGAAAAAGATAACATTGACTGTAGGAAAATAATTCTAGTAAAGTAAAAGGCAAAAACAAGATGAGAGTATATTTGTAACATAAGAATATAGTAAGTTATTATTCTAAATATGTAGAGCATCTATGCAAATTTCTAGAAACAGTTGAAAACCCAGAAAATAAATAGTAAGATGACATAATCAGGTCGTGGAGTTAATATAAAACATACACATGATAAGCAAAGAAGTGCAGTTCTCACTGAAGACATGTTACTCAGTGGTGGATTGCTTGTCCACCATGTGTGAAAGCATAGGTTTGATCCCAGCATTGAAAAACATGCAAATTAAGGTCTGTTACAGCATCACAGATTATAAAGCTACAATTTTTAGCATATTTAGAATGCAATGAAAGGGTGTTCTTACAGACTGTGAGAGGGGATGTAACATGGGAGAGCCCTTTAAGGTGACAGAATAAAGGGCACCAGAATTTGTTTTCTAGGTCTCCGTTGTAAGGAAATCAAGCTAACTAGAGAGGAAGAGACTGCATACATGAAGTGCTCACTTCTCTGCTGCCTACATTAATGGAAAAATTGAGGACTACCAGAACTCCTCACCTAAGGGAGGGCTAATTAGTTGTTGGTACAGTGAGGTAGTCCCTTGATGGGATACTTGAGTAGTATTACATGGAAGTCCTTTTAGAATATCACAGTGTTATATAAAATTTAGGAGATAAATCACTTCTGCACAGATAATGAAATAAAAAATTATTTTCATAATCTTGACTGTATTTTAGGACTCTAGATTTCCTTTTTCCAGTTTTTTTGTTTTACCACATTTCAAATGTCATAAAATTAGTATAGAGTTTACTTATAAATTATGGAAATTTTTCATTTTCATATGCAACTTTTTATCTTAATTCAATTATAATCTACTACTTATCATTTTATCAGTTCCTAAGTGTTGTGTTAAAGTATAACATGTATCCACAGTAGTGAGGTTTGATTCCATCAGTTTTACTGAGTGAAATTCTTTACTTCTCAGTAAATTTGCCAAGTAAATAAGCTAAGTAAATGAGCTTATTTTTTTGTTTTTTCTTTGTAGCCTGACTATGAGCTATTGAATAGTAAAGTGAACATCATGTAGTGTCTCCAATTGTCTAAGATTAAATAGCTTACATCTGCTCCCTTACAGGTTTGATTCATTCTTCTTTCCATTGTCTCCAGGTGATTCTGGTACAAGTTAATCCAGGGGAAGCATTCACAATAAGAAGGGAAGATGGACAGTTTCAGTGCATTACAGGTAAGAGGAATAATTTGCTACATTTTGTAACAAAAAAGAAAATTTGACTATTATTTTTCCAGGAAGGTAACAGTGGTACGCGTGTGCTTTTCCCCTTTTTCACAATCACAAACTTGAGTACTCCAGTCATTTAACTGTTGCATAGAACTCTAAGTAGTCTATTTCTCGAGTCTTGATTGATCTAACTATAAAATTCTATTGTGTACGTTTTTTTAGTCAAAAAAAGTAAGTGACTCTATCCAGGTCTTTCAGTCCTCAAAAGGTCCATTCTGTTTTCTAATCTTGTTTTTATTTCCCCTCCAGTGTGGTTCCCTCAGGATATTTTTTTTAAGATTTACCTATTTATTGTATATATGTGAATATACTGTAGCTGTCTTCCTTGAACTTTTTAAAAAGTCTACTTGTTAACTGCAAACCTATCTTGTTCAGTCAGCACGAGTTTCGTTATCTAGGATTCACCCTTGTCACCCAACATGTGGTTCTAACCCAACTGCTTTAGACTCAGCTCAGGTATTCTACCATATTCACTGTAATCTTCCTTTACTGGACATCTCCTTAGCATTTTGGACTGGATATTTTTCAGCTGTTTGAGCCATCCGATGAATTGTAGTGGGTTTAGTAGAGTCCCTGTTGTCTACACACTCATTATTTCTTACCCTCCGTGATTTATGACAAATAGAAATCTCTGCAGAGATGACCTAATTCCTTAAGAGGAACAAAACAACCTCCATTTAGTGAGCATTGTGTTTATATATGAAAATGAGGGCTATAGAAAGGTTAGGGTGGTCCCTTCATCCATTGTCACTAGTATCATAAAGGGGGAATTTGTACAAGTGGGGCTGTGGTAGGATACTGTATGATTCAGATCTTAGACTTCCTTAAATTCACTAGCCAAAGATTGCCAACAGAGCCAGAGATAAGCAGAGTGTCATGGGACAGATGTCCCCCTTTGTCCATCAGAACAAGCCAGCCTTGCCAGCAACTCAGTAGTCTTATCACTGAGATAGTAAGTTTCTGTCAGCAAACAGGAAAACAAAAAGTCAGTGTTTTTGGAGTTGAGAAGCTAAGTTAAATATTAGCTGTTTCTTAGTAGCTTGCTATAAGGGGCTATAGATTATTTAAGTTCAGCAATACATTTTGTATCAATACAGCTCTTGTTCCTATCAGTAATAGGTCAGGGTAAGAATAACTGTCTTAGTTAGGGTCTTATTGCTATTTAGAGACACCATAACCACGACAGCTTTTATAAACAATTAATTGGGACTGGCTAATAGTTTAGATGTTTAGTCCATTATTGTCAAAGTGGAAAGCATGGAGGCATTCAGGTAGACATGAAGTTGGAGAGGTAGCTGAGGATCTGGATTTGAAGGCAACAGGAAGAGACAGTGAGCCACTAGGCCTGGCTTGAGCTTCTGAGAACTCAAAGCCCACTCCAGTGACATACTTTCTCCAACAAGGCCTAATAGTGCTACTTCCTGTGGAACTATGGGGGACATTTTCATTCAAACCACCACATTAACTAATAAGCATACTTTATACTTGAAGCCAGGCCTGGTACCTCTGAGGTACTCAGTAGGTAGTGATAGTGAGTTTGGCGGTGTAACTGCTAATACAGTCTACTCTGAATCCCTTGATACGAGCTGTTGAGAAATTGACTATCTAGATGCCTGTGTACTATACAAACATGCAACATTCCTTTCCTTGTTAGGAAATTACTTGTTTATATTTAATTTGAAGTGCTTATTTTGCCCTTCAACTAATACCTGAACATTTGGATTTGTATTTTTTACAACTCCTTATATCCCTTTTGGTTCTTGGAGTTCTACCTCATAATTGTGGCTTTAAATTAAAGAACCAATGGAGGTGAGTCACCACCTACCTTGTTAACATCTAGACCATGATACTTTGAGGGTGAAGGACTTGTGCACACTCTTTGATTAGCATTAGCTGTGATGCCAGAGGCTGACCACAGTTTTCAGTGCCCCCTTCCTATTACTCTACATAGCCTAGCTCTGATGTTGAATCTTTTAAAATACCTTAGCCAGTAGTCACAAGTCAAACTTGGAACCTTACATGTATTAGAAATATCACTAAGTTAATCTAAAATATCTGTGCTGTACTTGAGGTAATATACAAATTAAGTTATACTACTGAAAGGATCTAGACAAGAGAATGTATAAGCAGTATATACATTAAAAAAGTTTTTGCCAGCCGGGCGGTGGTGGCGCACGCCTTTAATCCCAGCACCTGGGAGGCAGAGGCAGGCGGATTTCTGAGTTCGAGGGCAGCCTGGTCTACAGAGTGAGTTCCAGGACAGCCAGGGCTATGCAGAGAAACCCTGTCTCGAAAAAAAAAAAAAAAAAAAGTTTTTGCCATGTTTAGAATTTTTCACTATGAATCACATAGAATATAAATTTCTGATCACGTAGCTTACTTGTGTGTCTTTCAAATTATTTATAAATATTAATCAAGGAAGTGTTTTAATTAACATAATATTGATTTCTTCTAATACAGATGAAGAAACAGATTGTTTTATTATATTATAAAACATAAGGACAGCTAAATCATAGAATGATGAACAGCTTATATTTCAAGAGTTAGTTTGTGGCTGTAACCTGTAAGTTATCTCTTCATAACTCCTTTCATTTGATTTTAAACATAGTGGAGCATATTTCCTTGTTATGTGTTAGAGCATCTTCTGGATATATACCCAGGAGTGGTATAGCTGGGTCCTCAGGTAGTGATATGTCCAATTTTCTGAGGAACCGCCAGACTGTTTTCCATAGTGGTTGCACCATCTTGCAATCCCACCAACAATGGAGGAGTGTTCCTCTTTCTCCACATCCTCGCCAGCATCTGCTATCACCTGAGTTTTTGATTTTAGCCATTCTGACTGGTGTGAAGTGGAATCTCAGGGTTGTTTTGATTTGCATTTCCCTGATGACCAAGGATGCTGAACATTTCTTTAAGTGCTTCTCGGCCATTCGGATTTCCTCAATTGAGAATTCTTTGTTTAGCTCCTTACTCCATTTTTTAATAGGGTTATTTGGTTGTCTAGAGTCTAATTTCTTGAGTTCTTTGTATATATTGGATATTAGTCCTCTATCGGATGTGGGGTTGGTAAAGATCTGTTCCCAATCTGTTGGTTGCCGTTTTGTCCTATTGACGGTGTCCTTTAATATCTAGCAGCCACAGCCGCCTGCAGGACCTGAAGAGTTATATAGTATACAGACTGCCTCAGTGTTCAGCAGACCTTAGGGAGCTGACTCCTGTGTGAGCATTCTGTACAAGGACACATTTCTGTGCTTTTCTGGAAAAAGTCTTTTCTCTAGATGATGATGATGATGATAATAATAATGATGATAATAAATGGAAACTTTGTTTTTTAAATTACTGGGTAGAATTTTTTTTTTTTTTTTTTGGTTTTTCAAGACAGGGTTTCTCTGTGTCGCCCTGGCTGTCCTGGAACTCACCTGTAGACCAGGCTGGCCCGAACTCAGAAATCTGCCTGCCTCTGCCTCCCGAGTGCCGGGATTAAAGGTGTGTGCCACCACAGTCCAGCCCAGCCCTGGGTAGAATTTTTAATGAGGGAAAAAGAATAAAGAGAATCAGATAGTAAAAAGCTCTCTCTCTTTTTTTTTTTTTTGAATGTTTTCATCTGTTCAGAATTATCAGGTGTACTGTCTAGTTTTATGTCAACTTGATACAAACTAGAGTTTTCTGTAAAGAAGAACCTTCAATCTGAGAAAATTCCTCTATCAGATTAGGCTGTAGGGCATTTTTCTAATTAGTGATTGATGGGGGAGGCCCAGCATATAGTGAATGGTGCCATCCCTGGGCTGGTGGTCCTGGGTTCTGTAAGAAAGCAGGCTGAGCAAGCCATGAAGAGCAAGCCAGTGAGCAGCACTCCTTTATTGCCCGTAGATCAGCTTCCCACATCCAGGTTCCGCCTTGTGTGAGTTCCTGTCCTGACTTCCTTCAATGAGGAACAGTGATATAGAAGCATAAGCTGAATACGCCCATTCTTCCCCAGGTTGCTGTTGGTCATGGTGTTTCATCACAGCAATAGAACCCATATCTAAGACAGGAGGTCCACATGTGAAAGAGGAGGGGTAGTAAGTGAAGACAGCTTGGAGAGAAGCATATAGGGAAAAAAGTTAATGGGTACTGGATCTCGTCTCCTCCCCTCTGCCATCAGGAGTGTCTGTCATTGGTAAGACCCTTCCTGGATATGAGCTGTAGAGAGAAGGAAGTGCAGCCACAGGATCGAAACAGCCAAGAGAATGACTCAGGGGAGGAAAAACAGATTCCTTATGGCTTTTACTATTCTCATAAGAGAAAATCTCTATAGGAGCATGTAAAGAATGAGGTAGGCCTAGTGGCATAAATATATGTTTGAATGTCTCCCTTAGGACATTAATTACCTAGCAAGACTTCATAGAAGCAAAAACTAGATTAAAACTTTAGATAGGTCTAAATCGTTGCCACCTTTGATTGGACTTTCGTAATTAGTGAGGTCCAGTTAGTAGTTATGGACAGAGCTTAAATTGTACCTTTCTACCCCAGCACACTTTGTCGAAGAAACAAACTACTAATCATGTTTTCCTTGTGAGTTCATTAAGTCTGAGTATACTGTGCTACTTCCTGGGAATTGGGGGAAAATCAAGTCACAGTTCTTATCTTTTAAGACTATAGTATAATAATGCTAGTGACGTAGCTTGGTAGTAGAGCATTTGCCCAATAAGGCCCTGTGTTGGACCCCAGACTGGAAAAAAACAACAAAACAACAAAAACCACAGCAATAACAACAAATACCCAGAGTATTAGTTAAGGAAAGAAAAAGTAAATAGTTCTATCAGTACAGTGATCACATTTAGTGATGTGGTATTACAAGAACATATGATGAGGTTCCTGTAAGTAGTTATGAATGGAGAAAGCTCTTTACATGAGCTGTCTTTAAGGAACACAGCAATTGGCAAGATGGATAAAAAGCCTCAAGGTGTTTTAGACAGTAAATAGTATTCAAAAACAGCAGAAGGAAGGACTGACTTGAATTATTTGAATAACCATGGAGACTAGAATTGCTAAAAAAAAACAAAAAAAGTTGCTGAGATGCTGACAGTTCTTGAAATGGCCCATACAGCATGCTGACAACTTGAACTTTATTGAGAGGTTGTGGAAGAACTCTTGAGGGGAGTTAATGGTCTAGAAAGCTGAAAACCATTTGCCTGACCTGCCTGGGCCTGCCAGTGCTGGGATTATAGGTGTGTGCCACTAAGTCCAGTTCACTGTGAGCTTTCTGAGTACTCTCCTGGGTTTCCTGATGCTGCTAGCCCTTTGATCATTGAGTTATTTTATTCTGGTGTATGGAAAAGTCAGTCTCTTGTGACTGGTTTCCAGTTTATCCTTCTGCTTATTGATTGACTTTATTTATACTCCCTGGTGGGACCTGTACCACATTAGCTTAGACCATCTTTAGGTGAAACTCAATAGTTTCAGCCCAAATATATCATTACTTTTGAAATGAAAATACTATATTGAGTCTGTATTGATTATATATTAAGAGATTATATATTAAGAGATTTTGAAACATAATAATAATAACAATATTTATCTGTTTTAGTGGTAAAGTGTTGTGATTAGCTGGTCAACACACTGTCTTCCTAGTGAGAAACACTGAAAACTAGGTCATGTTTGTTGGGTAACTCATACATGGGCATGTGTGGGACTGCGTAAGGGTATCCTGGTTCTTGGCTGGGCATGGGCCTAGAACCCCGAGACTCCAAGGGAGTTCGGCCACATCCCCAGAACCCAGGGTCCTGACAAGCAGTCTAATCTCCATGGACCTACATTGTTCAGTCATGTAGACCATTACAGCCCTTCCCAAAGTGCACAGGCAGAGGGTGTGACTACAGGCCTCAGGCCCTAGAGATTTACATACTAATGAAGGCCAGAGGGCAGAGCCAATTAAACTGCCCCAGAACCTCCCCCTTTCTCCCTCCCTACTTAACTCAGGTCTGCCCTGAGTTTGGGGGGGGGGTGTACATCCAGATCTATCCACCATCCGCCATGACAATAAACACTTTTGGAACCAAGGACTTCCTCATGTCATTGGGGCCTGCTGGTCCTGCCGTTGCCAAAGCTTCCAGCCTTTGGAACTCCAGATTTTCTCCTGGATGTGGGACCCACGGCATGGAAGTCTCCAGGCAGCCTCCCCCCGGCTGTGGCCCTGTTGATCCACAGGCATGTAAGCATTAAATTAGTAGATTTGTACTTGAATATTATTAGATCTTTGTAGCATAGTGAATGCCTTTCTTAGTTTTATTTGTGAAATAGGAAGGAGAATAAGGAATTAGGCAAGGTTTCTAAATTAGACTTACTGACAACATGAAGAGGCATATTTCATAGAGAATAAATGGTAAACTTTGTAAGTTTATAATGTTTCATTATTATACTCATATATCTTATTATATGTCTGATATATTATTATACTTTATTCTTTTAAACATTATTTATAGTTTATATGAATGCTTTGTTTGCTTGTACATGTGTGCCTAGTACCCTTAGAGGCCAGAAGAGGGCATCAGATCCTCTAAAATTGGAGTTATAGAAGTTCCGAGCCACCATGTAGGTGCTGGGAATTGAACCTGGGTCCTCTAGAACAGTGGCCAGTGCCCTTAACCACTGAGCCATTTCTCCAGTCCTTTCATTTCTCTTTACCATGAACTTCTCAATTCCTCCTGCCAAATAGTTCCTCATTTTACTTTCATGTTGTATATATTCTGCTACCCTCTTGGACCTTCAGACCTCTTCTTTCCCTATCATAATATTATCTTTCTTCTTTACACACCAGTGTAGATTCTGTATATGAAAATTCTATTTGTTTTTGTGCATCTGACTTATTTTCTTAATGTAATGCTTTCCAGTTTTGTATGTTTTTCCTGGAAGTGCCATTTTGTTCTTCTTTACCAGTGTATAAAATTCCATTGTATACATTACCAAATTTTCTTTTTCCAGTCACCTTTTGATGAACATATAAACTGATTTCATATCTTAGCTGTTAGAAACAGAGTAGTGATAAACATGGATATATAATTATCTCTTTGGTGTGATGACTTAGAATCTTTTGAGTATATGCTCAGTATATCCTACAGTTTAGGGTTAAAATTTTTTGCTTATTTTGGTGTGTGTGTGTGTGTATGTGTGTGTACACACGATGCACACATATGGAGGCCAGGGGATACTTGAGTTAGTTCTCTCTTTCCACCATGTGGGTTCTGTCAATAGAAGTCACATTATCAAACATTGTAAGTACCTTTACTTGCTGAATTGTCTCCCCAGTTCTCAGGTATCCTCTATACTGACTGCTTGCAGTGGCTGCCTGCTTACCTTCCCTCCAGTAATGTGGAAGTGTTCCTGTTTCTGCACATCCCTCAGCAGTTCCTATAGCTGTTTTCTTGATGATAGCTGTTCCCCCTGTGGTTTGACGGAGTCCTATAGAAATTTTTATTAGGGTTCTCCTGATGGCTGATGATATTAAATACTTTCCAATACTTGCCCAGTTTTATTTCTTTCTTTGAAAACTCTTTAGTACATCAGCCCATTTATTGATTGTATTTTATGCTGTTTTGGGTTTTTTTGTTGTTGTTGTTTGCTTGATTATGTGGCTCCTCTTTAGAGGTTTTTTATTCATCCTTGTCAGATACATACTTCGCAGATTTTTTTCTCCAATCTTTTTACCTTCATGCAGGCCCATTGTCAATTGCTGCCAAGTATTTTTTTTTTTCCTATTGAAGTGTGTTTTATAGTTAAGGTTATTATTGCTGAGATGAAACACCATGATGAACAAGCAAGTTGAGGAGTAAGGGCTTACACTTTCACAGCACTGCTCATCACTGAAGGAAGTCAGCACAGGAAGTCAACAGGGCAGAAAGCTGGAGGCAGGAGCTGATGCAGAGGCCATGGGGAAATGCTGCTTACTGGCTTGCTCCCCATGACTTGTTCAGCCTGCATTCTTTTGGAACCCAGGAACAATAGCCCATGGTTTGTCACAATCCACAATGGGCTGGGACCCTCCCCAGTCTGTCAGTAATTAAGAAAATGTTCTACAGAGTTGCCTACAGCCTGATCTTATGGAGGTATTTTTTTTTCTCAGTTGACCCCTCACCCTGCCCCCACCCTAGCTTATGTCAAGTTGTTGACTCTAGCTTGTGTCAAGTTGTCATAAACCTAGCCAGCACAGAGTCTTTCTTTTTTTTTAAGGTAATATTTTATCTATAAGTGACTATGTTTTACCTGTTTTCTTCTAGCAGTTTGACTACAAGTTTTCTTTTACTTATGTGTATGTGTCTGTGTGTTCGTATGCCATGTGCTTGTGGACACCAGAAGATAATATTGGATCCTCTGGAGCTGGAAGTACAGGTGGTTGTGAGCCACTCAGTATCAGTGCTGGGAGCCGAATCTGGATTCTCTGGAAGAGCAGAACTTCTCTTTGATCCATCATGAGTTAATCTTTATATAAGTTAAAAGATGGATCTAGTTTCATGCTTGCATGTAAGGAAATTCAGTTTTCCCAAAATCGTTTATTAAGCTGTCTTTTCTACAATATATATTTTTGACAGCTTTTGTTCAGAATTAGGTAACTGTAACTGTATGGGTTTTTATCTGGTCCTCTATTCTAGTCTCTTGTCTACATATCTGTCTTATCAAATTCTTGTGGCTCTATAATAGGATTTAGGATTGGGGACTGAGGTATCTCTAGCATTGATCTTTCTCTGCTAAGGATTGCTTTAGTTATTTAGAGTTTCTTGTGTTTCCATATCAATTCTCTAGTACTCTGAAAAATGTCATTGGAATTAAAAAAAATTTATTTATCATGTGTGTGTGCACGTGCTCGTGTATGTACCACAGCATATACTATACGAGAATGTTATAGAGTCACTCTCTCTTCTTTTGCCTTTAAGGGTTTTCAGGAATTTAACTCATCACTAGGCCCAGGCTTGCACAACAGCTCCCTTGCCCAATGACTTACTTCACTGACCCAGAATGTCATTGAAATTTTGATGGTAACTTCATTGCATTTGTACATTGCTTTTGGTGATGTAGCCATTTTCACACTATTAATTCTGAATACACATGAGCCTCTATAGGCTCATAGCCATTATATAATACAAGTTACACTGAGTCCAGCTTCAAAAGCTGTCATATTCTTTTGACAATCCAGATACTGTTCAAAAGTTCAAGGCTAGAATCTCCTCTGAGACTTAAGGTAATCTGTTAATTGTGACACTTCATGCCATAAAATTTGAAAACAACAACAAAAGACTAACAAGCAAACAAATAAAAACCTCATTACATACTTTGGATATACAGTGGCAGAGTATACATTCCTCTTCCACAAGGGAGGCATAGGGAGATCCTGAGGAAATACTAGACCAAGATTAAAACCCAGCAAGGTACACATTAAGTGCTATAGTTAGATGTTTCTAAGGGTTTAGGTGGTGGTGCCCCTCCAGCTTAGGTGCCTACAACACACTCTCTTTTGAGCTGTTTCCAGTCCCTCTGTTCAGCCCTCCTAGGGAGACTTCTGGCTGTGGTGTCTTCTGCATCCTAGAATATCCACAATCCAGACTTTATTTACATAGCTTAATTCAGCCTTTCAAGGCCTGCTTGCTTGGAAGTAGACCCAGCCACTTACTACCTGTCTCTGCAGCGCTCTAAAGGAAGAACTCATAGTCCCCCTCCCCAACTTACATCTTTCTTATCTTTAAAATGTGGCCTCTTTAGACCTTAGTTGTAGCAGCTTCTCTATGCTGAAGCTGGTTCAGCCCTCCAATTGGCTTTGCTTCCTAGGAGCAGAAAACTTGTTTGTTTGGTCTTTTCCTTTCACACCCTGGTGGTTTAAGTGGATGGGGTCTTGCCCTCAGGACACCATTCCTGTTCCAGTACAGAGCCAGAGGCTACTCTACTGGCACCAATCACTTTAATGAATTACTACTTCTTTTCTAGCAGTAACTTCTCTGTAAACTTAACCTTCCTGGTGCCCTTTTTCTCTCTAGACTACACATTTTAAATGTATTTTTTGTCTGTTTGATGCTCTTTTTCTTTGTATACAGCAATAAGTAGTTCTTGTCATATAGATCTTTCAGTTGCTTGGTTAGATTCACACCAAGGTATTTTATATTATTTGTGACTATTGTGAAGGGTGTTCTTCCCCTAATTTCTTTCTCAGCCTGTTTATCCTTTGAGTAAAGGGAGGCTGCTGATTTGTTTGAATTAATTCTATATCCAACCACTTTATCAGGTTTAGGAGTTTTCTGGTGGAATTTTTGGGGTCACTTAAGTATACTATCATATCTGCAAATAGTGATATTTTGACTTCCTCCTTTCCAATTTGTATCCTTTTGACCTCCTTTTGTTGTCTAATTGCTCTGACTAGGACTTCCAGTACTATATTGAATAGATAGGGAGAGACTGGGGAGCCTTGTTTATTCCCTGATTTTAGTGGAATTGCTTCAAGTTTCTCTCCATGTAGTTTGATGTTGGCTACTGGTTCGCTCTATATTGCTTTTACTATGTTTAGGTATGGGCTTTGAATTCCTGTTCTTTCCAAAACTTTTACCATAAAGGGGTATTTATTGAATTTTGTCAAATGCTTTCTCAGCATCTAATGAAATGATCATGTGGTTTTTTTCTTTGAGTTTGTTTATATGGTGGATTACATTGATGGATTTCCATATATTGAACTATCCCTGCATCCCTTGGATGAAGCCTACTTGATTGTGATGGATGACCGTTTTGATGTGTTCTTGGATTCGGTTTGCGAGAATTTTATTGAATATTTTGCATCAATATTCGTAAGTGAAATTGGTCTGAAGTTCTCTTTCTTTCTTGGGTCTTTGTGTGGTTTAGGCATAAGTGTAATTGTGGCTTCAAAGAATGAGTTGGGTAGTGTTCCTTCTGTTTCTATTTTGTGGAATAGTTTAAAGAATATTGATATTAGGTCTTCATTGAAGATGTGATAGAATTCTGCACTAAACCCATTTGCTCCTGGGATTTTTTTGGTTGGGAAACTTTTAATGACTGCTGCTATTTCTTTAGGGGTTATAGGACTATTTAGATGGTTTATCTGATCTGGATTTAACTTTGGTACCTGGTATCTGTCTAGAAAATTGTCCATTTCATCCAGATTTTCCAGTTTTGTTGAGTATAGGCCTTTGTAGTAGGATCTGATGATTTTTGGAATTACTTCAGTTTCTGTTGTTATGCCTCCCTTTTCAGTTCTGATTTTATTAATTTGGATACTGTCTCTGTGCCCTCTGTTGAGTCTGGCTAAGTGTTTATCTTGTTGACTTTCTCAAAGAACCAGCTCCTGGTTTTGTTGATTCTTTGTATAGTTTTTTGTTTTGTTTTGTTTCTAGTTGGTTGATTTCGGCCCTGAGTTGATTATTTCCTGCCATCTACTCCTCTTGGGTGTATTTGCTTCTTTTTGTTCTAGAGCTTTCAGGTGTGCTGTCAAGATACTAGTATATTCACTCTCCAGTGTCTTTTCGAAGGCACTTAGAGTTTTTCTCTTAGCGCTACTTTCATTGTGTCCCATAAGTTTTGATATATTGTGCCTTCATTTTCATTAAATTCTAAAAAGTCTTTAATTTCTTTATTTCTTCCCTGACCAAGTTATCATTGAGTAGATAGTTGTTCAGTTTCCATGTATATGTGAGCTTTCTGCTGTTTTTGTTGTTATTGAAGACTCAAGACTCTAAAGAAAGAAATCGAAGAAGATTTCAGAAGATGGAAAGATCACCCATGCTCTTGGATTGACAGGATTAATATAGTAAAAATGGCCATCTTGTTGAAAGCAATCTACAGATTCAATGCAATCCCCATCAAAATTCCAAATCAATTCTTCATAGAGTTAGAAAGAACAATTTGCTAATTCATTTGGAATATCAAAAAACCCAGGATATGGAAAACTATTCTCAACAATAAAAGAACTTCTGAGAGAATCACCATCCCTGACCTCAAGCTGTATTATAGAGCAATAATGATAAAAAATTGTATGGTAATGGTACAGAGAATGGGAAGAAGATCAATGGAATAGAATTGAAGACCCAGAAATGAACCCACACACCTATGGTCATTTAATCTTTGACAAAGGAGCTAAAACCATCCAGTGGAAAAAAGACAGCATTTTCAACAAATGGTGCTGGTTCAACTGGAGGTCAGCATGTAGAAGAATCCAAATTGATTCATTCTTATCTCCATGTACAAAGCTCAAGTCTAAGTAGATCAAGGGCCTCCTCATAAAACCAGATACAGTAAAACTAATAGAAGAGAAAGTGGTGAAGAATCTTGAACACATTAGAATGGGGGAAATTTTCCTGAACAGAACTAATGGCTTATGCTCTGAGATCAACAATAGACAAATGGGACCTCATAAAATTGCAAAGCTTTTATAAGGCAAAGGACACTGTCAATAGGACAAAACAGCAAACAACAAATTGGGAAAAGATCTTTATCAATCCTATATCTGATAGAGGGCTAATATCCAATATATATAAAGAACTCAAGAAGTTAGACTCCAGAGAATCAAATAAACCTATTAAAAAATGGGATACAGACTAAACAAAAAATTCTCAACTGAGGAATATCAAATGGCCAAAAAGCACCTAAAGAAATCTTCAACATCCTTAGTCATCAGGGAAATGGAAATCAAAACAACCCTGAGATTCCACCTCACACCAGTCAGAATGGCTAAGATCAAAAACTCAGGTGATAGTAAATGCTGGTGAGGATGTGGAGAAGGAGGAACACTCCTCCATTGTTGGTGGAATTGCAGGCTGGTACAACTACTCTGGAAATGGTTCTGGCGGTTCCTCAGAAAATTGGACATAGTACTACCCGAGCACCCAGCTGTACCACTCCTGGGCATATACCCAAAAGATGCTCCAACATATAACAAGGACACATGTTCCACTATGTTCATAGCAGCCTTATTTATAGTAGCCAGAAGTTGGAAAGAACCCAGATGTCCTTCAACAGAGGAATGGATACAGAAAATGTGGTATATTTACACAGTGGAGTACTAGTCAGCTATTAAAAACAATGAATTCATGAAATTCTTAGGCAAATGGATGGAACTAGAAAATATCATCCTGAGTGAGATAACCCAGACACAAAAGAAGACACATGGTATGCACTCACTGATAATTGGATAGTAGCCCAAAAGGTCAGAATACCCAAGATACAATTCACAGACCACATGAAGCTCAAGAAGAAGGAAGACCAAAGTGTGGATACTTTCTGTTCCCCTTCTCAGATGGGAACAAAATATGGGAGGAAATAAGGAAACAAAGTGTGGAGCAGAGACTGAAGAAAAGACCATACAGAGACTGCCCTGCCTGGGAATCCATCCCATATACAGTCACCAAACCCAGACACTATTGTGAATGTCAAGAAGTGCATGTTGACAGGAGCCTGATATAGCTGACTTCTGAGAGTCTCTGCCAGAGCTTGACAAATACAGAGGCGGATGTTCACCGCCAACCATTGGACTGAGCATGGGGTCCCCAATGGAGGAGTTAGAGAAGGGACTGAAGGTCTGAAGGGGTTTGCAACCCCATAGGAAGAACAACAATGTCAACCAACCAGACACCCCAGAGCTCCCAGGGACTAAACCACCAACCAAAGAGTACACATGGAGGGACCCATGGCTTCATCCACATATGTAGCAGAGGATGGCCTTGTCAAGCATCAATGAGAAAAGAGGCCCTTGGTCCTGTGAAAGCACAATGTCCCGGGTGTAGGGGAATGTGAGGGTGAGGAGGTAGGAGTGGGTGGGTGGGAGAAACACCCTCGTGGAGGGAGGGGGAGGGCATATGGATAGGGCATTTCTGGGGGGTGGAAGGAACCAGAAAAGAGGATAACATTTGGAATGTAAATAAAGAAAATATTTAATAAAAAAAGAATAAGTAGTAATAATTATGCTTCAGTATAATCAATATTATTATTACTAGTAATAATCAATGTTATGCTATCTGAAAACTTCCTCTGTCAGCTTAGTCTACTGCTTTTTAATCCAACCTCACAAAAATTCTTAGAACATGGGTAGGTGGATTTTTGATTCAGTTACATATCTCATAAACAGCCTCTTGCACAGGTCTTGATAAAGTCCTTGATTTCTCTTTCCCAGAACATCATGAGCTAGCCCATTGTCAACAGTGGTCTTTGGCAGATGGTCCTGGGTGGTATAAGAAAAAAGGCTGAGAAGCCATAGGGGAGCAAGCCAGTAAGTACCATGGCTTCTGGTTCCTTTTGGGCCTCCAAGTTCCTACCTTGAGTTCCTGCCTTGACTTCTTGATGCACTATAAGCTGAAATATGAAAGAAGCCTTTTCCTTTCTAGGTGGCTTTTAGTCATGGTGTTTATACAGCAGTAAAAGGCAGACTAGAACTGTAGGTTCCTTGTAGATACTCTTTACTATGTTGAGGTGTGCTTCTTCCCCAGCTTGCTTCCTCGGAATGCTGTGAAATACCTTTTTTCTTAATCAGTTAAGATGCTCATATAACTTCATCCTTTAGTCTGTTTATGAATTATAGCATGTTGATTGGTTGCATATGTTATACCATCCTCATATCCCAGCAGTGGAACCAACTTGAATATAGTTTATGATCGTGTAATGTATAAGAACACATCCAGTTTGCAGACATTTTTAATGAGAATTTTTGCATCTATATTCATCAGGGAAATTGGTCTACAGTTTTCTGTTTCATTTTGTTCTTACCTGATTTTGGTGTCAGGGTAATGCTGGTTGAAAACACTGTATACTTAAGTCATAGGACATAGAGAAATTAAGCTGGTACTGACTTGGAAGCTTCATCTCTGCTGACTAGCTTTCATCATGCCAGAAGGTGCTATGCATTAGGGAGAGAGAACTAATCAATACTTTTGCTCAGCTGTGAGCTCTGCAAGCCTGTGTGAGACTGTTGATGGCAGTACTAGCATGACTGTTGTCAGAGTAACCAGCTTCTTCCTGATTGGACTTGCAGACCACTCTCCAGGATGGATTAGATGCCTGATACTGCTAACTGGGCCAAGAACCAGTGGCTAGGTACATGATAGGCCCTATGAGAGAATCCGCTATTATTCTACTAAGTGAACATAATGTTAAACTGCTCCATAAGTATGTATCCTTATGCCCAATACCCATATATTAGTGAAGCTGTCAAGAAACATTGTCAGGAAGAGAATAGGAAGAGTATAAAAGCTAGGAACACTGCTATAAACAGTGTTCTCCAGGCAGACCTGGAAGGGTCATTTTATACGTGAACTCACAGCATCTATGACTATATGCATAAGACAGCACACAATCAAGCCAGCTAGAATCTTAGCTTGGGCCCATTAGCCATGACCTGAGTATAGCTGAGGAGCTGTTGTCAGTGAATGGCCTCTGGGAGAGGGAGAGTCATCACCCTTTCCATGCACTCCCTGCTAGAGTGCTCATGTTCTAATTGTGGCTCTATATCTGCACATGTATTGGCAACAGGAAGTGGACCCACTATATTTTAAAAAACAGTACATAAGCTTGAGAGGGAAAAATGATGAGATGGATAATAGGAAATGGTGAAGAGGGAGTGGGGACCAGATTTGACCAAAATTCATTGTATTTTCTATGAAATTCTCAAACAATGAAAAGAAAAAGCCCTGAGTAAGATGAAAGCATCACTGATACAAAGGAGGGTAGTGAACCAGAGCTCAAAGAATGGGAGACCATTTGTGTGGGAGAGTAGTTGACATGGATTGAAGATGACCAAGAGGGCTTAGACTGTCCATGTGCGAGAGCTGTCTTAAGGTCAACAGTGAGACCCGAGTGGGATTAATTTTTTAAAGGCACCCAGCAAAGTGGTCTGATTAGGATTCTTAATGCCATATTTTACTCTTAACTCTTCTCTACTTAAAAAACAAACAAACCAGAAACTCAATACATGTTTGCTTTAGTGCAGATACCACTTTTGCAGCCAGAATTGGGTAACTCTTCACCATTTCCTACTAGATTATCAACATGTATAGGAGGGACACTCTGTGCATCACACAAAGATGAATCAGACACACAGAGGAGCTTGAAAGACAGTGGCAACATAGTTATTGACAGTATCTACTCTAGTAGAAGAAAGGAAGACTTAACTTTATAAATACAAACTGCTAATTTTAGTGGGACTAGAACTAAAGGAGTCATCTTATTGAATCTTATTTTCAAAAGAAAATGAAGTCTTAGACTACAGAAATAGAAATGTAAATTCAAGGTGGATGATGGCCTATGCAGTTTACATGGTATCATGTTAACATATTTGAAAGAAATATTAACACATTGGGATTGTCCCAAGAAAATTAAAGCAGGATAACATATGAATGTCAAATCAGCTTTATTAGAATGCAGAGACCTGTGAAACCTAGAAATGAGAACTTGACTTTGAGTGTGTGTGTGTGTGGTGTGTGTGTGTGTGTGTGTGTATAAAATTTTTTTTTCCTATACTATGTGAGACCAGTAGAATGTGAGGAGATAGATTTTTGACTCAGGGAGGAATGTCCGTCTGTTTTGGCTGCATATAAGTGGAGTCATTCATTATAGTTATACCAAAATCCTCCCATTTTGTGTGTGTGCATGTGCATGTGTGTTTGTGTTCAGATTCTGCTTGGATGGTACTATAAAAGCAATTCTTGCAAAGAAAGGAAATTTGATTAGATGAATTCTAGTGTTTATCTTAACTAAAGATTCCTTGATTCCAGAATAAAGTCTTAATTAGACTGAGACCTTTTTAGATAATTGTGGGAATGTGCACTTTGAATGAGAATCTTAAATTTAACAATATACCTGTGCAGAGGTACTTTTCAGAGTAATCAAGCTGGTAAGTGGCTATACATGCATACTCAGACTGAGTTAGATAACTTACTAGTACCCACCACTCATTAATGAATGTGTAGGAGAGACACTTCCACTAAAGTGTCGGAATCTTATAGGGACATAAACAACAATACTGACCTTATCAGGCATGGAAAAGCTTACCTCAAAGGTTCAATAAATGCTACCTTTCATTTTGCTTAAAAATAGGAATTATCTCTTCATCTGATTGTCTGATAAAAAAAAAAAAAGTACCTCTTTCCTCAGGATTCTGTTGATATATTAAACTGTGAAGACATTTTTAAGATTTATTTTTCATGTAGTGTGTGTGTGTGTGTGTGTGTGTGTGTGTGTGTGTACAGGTTCTTGTGGAGAACAGAAGAGGAATTCAGTTCCCCGGGAGCTAAAGTTACAGATAGTTTGAGTCACCAGACATGGTTGCTGGGAACTGAACTTGGATCCTTTAGAAGAATAGCAAGTGCCTTTAACTGCTGAGCCATCTCTGCAGCCCTTGCTAAACCATCTTTAAGTATACTAGTGTACTTGTTTGCTTTGCTAGGAATTGTATGTCAAAATAGACTTGCTGTACTTGGGAATATTTTGAAGCCTTGTTATCTTCATGAGTACCAGTTCAGATAGTATATGGAAGTGTTCATTTAAGTGTGTAAATGTTGAGTTGTGGATAGTATCTTGATGTAGAGATTGAAAATTACTATTTTCTTACAGACTGACTTACATGTGTAGATAAGAACTGAGGTGAATTCAGGTTTGTTGAACAATATCATCTTTGAGTTCTCCAACTCTGCCTTACTTAGAGAAGTCAAGAGCCCAGTTTACATCCATCCAGTTCATGGTGCTTTGCTTTGCTTTTGCAACAGTGTCTTACTGTGTACCCCGGGCTGGCTTTCACCACCACCATCCTCTGCCTTGGCTTTCTGACCAGAGTCCTGAGACTCTTACTCACCAGTTAAATGGCATTAAACCCCATCCTTTCAGTACCAGGTGACTTAGCCAGCAGTTACTGAACAGCACTATTGCTAGGTTGTCTTTCTTTTCTCCTGTGAAGGGTTAGTTGCTCCCCACAAGAAGTCAACATTGCTGCTGTTCCCATGGCCATTGCCAGCAGCCTTCCTGTTCCTGTTTTTCCTCACTCCTTTGCTGTTGCTATTATCTGTACTTTTCCATTCATACCTTCCACATTCCAGTAGCAGATCCTGAATCTTCTCCCATGACAGCAGGTTTTACAGAGAAGCGATTTATCCAAACCAAATGCTGTTTTCCCCTTCTGTATGTTCTTGGTGATGAGCACATAGCCATTCTGTCTTTCTATCCATCTGTCTGTCAACCTGTGATAGGATCTCACAGTGTAGCCCATGCTGGCATAGAATTTGTAGCAGTCCTGCTTCAGGCTCTAGTGTGCTGGGCTTAGGGTTACACCATCCAGCTTACACTTTTTATAGGACCACTGACTGGTCCAGGGACTGCATTACTACAAGTCTGACCTTTGCTATAAGGTCTAATTAGGTTCCACTCTAATAAGTAACTCAGATTAAAACAATATGTAGTAAATTTTCATTCCCACATAAATAGGCATTAATAACTTCATTAGCCAAAGTAAACTCTGGAGTTTTGTTCTTGATGCATTGCTTAGAAAATCTTAACTATCCTGGGAAATGCGCTAAAATATAGGTAGTTATTTCTTAACCATTGGAAGTCACCCAATTCTATTAAAACATTTACCATTATAATTTCCCTTATTGAAGAAAACATCAGTACTATTAGAGTGACTCAGAATACTAGTTTTGAAATTCAGTCTCATATATGAAGTGAATCAAGTGGATGATCCATTCATAAATGCAGCCCCCCTTTTTCTACTGAGTGACTGTAACTCACCCTTAGTACATTCGGAAATAGTCCTCATTCTCCTGGAAACCTATTTGAATGCTACTTTTCAAAAGAAACTATATTGTATACAACTGAATTAGGGTAATATCACAAGTTATGTTTAAAAGTAAAATATAGACAACCTGAATCAGTTACTTTTAATGAATAATATTAATAGCATTTATATTTTTTGTGTGTTTTCTCCTATTGGAAACCCTCAGTCTTTTTGATGTGTATTAACATCCAGGTTCAACAATACATAGCAGTTAAGTTAAATAAGCCAGTCACAAAAGGGCAAATAAATGCCAAATGATTCCACTTATTCAAGATACTGAGAGTAGACATAGTCATAGAGACATGTGTGCAGTGGTGTTTGTCAGGGCCTATGGAAAGGAGACTAGGGGGTGGTTCCTTAGTGAGTTCATAGTTTAGTTCCAAAGATGGCTGGAGGTGTTAGTTACACAGCAATGTAACTGTATTTACTACTGATCAATTGCAATTGTTAAAATACAAATTGTATATAATATTATATATAAAATCTAATTTCATTTTAAAAATATTTTAAAGTAGCAGAGACCTGAAGTAATGTTACAGAATTCAAAGATAGTCCAAGGTCATTGTCCTTTTTCTATAAATCCTATATAATTTTTCAAACTTATTTTGATGAATTTTATTTCTTTGATTGGGTTACTTTCTATATACAGTTGACTTTAAGAGATCAGCACAAATCTTACCTGGTCATGTGAGCTTTTAAAAGAGACAGGCCTTTTCTGGGAGAAGAATATCAGAAGCACAGCAAGGCATTCTACAAGTCTAAGAGTTTATGTGCTAGCCTTGAACATGGAAGTGTGTACCAGAAACAGACTTTGAGTGTGTTCGAGGAGTTGTGACCTCAGGTGGTAGCCAGAAGGACATGGTACCCCTGTGCTTATAATTCTTATAATAATATAAGACTGAGTGCTTCCATGTCAGCAGAGTTTGGAAGAGTCTATCAACTTCCAGATAAGAATACAACCTATCTACCACCTTGGCTTTCATCTTGTGGGACCTTGGCCAAAGAAACCAGTCACACTAGGCCAGATTATGAATTTTACAACTGTGAGCTAATTAATATGTCTTAAAAAAAAAGTTAGAAAACCAAGACAAATAGTATGAACTTTCTTTTCCCCTCTCATAAAGATTGGCCTAGAGATAGGCAGTAGTTAGGTAGAGTCTCTCTGCTCTATATTATACTTAGGAGATTGCTCTAATCTACATGGTCTAAGGTTGCACACTACCTTGTCCCACACAGAATGGAAAAGGGCAAGAGAAGAGATAGACATGTAAGGTATCCTCTTTCTTAAGAACTCTTGTTCATTGACTGGAGTTTATATAACTAAGTTGTGTTGGGATTCAGTGATGAATCAGTGACTAGGATTTCTGGTTTATAGTAGCTGGTTGCAGCTCTTTGAAAAAAAGATACTTTAGGAACCATTCACAATTCTGAATGGCTTTTAAGAAATATTTTAATAGAATATATATCTTAGGAGGCAACTGTTGTTGAGCTGTGAGTAGAGAGACAGTATCAGTTGTTTTCCCTGTTGTGATAAAAGTCCTCTGACAGCAGCAGCTTGGAGCAGAGTTCTTTCAGGTCAGCATGGCAGCAAAGTCCAGGCAGCTAGTCACATGACATCCACAGTCAGGAAATGGGATGAGCACCTCTTACACATTAGTGCTTAGCTTCCTCCCATTTGTACAATCTGAGCATGGGATATACTTACAAAGTGCCTTTCACTTTAACTGCAAGCTAAAAAGTCTCTTTTCCAACTGAAAACATTTAGAAAATAGCATTTAAATTCAGTCATGGTGGTAAAGAGAACATACTTGAAATATTCATTCTTCCAGGGACCTAAATACTGATTGCATTGTAAAATTGTTGTAGATTACAGGAAATACTGAATTGAATAAATTAGTAAGTCTTGAAATATAACCTAGAGGTTGCTTTTTAAAATCCACTTAATTTAAATAAATTATTGCTAAATATATGTGGTTACTATCTAAAAGATTGGTGAACAAAGGAGAATTAATCCCCATGCCTCCATGAAGTTTATAGTCTGAGAGGAGGAAACCTCAATTAAGAAAATGCTTCCATAAGATGAGGCTGTAGGCACACCTGTAAGGCATTTTCTTAATTAGTGATTTATTGGGGAGGGCCCAGCCATTTGGGGGTGGTACCATCCCTGGGCTGGTGGTCCTAGGTTCTATAAGAAACAGGTGAACAAGCATGAAGAGCAAGTCAGTAAGCAGCATTCCTCCATGGCCTCTATATTAGCTCTTGCCTCCAGGTCCCTACACTGTTTGAGGTCTTGTCCTGACGTCCTTTGATGATAAACAGTGATACGGAAATATAAGCCAAGTAAACCCTTTCCTGCCTAAGATGCTTTTGGTTATAGTGTTTCATCACAGCAATGATAATCCTAACTAAGACACTAGGATAAGTGTCATACCTTTTTAGTCACAGTATGTTTCAGTTTTTCACCTTATACCCTGTCTCCAGGCATTAGGTACTAGTCAGGACACACCTTAGTGTGCAGAGAATATCAATATAGAAAAAAACTATCGTGAATTAAGAGTTTGCTGGTGTGGTGGCCAGAGATCTACATTGAGTATCATCCTTAGTTGCTCTCTTTTTGAGACAGGCTACCTTACAGAAGTTGGAACTCACTGATTGGGTTATCTATGTTGGCTGGCTTGTGAGCTCCAGTGATTCCCCTGTCTCTGCCTCCCAGCACTAGAATTATAGCGTCTTATGTGAGTGCTGGGCTTTTAAGGCCACAGCAAGCGTACATTTAGCCATCACCAAAGCTCCTGGAATAAATGACCATAAGTTTATATTATCTGATTCTTATCCAGTGTCATATAAAGAGACTGTTCTAGGAAACAGAAAAGACCACTCCTAATCTCTTTCTTTGTACATCATCTTAGGTATGTTGGGTTTGTTTTTCTTCATTTGTTTGTTTGTTTACCTTTTTACCTGCACAGAAATAGAAAATATTTTCAAACTGTTTTTGAAATCTTTGTGCATTGAGGCAGGGTCTCATTCTGTAACCCAGTCCAGTCCAGAACTTATTAGGTGCCCCAAACTCTCAACAATAGTTTTGCCTCTGTTTCCCAAGTGTGGGATTATAGGTGTGAGTTGCCATATCCAGTTTAGGATTCATATTAAATATTTTCCTTTTCCTTTTTGTATTACACCAGCAAACATTGTGTGTGATTTATGTCAAACATGTTCTGTATCTAGAGAAGCTATTGTACTCCATGGCTGTAGAGTCAAGACAACATAAATGTCATTTATGTCATAAGTGACAAACTAAGCCAGCAATGATGGAGAATGTCTGTGTGTACTGTATTCTGTATGGCTCAGAGATGAAAGCTCTATGCCAGACTCATGGCATTAACAAAATCCTCTCATCCCAAACCTGCCAATAACAATTGAAGATACTGATTGACTTTTACAGACTTCAGTTGTAATCACATACAGACTTTTTTTCTTTTGAATTCTTTGTTTTTTATTGGCTATTTTATTTATTTACAATACAGATGTATCCCCTTTCCCATTTCCCCTTTCTAGAACCCCTTATCCTATAGCCCCTCTTCCTTTATACTTTTATACTATTTTGATTACATGCATGTATTAAGGTCAATTCTAGGCTGAGGGTCTAGCAATATAATAGATGCAAATAGTCAAGGAACAAGCAAGACAATAAACACAAATAGTCAAAGAAAAGGTAAGGCATTAAACTTAATTCTATGAACACTTTTCGTGGTCACTGTTTCTAAGGGCTTATCAGGATGATCAAAGTATCTGAGCCTACTTCCCCGTCCTAGCCCAAGGTCATTTTCATGTCTGAAGCCTACTTCCTTGTTCTAACCTAAAATTTAGATTCCTGTCTGAAATTACTTCTTTGTTCTAGGCTAGGCTGAATTCTTGACACCCAAGGGGCAGGGTTCAACCCTGCAGGAACTCCAGCTTATAATCCTTCTCAATGCTTGTCCATGTATCACTTCTTGACATGTAAATAATACTGTTAAAAGCAACTTGTTAAGTCCTTGCAACATAAAGCATATCAAGTGTTCCCCTATACATGAAGATTAGCCAAGAACACTGAGAGGCTTGGGACTAAAAAGCCCAAAGGAAGAAGACTGAGAAAAGAAATATGTAGTAAGGATTGGGAGCAAAAGGGCCCTTCTTCTTCATTTTGACATTACAGTTGGCTAGGGCCAAACCATGGATGATTTAACTTGGCTCATTTGTTGCTGAGTTTATGCTTATTTCCCACAGGATTTACCCCACACCCCTTAAATGGTACCTCATAGAAAACAATAAAAGCTACGGAGTAGTTATGGTCAGACTTTTATTTTTATCTTTAAAGATTTTTAAAAATTCTTTTGATATTCCCTTCTGCTTCACTGTGTCATATCCTTTAACATGTTTAGAAAGATCCTTATGTTGTTTCAGTGAAATGTCAGCTGTTTTTAGTATTTACACCTCTTTAGTCACAGTATGTTGCAGTTTTTCATTTCTCATACCCTGTCTCCAGGCATCAGGCACTTGCCAGGACACATACAACACCTTTGCTCAATGCACATTCTTTCCTGTGGATATAAAGTTTGCCATAATTCTTGTTGCTGTCCTGAAGGGTGTTGAAAATCATTTTTAAAACAGTGGCACCCAATCTTGCTTGTTCTTAAGGGGCCGCCATGTTCCCTAGACAAGGCCTGAGGCCATGAGCGACGGCATGCTCTGGCTGCTGCTCAGCTTTGTCTGCGACTCAGACTGGCCAGAAGCACTGGCCCTGGTACCCACGAGATGCAAGCGTAGGAGATGGCTCTGCCAATCTACCATGCTGTCTCCACAAAGCTTGGCTGAACCCCAGACAATATCCGCCATCCACACGGTACCCAGTAGAAATGAGACTCTAAAGCTTAGTTATTATCCAAAGGCTTTATATATTTAGAAATGCTCAATTTGCAACTTGCCCACACAATTAGAGTTGTTTCCCAATATCTAACCTTAATATATAAATTGTTACCCAGGACTGTCCTGGACCCATGCATGGTTCTCCATGGCTGCTACATCTCCCCTCCTCCTCCTAGCTCCTCCTCTTCCTTCTCTTCCTCTCCTTACTCCTCCCACATTAGCTCCTCCCAAATTACTGAGTTTATTGTAAAATGTAGGAGGCAGGGAGGGGGGGGGATATACTGCTACAGAAGGCTAACTCATTTATGTGAGACTTGGGCCGTGCTTCAAAGCCTAGCACTGATGTGGAATTAGGTATTCCCAAATAGGTGTGGAAGGCTAAAAAGTGAGCATGCGAGGTCACTGAGTGCTTCTAGGAACAATGCCACTTAAGTAGTAGCTGTCATGATGAAATTAGAGAGACACCTGTGAGACAGAAGGAACAGTATAGTCCTAAAGGTGGAACATACCTAGATTAGAAATTGCAGAAAAGGTATCTTCAGAACACAGTTCAAGGGAGAGTAGCTGAATATAGACTACAACTTACTTATACTTTATACTATAAATACAGTCATATCCACACTAAACACTTCATATAGAGAGAAATGGGGCAGGTAGCTCAGTAGTAGAATATATATTTAGCATGCATGGCAGGAACCTACAAACAAGGCCAGAACATATGGCATACTTCATAATGGACACTCACTAAGTGAGTCCTACTCTTGGCCTTTTCTTTCTGTTCAGTGGAAAATTTAAAAGTTTTATCAGGGGCAAGAGAGATGGCTAAACAAGCAAAGGAAGTGCTGCATAACCCTGGAAACCATGCTTAGCCCCTGGAACCCATGTGAAGCTGGAAGACAGAACAAACTCCACAAAGCTTTCTTCTACATGCACGTGTGTGCCATGTCACCTCCCTTAAAGCACTGTCAGTTAGAAATCTGGGTTCAGCTCCCCTACAACATTTTTTATTTAAAATTTAAATAATAAAACCTAAAACTAGGCTAGGCCAATAGCTTAGTGGCATAGTACACACATGGTCCTGCATTACCTCAGTACTGCAGAAAACAAAACAATTAAAAAGTGTGTAGGGTTTCAGATACTACTTTGAAGGAAGAAGGGGATCACTGGAGAATCTTAAGTGGAGAAATAACCAGAGCCGAGACTGCAGGCTGTGTGGCACAGCAAAGAGCTAGGGTGGCTGGCAACTTGTGCAGTTACTTTGACAGGTAAATGGCACTACCTTTCATTTATATGTTAAAGAATATAAGAAAGGGAAAAAAATGAGATAACAAATTTCATTTCTGAACATACTAGGTTCAGGGTATCTTTTGATTTTAGTCTTTGCTCATAAGGTCTTACAAGAGAAATATTAATGTGTCAGTGAATGAGATACAAATGAGCTCTTCAAGAAAGAATATAGGGTAAGAAAAATAGTTGAGACCATGTGACGCTTAATATCCTTGGGAATGTGCAAAAGCAAGGAAAATAAGGTTACATTTAGGGGAAGATACAGGTCTCCTGTATCTCATCCTGTGACTCTGAGGAGTGAAGGAAAGTAACATTGTAAGAGAGATAAAAGATAAAAGGCTAAGAATTTAGCCCAGAAATCAGGCGCTTGCCTGCCTTGTTCAAGGCCATGGGTCCAATTTCCCAGGACAACCAGAAAATACAAATATAGAAGAGAGATAGGAGAAATATTTGTATCATATCACTAAGAGCTACTGTAGTATGTTGTATATAGTACCCTTATAAATAAAATACAAAAATAGAAACACTTATTAATACAGTGAAAAATAAATGGCTCTTGGAATTGTAGCTGTTTTATTCTGACTGAAAGCAAAATGGAAGCTGCACCACGGTGATGATATTTTCATCTTTCAAACTGATAAATACCAAGACATTAGAATCTGAGTTGAGTGTGCTGGTGAGAGTGTGCATGAGAGGAAACCCTGAGCTCATTTGCCAATGTCAGAACCATGGCTTCTGTTTCATTCAGCAGTTCCAAGGCTACTAACTTATCCTGAGGATAGAATACTGTGAGCTGATACTTGTGCACTTGTATTAACAGCCAGATTATCAATAGGTGAATTGCCAAATGAACTGTAGAAACTGAGGCATCTGTGTATGGCCAGGAAAGGAGCTCTAAGGCTGTTAAGATACAGACTGTGTAGGTTTTAAGGAATACATAATTGCTATACTACTTGTAGAATATAGCTCTGGGTATACATTTATACATTATATGTATATAATAATCTTATAATTCTTAGAAGCATAGGAATAATTTCTGAAAGCTAGAGAGATGGCTCAGCAGTTAAGAGCACTGGCTGCTCTGCAGAAGACCTGGATTCAGTTCACAGGCCCTACATGGTGGCTCATGACAAACTCCAGCTACAGCAGATCTGTTGTTCTCATCTAGCCTCCATGGGCAGCCACACACATGTGCTATATAGTCACACACACAAACACATACACAAATATAGACATAAATTTTTTAAGTCTAAAAAGGGAAAAGAGTGGTTTTCTTTGGGACATCACATACACACATACATAGACAAATGAATACACACATATGTACCTATATGCACATATATACATGTGCACATATACGCATGTGTGTGTATGTGGAAATAGAAAGTGAGAGACCATGTATATAATCCTGGTTCTAGGGGACCAGATTATAAATGTCTTTCCTGCCACTTAACCCTTCCTTCACTGTTCAATTTTACTATAAGTGACACACATAAAGGCTTCCCTGGCTGGTGACATTTGAACCTGAAAGCAATGAAAGGGACATGAATCCCTGTCTATCTCCTTTTTGTTTGTAAGATCTTGAACTACCTCTTTTCCATCTTTAGCATATCTTAAACATCTGGAGGTTCCATCCACTTTTTTATTTTATGGTCCTGATAACTTGAAGAAAATGGGATGGATGGGGTAGTATATGAGGCAATACAGATGATTCAAATTACAGCAAATGATAGACAAAAGGCTTTCTGACCTAGTGATTCCCAGGTGAAAGCTGATATGAATGGAAGCAGGGTGTTGTTCTTAGCACATCGGAAGTCCTCAAGAACTGTATAGACAGCCACAGCAGGTTACATTTGCTGATGATGCTTTCGGGTCAATAGTTATTAAACAAACAAACAAAGGAAAACTATTTTCTTACTTTTCAAAAAAATTGATATTTTTTTTATTTCATGTGTATGAGTGTTTCACCTGTATACATGTATGTCCTTGTGGAGGTCAAAAGAAGGCATCAGAATCTCTGAAGCTGGAGTTATGATGGTTGTAAGCCACCCTGTATATGGATCAGGACCAGGAATCAAACACTGGTCCTGTTCAAGAGCAGCAAGCACTCCTAACTGGTGTCTCTTCTGTAGCCCCTTTTAAGTCTGGGGTTCTTGCATGCTGCCCCCTCTGCACTACAGTGTTCCAATAGAAACAAGACAGGCTAACGAGCTCCACCAAAATGATTAGCTGAGGGTGGGAAGTAGTCCTCAGCTTCTTGTCAGCTCAAGTCTGTGTGAGACTGATGGTGAGAAAGCACAAGGGTCTTAGATACCTGCAGCTCACATCCTGCCGCCTTTCTCATCCTCCTAGGAAGCGATGCTTTTTGAGAACATAAGTTAAAAAAAAAAAGTTGAAGAGAAGATGTTGGCGTGAAGATTCCTTTCGCAGGGACCTACAGCAGGATGCAAACACTTGTGTCAAGCTTCTAGGAGTTTCCATTCATGTTCCAGAAGACATTTCAACTCTATGCGTGCATGTCATTTGAGAAGCTATTTTAAAACTTTGCACACAGCTACTCATAATCATTTGTTTTCTCTAATCCTACAGTAACCATAAACTAGGAACTTTTTTTACATTCAAAATAACAATAAAACTAAAAACATTACAGAAAAGAAGCTATTGAGAGTAGGAAGAAGACCCTTAGATTGGAGTGGATTGTAAGGTCCTGGTGTCATGTTCAAAATCTGAATCTAATGGGATTTGTCAAGCAGAAGACCTTATATGTAATACATAATGCTTAATAACTAGTGTTATACTGTGTGTTAAGACTTGCTAAAGTGCCAGACTGCAGAGGGCATTTTCCATGTAGTTTATTTGACTGATAGTTCCTTAACATGAAATATCCAGACCTTAAACCACTGAAGTTCCAAGGAAATTTAATATAGAGTCTACTACATGGGAAATCTGTAACTAAAATTAAACAGTTCATTTCATCACTGCAGCATTGATCTGGTACAGTCAAGTGGCAGATGACTGGTCTGCCCTGCCACTTGTACACTTTTTTCCCCAAACTTCTGTGGCCTTAATGTTTGATCCTGACAGAATTTACGTCATTGACCTCAGATAGGGCACCAATAATAGATCAAAAAGACAACTTCATACCAGTGCAGCTATGGAAACCAGTGTGTTTATTTGACTTAACTAAGGAACATTGGTCAGAGGTTACCTAACAGGAGCAGGGTGATTTACAGAAAGTTACATCACTGAGAAGTCCCAGCACAGGTGGTGAGCTCAAGGAAGCTATTTGCCGGATGGAGTCCCACTTTGAGTTGGCCTTCCGTATCCCATACATGCACTTCCAACTCCTCATGAACATTTCCAGGTAGGAGTGGTGGTGAACTCCAAACAGGAAAGGTCTCCTGCCTTTCTCTCTCCACCTTCTAGTGATATATTGATAACTTCCATGCTACTGCCACATACCTAGCTGTCCCTGTTTTGGTTTACTTAGTTTGTTGCCATGACAGTAGGCCAAGATTAACTCTGCCTTCAGATGGTCACTGATCATGTAAAGCCCTGAAGATATATATGGTTAATTCTTCATATTTATTCTACTTAAATATTACAATTATATCCAGGTGCATAGAAAATCTAATTATAGATATTTCAATTACTTGTACATAGATAAATGAAATTATCCATAAATCTGAATCATACCTAGGCCACTAATTTATGTATTTTACATTATCTGAACTTTAAAATGTGTAAGTTCCTGGAAAGAGAAAAGCCCCCCAAAATTGAAGTGTACGTAATAACCTTGATCTTTTCATTCTCTTCTGTAATGTCCTACTTCATCCCTTCCTAAGTTATAATCACCAGCTTGTGCAATTCCTAGGCCACCATCAGTGCTAATTGCCTGTTTCATGTTGTACTGGCTGGTTTTGTGTATCAACTTGACATAAGCTGGAGTTATCACAGAGAAAAGAACGTCAGTTGAGGAAATGCCTCCATGAGATCCAGCTGTAAGACATTTTCTCAATTAGTGATCAAAGGAGGAGGACCCAGCCCATTGTGGGTGGTGCCATCCCTGGGTTGGTGGTCCTGGGTTCTATAAGAAAGCAAGCTGAGCAAGCTAGGTTCGGGAAGTAAGCCAGTAAGCAGCATCCCTCCATGCCTCTGCATTAGCTCCTGCCTCCAAGTTCCTGCCCTGTGTGAGTTCCTGTCCTGACTTCCTTTGGTGATGAACAGCTGAAGTGTAAGCTGAATAAACCCTTTCCTCTCCAACTTGCTTCTTGGTCATGATGTTTTGTGCAGGAATACAAACCCTGATTAAGACACATGTGAATAACTGTTGCCTTGTGTTTTATAATCTTACTAAGTAGTTCCTATCTTGTACCCAGTTAGTTTAGACATTCCAGGTTTGTGGCATTTTAGTATCTAACTGGCTTGACATTTGTCTCATAATTACTTTTAACAGTATAATGTGATTGGCCACCATTTTGCAGTTCCAATTTCTTACTTGATTCTTCATCTCTGGAGTTTGCACTTTAATTTGCTTTTAAATCTTAAATAGAAAGTCAAAGACATGAGCTACACTTGATGCCACTAGTCTGTATTGTTACTGTGACATACTGTGTTAGACTAAGTAGTTGTCTAGGAAACATACTTCTCAGCTGAGTCTGCAGAAACCAGAATTTATGGTGTATGTCTGCTGAAGGCCTCTCGCTGTGTCAGAAGGTGGAAGAGAGCATCCCATAGAGACAAGAGGCATGCTAGCTTACCTCATACCTCTCTCCCACCTTTTTATAAAGCAACTCCCTAACCCTGCTGACCTCATCATCCAGTTACCTCCTGAAGGCCCCACCTCCAGATTTTATCTGCATATGTTGAGTTGGGGGGTTAAGTTTCTAAACATGAATTTGCAGAATACATTTAAACTAAAGCACTTAGATATAAAAAGGCTAGGAAGTAAGTTCTTTCTTTCCTGGTGTTAGTGAAACTGTTTGCTGTTGCTTCTGCTAGCCACTTGATGTCACCATGCCAACATTTTTGCTATAGCTTACATTTTTAAAAGTAAGAATTTTTATTACCTAACTATATAACTCTATCACTTGGCAATGCTTTTTCATTTATACTCATTTAATAGCACCAGTAAACCAAGAAAATGTAGTCTAAATTAATGAAACATTCACAAGAATGTTTCACAGAAGAAACTTGAGTAAAACATGTTTGTAAAAATATTTGAAGATGTCATGGTACCTGTCTTAGTAAGATAAAATAGAAATGTAATGTTCTCCAGTAATGACAATTGATTCCAAGCTTATCAGGCAATACCTCAGAAACAGAGTTTTCCTAATATGGGCATAATCTTAAAACTCTTAAATAAAAAAAGAGCCTGTTGAAGATATTAGTAACATATTTATCACTGTATGATGTAACTAACAGTCAGCAGCAGCTTTATCTAAAACTATAAAAAATTAGCCTTTAATCCCAGAACTTGGGAGGCAGAGGCAGGTGGATTTCTGAGTTCGAGGCCAGCGTGGTCTACAGAGTGAGTTCAGGACAGCCCGGGCTATACAGAGAAACCCTGTCTCGAAAAACCAAAAAAAAAAAAAAAAAAAAAACCTATAAAAATTATAGTGAAAGAACTTTTCCAGTTAAATGGTAAGGAATTAAATGACTAAATAGGCAATAAAGTTTGAAAAGACATAGGTAGAGTTCTTTATTCCCTCCGTCCCACCTTGGGAGATGTGAACATATATTTCTTTACCCTAGATATGTTGCTGATTAACAAATTAAAAAAAATGATTCCACCCACTTCTAGCTTTATTGGGCTTGCTTACAGAAACTCAAACGCAGCTCCAAGTGGCCAGTAACTCATGAAGTCTGCATCATGTTGCTTACAGTCGTGTGCAGTAGAGAGCACACTCTCTTCACCCCTCTTCGTTGCTGTCATAAGCTTGTGGAGGGGCCTTCTGAATGCTGTAACTTTGTGAGCTTCTCTGTAAGATCCACTGGCTTCTTGAGTCTCCAGGGCCTCCTACCTCCTAAGAAGAAATGTTTCACTTAGGAAGTAACTAAGCAACACCCCACCCACTTTTTTGGCACTTAATTTTTTCACTTCTCTTTGGTCATATTCCCTCAGCCTTGCTGGGAATGAAGTAAATTTTTCATTATTTTCTCTGTGGTTAGCCAAGCCTTGGGCCACAGTGCCACACCAAGTTACTAATTTTTATGAACTTGACTGGTTGTCTCTGCAATAAGTCTGTTGTAAAAAAAAAAAAAAGAACTTTGCCTCAATGAATAGCTGACGTTGACAGCATCAGTAATCTGTAGGCTTGACCATTTAGAAGGTAGATTGACAGGCATATAACATTCATTTAATAAGGAGTTGCTTCTGTATTCTTGCCTAGTCATAGAGTTTGCCCTAACAGTTCCAGATGTAAGTTCACTGCTGTAGGGCAGCCCTTAAATAAAAGTTGTAATAACTATTGTCCCACTATGATTATGTCGACGAATACATCTTGTCAGGCTCATTGATGTTTGCAGCATGAAGGGTCCAATACCAAGCAGGGCCATTACTAATAATTCTGCCAAACATGCTGTGTCATGCCTTTGTTATTCTGAAAGCCAGTCAGCTCAGTCCAAGCCTGATCTCGTGCAGTCATTGTATGTGGTGTCTTCAGCAGCAGGGTCTTACCATCTGGTTCTGCTATATGGCCAACATCAGTGGCAATAGTCATAGTCTATGGGTCTCAGAAGTCTCTCTGGCCAAACGCTCACAGGGAGGGGCTTCCCTTTGACACTGAGAAATATTCAACCACCTATGGCTTCTGGGAATGCCCTTTATCCACTTAGTATAGGGTGTTATGCGTGTTTAAACTCTTTAATTGCTGTTCTCTTGTTTTTCCAGATGCCTTTTCATCTCTGTAAAGAGACTCTGAGGTTAGAGCACAGCTAATGAAACCTTTCTCACCGAGGGCAGCAGCAGGGGAGGGGAGTGTCTCTAAAGGCCCATTGCTATTTGCTCTAAGCCAGTGCTAGTGGATCTTGGGTAGATAAGGGTAAGGAAAAGAAATGTAAATGAAGTCCAATAAAGCTTGAAAGGATACACCACTTGTATTAAGTGTTTTCTCAAAAGAATATTGTAGCCTGCAAAGGCATATCTTACTTTCTTTTGCTCTTGCTGTGAGCAAATATATGACCAAAGCAACTTAAAGAGGAAAACATCCTGACTCATAGTCCATCAAGGTAGAGAAGTTACAGCATCATTTTGTCCAATTTATACAGTCCAGGACCCTGCCCAAAGAATGGTCACAGGCACAGTAGACACGTCGTCTCACCTCAGTTAACTGAATCAAGGAATACCCAGTACCCTGTTGCCCAAGTAATTCTCATCAAGTTGACAGTTGACATTTCCCATCACAGGCCTGGAAGGGAGACATACCATATAACCCTTCATAGTCCAGTCATTTGTTCCTAGCCCTCGAACCTGCTCATCCTAAGATACTGATGCTGCTGTATGGTCCAGCAGACTGTGAGGCAAGCTTTTAGTGCTTTTCTAGACTCAGATCTGAGGAAGAACAAGGCCATGGTCTAGCCCTGCTGTTTCTGCTTCTGGAGTTGTTGCCTGGTTCTGACAAGTTCAGCCAGGTCAATGACTCTTTTTTCCATGGGCCACACATGACTGCTAGACTGAGCAAACATACTCTACCCCTAACATACACGTAAGGGAGAAAAATATACAATACAACACACTCTGGAAGGATGGTTGCCCATCCTTAGGACAAACTTAGTTTTCATCTACACTGTCGTGTGTGTGTGTGTGTGTGTGTGTGTGTGTGTCTTTTGTGAACTGCTGGTTGGTGCTTAAGTCCTTAAAAGCTCTCTAGCAAATGTGACTTTGTCAGTCCCCTTCCCCCCTCCCCAAATTGCAGTTTGACAGGAATCCTCTCACATTTGTCTCCAAGTGACTCAGACAGACTCCCTTGTCTGCTTTATCTTTTTCTGTCCCCTTTGAATGCTGTATCACTTTATAAACTTGATTCACATGTCAGTCTCAGTTCTTTCAATATGTCAGAGCATCTCTCTCATAAAGAAACACATCCCTTCATGAGCTCAACAAAACCCTAAAGCTCCACAGTCCTGAGGTCACACTCTGGTGAGTTTACTTCTCTCTTAGATCCCCTTTTGTAGTCTTATCTGGACCAGATACCTTGCTTGTTCTGTACCCACTCCTTAAATGTGGTCCTTAAAATATATTTACTGTGTTTCAGTCCCTGATTTTTATAGGACATCAGCCAGTGACCACAGTAGGTACAGCAAGATTGTGTCAACCCGTGTCTCACCTGGATACATCAGACTCATCTGAAGATGAGTTCAGTTTTGTCAGCCCTTGTTGGGGCCAGTTGTATGCTTTGACTTTCCCTAAGATGTGAATAAGAATCTATTCACTCCAAAGTAGGTGCTACCAACAGATCAATGAATTATCATACTTAAATCTAGTTTGGTGAACCAGTGGGTTTATTTAGATTGTGTGGTGGTTTGAATATGCTTGGCCTAGGGAGTGGCACTATTACAAGATGCGGCCGGCCTTGTTGGGAGTTCATATATCCTTGTTTAAGGAAGTGTGTCACTGTGGGAGTGGGCTTTGAAACCCCAGTCCTAGCTGCCTGAATAGTCTTCTCCTAGCTGCCTTTAGATCAAGATGCCTGCCTGGATGTTGCCATGCTTCTGCCTTGATGATAATGGACTGAAAGTCTGAACCAGTAAGCCAGCCCCAATTAAATGTTGTCTTTTATAATAGAGTTGCCTTGGTCATTGTGTCTGTTCACAGCAATAAAACCCTAACTAAGACAGAAGTTGGTACCAGAGACTGGGGTATTGCTGTGATAGACCTGACTATGTTTTTATTTGGAAGAATGTGGATTTTGGAACTTTGGATTTGGAAAGGTATGGAATGGTTTAAGTGGGGCTTAATGGGACATCTTAGTAGGAATATAAAAGACATTGGTACTGAGGGTGATTTTAATTCTAGAAGTTGTTCCTCAGATGTTTTGATGAAGAATGCTACTCCCTTTTGCCCTTGTCTGAAGCATTTGTCTAAGGCTAAGGTGAAGAGACTCAGATTAATTACATTGAGAAAGGACGACTCTGAGATTCGAAGCATAGACTTTGTCCTCTAGTTTACTCTCATGAAGAGCATTTTGGTCAAGCATAGCAAAGAAAAAGAAAACATACAAAATGTATGGTTCAAAGAGTAAAAGGTACCAGGAAGTGAAATGGAGCTAAATCCTGAGTTGAAGGATATTAAATGGAATTAAGGGAGTGGTGACCTTGGGGCAAGATCCCACCTTATTGTTTATGAATTTGCAGTTGAACAAAGGATAGTTATACCTTGTTATTGTTATCATTTGGACTTTTAATCTGGCATGAACTACAATCCAGAAATGGAAGGCAAAATATGAAGTGTGGCCTGTGTTTTCTGTGTCCAGATCTCGAAGCATAATGCCCATGAAAATGTTAGGCCTGGCATGATGGAACAGAGTAAGTTTCAAGTAGAGAAAAGCTTATATCTAAGTGTATGGGTACACACCTTTAATCCCAGTACTTGTGAGACAGAGGCAGGCCAATCTCTGAGTTCAGGGTCAGTCTACATAGTAAGTTCTAGAACAGCCCAACTTAGGCAGTGAAGGATGTAATAGAATAAGGGGACCATGTTCTACCCCCAGCAAGCAGTAGAACTTGGCAGCTTCAGCTATGTGGCTCTGGCTTTAGAGGCAAGAGTAGAAAGAGTATTGGGACAATTGATGCTGGTAAGCTAGAGTCCTCCTGACTCCCTCTTATTCTCTATGGTTTTTCTTAATAATACTATGTTCACTTCCTGTCAACTGGTTGCTTGCTCTGCCTCTTAACCTATTGTTGACTTTATTTAATTCTGTTTATAATATTTAAGCAGGAAACTCTTGGATTAAAGGTATGTGCTAATGTTGAGCCATACCACAACTAAAAACAGGTGTTTCCAGTAAATAACACAGTTGTGGGGTTCACAGTGTGGTCAGATATCCTGCAATAAACGAGAACAGGAAAAAACAAACCAAAAACCAGGGGAAAAGGAGCCAAAGAAAAAGTACAAGAAACATGCAGATGTAGATGCACACACACACAAAACATAAAAACAAAATTGGAACCATAATAAATAAGCAAAAGATTTTAAAGGTTAAAAAACGAGATGGATGGGGAATGCCCAGACAGAGCATTGTGAGACATAAAAATACCTTCAAAATTATCATTAAGTTTGTTTTATGTTTGCCATCTTTGCTGGCCCTGGGGACTACTCTTTAGTATGGTTTGTATAGCCAGTGAAACTCCACTGGAGACAACTTAATTCTTTTTTTTTGAGAGTAGTTACAAATTGGAGATAACTTCTGAGTTAGGGATCCAGGCTTATGTCCACTTCCCCTCTCAGCTCTCGGACCCCATGTGGCTTAGACCTGTATAAGCCCAGTGCATACTGCCTCAGTCTCTATGAGTTGTATCTAGAAGGTCTTGTTTCCTTGTTGGCCTGCATTCCCACTGACTCTTAACAATCTTTCTGCCACCTCTTCTGCAGAGTTCTCTGAGTCCTGAGGGGAGGAATTCGATGGAGACATACTGTTCAAGATTGAATGTTTCAAGGTCTTCCACTCTCTTCACTTTGTCCAGTTGTGGGTAGTTCCTACTTCAGGAGGAAGCTTCTCTGATGATGTCCGAGCTAGACACTGAAGTATGCATATAACAGAATGTCATTAGTCATTTTATTACTACAATTCTTTAGCAAAACAGTAGTATTTGGTTTTCTCCTAGGACCCTAGTTTATCTAGTTTCAAGTTCTTGACCACCTTGCCAGTATTGGGCATGGATTCTGTCTTATGGAATGGGCCTTAAATGCAATTAGATATTTGTTGATTGCTCCCATAACTTTTGTGCCACTGTTGTAGGTGGGTCACCATTGTAGATCCCAGGGTTTGTAGCTGGATTGATGTTTCCTTTTCTCCTGTGATTGTGTGCAAAGTCCTTTCAATACCATGAACACAAGTCAGTAGGGGTGAAGGCTCTAGGTAGGCACCAACTCAACTTCACTATCTTCAGTGAGTTATATAGCTATTGTCTTCAGCAATAGGGCCTTACTGTATGTTTGTGGCGAGCCACCCATAGTCTTGGCAGTAAATAGCCTGGATTGTTTGGGGGTTTCTATGGGACTTCTTTGGTCAACAACTCAACTAGATGTTACCCATTCCTGGCACTGGGGATTTCATTTGGTTACAAGAGACGTATAGTTGGGGCATTGTCTCTCCCATAAAACCATCCCAATATCCCCTCTTTTACTCCCTTTTTCCTTTCCCCTCACTGTTTGATCTTCCCATTCCAGTCCCTAGCCCTTAGTCCCTAGTCCATAGCTAGTTCATAGCTAGCTATTTTATTTACCCCTACTAATGAGATTCCCCTGTACCCCATCCCTTACTCTATACTTAACATCTGTGGTTATATAAACTGTAGCTTGTTTGTCAAAGACTAATAGCTTACATCTTCATATAAGTGAATACATACCATTCATGTCTTCTGGGATCTAGGTTACCTCACTAAGGATGATTTTTTTTTTAAGTTTCATCCATTTATCTACAAATTTTATAATTCCATTTTTAAAGCTGAGTTATATTCCATGTAAAAGTACCATATTTTCTTTATCCATCTATTGATAGACATCTAGGCTGTTTTAGCTACTATGAACAGAGCAGTTCATCCAGTAGAATGTAGATAAGCAACTGTCTCTGTAGTAAGATGTAGGGTCTTTTAGATATGTGCTCAAAAGTGGTATAGCTGTATCTTGAGGTAGATCTTTTCTAGCTTCCTGAAGAACTGCCTTCCCTAGTGGATATACAAGCTTGCAGTTCTCCCAGCAATGGAGAGTTACAGTGTAATGTGAGTTACAGTGTTAGATTTTCACGACAACTTCTTAGTTTCTTTGAAATATAGTATGTACTTGACTGTATTCACCCCTATGCTTTTGTCCTTCCTATTCCTTCTCCCCATCAGCTTCCCTTGTTGTTCCCCAGTCTTCTTTCTGCTGTTGCGTGTATGTATGTGTGTGTGTGTGTGTGTGTGTGTGTTGTGTACAATTGCTGTGATAAAATAGTCTAACAAAAGCAACTTAAGGAAAAAGGGATTTATACACATGTACATGTCTTATGTATCTGTGTAGAATCTAGGATACACAAATGATAGAAAAGATGGAAAAGAGTATCTGGTGTTCTGAATCTGGCTTATTGTCTTTTTTTTAATTTATTTAATTATTTAAATCACATCATAATTTACTTATTCACACAGGGGTTATAAACACAAAAAGGCAGAATGTTCGGAAGGGAATGACACCGGAGCATAGGTGTTCAGGGGGAGTACAGATACCATTCAGAACAGGGTATCAGCTGGGTGAAGGTTCAGGTGACAGGTCACTATGACTCTGCCTATGGTTCACTTGTCCTTGTCTAAGTTGGTACTGTCCGCCTAGGCTACCTATTTACAAGGTCTATGACTACTCAGGCTGGTAAATTTCCACAGAAGCTGCCTGTTGACAATAGCCTTCTGTTTCAGTGTTTTTCCACAGAGACCCAAGACTTTGTCTTAGCATGTATGTACGTCAGACCAATTGCTGATTTTAGGCCTATGGCTGATTTTAGGCCTTCAGTGTATAAGCAGGGCTGCCCCTGACATCTCCTCCCTTCTCTAAGTATAGAAGGGCCTTGGTGAATCTAATCTTGCAAAGGCGGGGATAGAGGCCTGACCTCCAATAATTGAAGGGGACCTTGTAATGGCTCCAGTCCTCCTGTGAGGCATGAGGGCCATACCCATCCCGATGTCTTTTTCCTGGAGAGCAGATACTTTTGACATCAATCCCTATGCAGTCAGGCTTGTCCCTCAGGGAACCCAGAGAGATATTTTTAACTTTTATTTATATTTCCTTGCAGTGCTTAGCCTCGCAGCCTAAGCAAGAATTCAGATCACCAGTCAGAGGGGGTTCTGGGTGGCCCCTCTCTGCTTGGTCTAAGGGTAGAAGTCTCCTCTTTCAGATTGGGTGGAGATGGGTTTGGGAGCACCCTGGATAAAGTAACAACCTCATCTTGAGTCTCGTGGTCCTCCATAGCTAACTTATGCTGATGTATCGGATAGGTTTTGCTACCAAATTATCTATCTGTTGTATCACAAAGTTAGTCAGCCTATTTAAGGCCCAGGACCAAAAGGAATCAACAAAAATAGCCCAATTAATGGACCCAAAGTGGGAGGAAGTAGGGTTGACAACCATGGCGAGGTTGAAAACCAATCCTTGTACCAACTCTCATCTTTCTCTTTCTCTGTCTTTTCTCGAGGCCTTCTCTGACCTTTTTCATGTTCTCTTTAACCATCCCTGTCTTGTCTGTGTAAAGGCAACATTCTTCTTTAAGGGCTGTACACAGTCAAGAGCTGTACACAGTCTTTTCTATTGTAGAAGAGTAAATCAAGTCCAATAAAATCCTTTGCAATTTTTGGAGATCATTTCAGACAGCGAAACAAGGGGATTTCTTCAGATTAGTGATGTCAGTCTCTAGCTGTTTGGTGTCCTTGTCAGTGGCCCATCAAAGGTCTGAGTAGTATACGTTCAGAGGCCAGCATCAGGATTAGAACTTCTACCAGCAGACATCATGGGTGTTTCATTTTTACCTGAGATACTGCCTGGGTTAGAGCTCCTGGGTGACCCACTTCTGCCGGGTTTGGTGAGGTTCGGTGCAGAGCTGCCGCCCGGGGGATCTGCTCCGTGCCTAGGCCCAGACCAGAAGTCCCCTGGCTTATCGTCTTAGTACGTTGCCCTATCACTTGGAACGGTTTCCCAGCAAATGACCAAATTTCAGTCTTCATAAGTAAAGTTCCATTGAATATGTGTACTTACATAAACATGTACATCCCTGTCCTGTTGATTGACAGCTAGGCTGATTCCATAGCTTGTCTATGATATGTATTGCTTGTATATTATGTTTTTGCTTTTTAAAAAAGGTTTCCTTCATAGGACAGACTGATCTGGAACTTGTGATACTCCTACCTCAATTGTAAGTGTTGACATTCAGGGATCTATTACTTTCCTTGCCCTGTCTTGTTTTATTTTAAAATGTGTTTTCAGTAGAATTTTCTATGTCCCTTAATAAAATAAAAATTAAACAGGAGATAGTAGATATAGTGCATGTATTTTTGTTGCTTTTGTTTTCTTGAGAGACAGGATCTCACAATGGAGCTCTGGCTGTCCTGGAACTCACTTTGCAGACTGTAGGCTGTCTTTGAGCTCATAGAGCTTCTTCTGCCTGCCTCTGCCTTCTTCACTACACCCAACTTAAAGTTACATAATTTTGATTATTACACCCCTGTTTCCGATGTAACTCTGGTAGTATGATAGTGACAGTTACCCTGCTCTGCTTTGTCCTCATCTCTCATGACTGAAGATCAGCCAACCTAGAGAGAAAAAGCTTGTCTCTTGTACCTTGAAGAAGGTTTTTTTCTCCCAGGATTCATTCACAGGTTTGAAGAAATTTTTTAAGGCTAAGAGATGGAAAAAAAACTAAGGACAATACAGTAAGCTTAGCTTACTAAACGTCTTTTTAATTCTGAAGTTAAATTTCTTCATCTTAGAATATCCTTTCTAACCTGTTGGTTGCTGTTTTGTCCTATTGACAGTGTCTTTTGTTTTACAGAAGCTTTACAATTTTATGAGGTCCCAGTTGTCAATTCTTGATCTTAGAGACTAAGCCATTGGTGTTCTGTTCAGGAACTTTTCCCCTGTGCCCAAGTATTCAAGGCTCTTCCCCACTTTTTCTTCTATTAGCTTCAGTTTATGTGGTTTTATGTGGATGTCCTTGATCCACTTGGACTTGAGCTTTGTACAAGGAGATAAAAATGCATCGATTTGTATTCTTCTACATGCTGACCTCCAGTTGAACCAGCACCATTTGTTGAAAATGCTGTCCTTTTTTCACTGGACACTTTTACCTTCTTTGTCAAAGATCAAATGACCATAGGTGTGTGGGTTCATTTCTTAATCTTCAACTCTATTCCATTCATCTTTTGCCTGTCTCTGTACCAATACCATGCAGTTTTTATCACTATTGCTCTGTATTACAGCTTGAGGTCAGGGATGGTGATTCCCCCAGATCTTTACCAATCCTACATAGAGGGCTAATATCCAATGTATACTCAAGAAATTAGACTCCAGACAATCAAATAACCCTATTAAAAATGGGATACAGAGCTAAACAAAGAATTCTCAACTGAGGAAACTCAAATGGTCAAGAAGCACCTAAAGAAATGTTCAACATCCTTAGTCATCAGGGAAATGCAAATCAAACAACCCTAAAATTCTACCTCACACCAGTCAGAATGGCTAAGATCAAAAACTGAGGTGACAGCAGGTGCTGGCGAGGATGTGGAGAAAGGGGAACACTACCCCATTGCTGGTGGGATTGCAAGCTTGATACAACTACTCTGGAAATGGTTCTGGTGGTTCCTCAGAAAATTGGACATTGTATTACCTGAGGACCCAGCTGTACCACTCGTGGGCATATACCCAAAAGATGTTACAACATATAACAGGGACACATGTTCCACTATGTTCATAGCAGCCTTATTTATAATAGCCAGAAGCTGGAAAGAACTCAGATGTCCTTCAACAGAGGAATGGATACAGAAAATGTTGTACATTTACATAATAGAGTATTACTCAGCTATTAAAAATAATGAATTCATGAAATTCTTAGGCAAATGGATGGAACTAGAAAATATCAGCCTGAGTGAGATAACCCAGACACAAAAGAAGACATAGGATATGCACTCACTGATAATTGGATTTTAGCCCAAAAGCTTGAAGTACTCAAGATACAACTCACAGACCACATGAAGCTCATGAAGAAGGAAGACCAAAGTGAGGGTGCTTTGGTCCTTCTTAGAAGGAGTAACAAAATACTCATGAGAGCATATATGGAGACAAAGCGTGGGACAGAAACTGAAGGAGGGGCCATCTGGAGACTGTTCCACCTGTGTATCCATCCCATGTGCAGTCACTAAAGGTAAACACTGTTGTGGATGCCAGGAAGTACATGCTAACTGGAGCCTGATATAGCTGCCTCCTTAGACGCTCTGCCAAAGCCTGACATATACAGAGGTGGATGCTCACAGCTAACCATTGAACTGATCAAGGAGTTGTCATTGGAGGAGTGAGAGAAAAGACTGAAGGAGCTGAAGGAGTTTGTGGCCCCATGGGAGAGCAACAATACCAACCAACCAGAGCTCCCAGGGTCTAAACCACCAGCCTGTTAGCACATAGGGAGGGACCCATGGCTCCAGCTGTATATGTAATGAAGGATGGCCTTGTTGGGCATAGGTGGGAGAGGAGGTCCTTGGTCAGGTGAAGGCTGGATGCCCCAGTGTGGGGGAATTTGAGGGTGGGGAGGTGGGAGTGGGCAGGTGGGTGGGGGCACATCCTAGTAGAAGCAGGATGAGGGGAGATAGGATAGGGGGGTTCTTGGGTGGGGAGGAAATGGGAAAAGGTGATAACATCTGAAATATAAATAAATAAAATATCCAATAAAAAAGCATATATCCTTTCTAGTGACATAACATAGGATCAACTTGCTTCTGTGTGCTCTTCCTTATTGTTTTCTCTTCTTCCTTTCTTCCCTCCCTCCCTCCCTCCCTCCCTTCTTCCCTCCCTCCCTCCCTCCCTTCCTTCACTTCCTTCCTTCCTTTGTTCCTTCTAGTGTCTTTACTTGGTTAATAAGTAGCTGATTAATAAGTCCCCAGAAGAGTTTTCAGACTTCACTGGCATTAATTTAAGTGCCTGAGAACTAGTGTATTAAAATACAGAATCTTCTATTGACACATTGGTTAATATCTACTCTTCTAAATTCTCCTAGCCCTTTTCACCCCCTCTCCAGTTAATCCAAAATATATTAGGCTTAATGTTCCTATTAGTTTGCATCATAATATGTAAAATAATTTAATGCTTATAACTTAGTATTATGAGAAAATTACAGAGAAAGAAAATGTTAATTGTGTGACCTTACCTGCAAAGTGACTAACATCCACTGAAAGGCAAAAAGTAAAAACATGTTTGTGTACAGAGAATGGGACTAGAGGGAACATACCTCAATGTAATAAAGATTGTATGTGATACACCCACATACACCATCGTTCCAAAAAGAGAAAACTTGAAGCAAGCTAGTTAAAAACAGGAACAAGATAGATTGCCCACACTCCTCACTCATTTACAGTATAGTACTTTAAGCAGTGGCTAGAGCATGTAAGGCAAGAGGAGTAAATTAAAGGGATACAAACAGATAAAATCATTTCTATTTGCAAATGATACATTAGACATAAAGATCTCAAAAATTACCAAAATTTCTAGAAATTTTCTAGAGATAACCAACTTTCAGCAAAGTAGCTGGATACAAAATTTACTTGTTAAAAATCAGTAGTTTTTTTCAGTATATCAGTAACAAACATGTTAAGAAAGATCATGGGAGCACTCATTGACAATAGTTCTCTCTACCCAAGTCTAAGAATAAACCCAGCCAAGGAGGTGAATGACATCTTTAGAAAATGAAACAACTTCCCAAGCTCACAGATTGATATAATTCATATTGTAAACATGAATATCTTAAGAAGATTACAGATACCATAGAATCCCAATAAAATTTACATGATATTCTTCACAGAAATAGAAAAATATTCTAAAGTGTTAATGTAATTTTTATTCACCTGAAGTAATTGTCTCCAAGTCTTACTGCCTCTTGTCTGCTGACTTGGGCCTAGTTCTGGAAGCTTCTAGCTGCTGTACAATCTAATCTAGGCCTAGAATGGTTTCAGACTTTGAGACTTACTGCTGAATATGCTCATTCTTTCTAGTTATTTCTGAGCTATGGCTGGCTGGTTCAGCTCAACTCTTCTGTCTCAAATTCCTCTCCAAGTTGACTGATTCAGTCTGGCTTTCTTGTGAGAATTTGGCATATCCTATTCTGCCAGATATTTATCTGATTCATCACCGTGTCTATCCCTCAATTAGACATCATTTTCAAACATGGCTGCTTCCTTCTACAAACTAACTTTACCTTCATTGTTTGGGGTTAAAGATGGGTGCTGAGGGTGTATCTGTATTCAGATCAGGGGATTAAACATGTGTGTTAAGGGCTGAGCCACACCACAACTAGAAACAGGTTTTTCCAGTAAACAACACAATCTTCGAGGGGTTCACAGTACGATAAAATATCCTGCAATACTAAATAAAGTTTATATGGAAGTAAAAGAGAATCCAGGTAGCAGAAGTATTCCTGAACAGAAAGAGAGATGAGCATGCTAGATTTCAAGTTGATTACAGAGCTAGAGTAATGAAGATATCATGGTGCTGGCACTAAACCAGACATGTAGGTCAGTGGGACAGAATATAAGACTCAAATTGAAGTGCACTTAGTTAAAGCAATCTGATATTTGACAGAGTTGCCAAAAATATATGGTAAAGGAAAGACAATATCTTTAATAAATGATGCAGGGAAAACTGGATGTCCACATGGAAAAGAATGCATTAGATACATATCTATCATCCTGTACAAAAATCAACTTGAAATAGATTGAAGACCTCAGTGTGAATCCTGAAATACCAAAACTGGTAGAAGAAAACATAGGCGATATCTCTAAAATACAGATACAGAAAAAGGCTTTCTGAGCAGGTCTCCCTTTTTTCAGGAATTAAGAAACTGATAAATGGAACATCATAAAGCTCAAATCTTCCATTCAGGAAAGGATGTATCAGTGAAGTGAAGAGTAAAGCATGCAAAGAGAATCTTTGCCAGGTATACATCTAAGAGGCTTAATAATCAGAATCATAGAGAAGTCAAAAATCAGTCAAGAGAGCAAATGACCAGATTAAAGACTGGGCTATCAGGCTGAACAGAGAGTTCTCAAAAGAAATTAAAACGACTTTAAAACAAAATGTTCAACATCCTTAGCAATTATGGAAATGCAAATTAAAGCTACCTTTGAGATTTCTTCTCTTTCCAATCAGAGTAGATAAGATCAAGAAAACAACTGACAAGTGCTGCTGGTGATATGGGGGCTGGGGAACCGTCATTCACTATTGCTGGGATTGCAAACTGGTACAGCAGTCGTGGAAATTAGCGTGGAAAAGCCCTATAAACGTAAAAATACATCTTCCATATGACCCATTTATCCCACTTCCCAGAGGACTAAGTATCTTACTACAGAGACTTTTGTTCAGCTATGTTCATTGTTGCTCTGTTCACAATAGCTAAGAGGTGGAAGCAGCCTAGATGTCTGTCTGATGATGAATGAATACTGAAAATGTTCATACACAAATGAATTCTGTTTAGCTTTAAACAAAAACATGATTGTTTACTGTCTATGCTTATTACTGGAGTGTTACCCCCATGTTATGGAAACATGGCTTTATAAATACTTTGAATTTATCTGATAAATGAATATAAACAAAGTAATGTTTCAAGAAAAAAAAGAAAACAAAAGAAAAATAAGAAACTGCAGGCAAATGGATGGAACTGTAAATACTCAGAGGTAACCCTAACCCAGAAAGGTGAGTACTGTTTTCTTATGTATCTGTGGATCATACTTATTTCTTAATCTTTGGATTTGATGGTATAACTGAGGAGTAGCCACAGAAGCTGGGAAAGTAGAAAGAGGCGTTGTTGATGGGAGGAAGAAAGCCCTAAACAGGGATAGTGGACACAAGTGCTCTGCAGAGGGAAAAGGTAGAAAGGAGGTGGGGAACTTAATTTGGTAGGGGGAGTAAGGCTAGTACAGAGGGGAAGACAGAGAGTGGTGGGATAAATAAAGCTAAAGGTTTCTAAAAAGGCCATTGAGAGACATTTTATTAACTTACTTTAAAATATACATATATGCGCATATGTGCCTGGGTTTGCTCTCTGTCTCTTCCCTCCCCTCCCCTCCCCTCCCTCCCTCCCCTCCCTCCCTCCCTCCCTCCCTCCCTCCCTCCCTCCCTCCCTCCCTCTCTCTCTCTCTCCTCTCTCTCTCTCTCTCACTGACACACACACACACACCACACACACAGTTCGAATACAGTTAGCCCACATTGGATGATAATGCTCCCCACAGAAGCTATAGAATATTTTTTTACAAGATGTACCAGACAAGGGATACCTCCTTGGAGTTTTTGATCTGGGTGGGGGTGGGGTGTCCAAGAGACACAAAACAATATAAGCTGTTGGCATTGCCATGGTTATCTCCTAGAACTTGAAGGTAAGACCTGTTGCTGAAGACACCACATAGTTCTGTCACAGGACTTGGAAGACTTGAGTTGGTACTGGCCTAGAATTATTCTCCCTCTGATTAGCTTTGTTATGTACCAAAAGGTGTTGTGCAAGCTGTCAAGGGAGAAGAGTAATCAACAATCTTACTGAGTTGTAAATCCTCTGAAACACAGTGATTGACCCTGCAAAATATACCCACTAGTGTAGTAGTGACACTTAAGTCTTGGGAGCAACCCACAGCTCCCTAATTGGAGTTAAGTCCCTCAATAGGAAGGAATTCATGCTTGGGCTGTAAACCTCACCAAGAACCTGTGCCTAGTGAAATCAAAGACCCTAAAGGACACCCAGTTGCTGCCATTTTCATAAATTAATATAGCTTACAACCATATTCTGAATATTTATTCTTATACCCACAGATAAATGTAATTCTTCATCAGAGAAGCTTCTCTTAAAAAAAAGTTGTTTTTTTGTTATGTCTGTTTGAGTGGTTGCCTGCATGTGTGCATGTGTACTGCATATGTGCTTAGTGCATTTTGGCCAGAAAAAATATTAGCTCCCCTGGAACTAGAGTTGCAGTTGGTTGTGAGGCACCATGTGAGTAGTGCAAAATAAACCCAGATCCTCTGCAAGAACATCCAGTGCTCTCAACAGCTAAGCCATCTCTCCAGCCCCAAGAAACTTCTTTCTGCAACAGATGGAGAGTGCACACAGAGATGCACACTGACGTGAAGATAAATGGTCGTGGAGTGCCCAGCTGCAGTTAATACATCTGGAATACAGCTCGTACACTTAAGGCTTGGGAACATTACAGAAGAGAGGTCAGAGTTGTAGAAATCAAAGGGCCAAGAAGACTGGTACAAATAACGTCTTTTATACAGGACAGGGATGCTGCACTCCCTAACTCTGAACAGAATAGGTACCTGTACACAGATACAAACCACCAATTAATTTACATGCCAGAGTAGATGGAAAATTTAAGGAGGTCCCAACCCTAGATGGAGAGCTGTAGACAGTCAGTGGCTATTGAAGGAAGAAATTTTCTCTTGGTACAAGTTCCCTGAAAGTTTTCCAAATCCTAAATGATTACCCCTAAACACATGTACATACAGGCCGCACTAAATGGAACCGTGTGTGTGTGTGTGTGTGTGTGTGTGTGTGTGTGTGTGTAACTACAGATAAAAGGATCATGAATTCAGCATGGGGATACAACACAGGAAGAGTTGGAAGAGGGAGGGGGCAAACTGATGTAACTGCAATGCATTTATGTATGAAATTCTCAAAAGATTAAAAAAATATTGTAAAGAAGAATGCATTGAATTATATCCCTGCCCTTTTATTGTTTTTGGGGAGATGATTGATTGGTTTATTTGTTGAGACCAGGACTTCCTGTGTATTCTTGGTTAGCCTGGAACTCCCCATGGAGACGAGAATCACCTCGAATCCTGCCTCTGCCTCCTGAATATACATACCACCGTGCCCACTTCCTTACTATATTAATGATCTTGAGCAAATAATTCCTTTTGTTTGCTTTTTGTGAATGCCATAGGTGTTACTAACTTCTGCCAAGAATATATGACGCTGTTCTGAGCTATTACCCTTTCTGTCCTCAGAGTTACCACTAGTTAAAAGGTTCAGCATTAGTGATATTGTCACTGCTTTAAATAACCTTTCAGCTATAATAGGAAGATACAGATACATATATGTTTCCTAAAACCTTTGTTAAGCTAGTAATTTACATCAAATAATTTTCCTGTAGGAATAAATATTGGAGATTAATTGAGAGCATTATAGTTTATACAGTGTACTTTGAAACAGTGTGCATGTGTTCTCATCCTTGTCTGATTGTGACAACTGCAACAAACTTAAAAACAAACATACTTGTCTTTTATTTTCATAATACCCTTAACTATTTTGTACCATTATCTCTAATAGCAGAGTTGACCATACCAATTCTTTAGAATTCATCATAACACTTTGATACACTACTAGCATTTTTTTTTTTTTGAAACAGTCGATTTTCAGATAGGTTTGTCAAGGCAAACACAATTACTTATATTGGGTATCCTTACTTATACTGTGAACTTAATTTAGCCCTTGTTATATCCACATAACATAGAATAATAGTTGTCTCTATTTTAAGCTGAGGAAAGTAAGATACAAGCATTTCAACTTTTCAGGTCTCACAGCTATCAGAGTTTGATGGGGCAGCTCCAGAGTCCAGCATGGTTTAGGGCTTGACCTACCTAGGATGAAGAGGAATGAAGAAAGTACAGACGTTTATAGAAAAGGTGTGGTTCCATGTGTGCTTTGCTAGAATCTCAGCTTGTTTAGAGAATTGAGTTTGCTAACCTTAGTAGGAGGACTCTGTAAGGACTTGAAAGCACAGTCATCCCTGAAGGGGAAGCTGCAGTTGACACTTTTCTGTACACTCTGCTTTTAGCTGACATTCCATAGTTCCTGGAGTCAGTACTAGACCTCTAAAGGCTCCATGAACCCCAAAAGGTTCTGCCATCCCCTAAGCCTAAGCCAGGAAGGTCTTGTGTTTCCTATGAATCTGATGTTTCTGGGTCCTTGCATGGCTATACCCCTAACAGTATGTCACATTCACACAGGACTTCATCTGCTCCCTACAAAAATGTGCTAGATGCTATCACCAATTATAATAAAACAGCAAATAATGCTCAAAGTCATTTGAAAATATTTGTTGCAATGGCAAAAAGAATATTGTTCACTCAGTATTAACAGGAATAGAGTAGTATTTCATCAGGTTAGACTTGGTTTCATAAACAGTAAAAGACTTTTAAGCAGAGGAGAAAACAAGTGGTTTGTTTTTTAACTCATTTTAGCAGTAATATGAGAGGGGTGTTCATTGCAAGGGACTGGTGAAAAGGAGACCCACTAGGAGGATACTGAGGTAGTTTTAAACTAACAGTAGGAGAGAAGGGATGAAACTTCAGAGTTTCCCAGGTAATGATATGAAATGAGCAGGAAGAAGAAAACCTAGTGTTACCCTCAAGTTTCTGTTAAAATAAAGCCATGGGAAATACAGAAGGTAGAGTGTGTATTGAAGGGAGAGCAACTGATTTGAGTTCCATGTGGATTTCATATTAGATACCTAGAGCCCAGAAGAAAAATCTGCAGAGATACAGAATCCCATGCTTTTAGGAGTGTAAGTAAGGCCATCTTGAGAGTTGATGTAGAATAACAAAAGCTGGCCAAGAACAAACCTCCAGGAAAGCAACATCTGAAGGAACATAACACTAGCCATTAAGCACTTAAAAGGCATGATCAGAAGAAGATTGAAATCAAGGCCTAGATGTTAAGGAGAAGCAGAGATTTGTCAGCAATGTTAATTCGACTTGTCAGTAAGAGTTTGATCTTAGTGACTATCCCCAGTATAATCTCAGTAGAGTGGTCTGGGAAGAAAAATTTGATTGTGGTTAGTTGAAGTATGATTTTTGAAGCCTTCTGGTTTTGTTTGTTAGACTGGATCCTCAGGTAATCATTCTCTTCTAAAACAAGGTTTTCCACAAAATGATTTTATTGGCATTATGTGCTCACAAGAGGAGATTAATTTTATAATTATGGAATGGAGATATCTTTAGACATACACAGTGCGTCCAACAATGTTTCACTCCAACTAAATTGGAAATGTTTGTACATTTTCATAAAATATATGAAAAACAAGGCATAAACTAAGAAGATAATTACAGCCAGTTTAACCCAAAGGAATAAGTACCTAGAAAACTCAAAACTTACTAATCTGTTTTAAAGAGGCAACCCATATAGAAATAAAAAGATGGAAAATATGAACTAGGTAATGTACAATAAGAATTAAATAAGACTGCTCAAATTTTTAAATCTGCATTCTAAGTAGTAGTGAGACTGAATTGATAGAATCTCTCATTCAATGTATGTTAAAAGGAGTGTGATATATTAGAGAAAGCATTTGGCACTGTCCTTCAAAAATAGCAATTACATAATCCTAATTCTAGCATTTTCCTTCCTTGGTATAAAAGATCTCTTAAAGAAAGATGTGGGCCATGAGATCTCAGAAATCTCTCCCCTTTAGAATCTTGTCTGTCTCCACTTTTCCTTTAGTGATGTTAGCAAGTCTCACAGATTAAATGCACATTTATCAGAGACAATGGAATTTATCTCGCAGGCTATAGCTTTGAATCCCAGAATAGTTAAGGCAGTGGTCTCTTGGATGAGGCATTATGTCCTTATGCCCTTGGAACATCTTAAATGTCACATGTCCACATCTTGGCATCTTCTTATCCCCAGGCCCATTTCATCCATTTTGGGGCTCATACAAGTGCCTTCATATTGCATGGATACTCTAGGTCCAATTCTTTGTGCTTTCTATTACTGGGTCGTGAGCTATGTAAAAATGCTTAACTTGGGCTTTTCAAGTGTTGTACCAGCAAGCAATGTGTATAACTTAGATGACTTCTTTTTAAGTACAATTCAGATAATGTCTTAAAGTCGTCATTGGCTACCTTGTTTCACTCACAGTAACAGCCAAAAACCTGACAGTGTCTTACAAGGCCCTGGAGAGTATTTTTCCTGTCTCCCCACTACCTCTCTGGCTATGTTCCTCTAGTAACTCTAGTATTCTAAGGCAGCTTGAGGATGCCTGTCGTGTCCCTTAGGGATTTGGTACTGGTTGCTTTCTCTATGAATAAATGATTTTTCCTCACATACCTGCTCACTTTAAATCTTTGCTCAAAAGTGACCTCAGTGAAACTGAGACTGATCACTATTTTAAATTTTAATTCTTAGCTCTGCCAGGCAGCATCCCTCTGTACTAAGCTGTCCATCTTATCCTGCTCTATTTCTTTCTTTTGTCATTTACTACCTTCAGACATGTTTTCAACATACATACTTGCAAACATATATGGTTCATCTCAATCTGATCGATTTATTATGCATTCATTATTTTAAACAATTTTTAAGTGAATTTGTGGTTTAAATAGGAATGGCCCTCATAGATTTATGTGTTTGGATAGTTGTCCATAGTGAATTGTACTATCAGGAGGTTTGGCCTTGTTGGAGGAAGTATGCCACTAGGGGGTTGAGGGGGTTGATGCTTAAGCTAGGCATAGTGTGACACAGTCTCTCCTTGCTGCCCATGAATCAAGATGTAGAATTCTCAGCTCTGTCTCCAGCACCATGTTGGTATGTATGCCTCTGAAACTGTAAACCAGTCCTAATTAAATGTTTTCCTTTATAAGAGTTGCTGTGGTCATGGTGTCTCTTCATAGTGATGAAACCTTAAGACAAGGGTGTGAGTGCCAAGGTGTACATATGGTCAATTTGCAAGAGTCCAGTTGTGTTTGTCCACCATGTGGAAACTGGGTGAATTTAGGCTGTCAAGTGCTAACAGCAAGCATCTTTACCCTGAGCCACCTCTTCAAATGTAAGATTTACCCATTTTCATTTACTAATCTGTCTCAAATACCTAGACAGAATCCAGCATTTGAGGATGAAGTTACAGAAGATAATACTATCTAATTTTATAAGCCTCAAAATTAAGTTAATTAAATTGGTTAGATAAAGGATTGTTTTCCTTTAAGATTTTTTTTTCTTTTTCTTTTTTTTTTTTTTTGTTTTTTGTTTTTTGTTTTTTGAGACAGGTTTTCTCTGTGTAGCCCTGACTGTCCTGGAACTCACTCTGTAGACCAGGCTGGCCTCGAACTCAGAAATCCGCCTGCCTCTGCCTCCCAAGTGCTGGGATTAAAGGCGTGCGCCACCACTGCCCGGCTAAGATTTTTTTTTTTCATGATATTGGAATTGGACTTAGGACCTTGTGCATTGTTAGGCTAGCTAAGTAGTCTACCGTTAATATCCTTCTGAACTAGAAAACTGTAAAGGTAAGAGTAAAAGAAAATGTAGAGGAGCAGAAGCATGAGTGGTACAGCATGGCTCGATGGAGAGTAGGCACAACAGTGTCCATCCTGGGTCTGCTGCTCAGGGTTAGGGAAGTCACTTCAGTGTGCTTAATGACTGCCATGATTTTCCTTTCTGACCATCAAATATTGTCTAACAAATTTTTATTAGTAATTTAAAAGAGTATTAGGTCTCTATACTAATTTTGGTAACATTAGCTGTGAAACAGGATGTAGCTATAGTTGTAAGAAATAAGTTCAAGCTGGGCCTCCAGATGCAGCTTTAAGAACAAAGCAGGTAAAGGACCAGAGAAATCTTAGATCTAGAGTTTGGACATTGAAGTCATTGTCTTGACAGCTAGTGTTGGGGCAGAAAGAAAAAAAAAAAACAGCTCACTGTCAGAATACTCAGCATGGGGGAGCAGAGCGCCTTCGCCTTCACAGGAGAGGACAGGGAAGTAAGTGCCCATCCCACAGCCTCAGGGCAAATGCATTCAGAATGGGATAAAAGGTCAGCAGCTACCCTTCTCTACTTTGAACCAGTGTCTCTTCTCCTCTGGGGTGTTTGACATCCCTTTATTGAGTCAGTTGCCAAGGCTGTGTCCTGCCAGGTTTTTGTTTGTTTGTTTTTTTACCTTCAGGAGAGACATTGGGCCTTTAAATAGGGCCTGCACTTTAACATGTGATTATCATCCTATGAAGCAACCCTGCCTTTGCCTACGTGCCCTCAACAAGTTACTTAGCTGCTCCTGCCTCAGTTTCTCTAGTAATGATGTCTCTGCTTTCGTTAACAAGTAGGGAACTGCAGATGGTCCCTCTCAACTGTATAATCATTAGTTTTGAGAGTCAATGATCATACTTTTACTTAACAATAGCTATCAGTTATTGAGTGGCACCAAACAGTGTATATGCACTAGTTTGTCTAAGTTGATTCTCCCAACAGTGCTTTGAGGTTGATCATTTTAACCTTTCCACAGGAGACAGAATCCAAAGGTAGTACATTGCCATGCTAGTAAGTATCGGAGCTCATTTTAACTTTTCAGTATCATCCAGTATCCAAATCCATTTTCCCCACTGTGCTACATGTCACAGATCTCAGCCATTATTTGTATGTACGTGTGAGCAATTGATAAAGTTCCTCTGAATTTATATGATATCTTAAGTAATTTACATGACTTTTTTTTTTTCCAAAGAAATTTTAAGTTTTCACCTCTATTAACTGAGTATTTTTCACTTTCCTGCTTTTGGGGATGTGTGTATTTTATAAATATGAGCAAGAATACTATCCACTAAGAATCTTTTCTTAATGCCATGAGTAAGTTCTATTTTTAAAATAATCATTGAAAAGAAACTGACAATAAAAGCAGAAGTCTTCATTAGCTTTCAAGGAAAAGCAAAACAAGCCTGAAATATATTCCACCGTAAGGAACTTGTCATTCAGTTTTATTGTGTGGGCAGTTCTGTGTATTGTAGACATTGCATAAATATTAAGTATCAAGTGCTCACAAATTATACACTCATATTTTGGATCAAGGCTTTGGAATTAATTTTACCCCAAACTTTCTATGCGAAAGCCAGCAGCAGTCTGGGTGAGTCAAACCGTAAACACAAAAGAGGATGGTTTTCCATCAAATGCGTATCCACCAGGTTCTTTTGATTAGGGCTTACTTTGGTTCTTCAGGTAGAACGCGGTGCATTCAGGGAAGCAGCTGAAAAAGCCTTTAAATCGTTTTGTTTTGGTGGCACCGGAGCGGACGCTTTGCGCTGTTTCCTCTCGGTCTTTCCCGGTTCACTGTAGGTCATGTGGTGCCGGTCACGTGACTCGGTCAAAGGATCTTTTCCTCTTACCAGCTTTGAGAGGAAAAAAAAAGCGAAACTGTTCTCCAATTAAAGCTGCTAACGTGTACTACGCCGTTTCCTTGTTGGGTTTTCTTGTTCTCTGGCTGCTGCTCCTGTAGAAACAAAATGAGTGGTAAGATTTGCTGTTTTTGAACATTCGCTTTTATTTTAAAACACAGGAAGCTTTGTATTAACCTAAAGCCGTGTTGTATGTTTTTAATGCCAAATCTGTTCGCTTTAAAAATACTCCAAATTGTTATGCGGTTATGAAAATTGTAGACTCTATGAGCTAGAGTGATTTTAAATTTCATAGCTTGTCCCATTCTGACTGGCCTCTTGATTTTATTCATGTTTTCTCTTTTAAGACTGATCTGAAAATTGGCATCTGATAATTTGGAAGCCATTGTGCACAGCAGCAGTCGGCAGCCCGTTGCATATTTAATTTTAAATGCTTGGACAAATCTGTAGTTTTGGTCGTTTCTTAAAAAAAAGAAGAAAGAAAAATGTTGAAGATGAATGTAGATTAACAAGGAAACAGTAGGTTTAGTTTATGTTAGGTAAAATGAATTAGGTATAAATTATTGATGGTACTTTTAAGAATTGGGGTGGGGAGTTTCTCAGATTTAAGGCAAATGACAAATAGAATTGTACCCTCTTTTGCAGATTTTTAAAATAAGAAGTAGGCCCTTAACAGCAATGCAATCATTTGTGCTTTGGGGTAGATTTTGCCTAAAGCTTGTCAACTCTGAAGGAGCTGTTAGGTGTACCTACAGTTGTTCAGGTACAGCTTTCTTGTTCCAGGTGTGCATTTTATGTACTCCTATAACAGGTTTGGCTTCTTCCCTGGACACAGTCTACTTTGCTGTATTCAAATTTAAGACAGTTTGTAGTTAATCTTCTAGAACTTTCTGAGTTACAAAGTATTGTTGGACCTAGGAGATAATCAAGCATAGTGTTAATAAGTGTGCAGGGGTTTTAGAGTTCTGTTACTATAGACACAGGACTAGTAAAATGGTGCTGCCACCATTATGGATCTGAATATCAGTACTTGTGTTTATTGGGGGTGTGGCAGGTTTGTGTTCAGTGTTGAAGATATCCCACCATTATTTTAGATAAATGTACAAAGCACTGCTAAATTACCTTTTTAAGATAAATTTTCATAAGAAAATTTACTAAGTAGTCAAAGTGATCACATCTTTTGTGAAACTAAATGATGAATTGTTTCAGCAGCTATCAAAGTAAACTGTGAGCTGAGTACTGTGGCACATGCTGTAATCCTAACATTGAGGAGGCTGAGATAGGAGCTGTGGGTGCCTCACCTGGAAGTTACTGCTCTAATAGCCACAGGGAAACAAAGCACTGCTTTTAATTGTTTTGATTAAAGAACAGTTCTGCTTTTGAAGATGCTTGTCTCCTTTCTTTCATTTCTACATATTCTTCATCAATCCCTGTCTAACATTAATGACTTGACACAAGATTAAACTTTGCAGTGGGTGCAAAGAGCCTGCAGTCTAAGCTCAGAACGCAGTCAGTGCTCAGTAAGCATTAATTTCCTCTATTAAGTAAACAAATACAATTTTCAATAAAATCTCGGGTTCTCAGCCAATTTTCACATTTTATAAATAATGTCTAAGGTGGATCTTACAATTTAGGAGGCTAGTTTACTGGTTTATGCGACTTAGTTAATGAATAAAATGACCATTAGTGTACAACTGTTCCCCTTTCTCCAGAGAGCAGAAATGTGTTTTGAATTGAAACCTTTCTGTGTAGAGATTTTAAAGAGCCTCTCACAAGTGCTATTTAGCAAACTATTAGGTAATGTTTACTTAAATTTAGAATTGTGTTTCTGCTTTCTGTTGTGTTTTTCAAGGAAATAAAAACAAAGGTAGCCTTAATTTCCTTAGAGGCAAGACCTAATGAGTCATAGCAGCTACTGACAGTGAGTAGCATTTCAATGTTCATGTGACATGTATCCTGAGAAATGAAACTCTTAGCTTTTTAAATTCCAGCTGTACCCCTTGGGCAAACTTAAGTTCCTTGTGCCTCATTTTCTGTCTGGAAAATGGATAATGTTGAATATAGTTGCTTGATTAAATGATTATGAAGAGAAAAAATATGTTAAAAACATGGCTTATAGTAGTGTTCATAAATTACGATTAAGATAGTATTTTAAAGGGGCTGGAGGGTGACTCAGGACTTAAAAGCACTTGTTGCTCTTATAGAGGCCCTGGATTCAGTTTCTAGCATCCACATGGTGGCTCACAGCCGTCCATAACTGCAGTTTCAGGGTATCCAACACTCCCTTGTGGCCTTCACAGGCACCACACACATGGACAAGCACACATGAAGGTCAAACACATAAAATACAGTTTTAAGGTAATAGTCAGGAGACCTTCCTTTACTTGGAAGCTGTGCTGTTACTTAGCTATAGAGCACTGAGGGCAGGCCTGAGCACTGCAGCTCCATGCATTTCCCAGGTTTCTTTTGGACAAGAGTATGGCTGACACTTGTGTAGCTATCACGGTGTACAACAGTAGTCTGCACTCCCTCGCTTCCTTTCTAGTAACCACCTCAGCCCTGCTCTCCCTCCCGTTCTTCCATCTCTTCTTTCCTCCCTTCTACTTTCCCTCCTTTTCTCTATTTAATGTTTTCTTCCTTCCTGCTTCTCTCTTGTCTTTCTTCTCTTCCTCTTCTTCCTCCCCTTTCTCTTCAGTTCCCCCTATTTGCCATGACTTAATACTTTTCTTCTCAAAGCCCAGTATCTTAACATTTTCCTTTCTCTTTCTTCTTGGCCCCCTGTCACCCCAGGTTGCTCTGACCTCCCCTCCCCCTTCCCTAGAAAGACTGGAATCTGGATTTGCTGAGACCGTCTTACTTTTCAGTCACAATGGCCCTGACCAGTGGTACCATTCACCTCACCAGCCAATTTCCTGCATGTAAAAGAGATCACTCCCCTCCTCCCCCCCCAAACATTTTTTTCACTAGATCTGTCTGATTCCTTTTCTTCTTAGAAAAGAATTATTTCTTTCAAATGATTAAAACTGGAGCATATGGAATACTACAGTCCAAAGTTACTGGGAGAAAAGATCCAAATGAAGTATTTTTCTAAAAGGTTATTTAAGAGAGGTTTTGTTCTAGAAAGAATAAAACTTCTAAGAGTAATTATTTTTTTCTCAGAAAAGGAGACGAGAGAATAAGATCGCATTTATAAAGGTTATCTGGAAAGATGACACCATAAAAGTAAAAGACAGAGCTTAGATGAAGTTTACATTGTTTAGAATGTCTCTATATTCAGGGAAAGCAAACTTTTCTCAGAATAAATGCACATGTACATTCCTCCTGTTAACTGTTCTTAACCCCACAGACAGGACCACTCTATACTGCACAAGTCTTTACTCTTAAGAACCTTTCAAAGACCTTACTGTTCCTCCTCTCAGTACTCCCTCTTCTGCCTTTGTGTATGTGTGTGTGGTGGTTGGGGGGGTCCTTTTCCATTTCTAATTGAATTTTTTAAAATACAAAGTTCAGTTTGATTTTCCTACTTGCACAATCATTAGAGTCATGTGGGGCATTTGTACAGTAAATAATGATTTGAGGTTATAAACTGACTTTAAATATGTTATAAAGCCTGTAAATCTTAGGTTTTAAGTTTTACCCATAAGAATAAGAACTGCGCAAGTTTGAGACATGTAGATGTACTTAAAGATAATACATATACTTCATAAAGTAAATGTTACATAAAAACTTATATATGTTATTATATATAACTTACATTAAAATGTTACATAAAACATAAAGTAAATGGTATATAAAAACTCAGTAATCTTAATTTCTTTCCCTGGTTTACGATTACAGCCACTGTTAGCTTAGTGTTTAGCTTGGGTGAAGTAGTCATATTGTTCTCCGCCTCACCTTGCTAAGCACTGATGGATTATTGCATCATTTCTGTAACCCATTCAGGTCCTGCTCAGGTTCCAATGATGTCCCCAAATGGTTCCGTGCCTCCTATTTATGTGCCTCCTGGATATGCCCCACAGGTATGCTTTTTGTGTTGTATTTCTTTGTTTATTTGTTTGTATGTATGTATGTATGTATGTGTGTATGTATGTATGTATGTATGTAGATAGGTAGATAGATAATGTTAGTCTCCTTGACATTGATTCTGGTGAAAATAATGCTGTTAAAGATTTGGATATTATCATCAGATGATATCTGTATCTTCTGTACAGTATCATCTGTAAGTCCATTCCAAATATTTTACTATATTTGGAAAGGAGAGAAGAATACATTGGTAGTCTTCACCACTTAGAGTTACCTTTGGACACTAAATTCCAAAAGAAATTAGTATTTTGTCTCTTTGAATATGCAAATTGTGTAACTTAGTTAAGTTACCTGCACAGAGCTCTTTAGATGAAAGACTTTAAGTAAGCCAGGATAGTGCTTCCAGCCTTGTTTCATAGAACAGCCTTTGGGTACTTCCAGTAATCATGTGGACACATTGTGGCAAATAGAATTTGTTTCCATTTCTCCTAGCCCAGGCTTACCTCAGACCTACAGTCTTCCTGCCTCCTGAGAGGCTGGATTGCATGTGTTTGATACTATATCTGCCTCCCATCGAAGAGCACTTAAGCCTGCAGACCTGTGACTGAGGAGATGACTGTAATCCACACTGAAGCCCTGCAACCCTAAGGACTGAGGGATATCATTGCTGTTTACACTATAGCCATTCCCTGCAGCCCTGAGACTGAGATCAGTGCCACCTGAACCATAACCTCACATGAGTTGCCAATTTAAAGAATTAAGCATAGACAGGTTGAATATACAGGAAATGGAATTAAACTGTAGCACTGAGATGCTCAATGTTTTCTTTGTGCTCAGTGCTTGTTGCATCAAGTCCCTACTAGGGAATATTCAGTCTCTTCTAGAAAGCGAACTTGCATTTAAGTGCTCTTCAAACCATGTCTTCTTCCTCCTTGACTATGACAGAATATCGGTAGGCTATTGTGGTAGATTCTTGTTAGATTATGAAACATTTCTCTGTGTGACAGCAGAAATTGGTATGGGAGGATAGGCATTGCCTGGACTATCAGAAAAGCTGGATCTTTTATCTCAAACCTTTGCTAGCTGTTGGGTTTTGGGCATGTCAGCTTTCTTGACTCTGTGTGCCCTCCTTGTAATGAGATGAAGACACAGACACGAGATTGTATATTTAAAAAGTACCCTGTAATCTTTGTAGATTACACTATCACTGCTTAAACGCACTGAGCCCTTCTAGTTCCCATTCTACATATAGGCTTAACTAACTTGCTCACTGCTTTATTCCAGACCTATGCCTGATCCCTGACACTTAGAAATTAGAAAGTATTGATGTGATTTACTCCAGATTTTGTTGGCATAATGTCTGTTATTTCTACTGCTCTGTTGCTCTTCCTCAGAACTTTGTTCACTTACACAGAAATCGTTCTCAAGCATAATTCAGTTCAAACATTTACTGAGTGTTGTCATTGTCAAACTGTGTTACATGCTACTCACATAAAGATGAGTGGAACAGTTATTCCAGTTATAGGGTATTCTTGTAGAGGTGGTGGTGGTTTGAATTTTGTTGGTGGTGGTAGTGGTTGTTTATTTGGGGCTCATTTTGGGCTTATTGTTTGATAGGTTCTCACTGTGTAGCTAGACTGGCCTTGAATTCATGATCTCCTTGACTCTGTTTCCCAGTCCTGCAATTAGAGGAATGAATCAATCCCTGTGCCAAGCCTATTCTATTGTCCTACAATACTTTGTTTTTATGACAACCCTCAACCTTCTCATTTCACTCAATCGTGAGTGTAGAAGCAGATTTTTCATACCTCTAGTCACCTTTTTTGGTATACCTGTGTTTATGTTTGTTGATTAATTGTCTTTCTTAGAAAGATAATGTTTACCAGTTCTTATATACAACAGTGTTCTACAGATGTGTAGTGGTATGCATCAGCCATCCTTTAGAATAAAAGAGGCAAGACTCTGCCTCCCCCTAAAGGTTACAAAGGGTTTGTTGTTGTTGTTGTTGTTGTTGTTGTTGTTTTGGAAGAAGCAAACAAAAAGCATAGTCAGTGAACATAAGGAGAGCAAAGGCAGAGTTGGGATATGTTCCATAACAGCATGGCAGAGCAAGCCCTGGGGAAGGTGTTAAGCTGTGTCTAAAGAAAAGTAGGCATTTGCCTTGCCTTTAGTGGGTGAAAACTGATTCTAGAAACAGAAACTGCTGTTGCAGGTGACCTAAAATGAAGGCCTCCCCCATGCCTAGGATCAGTGCAGAGGCTAGTAGAACTCAATACAAATAGACAGTGAGGCCAAAGTTACCCCGCTCATTTAGGGACTCCAGTCACTAGATCTTCAACACCAAACTTACTTAGAAGTCAGTCCATTATTTCTAGATTGAGGTTCTAACTCCCTAGATGGGGAGAAATTAAGATTTCTGTTATTTCCACAAGATCTTAGGTTCCTTAGAGATAGGAGCTGCCTTTTAATTAATTTTACATTCTTGTACTCAGATATAGCATGTGTCCCACAAATATTTGTCAAATAAATTGATGAATTTTAATAATAATCTTTATGGAAGGGTTGTGGGAAATTAGTGAGTTTATTACTATTATCTTAAAAATCATGATTGTCTCTAGGAAATTTATTAGTTTGAAGTATATATATGAGATAATCCAAAGACAGAAATACAGTCTTTTGAAATATTGTAAGTATACAATAAGACTATATGCTCAGGTTTACATTATCCCCAGTTAACATACCCCAGTTTGATAACACATAATTTCTAATAATAGAAAACGTTAATAAGATCCACATTGTGCTCACAGCTAAGCACTTGACACATTGTCCAAAACCTGACATTAGGGTAATGCTAGAACATCAAGAAGCCAGGAGTAGAAGGAAAGATTGAGGCATATGTATGGCTATAAGAAAATGCAGGTTGTTTGGTTTGGCAGAAATGAAGTGGCACACATATTAATAACCACTGTCTAGTCTCCTTTTAGTAGTATTTTATACTGTGAGCAATCTCAGTTATTAGATTTCTAGTATGTTTGCCCTTAAAAAGTAGAAAGAAAGTTTCAAACCAGACAGGCCATTTAGAAAAGATGCTTTGTGGTCTGTAAGCCAAGACCATATATATGTATACCTTGATAACCTCTGGAGTCTGTCCTTTTTTTGGGTATAATAACAAGCTGTTAATGCTCCTTAGCAAGAAAGAGAAGACTGTAAGAGACTGACATACAACTTAGAGGCAGAAATATTTGCCAGAGAAGATAAGATAGCAAAGGGGGAACAAAGTAAAAGAATTGTAAAGTTTAACAAAGCAAATGATGACACAACAGAAGAAACTGCAACTCACTTACAAATATGAACTTATTTCTTAAGAGCCTTGCATTGCAACATGGACTACCCTAGTATTTTAGTAATGAAGTTAATGACTTACTGAAAAGTTTGTAAGATACCTGACTGTAACTCCTGGATGGCATCATCAAAAATTCTCCTTAGGTTACCAGATGGCATAGTAGTCAAGGTGCTTGCTGATGAGCCTGGGGACCAGAGTTAAATCCCCTAGCACCTTCATAAAATAATAATAATAATAATAATAATAATAAATAATAATAAAATAAAAATAATAATCAGGAGGGGTGAGGTATGAGTCCAGCATTTGAAGACAGAGACAGAGGATTCACCAGAACAAACTGAGTAGCTAGACCAACAGAATTGGAGAACACTGGCTTTAGTGAAAGAATTTACCTTAGGAAATAGAGTAGGCATGTATCTGTTAAGGAAAACCTCTCATGTCAGCCACTGACTTCCACATGCATATGGTCTTTTTGAGCCAGACATGGTAGCTTGTAACTAATTCAGGGCTTGAGAGGTAGAAATAGGGTGACCAGGTTCAAGGCTAGCCTGGGATGTAAATCGGACCCTCCTTAGCCATTCATTTTTTTGTTTGTTTTAGTGCCATGGAGGTAGTAGTTCAGATGAGAGGGTTCCTGTAAGATTGTAGATTTTGTAAAGTGGAGGAAAGGCCCATGTTAGCTTAATTATAAGTTTCAAGTTACTCTTTTAAGCTGTGCTTGCTTTTTAAGTTTACATTATGTCAGCAGCCCGTGGTGAATCGGTACATTCTTCAAAGCTTCTGCATCCTAGCGGATCCTGATGCTGTCTTTGGAAAACAGCCAGATGGGAAGAGCAGGGGTCTGGAAAGACTAGAAGAAAACTTACAGGAGTTGAGATGAGGACAAGAGGGTGAGGGTGAAGGCTGTGTGCTGACTTATTGGTGTGGGAGTTCATGTACAAGCATGTGGGTGTCAGGAAATAGGGATTTCCTGGCAGGGTGCTCAGGTACTAACTAGTATTTGTCATTTAAAACTTGAAGGTGGACAGCTTGTCAAGCCTGAGAAGGATACAAAGATTGGAGGAAGTCACCTAAGAAAGAGTCAGTGTGGTGATGAGTGAAAAGGAGACATGAACTTTCTAATTGAACTTAGTGTTTATATTTCTAATCATACATATCATTTCTTTTTTCAAAAAATCCACTACTGTTCCTGGTAATAAGAAAAAATGAAACAGATAGATGGGTCACTGAGGCCAGGAAAACACATATTACAGTATAAAATGCCAAATTCTGAGCACAACCTTTTTGCCTTCAATGGAAGAAATAAGGATTTGCCCAATTAACATTAGATGGTACCTGTAGTTAAGGAATTGCTTATCTGTGTTTTAATTTTTTTTAACAGTTACTTATCTTGCTGCTTTTCCTCTACTCCTCAGAGCTAGAGGACCAGCTGATGTGAAATTCAATGTCTACATGCTGGCTGTTTCTTAGCAGCTAGGCCTCTGGAGACGTGAGGCAGTTTTGAGGTCTCTGGGCATGGCTCTGAAGTCATAGCCTCCTAAGTCATTCATTGAAGTACTGAAGTGCTCCGTGTTCTTGTGGTTTTGGTGCAGATCTCGGTTGCTTTTGTGTTGGTTGTTTGGTTTGGTTTGTGTTTCCCAATGGCATTTCTGCTGTTACAGTTTTGCTTTTGTAATTGTGGTAAACACATAGCACATATACTACCAACTTAACAATTTTAGGTATAGGACTTAGTGACATCAAATGTGTTCATATTCTGTCATCCACAGAACTCTTCACATTGATCAAAACTAAAGCTGTGAACCAATTTAGTAATAACTCTCCACTCTCCTCAGCTTGTCCTCTGCTTTAGTAAAAATCTGGAATTAGGAGTCAAACTGCCTGAATTCTCACATTAGTTACTGCACTCTGCTACCTGTATGACCCTGGGCAATTTATTTAACATCTCTATGCCTGGATTTCTCCATCTAAAATAGAGATATTAGTATCTAATTTACAGTATTGTTTTAAGAATTAAATAAGTTGCAATGAACAGTGAAAAACAAATAAAATGTCTCCAGTCCACTATTCTTAATAGTCATAACCCTTTTTCTGTATTCCCCTTTGCAAGACTTCCAAAATCATGCTGTGAGCTCCAGTTCTCTCTACTTCTCTTTTAAACTTAACCCAGCCAGTTTACCCTCCGAATTTCCCAAAGGTGTTTTCATAGGGTCACAGTTTTATAACCCATTAGCTAAATCAGTGGTCGATTCTTATTGTCCATCTACCTGACCTATTAGCTTTCTACAGGTTGAGCCTTCATTTTAACAAACTTCTAAACTCCACAAGGGAATTGTGGTTTCTTCCTGCTGCACAGGCTGTCCTTTGATCTTTCTGGAAGTGCAAACTGGTTTTTCCTGGTCTAGTAAACATTACCACTTAGATGTCTTAGAAATTTATAAAATTCTTACCCTTGAATCCTTCTTAAAACTCTGAATACTAAACCCTTAACTTATCTGCCCCAGCGTTGCTCATCACAGTTAGTGAGCACAGTCTTACCCTCTCTTCCCACATGGAATCATCAGCTAAGTTCTTGCCTTTAAATACATGCATATGTGGGCCACTTCTAAACCCCGCCTGCCTGCACCCTGACCCACATACTGCAGCCCACAGTAGCCCACCATCAGCTTTTGCCTAGGTGACAGTGATGGCTTTCAAAAGTTTCCTCACTTTTGTCCTTCATGTCTCTAATCTCAATTCAGCAGCCAAAATAATCCTATCAAATAGAAGGTTGTAGCAAGATTTCTAGACCCGCTTCCGTAGACATTTTCTCTGGGTAATTTTTACACAGGGTTCATCCTCTGTGTTAATAGACAAATAGGAGCATTCCTGACCTCTGTACTACACAAAGACCCCAAAATGTCCCCAGACACCACCAAATGTTTTCTAGAGGGCACTGTGAACAGATTAGACAACTCTAGGTTATATCACTATGCTACACAAATGCACTATGTCCATTTTTGTTTTGCTCAAAAATATTTTTTAAATGGAAGAGATAATGTCATATCTGGATTTGGATGGATAGATAGGATTCACCTGTTTATAGGTTTATAGATTAAGAGGAAACAAAATGAAAAGGAAAATAATCTCAACAGAAGGACAAGCTACAGAGCAACAAGTCATTTTCAAGACCATTCTTACTGCAGCTAGAGCGTAGGATTTGGTGAAGAAGAAAAATAGATTAGAAAAGCTGACTGCTGTGGAGATGGCTCATTAGCACTTGCCTCAGAAGCAGGGGGACTGAGCCACATGAATGCCTGGGAATGCAGAAGCAGAGGAGGCTGGCTAATAGACTGGGTGGTCAGCAAGCTTTGCATTTGATTAAGAGATCCTACCTCAAAATAATAAGGTGGAAGAATAATTAAGATCCCTGACATTAACCTCAGGCCTCCACGAAGACACATATATGCACATATACCTTCACCCTTACATATGTGAGAATGTGCACACATGCATACCACACAAAGACACAAAGCAGAGAAAGGCAGTTGGAACAATACTGAAAACTAGAAATCCTTTCAGGGTGAGTTGTCTTCTAGGAATCAGGAGTGAGACGGATAATAATGGGAGTGCTGCCATGGAAGACATTGGGGTCTCGTTCACTCAGTCTGTTTCAAGATCTTGCTAATATTCGTTCTTTTAGGGTTGAGACTGAAAAAGTTATACACCACTTCAGACTTCCTTCAAGTCGGGTCCCAGATGCATCTGTTTCCATGTGCTGTACATGATGATGTACATTTGCCTGAAGATTTGAGGCATTCATTTCACTGGAAGGCAGATACAATGCAGACTCAGCAGTACATAGAAATACCATGTATTGTATAATATATAATTAAATATATTACATATAAACAGTGAAATCATTTGGTATTCTAGTCCAGTGTTGTCGAAAAATCCTATCACACTTCAGTAGAAAGTAACTCAGGTTGATCTGTATCTATGTAAATGTTATACTTACCAAATACAAGACTTGCTATCCTTAAATATAAAAGGATTTGTTTTTAAATGAACATTTTTGTATAATAATTTTTGTTTTTCTGAAGTGCTGGGTATATTATTAACCATTTGTTGTGAAAGGATTCCTAATTTTGAGATTAAAAATCTTATACCATTTAGGCATTCTTGTCTGTCCTAAAGCCCTTACATTCCTAAAGGTCCTGTGAGATTCAAAGGGGATTTACTTTTTTTTTTTAATTGGTTATCAGAGTTGCAATAGTTTAGAATGTGGCAGTATAGGGTGGGGAGCATTTTTTGGTTTGTTGGTTTCTTCAGACAGAATATCACTGTGTAGACCAGGCTGGCATGGAACCCTGGGATCCTATTGCCTCACTGGGTAGTAGGATTTCAAGTATTTATCACCACACCTTGCTGAGTTCTAGAAAAAGGGGAATATAATTTTAAGCTGCAATGCCACAAATACTTTTATTAAGATACCTGGTGCTCTTTAGTCTTCTTACAGCTTGTTTTTGATCCACCCTCAGGTATGATATAGAAAATTAAATTCTTGACCCCACTGTGCCCAAACCACCAAATGTATCTAATATATAAGCTAAATACCCAGTATCCCAGCTCAGCGTTCTTTCAGAGTTTGGTCACTCCCATTGGTATTTTAAGACCTGCTTTAGATAACATTCATATTATAGGGTAAGAACTGCTTTGTTGTTTCGTGCTGACTTAGTCCCTATGTGGTGAGTAAATTTTTTTCATGATTACTCTTAGTCTTTTGAATCCTAATAGTACACATGTTTTTACTCGAGTACATTTGAAGAGCATCACTTATTTTCTTCGAAGAGACTTGTAACCTCATGTTCATTTTATAGGTTATTGAAGACAATGGTGTTCGGAGAGTTGTTGTGGTTCCACAATCACCAGAGTTTCATCCTGGTGGCCACACAGTTATCCACCGCTCCCCACATCCTCCTCTGCCTGGTTTCATTCCAGTCCCAACCATGATGCCCCCTCCACCACGCCATATGTACTCACCAGTGACTGGAGCTGGCGACATGGCAACCCAATATATGCCACAGTATCAGTCTTCACAAGTATATGCAGATGTAGGTAAGATATCTCAAACATCCCTGCCTTGTTGTGGCCATCCTTTACTTGGACATAGAGATGCTTGCTTCGTGTCATACAAAGGAAACTATCCGTGGTAATGATAGCACAGTGTGTTTCTGTTACCCAAGCACTGTTTAGGAACATTGTCTTCATGATGCAGCAGATCTCCAACAAACAGTTAAGTAAGCAAAATCCGGATCTAATTTACATCACACAGAATATTTAGCAGGGTCATGTTAGACGACAGGTCTCCTCTAAGGAGATTTTTAAACCTTTAGCTTTTTTTAAACCTTAAAGGCTGTGATGCTACTATAAAAAGTCCTGAATTCTGTGAGGAATTGAGAAGCCAAAAGTTGCCTTCAGTTAATAAATTGTTGAAAAGACAAGACTAACACATACACACACACACATATGCATGCACATACACAACACAACTCAATAATCTTTTTCTTTGCTATGTTTTTAAACAACACCTGTCTACTTGTAGCTCAAGTTTTATATCTTTGAGAATCTCCTTTCTGATACTCCTTCCTGTTCTGTTGCCGGAACATACCTACAGCAGCCTCAATTTAAATAAAAACTATGTATCACAATCTCTAGGTAATAAGTTAAATGTGCACAGTTATACTTCACAGTGTTCTGAAGGAAGTGAAGGGCATAAATGCACCGACCAGCTCAGGATGGTGGAAGACAAGCATCACCTTCAAGGCTTTCTGTTTGGGAATGTGACTCTAGGTCTGAGGAGCTGACAGTGCTGATTTTCTAGTCAGTCAGCATTTCCTTTCCACTCACATGTTGTTTGGATTCTCAGAATGGAACTAATGAAATATTTGATTGTTAGCCATACTGTTCTGGAGATCAGACTTCACTGTACATTGTTCTTATGAATACATTAGCTCATATCATTCCCCAGTAACATTCCCAAGATACAGAAGAAGGAGGAGGAGCTGGGTTTCAGAAGGATTGTCCCTGAAAGGTCATGTTAGTTAGCTGTTGTGGTTTTAATTCTCTCAGATCTACTCTGTTACAACATAGTCTTTATTTTCTCCATGGATAATCTTTTCTTGAATAGATAAAATGTAAATGCATCTGTGCAACCAAACTACATTTTTAAAAAGGGTACTAGCATAGTTCTCACATAACATTAGCTATTTTTTTTAGATTCATTTTAATTTTATTTTATTTATTTACATTTCAAATGTTATCCTCTTTCCTGGTCCTGCCCCCAAACCCTGGGAACCCCCTATCCCATTCCCCTTCCCCCTGCTTCCACGAGGGTGTTTCTCCTACCCACCCACGCCTGCCTCCCCGCCCTCACATTCCCCTACACCAGGGCATTGAGCCTTCACAAAACCAAGGGCCTCTTCTCTCATTGATGCCTATCCTCTGCTACATATGTGAGTGGAGCCTTGTATACTCCTTGGTTGGTAGTTTAGTCCCTGGGATCTCTGGGGGGTCTGGTTGGTTGATATTGTTGTTCTTCCCATGGGGTTGCAAACCCCTTCAGCTTCTTCCATTCTTTCTCTAGCTGCTCCATTGGGGACCCCATGCTCAGTCCAATGGTTGGCTGCAAGCATTCGCCTTTGTATTTGTCAGGCTCTGGCAGAGTCTCTCAGGTGACAGCTATATCAGACTCCTGTCAGCATGCACTTCCTGGCATCCACAATAGTGTCTGGGTTTGGTGACTGTATATGGGATAGATCCCCAGGTGGGACATTCTCTGGATGGCGTTTTTAACTGTGTATTTTGGTGTAATTTTCTATTTACTGTATTCTACAAAGAATATAATTTATATATTTTTTTTTCTCTACAGATTATCCTTTATCTGAAGTGTTCCCAAATCTGGATATTTTACATGCACATGTACACTAATAAACGAGATATCTCAGGAATGGGATATAAGGAATTATAACACAAAACTCTCATATACTTACCCTGATGATAATTTTCATATAATATTTTAATTTTGCACAGCCTGTCACCATTCAGGTGTGATGTTTTGTATTTGTGTCTTATCAGAACTCGAAGTTCTACACTTGAGAGCATTTCAGATTTCATATTCTTAGATGAGGGATTTGTACTTCTAAGCCCTTTCTGCCATCCCAGAGAGAACCCTTCAACCTGTCAAGTAGTCTGTCGTTATTTCTTCTTTTGCCCCCAGCCCTTCAGCTACTTTCTGTCTCTGTGTTTTTGCCTGTTCCAGACTTTTTGCTGACATGCATATAGCAGTGTATGTGCAGCATTTATAATATTCATGTAAGATGTGATATTTTCTGCTTGAGTTTTTAACTTGATGTTTGTCTTTGTCGTGACATGCTTTGTGGTTGAAGTTTAGATTTGTGTGTACATTCCACTTTGTACCATCCATTCATTAGTTGATGACATTTGATACTTTGACTGACTGTTAGTGATGCTGTTGCAAACATACAGAGATCTCAGTGCCAGCACATTTTAGACTTCTGAGTAGAAGGGCGGGCATGTGTGAGTAGCACCAGCCATGCTGTCTGCTTACTGGTTCCCCCATTTTCTATCTCTATCAGCAGGATATGAAGGTTCCGGTTTTTCCACGTCCCTGCTAAAATGTACTTTCTTATAATCATCTTGTTCTTTGTGAATTTTATCTCATTTTTTGTTTTGATTTCTTTTTTCTTACTTTGTTGATGCTCATTGGCTAAGTAAATATTCATTCTTTAGTAGAATTAGCATTTTATTGTTATGTTATCAAGTCCTGGTTTGCAGGTATTTCCACCCCCTATACAGTCTTTTCACTTTTCCTGTGATATCCTTTGATAGAAAAAAGATCGTAATTTTGATAATGTTTAATTTGTTTTGCTTTGTTTATATTATTTATGTCTTACCTAAAAAGTATTCCAAACCCAAGGTCATACAAATATACTCCTTTGTTTCTTTCTGAGAATTTTGTTGGTTCATATGAAGAGTAAATCCTGTATATCCATATAATATTCATTTCAAGAATATTATGCAAATTTTCAGAAAGTACTGCTAATGGGACTTGTTAGACTTTTAAATATTTTCTTCAGTACATATTTCAGATAGAAAATTAAAACATAAATTTAACACTCCAATTAATTTTTGTTTGCTAACTTCTGCAGCTTTCTAAGTGATGATTTTCTGTTTTACAATTATAATTTAGACTGGTGACATCTTTTTCCTGTTTTATATGGTTGAGATTGAAGGGGGTCGAGAGAGAATAGCTTACAGTACAGTGAAGGAAAAGCTGTAACCAGGTCAGCCTGATCTTATTATTCACCAACCACAGACCACCGTGCTGTTTCTCTGGATAGATAATTGGGAAAATGGTTAAGGAAAGAAATGTCTGTGCTAACTTACATAGAGCTGTAACCAAGTCATGAAGCTTGAGTCTGTTAGTGGAGATAGAGAAATAGCTTTGTTTTGCAGAATTACTACTCATAATATTTTATAATAAATTTTATATGAGATGATAGACTTACTGCCTATACTTTTATTGTGACAGATCCGTTTGGAGAACGTGATATTTTTAATACTTGTGTTTTACTTCTTCTAGATGCCCACTCTACACATGGCAGGTCCAACTTTAGAGATGAAAGATCTAGTAAAACATATGAACGTTTGCAGAAAAAATTAAAGGATCGACAAGGAACACAGAAAGATAAAATGAGCAGCCCGCCACCATCACCTCAGAAATGCCCTTCTCCCATAAGCGAACACAATGGACTTATAAAAGGGCAGAACACCAGTGGTGTGAACACAGGTTCTGCAAGAAACAGATCGGGGCGTGGGAGAGGCAGTACACAAATTGACCCAGAAATAGAAGGTAACTCTGGACAAGAATGTTTCTCATATTTCTCATTTAAACTGCTAAAATTATATCTTCACCCTTCAGCCATCTCATCCCAGACCACATAAATTCATAGCCTAATACTTCCTTCCCTAACTATAAGAAGTGTTTTATAATCTTAATGACTGCTAGATAGCTGCTTTAGCATTTGGAAATCTCAATTAAGTAATTTCACATTATCATAAATGTTACTAGTTGAGAAGTTTCCTTTGATAGGAAAACTGATTAACCAAGATGTAATTTCTTGTTTCTGGTCCTTTGATAAGGCTGTTTTGTTTTATTTTTCCATCCTCTTTATATATGAGTACATGATAACTAGTAATATCATTAACCAATCCTCTCTGCATGTTCCATAGTTGTAGTATTCTCCTTCCCTTTGCTTCAGAAGCTTTACTTTTTCTTTGGATCCTTCTCCTAACATGTGACTGTCACCATATAAACTCTGAACACTACTTTTTATCATGTATTAGATTCAAGTCTCTATAGGTAAATATAAACCAGGTTAACAGTAGCCTGTCTCCCTATCTCAAGTGTGAGGTTTGTGCCAGGTACTTTGACTATATGCTAAGCCTGTCACTGATGCCTATCTTAATTTCCATAGATTTCCTTGGTACTGTTGCCTGTTTTAACTTCTAAAGGTAGACCATACTATATTTCATCAAATGTGCCTGTGAGGCAGACTAACATGCCTTTTCACAAATACTAACAGCTTAATTTTCTTAGTCCTTGAATGCACTTGTCTATCTAACGTGATACTCCTAATTCTTACTGTGTTGAATTATCAAATGATGCAGCTGATTAACCTGACAGCGACTAGGATGCACTCAGCTTCCGGAGCAATATCAAAAGTATTAATTATGCTCGCCTCCATCTTCTTTTTCATTCTGCACATTTTAATCAATGCTTTAATGGCTTCATGATTTGTATGTTAACATTCACTGAAATGTTCTCCAGTTTTTGAGACTGTCTGAATATCCTTTTGTGCACTAATGTCCCAAATGAGTTGAGCTAAAGGGTTTTTTGTTTGTTTGTTTGTTTTGTATTGTTTTGGTTTTTTGTCAATGGTTGCTATGAATGAGAGCAGATTGCATCTATCTGGGTGACCGTGGTCAAGTATTCAGTTCACCAGTTAAAGCCAGGTGTGGTGGTACATGTCAGTAATCCTGGAACTTGGGAGGCTGAGGCAGGAAAGTTGTGAATTCCAGGCCATCTTAGACTGCACTGAGTCTAAAGCAGAACAATGAAAAGGATGATGCGAGAATGGCAAGCAGACTTCCAGAGGAGAAGGTGTTTGTTTCCATTATGAGTGAGTGTGCACTCTGTGTAAGAGCAGAGCGTTAGGTGGCTTTGACATGCATACCTGCGTGTATACATGCACACGGTGCAAGTGACAGTGACACTTACAACAGAAATGAAGCAGATGAACTGTGCTGCGGACGCCTGTGTGTGACTAGGGATTAAATACTAGGAAACAGCCAGAGGAGAGGACGAGAACTTTGCATTCAAGTATTCAAGGTTTTTTTTTTTTTTTTTAATTCTTTTAAAGAAAAAGATGAAGAAACGAAAGCATTTGAAGCATTTCTTTCCAACATTGTCAAGCCAGTGGTAAGTAGCTCATGTGCTTTCTTGTTATTTCATGTTTTCATGTAGAATTTTGTCATTCTCATTTAGGCTTTGTGTTAACTTCATAGTAGCTCATGGTGGACCCTTCCTCAGTGAAGTGTGATTGACAAGGAGAGCATGAGTATTTCCCAGGTCTTTATAACACTAAGTCCAATAAGTTAGAAAATACGTAAGAAAAGGCCTACATTAAAAAGGTGTGTATACCCAGCTGATGTGAGGCCCCAAACACATATACAGCAGAGTTCTGCTGGGTCTGGGTTCAGTTAGAGAAGCTGCATCTAACCTTCAAGAGACTGGAAGCACGAGAGAGTGAAGAGGTCAGGTGGGGACATCCTCGTGGAGTGGGGGGAGGTATGAGATGTGGAATAGTCAAAGGGTGGACAGGGAGTGGGATAAAATCTGGAGTGTAAAAAAAAAAAAAAAAAAGATTAAATAAACACTTCAACTATTACAAAAAAGGTGTATATACATTACAAATGGCTCATATAAAAAAGATTGCATATTCATACAAAGTGAAAAATTTCAAACCTGTTAAGCATAGGAAGTTCTCCACTGACACCTAAAAGGAACAAGGAAGTGTGCTTCTGGGATCACATTTCCTGTTTAAAAATTACATGAAAATGTTGACTGCATCATTAATATTCACAAAAGGTAGAACATGAAATGCATAAATTATAATAGTTTTATTCAACAAAATCTGAAGAAAACAGAAATAGCCAAAGGTGCTTTGACAGAAATTGATATCATAATTATAAATAAATCAATAAAATAGTCTTGGCAAAAACTTTGTGGGAAATAGTGAAGACATCAAAATACTACAACACTGGTTCTGATTTGTTCTTTTCTTCCTCTACTTTCTAAGTGCTGTGACTCTGCTCCATTCTATAAGCAAGCTGAAAGAAAGGCTAGTCACTAAGATATAATCCTGGCTCTTATGTAAAGGTGTAAGTCAGAGATACACAGCCTAACAAAAATAAATCTCTGTAATCATTCCTCCATCATCATGGTTAGCTACTTGAGATTCATACCTGGTGTTTAGAAATCATTTCTGTGAGCCCAGTGGTCAATACACACTTTTTAGCCTGCCCCTCCACCCTTTCTAATAAGGTCATATACTCTTTGCTTCCATGGCTTAATTTTAATCTCTTACTATGTATGCTTATGTTCCAATGTCATACTATTCTTTAAGAAATTAACCTACTCATTCATTCATCCAGAAAATATTTACTGAGCTGTTTCTGTATGTTAATAAGTAAAAAAAAAAATGTGTAGACAAATCTAGTATGGAAGGTAGAGTAATGTGAAAAGTAATATTTTAAATTAAAGCAATGAGGAAAATGCCACCGGGCTTCCAAAGAGGGAGACAAGTGCAGACAGCATGGGACGGGAGGCAGGAGGAAGACCATTGTAACCACACCATGGTGAAGGATAGTACAGGTGGCCCAGTACTTTTCCAGCCAGAATAAGGCCATTTGACATTGATGCAAAGTGTTCCTCAGCTTACAAAGCAAAGAACTTTATCTCTTCACCCTTGAAAGCATGTATCATTATAACAAGAAAAACACTTGGAATTTTTGCACAAAAATAAATTAAAAGTTGTTGCCATTCTTAACACCTTCTCCATGAAGGTGTTCTATATTGTTTTGATTTTGCCTCTGAAAGTGTGAATACGTCAGTCCTCATCAAATAGGCTGCTCATGTCTGTCTTGTTCCGTGCACTAGTTGATGCATTTGAATAATTGAGCTCTCTGTTAAGAATGGACCATGTAAATGGAATAAACATAAAAGAAAACAGTAGCTGACAAGTTTGCTGATGTCAGTCTCTCTTCAGAGCATTTGAGATACACATGTGTCACTTAATCCTGTTCTACAGATAGGAACTGAAACAGGCAAGTAAGAAGTAGTAAGAGCCAGGGCTGGAGTGCAGGCCGTCCCCAGAGCTCTGACCTAGTGCTTCTCAAGGGGTGCACTGAAGAGGAAAGTTAGGGCTCACAGCATGACCATCATTGTGATAGTGTTCACTGTCAGTGTGACGTGTGGTCTGCGGGTCATCTCTCCTGGGTTTCCTGGATGGTTTCTTAGATTGCTTTGGTTGTGCAGCAGCTTACTTGTGCACAGTAGTGCAAAGATATCACCTTTTAGAAGGCTCACAGTTGGTTGTCCATCCTAAGCCCAACATGACTTCTCTTGGATGTTTTTGCCATGATTGTAAACAGGATGTTGAATAAAGAGCAATATCTGTGGTATAGATTAGAAAAGAAATTTCAGTGAGCTTACTAGCAGCATCAAATACTTCAGCCTTAAAAATAAAAGTAGCCTACAAATTAATTACATGTTTAATTCCAGAAAATCTGTAGTGTGTTCAGAAGGAGAACTGTGGGTTCTTCAGGGAACCTCATCTGCTTTAACAACTGTCATTGTGTCTGTGCCTGTGATGGCAGAGGAAGAACTGTGTGGCATGCTAAGGGCTTTCAGTAGCATTTGGCAGAGTTGCCTTCTTCCTGCCAGTTCAGAAGCTCAGTGTGTGCCCATATAGAACACATACACTAACACAACTGTCTGTAATACACAGCTGCTTCAGCCTCCTGAGATACTCTGGTATGAGCAGCAGTGCTTGAGAGTAAATACTGTGCATAGAGGATATGCAGAACATGACACAGGCAGTAGAGTGACCCATACCAACCAGATGCCCAAAGGTTACTGTGTCAAACATTTTGTGTTATAAACTCTTATGTAAAACCAACAAACAAAAAAGAAGAAGAAGAAGAAGAAGAAGAAGAGGAGGAGGAGGAGGAGGAGGAGGAGGAGGAGGAGGAGGAGGGAGGAGGGAGGAGGAGGAGGGAGGAGGAGGGAGGAGGAGAGGAAGTTGCCCTACCTAGTAGTAAGATTTGTGTTTGGTTGACATAACAGCTGATGTTGATTTTTGTAGATTAAAAAGTGACCACAGAAAGTGAAGTTTTAAAGTAATCTACCTGTTATTATAAAAAGAGGTAGTTTAGTAACGTGTCTTATGCTCAAAAATGGAGGAGGGGTAATTTCACTCTTTTAGTTTTTTATTTAATGTTTGAGTGATTAATTTGATGTCTCTGATTAATTTTATGAGCTATAAAATACAGGTCATAGGTTTTTTTGATGGTTTTGTGTGTGGTTTTGTCTGCTGTAGTATATTGAGAACATAGAAAATTAAATGTATTTATTCATTCAATAAATATTTGACCCTGAACAAAATGTCATTTGCCATACTTGGAGCTGTAGATGGACTGTAAAGCAAAGTGTGGTCCAAGTCCCTTCAGCTTCCTTTAATAGAATCATTCTCACATGATACATATAAAGTTATTAAGTGTGGGGGGCTGGAGAGATGGCTCAGAGGAAAAGAGCAGTTGTTGCTCTTACAGAGGACAGGATTCAATTCCCAGCATCCACACAGCAGCTCACAACCACCTATAACTCCAGTTCCAGGAGCTTGACACCCTTTTCTGGACTTTGCAGGCACATATGTGATGCAGAGAGGTATATGCAAGCAAAGTACATATATACATAAAATTAATAAACTTTTAAAGTAAATTAATTTTAAAACAATTTGAAGATTGTGAACCACCAGAACAAAGAGAATGCTATCCAAATGTTTAATAAGGAAACTAAACCTTGGCAAGGGCATTAGGGAGATTTTCTTCTGAAAGAGTGTTTGAGCTGAAATTTCAAGGAAAAATGGGTGTTTGGTGGTTGTGGATGGGGCAGAGGGTGTGGGGGCAGTATTACACACATAGCAGTGTGTAAAGGCACTGGCCATGGCCCATTGGAGGAACATAATTGCAGCATACATGTGTGCCTACATAAATGAAAAGATGTTCACTTGTGCAGCTCAGCTGCATGCTGTAGGGAAAGTCAGTGTGCACTTTAATTCAGAGTGACCTGTGCTCTTGGGGTGAGTGGCCTGGAATGTCGCTGAGCCTTGCTGAAGCCATTTCTTCTGTGATAGAGAATAGAAGGGTGCCATATCCTCCTGTATATTGAACTGGCCATGCTAGCATAGTGGTTTTTGTGGAGGGGATCTTTGCTCTGAGTCTAACAACCTAACATCTGTTTCAGTCATGTCTGGAAGTAAACATGTTTGCTGTTTGCTCATTATTGTCTTTCTTTAGAACCATTCTCCATTCTCCGTGTTTATGAATTCTAGAACTGTCTGTCTTCAGATTTCATAGACAAAGCTCTCAAGTTCCTTTCTCACTTTGTATGTGTCATTTGTTTGTTTTCTGAGACAGTGTCTTATGTAATCCAAGCTATCTTCAAGCTTATAGCCCTCCTGCCCTAGACTCCTGAATCCTAGGATTGCTAGTGCACTACAGGCCAGCTCCTGTCTTCTTAATCACACATCCATCCGATGCTTGAGTGTGGCTGTTTTTTTCTACTTTAGCACTTTTGGAAATCCAAAAATATTGTACTTTTTACCTCTACAGTCTTTGTCACAGTCCGTGGCATTCTGAGGTCCTTTTAAGGTTAGCTTCCTGTTAAGTTTTACTGTATTAGAAACTGGCAAACACAACAACCTGCCTCACAGGTTCAAACTTAGCATAACAACAATCCAGCAACTTCTAATGGCTTTTTCATTGTCTGCGTATTCTTGACCATTGTCCATTTTTATACCTGTTCTTACACAGTTGTGTCACTTCTTAGCTGCTCCGAAACATTGGATTCAGCTCTGGGTCCTCAGACTGCTCACTGCTTGAGTGTCTGTGAGTCACTTAACGCTTCTAAATGTTCTTCCTGTAAAGACAGGTGTGCATGTTGTGCCTGCTTTAGAGAGCAGTGATAAGCAAATGAGAGGGACATGGAAGCATATTATATTTAAAGCAGCACACAAGAGAAAGCAGTTAAATCTGGTTTCTAAATCAGCTGAAAGGCATCCTAAAAACCAGCAACACTTAAAAAATACTTTCAAAACTTCTCGTTTTTGTCTAAAATGAAAAAGAAATAGAATGAGAGATGCTTTGTGCTTTTTTATACATCATCAGTGGACACTTGTTATCTGTGTTCCGTAGGCTGCAGTGTCAGGGTCACCTCTGATTCCTCCTTTACCTTTAGTTCTCCTCCAGCAGTCAGCATCACTTAATTTCTGAGACCTGTGCTTCCCTGCCCTGTCCCTAACACACACATCAGTCTTCACACAAGAATTTTAGAGTGTTGTGTGTAGGTCCACTTTTGTTCCTTTTATATAACTTTATTATAATCCACCTGGCCCCAATAACATAAAGCCTTCTAAAGCGTTGTTTATACTACATTTCTTCTTGTTGATTGCCATGCTGGAATTGACACTTCTGGTCACTTAGTATTTGACACTGCCTTTGTCTTCCAGGACGTGGCTGCCTACCTGTCTCCTGTAACCCTTTCTAAAGAGAGCCCTCTCCCCTTCCCTCTCCCCCTCCCCCCTCCCCCTCCCCCTCCCCCTCCCCCTCCCCCCCCCCCTCTCTCTCTCTCACACACACACACACACACACACACACACACGCACACACACGGTTCTTATGAGAGTGAAATTATCAGGTTTTCCTTAAAAGTTAACTTTTTGTATAAGCTTAGGAGATAAATCATTTCCGAATAAATCACTTACTCTCCTAGTTTTAGGAGATCTAGATTAGATTGTCCTAATCCTTCAGGATCTGTGAAAGCAGTAGGTGTGGTAGTGTAGTGGCGTGGTGGTATGGGGCACGCCTGCAGTCCCAGCACCTGGGAGGCTTAGGCAGGTCTTGAGTTCCAGACCACCTGGCCCATGTGTATGACAAGACTTTGTTTCAGAACAAAACCCTGCCCTAACTACCAGCTAATAGCCAGATAGACACTGTTTCATGTAGAATCATTTTAAGTCCATTGAAGAATTTATGACAGTATTACAATAAATAAACTTTTATGTTCCCATGACTTAAGAAAAGCAGAAAATATGCAATTTGGAAATGATTCAGGCTTGGAAAACTTTCAAAGAGAAAGTTACATTCACTGTTGGGCTTGTTTGTCCTGTGATGTGGTTTAATTTTATATTTGGAAACAATAATTAAGAATATATATGAGGGGGAATAGCAAACACAGGCTCGAGCACGCAAGCACAGGCTATAGAATGGCAAGCAGAGGTTCGAGCACAGCAAGCACAAGCATGAGCACGCCAAGCACAGACCCGAGCAATGCAAGCAGAGGCCAGAGCATGGTAAGAACAGGCTGGAGCATGGCAAGCACAGGCCCGAGCATGGCAAGCACAGGCCCGAGCATGGCAAGCACAGGCCAGAGCATGGCAAGCACAGGCCGGAGCATGGAAAGCACAGGCTGGAGCATGGCAAGAACAGGCTGGAGCATGGCAAGAACAGGCTAGAGTATGGCAAGCACAGGCTGGAGCAAGACAACCACAGGCCCGAGCATGGCAAGTGCAGGCTGGAGCATGGCAGGAACAGGCTGGAGCATGGCAAGAACAGGCGGGAGCATGGCAAGCACAGGTCTGAGCACAACAAGTACAGGCCCAATCACGGCAAGCACAGGCTGTAGCATGGCAAACAGTCCTGACCATGGCAAAAAAGGTCTGTTTCCTTTTTTGGCCACTTCCTCTCCTGACCACCAAGGAACAATACCTGAGAGGACTCCCAGTGAGGATCCAGTACTGATGGAGTATCAGAAGCCAGAGGCCTCGTACCAGAGGCAAGCAAAGAAGTGTGGACAAAAGGGTAAACACAGAGTGGGACACAGAGTGACACACTGCAGCTTCCACGACGAGATTTTTTTTTTCTTTTGTTGAGAGGAAGATTACAAGGGTGGCGGGCCTGTACAATGGGAGGGAGAGATGAGTGGGATTGGGGTGCATGATGTGACATTCACAATGAACCAATAAAGAGATGGCTAGAAAAAAAAAAATATGCTCAGCAGTTAAGAGCACTGACTGCTCTTCTAAAGGTCCCGAGTTCAATTACAAGCAACCACATTGTGACTCAAAACCATCTGTAATGGGAATTGTTGCCCACTTTCTGGTATGTCAGAAGACTACTACAGTGTACTCCTATGCAATCAATAAACAAACAAACAAACAAATATTTTTTTTTTTTTTTTTAAGATATGTGATCTTTTGAATTGTATTTATCCCTTGTGTCCCTAAGTGTGCATGCCATGGTACTCTTGTGAAAATCAGAGAACACTGTGAAATCAGTCCTCTACTTATGTAGGTTCTGGTCACAAACTTGGGTCACAAAGCTTACATAGCAAGTGCCTTTACCCTCAGAGCCATCTCACAAGCCCTATTTCTATGCTAATCTTTAAACTATGTCTAATTTCTATACTACTTTCTTTTTTTTATTAGGGTCCTACTATAAGAGAAACATACACTCGGAATTATTCCAATAAGAATGTGTGTGTGTGTGTGTGTGTGTATGTGTGTGTGTAAAACAATTAAAACTTCTTGTCATTTTCCTTTTATAACTCCTCTTCTACACATAACAAAAAACAATCCCAAAGGCAGCAATAAGTTTACTCGTATAGTACATTTCAGGTGTCTTTGAGCACTTACTGTTTACAAACTAAATAAACTTCTACCCAACTTTTCTTTTTTCCATACCCTTAGGTATAAACAATATATTAATGAAACTTTTCTCATTCCTTTTAAACATGTGAATAGGAATGTTTTAAGAGGCAGCACCAGTATTAGAGGCCAGCACCCCTATTTCCAGCTTTTTGCCATCAGTCATGCTGCAGTGAACATCTTGAAGTATGTGTACTTGTACATTTTTGCAATTGGTAGGATGGTGTCCTGAGAGGAGAAAATACTGAAGTGAAATTCTTTTTTCTTTTCTTTCTTTTTTTTTTTTTTGGTTTTCTCGAGACAAGGTTTCTCTGTGTAGCTCTGGCTGTCCTGGAACTCACTCTGTAGACCAGGCTGGCCTCGAACTCAGAAATCCGCCTACCTCTGCCTCCCAAGTGCTGGGATTAAAGGCGTGCGCCACCACCGCCCGGCTCTGAAGTGAAATTCTTAAATCTAAAAGTGAATACAGCCTACCATGGAAGTACACAGGTTTATAATCCCAGGATGGAGAAAGCTGAGACCAGAGGAACTCACATTCTGGTTTATCCTGGCCTATATTGTAAGACCTGAGATAGATAGATAGATAGATAGATAGATAGATAGATAGATAGATAGATAGATAGACAGACAGACAGACAGACAGACAGACAGACAGACACGAGATAAATAGGTAGAGGGGAGGAGGGAGGAAGGGAGGGAGGGAGGGGCAGGCACTACTTGTTTCCCAAATAGCCTTGAGCAAGGGCTGTAACAACATACATTCCTATTCTCATTGTACATGCTCATTTCTCTAGACCCTTAACCTACTAATACTTACCTTTTTCATAGTCTCCTGTCTGGTCGTTAAAGCAGTGTTTTGTTGAAACAGCTGCCTTTATAACAGTGCATGCACCTTCACTCTTTAATGTGGTGCATTTATGGTTTGTCTCCTTGAAATATTCATGCCCTTCGTTCATTTTTCTCTGAATTCATTTTGTTGCCTTCCTGTTACATACTTAGTGGATAGAGAAATGAACTTTCAGATAACTTTAAAAATTACTTTCTCCCATCTTTTTATTGTGGTACTCTACAGAGTTTATTGTGGTCTGAAATGGACCACATAAGTCTGTCTGTTGTTTCATATTCACAACAAATTCATCTCATCTGTACATGGAGCATCCTGCTGTGTGCTGTTTGGGGTAGTTTGGGCTGCTGCTGCTTTGTGCAGTTCTGTGCCCATCAGAGAGCCCACTACCCATCATGCATGCTCATTTGCTTCCTAACGCTTTCACCTGTTGGCATTTTGTTTCCTAGGCCTCAGACATTCAGGCAAGGACAGTACTGCTCACCTGGTCGCCTCCTTCCAGCTTCATTAACGGTGAAGTGAATGAGACAAGTGTACCAGAGTTCTTCAGTTACGAAATCCTGGTGTCGAGCACTGGGAAGGAAGGGAAATACAGAAGTGTTTATGTGTAGGTGTTTTCCAGTCTTGCTCTTCCGTGTTACATGAGTTAACAGTTTGTGATAAAGGGATTATTGCTAATTCTACTACATATTCTCTTTTCCCTTTCCCAGAGGAGAAGAAACAAGTGTCACTTTAAATGATCTCAAACCAGCCACAGATTACCATGCAAAGTAAGAAGCGTGTTCCCTTGCATCCATGTGACAGGCACTGCAGAGGGCGAGACTTTGCTTTTGTTGTTATCATTAGTGATTGCCTTTAAAATCTAGAATACATTTTAAACAAATAATGGACTTTAATTTTCCTACTAACATTACCATTTCTCAAAATAATCTACAACACTTAAAAGCATTTAACTTAACTGTAAATGTTACAGTAAAGGAAAGAACTAATTACCCTGTTTGAGAGACGAAGGGTTAGGATGACTCTGTAGAGGATCTGCAATATTTGTGCTAGCACTGCAAGCTTGCCCTAGCTCCTGAGGTGTTTATACACAGAATCATAAACAATGCTTGCTTCTCTCTGATGTGTAATGATCTGCATCATGTTTTGCAGGGACCTTGGGAGTTTAAGGATCTTAGAATTCCACAACATTTATTAGGAACAATTCTGATAGTGCCTTATAGTTTCCCAATATATTTCAGTTTTACTCTGAGTTCTCCCCAGTAGGAGCCCAATACTTAGTCACCCTGGTTTTTAAAAGAACATTTACAGTTAGGAGTATTCCAGTTATACATTAACACTGTAAGTTTTCTGCACTTTCATTGAAAGCATTGTCCAACAATGTTTCAAACAATGTTTGAAACTAATCTGTTTCAAACTGGATTGACAACCATTACTGAATCATGAATAGTGTGGGTTAATATTCAAAATTGTTTAAGTCAATGATATAGAGTCAATATAACTAAGAATTTTTTTTTGGAATTATTAGTTTGGGAAATGTGTGTGTGTAGAGACATGCCTACATTTTAAAGTGTCTTTCTTATTTTGAGATACAGGAAAATAAAAACACTGGTTTACATTTTTTTTTTTCCTGTTTTAAGGGACACTTTTTACTTCTAGATAATACTTACATTTTCCTTGGTAGAATATTTGAAAGTCACCTTACTACTTGTCTATTTTTAAAGCTGATACTGTTGAAAGTAAAAGTGAATAAAACTATTTTATCCCATAGAGTGCAGGCAGAGTCCAATTCAATCAGGGGAATCCCTTCTGAAGCTGAAAGCTTTACGACCTTAAGCTGTGAGCCTGATGCCCCCAATGCACCAAGGATAGCCAACCGGACCAAAAATTCCCTCACCTTGCAGTGGAAGGTAAGAATAGTCCAAGGAGGATTTCTAAGTAGACATTTCTTTTTTTCCTTTTCCCTCCTCATGTTAAATGTCAGTTGTTTTTGGAAACCAAAAGAGTGTTAACTCAAACAACATGTTCTTTTCATTATACAATAAAGTAGCTGTTTGCTTCTTATGTCTTTAGATAACTCACTTTCTATTGTTGCTGTTTGTCACTGACCTAAACCAACTTACAGAAGAAAGGCATTTATCATATCCTACAGGTTATACTCTCTCATTGGAAGTTAGAGCAGAACCGTGGAACTGGCTTTCTCCCAGGCCCACCTGCCTAGAGATAGGATCTCCATGGTGGGCTGGGCCCTCCCACATCAACTGGCAATCAAGAAACAAACCTCAGTCTGATGGAGGTGATCCCCATTTGATTCGCTCTCAGATAACCTGGGATCCGCCCTCCCATACTGGAGACTTGAGGATTGATGATACAGCCTTCCATGTGTTAGGCAAACACTACAACTGACTTTTATCCCTATTATCCCTGCTTCCTTTTTAAAACTTGCTATCATCCTGTCTCAGTTGTCTTAGTAGCTAGATTTATTTTGAAGGCCTCATTTCCTCTTTTGTTTAATTTCAGTAAAGAGACAACATAAAGATAGGATGATAATTCAATGAGGTCTGGTAAAACACTCTACACTTAATAGTTTCCTTGGAGGAAAACAGGACGGTGGGCTTCAGGTTATTGAAAGTGGACATTATATCTTCACATTCACCCCTAAAAAAAAGCTTTTTAAGGAAAAGTAAACTTGAGGCCTTAGCAGCTAGACTAAAGCAATTTAGAACCATGAACTCTTGGAAAGTAAACTTTTACCTTCTCCCTACTTGCAGTCTTTGTCTTTGAAGGCTTTTCTTCTGTTACAAAAGAGTTGGGATTTCCAAGAATCCTTTCTTCCCTCTCTTCTTATTATTGTCACTTTGAACTGTTCTTGCTGTGTCAATCAATAGTTACTATTCTGATTCACAATATTAAAAAAAAATTAATGTAAGATGTTAGGAGTCTCAGAGTCAAATTTCTTTAGATACAGAGTTTTAAGAAAAGCCAGTGATCATTTGTTCTACAAAAGAGAAGCGGATTGGAGGTCTAGGAGGAAGACTTATTAGAAAGGAGATTGGAGTTCTCTTTCCAAGAATGATTAAAGACTGTAGTGAAATGCCAAGGAGTTCTCCTAAAGCCAAACAGATTACTGAGCTGCAGTCTGGGGTGATGGGCATGCTATGTCTAGCAGCAGGGATCCCAGCACAGCCCTCTGTCCAGCAGCATACCCACTAGCCTTCTGTTCTTTGGTACATTACAAAATAGTCTATTTACATTGTAAAGTTGGTTACAGTGAATATAGTGGGAATTTAAACCTGATAAAATCTTATGGGCAAATGATTGTTTTTAAGAATTATGAAAGTTAAAATAGTTGTTAAAGCAGAGTATTCAGAAAACTGTAGATGGTCTCTTGCTTTTTTTTTTTTTTTTTTAAATGTGTATGAGTGTTTGCCTGCTTGTATTTATGTGCAGTTTGTATGTCTGATGCCCACTAAGACCTAAAGAGGGCGTCAGTTCTTCTGTAACTGGAATTAGGGACAGTTGTGAGCCATAATTTTGGTAACCAAACCTGTGTCATCTGTAAGAGTACCAATTGCTCTTAACCATGAAACCTGCTCTCAGCCCTTCTGTGACCATTTTATGTCACAGAGAACATCTGTGACATAACGTAAGTTGCTTGTTGTTTATGACTAATTTCTTTTTTTTTTTTTTTTGACCCTGTTTCAGGCACCTAGTGACAATGGTTCTAAAATCCAAAGCTTTATTTTAGAATGGGATGAAGTAAGTACATTGAATCTTTTTAGTGGTTAAACTTGCAGGTGTATCTTCACACAAAATAATGTTTTATATGTTTTAGTTGTATTTCTGTTAAGAAACAATATTTTTTATGGTGGGCGAGTGGATGGTTAAGTGTCCTTAGCAAACTAACTAACTGGCCTTCGCTTTGAAGGAGGATGATGTGTGTCAGCAACTCCCACTGGCACTCTGTTTGGCAGTGTGAATGTGGGAGATGAGGCCTGAAAGTGAGGGAGACAAAGGCTCATGCAATAGCCAGCTTGATTCAGAGCATCAGACAATGTATTCTCTGAGGTGAGGGTTGAGTAAAGTGTCCAGTAACAAAGACAAAAACATGTATTTCCACAGAGGCGCATAAACAAATAACAGTAGCAAGTTATAATGAATAATCTAAAGTGAACTCTTATCCACTACACCTGAGTGGGACACCAGAGCACATCCTAAGAACAAGCATGGGATGGAGGAAGACTTTTGTTCACTTGGAGATTTCTCACAGGTTCTCAGAAATCTTACAGAGCTTCTTTCATGGACTGTGTTCCAACATATTATCCAAATAGTCACTTGAGGAGTTTGGGATGTAGCCCAGTGGTAGAACTTACCAAGCAAGTTCTAGGCATTAGATTTAATCACATACTCAAACATACACACACATACATACAGGGGTGGGGGAATTACTCTGTATAATTTCCTTGGAAAAGGCACTGTTTTTTCCCAGCCTTAATACCAAGACCATTTGTTTCCTTTATAGAAAATTACCATAAAATTGATGACTTAAATGACATCTTACAGTTCCGAAAGCCAAAAATACGATAACAGTTTTCACTAGGCCAAAATTAAGATGTCAGCATGACTGTTTGTCCCAGGGGCTCTTGAGCAGTTTCCTGTCCTGGTCAGTTTCCTGTGGCCCATGGCCACGCTGCCATTCCTGTACTCTTGTCTCACTACTGCCTGCCTGTCTCAGGAGGCTATCTGTTAACTTTGTGGCCCATCCACATAATCAAGGGTAACCCTCTTTCTCAAGGTCTTAATCTGGCTAAATTGTTCGTCCTGTCACCACATAAGGTAACATTCAGAGACTAGGGATAATTGGGTGTTAAGCATATTTCACAGCCACAGGAACACAATGGGCTATACAGTTTTAATGCATTATTTTCTAATTTTTATCTTATATTTGAAAATTATTCCATTCTCTCTAATCCTGTTGTTTATACCAAGCAAAGAAAAGGGGCCAGAGAGAGTTAAAAGTCTATTGATAATAAAGAGATTTCAACATTATCTTTTATTATTAAAAGAATAATAAATCATAACTAAGAAGGTTTTGTTCTAGAAATGCTAAGAGAATTTAGAGTAAGATTGATTTTGACAAATCACAGAAGACTTGATAGGTGATGGGAGGGGATCTGTTAAAATGTAGCTGTAATAGAAAGTTTATTTATTGTTCAATAATTTTATCAAATTACTAAACAAGGGATTTCTTTTTAGAGTATCAGCTAGCCAAATATGCCACTCTATATTATACTAGTTTATATTATTTAAGAAGTTGCAATTAACTTAATGACTATAATCTGAGACTGATGATACAGTCATAGTGTCCAGACTAAAGAGCAAAGTCTGCTATTATTCAGAATATGTGATTTTGTGCTTAGACCATGTAGTAGGTTTAGCTAAATACTATTAAAAATAATAAGACAGTTCAGTTTTACAGCCAGATGCAATCATTCTCAGAGAAGCAGAAGTAGCCCCAACTGCCCTTGACCAGTACAGGAATGAAAAATAGGTCGGAAAAGAGGAGATGGCCATTTTATTTCACACCCAGCATTACTGAATTTCTGATTGTCCTGGAGTGGCCTAACTTTTCCTCTTCGTTGTCTAATTGTGCTGCTCCCAATCCTACTAGAATACTTCAGTGTTATATGTAACTTTTGGAGCAGCTGCTACTTCAAACCTATATTTTGAAGATACTTAGCAGTGTCTAGGAGGAGGTTTGGAGGTAAGTTTAAAAACTCTTCACAAAGAATTTTCCATGAGTTAATGGTATGTGGCCACTTATCTGTCTCAGAGATCAGCCTGTTGCCATCACTACTTGTCCCCCATGAAGATTATACCATACCTTATTATGGCCAGAAATTTAGCATTGGCTGAAACATCATATTTAATTAAAAAAACTATGCAAGGCTACTTGGAGAGCTACTTCTACTCTTGAAATTCTGCACCTGAAGTCAACCATAAGTAAGATGTTCAGTCTCTCAGCCTTTTCCTAAGATCCACGACATGTGTAACAGAGTGCTATTACTATATACTGTACCAGCTAGTAAACGGCTGTCCAACAGGAACCCATAGGGATTTGTCTCTTGTTAGTAGTGCATACTATGTATAATAACTAGCCATTTCTCCTAGGGTAAAGGAAATGGAGAATTCTGTCAGTGTTACTCGGGCTTACAGAAGCAATTTAAAATTACCAAACTGTCACCAGCAATGGGTTGTAAATTTAGATTATCAGCCAAAAATGACTATGGTGTAAGGTAAGACATTTTGTAAAATAATATATATTTTAGACTATTTAGTCAGACTACCCATTGAAAAATATTTGCTTTGTTTTGTCGATATAGTTATGATGTAGCAAAGGCCATGTCTTAGTTACATAGAGGTGACAGAAAAGATTAAACTCAAAACCTGTTCCAGCCTCAAAGATAAATTAAATCTTTACATGTCTCTCAAGAGGACTCATGGGTTTTTGTTTCTGTTTTTTTTTTTTTTTTCCTGTTTTTCTAAATTAATCATCAGTGTATATGTTTTAATGGTTTTGTTTAGAATCCAGTGGGTTCCATAACCTTGGTGCTTGATACAAATAGAAAGTGTCCCCTCCCTTTTTTAATCTTGAAAGGCTCAAATTTTTATTGTTTAATTGTGAATGAAATAATAAATCATATTTAGGGTAGAACATATTAATGCTACTAGTACACAGGCTTAGTTGAGTTAGCATGGTTCTTGTTTAGGTGGCTAATCAGTAACTGTTAAAATTTTATCTGGAGTTTTGTTTTCTCTGTTTCTTAAAACGTTTCTTTTTGTATGTAGCTCAGACAAGCCTGGGCCTTTTAAATGTCCTGTAAAAATAGCCTCAGTTTGTTTTATTTTTGAGATTCCTCCACTTACCTTTTGGGGAGTTGGTGGGTTTAATTACATGGTTTATGTCTTCTACCACATAAAATGGTATTCATGAGAACTGTCTTTTCTGTTCCATGTATACACCATATGGATGTATGATAGGGCACAGTGGACTAGGTTTTACTGTGTTCTCTTTCCTACAGACCACTGTGTACTTTTTTCCCCCTGACTGAATATATTTCACTACCAAAGTTTAAAAAGTCTAAACAAAACTTAAACATTTGAAAGAATACAAACCTTTTGATATCTGGGCCACCTTAAAAATTCTTCCAAGTCCATTCAGTTTTGATTTTCTAGGCCTGGAACTGTAGCTCAGTGGTCAGGTTCTGACTTAGCATATTCAATCATGGTTCTTGATTTGAGTTTAAATTTTCATTTTGAAGAAATAGTATTAGTGGAGAAAAGAGGTTTTTTTATCAATAGAATAACTTTTACTTCTTTTTGAAAAAAATCATTTGTTCCAACAGTGATTTTAGTGAAGAGGTCTTATACTACACCTCAGGCTGTGCCCCCTCTGTGCCCGCAAGTCCTGTGCTGACCAAGGCTGGAGTTACCTGGCTGACCCTACAGTGGGCTAAACCCTCAGGAACACCGTCAGACGAAGGGATTTCTTACATTTTAGAGATGGAGGAGGAAACATCAGTAAGTGTGACTCTGTAGTTTAAATAAGAGTTGAAGTCGTTTTGGTACAATATTAATCCCAATACAGTTAATGTCACCACAGGAGTTGGCTCATTCCCCAAGTCCCGTCAGGTCTTGCTTTTCTGTTGGCTATAAGTGAGATTGGGATGAAGGACTCAATTCTCTTGATTTCTTGGTGTATATAAGAGGTTTGGGGGTCTTATATACCCCTAAATGAATAACTCAGTGGTAGAGCATTTACCTAACAGTCATGGCACCTTATAGGTGGGGGAGCAGCCCAGAGAGTCGAACATGGATTAACTGACTTAGGAAGAGATAAAGTGGAATGTCAGCACAGCCTTCAGCCTCTGCACAGAGCAGTTCCAGAGTCCTGTGTCACCTTCCCCACTTACATTCAGTACTGCTTGTGGACGTACCGCAGGAGACTGAGAGTTATGAGGGGGGTGTCTATAGTGCATCCTGAATCTAGTTCCCTGCCTCTGTTTCCTGCTAACCAAAAATAGAGCTTTGTTTAGGATTAGGATCAGGTAATCGTAACACATTCTTGTGAATATGCTATAAATCTTTATGTATACATTTAAATGGTGAATCATACTGAGTTTTCAGTTATATCTCCACTTTTATAATTTTAACATGGGAGTTAATATGGTAGTGAAATATTGTCACTAGGACTATAAATAGCAATATTGGACCTAAGTGGTACCTTATCTCCCAGGACAGTCAACTGTTTATTTTTTCACTTAAACACAATTATGTATTCAGGGCAAAGTAAGGGTGTTAAAGACTTGGTGTAGTTATTTCTTGTGACTTCACTGGGAAATTTGGTTGTTAGGAAATCATTTTGTTGATAGTGAAGTTGCCATTGACTCCAATACCTCCCTCAACACAAAAGACCTTCTCTTGGCTCTTAGATTTACTGAGACTAAGTAATCTCAATTCTTCTACAAACGGTTCTGTAGCATATCAGTTTTTAGTCACTAGTCAAGGTGAGAATTAATTTACACTGTCAGAGGTGAAGAGTAAGGGAAGCATACCTTCACATACCTGTTACTCCTCACATCTCTGCAAGTAGATGTCTAATGGAAACTGTTTCTCTTTCCAGGGGTATGGCTTTAAGCCAAAATATGATGGAGAAGATCTTGCTTACACAGTGAAAAATCTGAGACGAAGTACAAAATATAAATTTAAGGTAAATTTTGAAAAGCCTATTAAGAAATGTATTCTTGCCGGGCAGTGGTGGCGCACGCCTTTAATCCCAGCACTTGGGAAGCAGAGGCAGGCGGGTTTCTGAGTTCGAGGACAGCCTGGTCTACAGAGTGAGTTCCAGGACAGCCAGGGCTACACAGAGAAACCCTGTCTCGAAAAACCAAAAAAAAAAAAAAAGAAATGTATTCTTTTTATTTTTCCTGTGAAGTTAAAACCATGTGCATGTCGATATTATGTATCCTTCCAAACTATTCCTGTAGTCTTACATTTTAATGCTTTCATTTGTTTTTTTTTTTTTTTCTTAAAATCTACTTGATTTATTAAGTAAATTATATGAGGTATATAATCCAAAACTACAAAAGGTACATTCCACATAAATTTTATAAATCAAGAGACATCTATAAATATTTATGTTAATTGAATTCTTGAATTTTAAAAATGTATCTTTATGTTAAACCAAAGTACATCTTAATTATCATCTTAACACAGACTTTAATATTCCAAAATAATATCTAAAACATAACCATTGCTATTTTTTACATTGCAGGCAAAAAGTGTGTGTGAAAGATTTGTGTAAGTTTTTCTATTTGAATGACTTACACATACCCGGACCTCATGTAATTCACATTGTCTCTAGATGATTCCAGGAAGGAAAGCCAAGTAATGCTTTCATTTGTAATGGGCAGTTCTGTTTTACTTTTTACAGTAATATAATAATGTTCTTCAAACTTCGTATATTTACATTCCATACCATTTTTAACATTTTGTGGACCTATTACTAATACTGTGTAATGTGAGTACATATGCTAAAATATGAATGTTAAAACATATCCAATATGATTATTAGCATCATGTCATAGAAAAATTCTTCATATACTGTTAGTTGTAATTCCTCAACCGCAAAGTCATTCTCTGTCCTTTGTAACCATTTTATTCTATACCAGGATTCCGTACCTGTTTTAATGCCCATTGACAACCCTTTGCCTGGGTCTGTTCTTGTGACTGATGATGCTAAGTAATGATGCTTTACATTATAATTCTTCCTCCTGGCAGTTGCTTGTGGTAGTGACAGGTTGAAAATCCTCTATGGAAACTTCTGGAATTTATCTTTCCTCCTATGGCATTACTCTAGGATATATTTTGGCTCTTAAATTTGCCTAGTACTTGAATTAATAATTACAGTTAGAAACAAACCTAAAATTATAGCAGGATGCTGGAAAGTTACCTGGACATGTGAGCAGAGTGGAGACCCGAGCAAGTTGGACAGAGCATTGCCTTTGACTAGGTTCTCACAGGCCAGCCACAGTTGATATTTAGAATGTTGGGGTTACTAAAAATCTCATTCATAATTACATAGTTTATGACAAGGTGAAAATGTGGGTATAATTTCTAAAATCAAAATGACACCTAGATTGGATTATATTTTTTCCATTTCTGTGTTAAAAATCTATCTCATTTTTTTCCTACCTGGAAATAAGTATTTGTTATCTTGTAGCTTCTGTTGACTAGGAATCCAGAAACCAGTGGTTCAGATATAAAGACTTCTGAAGTGGAATCATTTGAAGGTGTCAGCTTCCAAGCTCACTTACCTGGTTCCTCCCTGGGCCCTCAGCTCCCACCACACAGGCTTTCCCATATTCTGCATAGGGCATTTCTGCTGCACTTCTGTACATCAGAAGAAACCATTAGGGATAACTTAGTGCTGGAGAGTACAAGCACACTTAGTATAAAGACATGCAGTTCTCCAACAGAGAGGACTTCTCAAGTCTCAAAGTGTTCAGTCATTTCTCTGAGCTTGTGTTTTGCTCATCGCTTGGTTAGATGTATTATTAGGTTAAAAATGTTAGATCTTTATGTTCTCGCCACAGGTCATTGCTTATAACTCAGAAGGTAAAAGCAACCCTAGTGAAATAGTGGAATTCAGTACCTGCCCTGATAAACCAGGAGTACCTGTGAAGCCTTCGGTTAAAGGGAAGATACACTCACACGGTTTTAAAATTACTTGGGGTAAGATGTTCATTTTGTGTTTGATTAAAATAATTTAAATATGAACTTTTCTTTAAGACCAACCTGGTGAAAGTATCACAGTACCTTTTGCTAGAAATTTACTCATTCATCCTTAGAAGAGAAGAAGAAAATTCATAAGCAACTAGTTCAAAATTCAAGTTCCTATTTAGTAGATGTAAATGTCCAGATGGATAAATTATTGTTATATTGAACCTCCCTCAAACAATGGATCATCGTATGGATTGTTTGATGTTGTAGCAACTTCCTATGAGGCAAAAGGCAGAATCACAGGAGTTGTTCAGAAGAAAGGGATACTGTTGATGGGCACAATTCCCTGAATTTATGTTTTCTCAACACAGAAAGCCCAAGTTCAGTAATTTTAATCCACTGAGTTAGCATGAAAATGCTGTATGATTTCCTGTAAAGTGTTCAGTAGGCTGCTGGTACCAGCTGTTCAATAACACTGTGATTGTGGTGTTTGGGAAAATTTATTAACTTAGGGCAGTCTGATAAGAAATGTGTCCTCCAGTGAGGACCGATCTGTGGAAAGCTGTGTGCTCACAGATACTAACCAGGTTCGACACTAAAAGAACTGGGGACTGATGTAAGAGGATGGACGTGTGAAAATAGAGACTGCTGAACATGGAGCTAGCAGCATCTTAGTCATCTTGGCTCTCAACAAGTCAAACAACAAACCTTTAACATTTGCAGAACATCTGCTTATATATGAGTTTGGAGGGGTGTGTAAACTCAGTCCTGCCTTGGAGACGGTTGAAAAAGTCACCATATTACAAGGACAAATTTCAAATTCCCTTTGGAACTGAAGTGAGTAGAATGTTGTGCAGCCACTAAAATTATTGTATAGTGAATTTTGTATAGGTAGGTTCTGTGGGAAGACCAGCATAGTAATTGAAAAGTGGTGACAGTGTAGACAAAGGATGTGTGAATAGTAATTGTTCAGGTGATTCTTTTCCCCCTGTAACGATCTGCCTTTGTACTCTGTCTATTGGGGTTTCCATAATACCACTTTTGTTTGTGATAGATCCACCAAAAGACAATGGAGGGGCGCCCATCAATAAGTACGTGGTGGAGATGGCAGAAGGTTCTAACGGTAAGCATAGCTGGTAAAGCTGATAGATCTGTTCTGGTGGATGAACCTCCACTCTTCCAGGCTTTACATTGTTTGCTGCCATAAACACATTTTTGCTGTATTGTGAATTGTCCTTGATTTGGTGATGGTAGGGGTGGGATGTTTGTGGCAGGAAGATTGTGCCCATTATGATACGCTTCAGATAGTGACCTCTGGAGATACAGTGGGTCAAATGTCAGCCTCTGTTATTATACTTATATTTTCTTTTTTTTTCTTTCTTTTTTCATTTGTTTATATTGTGCAAGCCTAGCATATCCAGACTGATTTTTTTAGATACTATATGTTTAATATTTTTATTAAAGAGTAGTTCATTAAGTTAGGTTTATACCCACATATAATAGAGGAAAATTGGTCTCTGAAAGTTAGGTCCAGTTAAGGTTTTTATGGCATATGAACTTTATGCTTAAGTCACCTGTTAATCAGTTTTTATTTCTATAGAAGGCATGTTTACTCCAAAGAAAGGTCTTATAATGATGACTAAATGTGTTATGATACTGATTCTTTATATACTTTGTTATGCTATTATTACTGGACCAGTAAACACATTCAATATGCTTAATTAAAAGCAAATTACCAATCAAAGCCAAAGACTGTACAGAGATTTCAGTTCAACAAAGCCATGCAGATTTGTGTTGAAGACACATGCACAACGAAAATTAAGTCTTTTCCAGGAAACATAAGTCTGAGTTGTTTCTGACAAGTTACATAGACACATACTTGGTGAAGCAAGCCTGAGATGCCTCATTACCCTGTAGCTGATTGCACACAATTCTGCACCTTTCAGGAAGCAAGTGGGATATGATCTACAGTGGAGCCACCAGGGAACATCTTTGTGACCGGCTGTCTCCAGGCTGTTACTACCGCTTACGGGTTTACTGCATTAGTGATGGAGGGCAGAGTGCGGTAATGCTTTTGTGTACACATGTTTGTTTTTTAATTTGGACCACAAGGGACAGGATCAGCATTTCTTGCCATCATTGGTGAAATGTGTAGACAAATCTGCAAGAGTAATTTTTGTAACCTGGATGGCTAGTGTTACAGTTACCAGAATATTCTAACAGGATATTTTATACATAGTACATATTTTGGTAAACCTTAGGGTGATATTTGTTATCCATATTCAGCAGAAATTAAAATAGTTAGATACTGATTTGCTGCTTTGTAAATTGTGTCTCTGGAGAAATCATAAATTGTTCAAACACAGATATAACATTTTAGTATTTCAGAAAAGCTAGCCATTATTTTATGATTATTAAGAGAATCAGTAGCTGGGTGTTTAATCCCAGCATTTGGAAGGCAGAGGCTGATGGTTCCCAGAGTTCAAGGCCAGCCTGGTCTACAGACCAAGTTCCAGGACAGCCAGGGCTATGAAACCCTTCCTCAAAAAAAAAAAAAAAAAACAGGAAAGGGAAAGGGGGAAAAGGCGAAAGGGGGGAAAAAGTTGGGGGGAAGGTGGGAAAGGGGAAAGGAAATGGAGACTCAGTAACTCAGTGACCAGTAACTTCATCAGTTATATTGATCATTGATTGTATTGATTGTATCCCAATTCTGAGGATAGTTTTAGAGCCTGGTTCAATATTGAGTACATTCAGCATGTTCAGTTACATTTAATCCCACCATTTTCATGGGTCAGTATTCAGTGAGGGTGTCTTCATTAGGCTTCTTGACCACCTATTGGGCTGGTCACAGCCCTCCCACTCTTTGAGCACTTGAGGGTTTCTGCTTGAGAACAAACAAGAACATGAGAACACTGGGCAGAGACTGTCCTTTTCCTCATCTTTAAGTCATTTCAAACCACAGAAATATTTTGTGTTCTTCATTCCCTGCCAAGATATTTGCTTCAGTTCCTGTCTCTACGTTTCTCACTTGTGAGTTTTGGGGGAGCATTGTAAAGCATGCCAGGAGCCCTGGCCCAGGGACATGCCACAAGAAACCCCAGTAGCCAGGCTCAGTCCCCTCCCACAGTTGTGGACAGCATATGGAACACCTCTGCTTGCTCATGCTTTCCTGTTCTTCAAATGGAAGGTTTACATAATAAAAACACTCTTGTTAAAAATGGCTCTTAAATTTCTTGTTAACCATGCAAGTATTGTGAAACTGAGTGTGTGTCACACCCACCAGGCTTGTAGTACAGTGTTTCCTTGTATTCATTGAGAAAGCTCCATGGTGGTAAAGGCATAACTTGGTGCTAGAACAGTTTTCTTCTGGAGAAGAGACCTTCCTAAATCCTCAGAACCACCTGGAAAAAGATAATCTCCCCACATTTAAGAACAACAAACATAGCATCTAAAATTCTTTTCTAGTGCGTCATTGAAGCATTCCTACATAGAATGCCTATCTGAAAAAATGTTGAACAAGTGGTTTGTGTTTTAAAAGAATTAAGTATTAAATGTGAACCTTAATATACAACTAGGTCAGGTAATCTTTAAAGTAAAATCAAGGCTGGAGCTGGTAGCTTTTCATAGTAAAATACTTGCTTAGCATTTGTAAGGCCCTAGTTCAAACTCTTGTCACATAAGAAAATAAATGAAGACTTTAAAAATAGGAATTAAAGCAATACTAAATAAAGGTGTCATATTCAACTGTCTGTAGAATTTATATGAGAGGAATAAGATAAATAAATAAGTTAACATTTAGGCTAAAAGTTTAAAAAAGAAAGCCAAAAATAAACAAATAAAACCTTATGAGTCTTAACTTCCAAAAACAATAAGGTAGAAAGCATCTGTAGTGTTGGAACAACCTAAAAGGGTTGTGGGTCCCTGTGGACAGGTTTGTTTAGTTGCTTATTGTCTTAGATACTTTGCTGTGTTATAGAAAGGATTTATTCCTTTTCCCACTTGTTTTTTTCAATAGTAGTTTAAGTACATGTCTTTTTGTCTATAAAAATATGTTGTAATGATTTAATAAGGCTTGATTCTATTCTTATTTCTATTATAGTTTATTTCTGAGGATAGTAAAGTATGATTTTACACTGTTGATACAATTATATGTTGTGTTAAAGTCCTTTATCAAAGCAATCCAGTTGTTTAGAGCCTTTTGTTTGATTTTGGTTTTGTTTCTGCAGGTCTCTGAATCTTTAATTGTGCAGACGCCAGCTGTGCCTCCTGGCCCATGCCTCCCTCCCAGGTTGCAGGGTAGACCCAAAGCAAAAGAAATACAGTTACGATGGGGTAATTTTCATTTTGGTACTGAATTATAATTAAGTTAGAACCAAAATATTCCTCCTGTTAAAAGTCCTAAATCTGTCCCTGCTTAGGACCTCCTCAGGTTGACGGTGGATCACCCATTTCCTGTTATGTGGTAGAAATGACTCCTGCAGATAAAGATGAGCCCAGAGATGTTTACCAAGGCTCTGAAGTGGAGTGTACAGTGAGCAGCCTTCTTCCTGGAAAGACGTACAGCTTCAGACTTCGTGCAGCAAACAGAATAGGGGTGAGGGAACTGCCAGCAGAATCATCACTTAAGCATGTATCATCACATGAACCTGTTATCAAGCCATTTGTTTTAATAAGCTTCTAGCGATAAAGAAGGAACAGCATGCCCTATAACTTGCCTTTCTGTCTTTGTACTTTCAGACCTTAGAGTGTGGCACTTGGAAAGAGCTGTGGCTTCCTTTATGGATGTTTAAAAGTCTGTTTGCATGTTCACTAAACTGGTTTTATGCAGCATTTACTCCCCATTGGAAACCAGATGTAATTCATGCTTTGCTTCATGGGCAAATGCTGATATTTAAGCATTTATGGTTTATATGCGTTTTAAAAGGTGTGTGTGTGTGTGTGTGTATGTATATGTACACACACACACACTTAGAGAGAGAGAGATATCCATAAAATGCATAAGCAGTGATAGCCCCACTTTCCAGCTAGGGCTGGAAGAGCATGCTTCCACACGACTGCTGACACCCTCACCTCTCCACTAAGGCAGATGTCCTAAGACAAAGCAGTTGCTTGGGTGTATGGCACATTTTTAAAAACGATTTTGTAATTAATTTTTTTTTTTTTAAATTTAAGCTCACAGGTCTCTTTACCACAGTTTTAAAGACTTGAGTGAGCTGTGCTTTGTTTCATATTCTGTCTCCAGCTGACAGAATTTAATTTAATATTTTAATCTGTGAGTACACTTAAGTATTGTGACTGGAATTGTGTAGTCTGCAGGCAGTCCTTATTTAAGCTGTCAGTCTGTGCCCTCAGCAACCTCAGTTAACCTGCAGTTAACTGGTAGCATATTCAGTGTAAGGTCTTCCTTTTTATTTACTGGTTTTTGCTAGTTTGTCAAAATAACTTTGGACATTTACTTCCTTTATTTCCATGAACTACTCATCTTTGACTCTGTCAAATAAGATTGATGCCTGCCATCCCCCATGCTCATATTTGGTGCCCTCATCCCTTCTTCATGTCATTCCTTTTATCTCACCTCCCTAATTTATTATGCCCTGCTCTTTTTACAAAAAACAGTTGAAGAGAATAGGGAGTAGGAGAGGCAAAGTATATTAAATGAAACTTAAATTCTACATCTATTTCCATAGTTGTTAAATCTTTTACTCTTGATGAATGCCAGTAGAATTGTGGCCAAATTAATTTTGAAGGACTTAATTGCTGGTAAGTCTTTAAATACAGGATTCTGTGCAGCATACATTTAGGGATGAAAAGGGAAAATGTGTGTTCTGCTTGTTTTTCTAGTTTGGACCATTTTCAGAAAAATACGATATCACTACAGCCCCTGGGCCACCAGATCAATGCAGACCCCCTCAAGTGACATGCAGATCTGCAACTTGTGCACAAGTGAATTGGGAGGTACTGTAATTTCCACTAGCTTACATAAATTTCCTAAGTGATTGGAGTAGTGCATATAAAAGAATAAAGGTAATCTTCCCTTTTGCTCCTTCAGGTATGTGAAAACTGAGTCCTAGATAAATGCACATGGCAGAAATGAGTTAAGTGTTTGAGTAAGATAGATTTGCCTTTTAAGTGTTCAGACTCTGGTTCCTGTTACTTGGTGTTTTTATCAAAGATTTTCTTTCTTTACTGAGATATTTTAGCCACTGGTGAACTTTGGACAATCAATCATAAGATTTGGTATAATATTTCTTTCTCTCAAATTCATTATCATCTGTATATTGTATATTATATTGGTCACTGATTTTCAGTTTCCTTTGACACTTGTGAAAATATCTGTGTAAGTTAACATTCTGTACTTCAAATTATTTTGAAGTGTCTTTACTAAGATACTCTGACTCTTAGGCATATTTTCTTCTGCTATAAGGCAGTTATGTTTTTTGACTGTTTTAATGACTAGTTTTAATGAATAAAAATTGCACAATATTGTGTTGATATTTTAAATATGTTAGAGGAAGGAATGATTTTTGCCCCAGAGCTATTTAATTACCATCAAGACTAAGAAAACCATATCCTTTTCATAAAGATTCCTTGAGTAATGGAACTGACATCACAGAGTACCGGCTGGAATGGGGAGGAGTTGAAGGAAGTATGCAGATGTGTTACTGTGGCCTAGCCTCAGTTGTGAATTAAAAGGACTTGCACCGGCTACTACCTATTACTGCGAGTCCAGGTAAGTGACCAGTGCCTGGGCCACACACTGTCCAGAATCTTCTGTTTAGAGGTCACTTCCACAATTGTGTCTTTGTTAACTTATTCTATTCATTTGCAGGCTATGAGTGTTGTAGGTGCGGGTCCTTTCAGTGAAGTTGTAGCCTGTGTGACTCCACCATCAGTCCCTGCCATTGTGACTTGTCTTCAAGAAATAAGTGAGGATGATATAGAATACCCCATTACTCGCCCTCTACCTGCCTTGCAATGCACTGGGAAGAGCCGTATGACCATGGCTCAGAAATCCTTGCCTACAGCATAGACCTCGGAGATAAGCAGCCCTTGACAGTGGGAAAGATGACAAGCTACATCATAGACAGTTTGCAACCAGATACAACATACAGGTACACCTCAAAAATCTGTGTTTGTGTTTGCCTAGGCAAACCAGAAAGATGGTGTAAATAAAATAGCCATAAACTAAACTTTTGTGTGTGTGTGTTGTTTAGAATACGAATTCAAGCCTTGAATAGCCTTGGAGCTGGACCTTTTAGCCATACAATTAAATTAAAAACTAAGCCCCTTCCTCCTGATCCACCTCGGCTGGAATGTGTCGCCTTTAACCACCAGAACCTTAAGCTTAAATGGGGAGAAGGAACTCCAAAGACATTATCAACAGATGCTGTTCAGTACCACCTTCAAATGGAGGATAAGAATGGAAGGTAGGTTTTTTAACTTCCTTTTTCATGTGTATATTTTGGGGTTAAATACATAGTTATATATGTAACTGTGTATAGTGTAACTAATTTGCCAGAGCAGAGTGAAGACTATCATAAGGAGCCCACTAGGTGGGTCAGTGGGTAGAGACTCCTGTTGCCAAGGCTCCCAGCCTGAGTACACTCCCTGAGACCTGCGTGATGAAAGGAGAGAACCAACTCCTGCCAGTTGTTTGATCTCACACACTCCATTGCATGTTTATCACAGACAGAACATACACAAAAAAATTAAAATGTAATAAAGATATTTATCAAAATCATCTTAAATAATTTAAGTATGTTTTTCAAAATCTCAGAAGGCTCCCTGTGGCTTTCCTGTTTTAATTCCAGTGATGCTCAGGGAAATTAAGTAGGCCATTCTTGACCTGTGCCCCATGAGCTCTGACCTTGGCTGTGAAATGACTCTGTGCTGCTGATTGCCAGCTGGACATAATTTATAGAAAGTGACTGTGACTTGTTCAGGGCTTCTGAGGTTCTAGACAGCGGGGTTGTATGACTCATACTCCTTATACAAGGGCACTCTGAACCGACAGCAGCTCAGCCCTCCCGCACCAGTAGGCTCTGGTTGGACTGTGATTTACTGTCCAGTGTCAATGCCGCACTGCCTGTCATCCAAGGGCTTACCTGTGCCTCTTTCATGTTCTACAATACTAGCCAGCTTCCTACACACCGCACTGACACTGCTCTAGTAAATCCTGTATTCCAGTTAGAGTATGGTATTCAGATTATTTTTAATGTTATTTAAATACCAATTTAGGATTGTTTATTTACTCTGTATATACCATATAAATATTGCCTTCTGCCTTCTCTAGCTGATAATCTTGTAATATTTTACGATTACAAATTATACTTCTGTACTTTTTACATAATTAGTTTAAGTTTGCCCAACTTAAGCATTTAAATACTAAGGACTGTTTCCCAAGGTTTACATTGGTTTTAATCACTTTCAGGAACACTTTAATGGCCATAGTGTGTATTTCTTAATGTCTGCTCTTATTTATAAGAGCATAATTATATGTATGGTTTTTTTTCCCCCAGAAGCTTCTTTGGCAGTTGTGTGGTATAACCATTTATCTTTATTATGAACTGTTCTGGATGAATTGTTTAAATTCTTCTCACTCTTGTTAGATCATTTGCCCTCAGGGTGAAGAACAAGAAGGCTTGCTAGAAACAGTTCTAACTCAGTGCTTGGCTAAAGGTGCAGGTTTTAAAGAACCATATATTTTTAGCATATACTACAAGTACTAGGTGAATTGATTCTTTAAATTTTGCTCCAGCTTATGGCTTTTGCAGTTGGGATAGCTCAAAAAAGTTTATCAGAAAGCTTTCTAATTAGTGGATGAAAGATAAAGCTTCTGCTAAACATAAAATATAATGTTGTAAACTTTTCATTTATATACATTTAGCATCTGAGAAATTGCTGGAGTATGAATATTGCTAGGAAAAAGGAAAATTTAAGACCTTTAATGATCTATCAATTAACATGTAAGTTTAATAAATTACACCAACTTAATAGCGCACATTTCTTTGTCCCTTTTTTTTTAGATTTTTTTTAATTTTATTTTATATATGAATGTTTTGCCTGAGGTATGTGTGCAACACATGCATGCCTAGAGCCCTCAGAGGTGAGCAGGTGATGTTAGCTCCCCTGGAATTGGAATTATACATGCTTATAAGGCACCATATACATGTTGAGAACTAAACTGGGATCCTCTGCTCTTAACTATTGAGCTAGTTCCCCAGCTACTCTTTGCTCCTTTTTGGTTTTACGGAGATTCATGTTTGCTCTCTGGTGGCATCAGAGGATGACTTTGTCATTTTCAGAAGTTTTCATCTGTGGTTGTTTCCCACCTCCCTTCCTTTCTTATTTAAAGAAAAAGTACTTCAGAGGATCCTAAGTTAGGCTTATCCAGTTTCTGCTTATTACAGATCTATTTGCTTCAGGTCATCAACTATTTCTTATTCCTAACCGTAATGTATTTCAAGGCTGTTAACATTGTCTGAGCATTCATTAGGCATTCCTTGGTTTCTGACTTTTTTAAAACTACTCATTAAAAATATTGAGAAACATCCAATTTATAAGTAATATATTAGTGAAAATATGTATAATTATAATACATGGTTTATACCTAATGGTTTATATGGATAATTTATTTGAAATTTAATAGTCTCTCAGTGTACTATCTAAATTTCTAAGAAAGGTCACTAAGCTAACTAGAATTATGCCCGTGAATTAAGAATCAATCCCCTTTTGTTTTCAGTTAAAAACGAGAAATTTAAGTACAGATTATCTCATAGCTCAAATTGTGCTGTAGATTATGACTTGGTAAAAGTACCTCATTAAAGCTGTGCCTTTATGTTGTTTTGATGCCTTTAAAAATGCAGTCATAAATGCAGCAGGCAGAGTCAACACTGCCAGAGGCCTGAGAAGAAACTTAGGATGGTTGAACATTGGGTTACTGATAATTTTTCTGTATCCAGTTAGATTGGGAAATTTACATCTGTGATTCTTATGATTTGATGGAAAGCATAATTGTCAATTACTCCTGAGTTTTAAGGTTTTGGAGCCACTTGATCCTCAATAACATGCCCGATTATACACTTGTAGTGGGTTTGAAGACATTTTCTATGCTGTTGTAAAGTTGCTTATTTCCATTTCAGGTTTGTCTCCCTGTACAGAGGACCTTGTCATACATACAAGGTACAAAGGCTCAGTGAGTCCACCTCCTACAAGTTTTGCATTCAAGCTTGTAATGAGGCTGGGGAAGGTCCTCTCTCCCAAGAGTATGTTTTCACCACTCCAAAATCTGTTCCAGCTGCCTTGAAAGGTGATGTATAACCTCCTGAATAAAGTGCTTTATTTCGATTAAAATTTAGCACCCAGTGTCTCTCATCAGTTAGATGAGAGCACAGACAGACTCACATGCTCAGGGCTCCACTCAGTCATCAAAGCTGTTTCCTGTGTTGCACTAATGCATGAAAGTCCCTGGTCTCTTTAATGACCTGACAGGAAATACTCACTTGAATAAGTAAATTATATTTCTAATCAGGTGCTTTGCTGTTCTCCTGTTGTTCAGTAAAGACTAAATATCACAAACTCTGGTCATTTAAATGTTTCAGATTTGGGGAGCCAGGTCTCCCCTAAGAAAGACAAATGCTTCTTTAGCTTGGCTGCACATACAAATGTGTCCTCATGTACATATACACTGTACACATGCATCTAATTCTAAATGAGCCGTTATTTTTAAATGATTCTGGCAAGGATTGAAGTTTGTGTATTTATCCAAAGAGATGAAAATCCATTGCACTCTGAGACATGGTGATAGAGACTGTTGGGGCAGTGTTGCATCCGGCACTGAGAGTCATTTGTGAAGCAGACCCCAGCTAAGCTGTCTATAACTGATATTGATGAGTTGCCCAAGTTAGTGTCCCAGGACTTCATAAAGACTGTTGTTCTTTAATTTCTTTACATTCCTATGGCAAAAGTTCACTATTTAAGTTTATAAATTGTTGATTTTTTTTTTATCTGTATCTGTGTTATGTGCCAAATGAAATCCAATGGAGCTGATCTTATTTATGTTTCTTCCATCCAGCCCCCAAAATAGAGAAAATCAATGATCACATTTGTGAAATTACATGGGAGTATTTACAGCCAATGAAGGGTGACCCAGTTATTTATAATCTTCAAGTTATGGTGGGAAAAGATTCAGAATTCAAACAGGTATGTGTCAAAATACCACTTTATATGTACATATTTTTAATCTTTCAATTTTATTTATTTTCAGTAAAAGATTTGGCTATTTAGTTCTAATTAAGAAACATTTGTTTAGTGCTTATTACATTCCAGCTATCTTGAAATTCAAAATATCTTGTGAATGCCTGCCCTTAGATGATTGTTCATTCATTGAGCAAATATTCATTGAGCCATTACCAGCAATCAGGACATAGCAGTAAAAAGTACCTACCTTCATGGAAGTTCCAGTGGAGTGGAAAGACATACCTCAGTATGCACTGTGTGAGGGAGACAGGTGCAAGTGTACTGGAGAAAGGAGAAAGCTGAGTCCAAGGACTGGGGAACTGTGGTTTCCCTAAGGAAGTTCTGTGTGAAGCCAAGAAGAGACCCCAAGGCAGCTGAGTGCTTGTTAAATTTCATCGGCAGTAAAGTGGCCAGTGTGAGGCAACGAGATCCCCTAAGACAAACTTGATAAGGCCGATAGTTTCTTCTCTATGGCTACTACTGGAAGAAAATAAAGTGCCCAGGAGCTGACCTTCACAGCACTCTTGACTGTTGAGGCCTGTTGAAGTCAACTTGACAGTTCCTGATTCCCCTTCAGCACTCCAGCCCCTACAGACTTCATCTAACCCATAGTCCTCTGGAGAAGTGAGAAGTAAGGAAGCCATCATGATAGAGGTGATGTGGAAATGACACTGACACCCTGGACCATGAGTAACTTTAATTCCAAGTGAAATGAGAAGCCAGGGGAGGATTTTTTTTTCTAATCAGGATAGTTACATATTCAGGCACATTTATGATTATAAGTGTTGTGGGACAAAGACAGAAGCAGGAATATCAGTAAGACGACTTCAGTAATAATAATAATTATATAATAATATTTAGATGAGCATATAACAAGAGGAAGTTCTAAGGTATTCACTATTTTAAGTTTTATAGTTAATAATGTAAAGTAAGTGGTCTTTGTATTATTGCTATTATTCGTGCTTGAATATAACAATTGTTATTATATATTGACTATAACAATGGCTTTTTATGATAAAAGTTTTAGGGGAAGTGTCACTTTCCTGGCAGGGAAAATTTCAGGACAGTTTCTGATACATAAGTGACAGAGGAAGTACCTGTCAGTGTTTCTTATGAGAGTCTGTGACCAAGGTGGTCTCCGGAAGTATTGCACTTCATTTGATTTTTTTCCCTGTCAACCTAAATACGAGGACTTACAAAGTGTTTGTTTTTACTTTAATTTTAATGCATGTATTTGTTTTTCAAATTATATAGACATACAATATCTTAACTAAAATATCAAAGAACTGCAGGACTTAAATTTGGCATACCATTGTTTTGCTCCATTAAATCATCTGTTAAGTGACATGATAATTAGATTTCAGATATAATTTACAGACGAGCAGATTTCCTTCCAAGTAAAAAGCGATATTAATATTAAAGAAAATGTAATTGTCTAACTGCAACTTTAAAGGAACTAGAGATTCCATATTTTGGTAGGATATGAATTTTAATAAGTTTATGTCACTATACAAAGCTGTTATGCTAATTCTAACTTAACCTTAAATCTAAATTAGTATCACTTTGGATTTCTAAGTATAAAACCAAAAGACTGACTCGTTCAGAGCTTTCCTGTTGCTTAGAGGTGCTTAAGGTGCCCAGGACAGCCAGTGGTCTCTTTATGGCGCAGACTCTCAGGCCTGAGAACCAGGAGTGCTAGGAGTTCAGAGTCAACAGAAGGGTGTCCCAGCCAAGCAGAGATGATGAACTTGCCTTTCCTTGACATTTCATTCTGATCAACATTGAATGGTGCCCATCCACACTGGTGAGGATTATGTACTGTATCAGTTCACATCCTGGTCTATTCCAGAACATTCCCATAGACACACACTGAGGTGGTGGTCCACCTGCTCAGCTGGGCAAGTTGTCATGTGTGCTGTGATGGCAGCAAAGCATGAGTCCTGAGACCATGGCCATTGCAGGCTTCTGCAGAGTAAGTGCAGCGCTCCTCAGAGTCCACAAAACCATTATTGGAGGTATCCATAAGCTAGACAAGGATCATATCACATGACTAGACATAGCTGCTACAATGGCGTGCTTATATATTGGTCTGATTTTTAAATGTAATCGTTATATCTTAGTGAAGTATTTAACATTTGGTTTGGGTGGTACTGAGATTAAGCCTTTTTTGTCTGTATCCCATGCAAAAGTAATATATTTCCAGAATCACTGTTTTATACTGATTGAAATAATACTGTATAGTCACTGCAAAAGTGATGGGAAATCTCTCATTCCCTCCCCCCCCTTGTGTGTGCGCACACGCACACACACACACACACACACACACACACAAATCTGTTCTTCTGTGACAAGAGCTTCAAAGATAAATTACACATTTGTCTTCAAAAGTTAAGAACTATTTGAATAGTAGTGTGAATCCTTGTTAAATTTATATGGCTAGACAAATGAAATCCTAGAAGATAGAAATAGACACAGAGAGGTGAGGTATTGATTCTCATTGGCCTCAAGCCTCAGTTATGTTTTCCTTATCTGTGATATGTTTATAATTATATGTTTATAATACCGAAATAAGGACAAATAGCAATTTCCCAAACTCTTCAGGTCCCTCGCAAACCTCTGTAGAAAATCCTCTTGCATTGGCACAGTATTTGAAATTTCTTTACTAGGTAGACTTTATACTGTAGACTTCATATACTTAAATTTTAATGCATTTCTCTGTTAAATGTAGAATGGAAGGAGTAGCATGTTCTTGCTGTCTCTGAACTGAAATCTGTGTGTAGTGTGATCCCTCTCCCTACAAATGAATGATTGATTCATAGTGAACATAAAAGGGTGTTTTCATTCTGTGTAATCTAAACATTAACAGAGGTCCCAAAAATACTGTAAACGTAGACTTTTTCCATTTCAGTTACCAGATATGTAATATTAGAAGAAGGGGTCAATGTGATATAACTTGTTTTAATTCTTTGCATTCTGAGCCCTAGCCACTTCCTCTCAAGCCCTTCAGACACACTGAATGGCTTCTCTTGGGTGTATAAGCCCCTTGAGTTATTTCTAGCAAGAACCTGTTTCCTTCAGTACTGTATCTGTGGGCCCTGTGAGATGCCACTCTGAGTTGCTTCCAATCTCTCCAAGTAGAACTAAAAACAAGATCTCATCCAGCTTCTTCAGTATCCAAAGCAGTGAATATTATCTCTGTCCTTTTGTTCCTTTACCAACTCATAGCTAGGCCCACTGTAGGCTTAATAGCCCTGTTTTATAGCAAGAGCTATAAAATGAGAATTTCTTAAACACTTTTAATACTACTAAAGACTCTTTGAGTTAAAAATACCTAAATTTCAGGCTGGATGTGGTAGTTCATGCCTTTGTTCCCATCATTCAAAGGACACAGAGGCAGGCAGGTCTCTGAGTTCTAGTACAGCTAAGACTACAAAGAGAATCCCTGTCTTTAAAAAAAAAAACAAAACACCTTAGTACAGTTAATGTATTATTTTTTTCTCTACATCTCATCACTTGTCACCCTCAAGCCATTTGTTGAAGATTTTTCCTCTCAGGCCGTAATAATCATACTCTTTTGAAGATAAAATGAGAAAAGAAAGCTCAAAGGAAAAATGGTAATGTCTCTGAGCATCCACTGTCAGCTGGGTACTGTGCTGACACTTTTAGCAAGCAGTAGTTCCCCTTAATCTCATGATTGCCATGTATAACCATCACTGTGCCTATTGTACCTGTGAGGTAAGTGCTCACTGAACTATGACACCACAGTGCAGGGCTTGAGTCATGGAGTAAGCAGCTCTGGTGTATAGCTTCCTTTTTTTTCTAGGACACACCAATGGAAATCCATGCAGCTCCAGTAATGTTCATCTCTCTTCTAAGACATGACCAAAGAGTTAGGTTTTAAGATACTAGTTTGATTCCAAGTGACCAATCTCTTGACAAAGTGATTTGCAGTGGATACCCATTGATAACTTCTGTTCTGTTTGATTCAACAGATGTTTAAAACTATAGAAATTCACTAGTTAGGTAGTCAGGTCCCCTAATTATGAACTGAACAAGATTATATGATCTCCTCTCTCAAACAGTGAGTTCACAAAGAACAGCGACCAAAAAAAAAAAAAAATAGCCTTCTTTTTATTTTATTTGAATAAACCAGGGAAATGCGCAGGACAGTTCTGTATTTGGTATTTTGTCGCTTTGGAGCACCTACTTAACTTTAACTTACAAACTGTGAGGACTGATCTCATATCTTCACTTTTGCAGCAAACAGACAAGTGCTTGCATGTTTTTAAATGTCACTTAAAAGGTAAAATCAAGGCTGGCAGATGGTGATATACTTGAGTTTGAGCTCCACCACCCACATAAAAGCCATGTGCCTACAATCCTAGTGCATAGGAGGTGGACAGGGGAGTCATCAAGCTAGCTACCATTCACCAGAGACTTCTCAGAAAATATTCATAGATAAGGTAGCAAATGAGTGAAGGAGGTAGGACAGGTGGCACTGCTCTCTGCCTCCGTGGGCAAGTGTCACACCGCACGTACACAAGATAAAAGGAGTGACACTCAAGTGTTCACATCTGAAATAATTCCAGAATGTAGCTGTGCTAGTATTTTCTGTCCAGACTTTTCTGTCCAGACTTTATACTCCATTCTTTTTCTAATATGTCCTTAACAGATTTACAAGGGCCCTGATACTTCATTCCGGTATTCCAGCCTTCAGCTGAATTGTGAATATCGATTTCGCGTGTGTGCCATTCGACAATGCCAAGACCCTGCAGGGCACCAGGATCTGGTAGGTCCCTACAGCACCACAGTGTTCTTCATCTCCCAGAGGACAGAGCCGACAGCCAGCAGCAACAGAGACACTGTGGACAGTGCACGGACCCGCCGTACTCTAAGTGACGAGCAGTGTGCTGCAGTCATCCTGGTGTTGTTTGCTTTTTTTTCCATTCTGATTGCCTTTATCATTCAGTACTTTGTAATCAAGTGAAAATATAACTTTATTTTTAACACTGTATTACATTTTATTTTGTCATGTACTAAAATTATTTCTGTATTGCTTTTACAAAATGATGGCATTTAGCACTGGCATTGAGACTATCTGTTGAAACATGGCTTTAGCATTTTCAGTGCTTCTGTTGTTTAGGCAAAGGCTGGCTCTTCATGGGAATTCAGCCACAGAAACATCAATCTGGGGAGGGCTGTTTATTTTGTTCTTGGGTTGGGACTTTTTTCCCTGGTTTGTTTTTTTTTTCTTTTCTCTACCCCCACCACCCCCAGATATGCCTTCTAGTAAAACAAACTTTCTAAAGACACCACTTAGGATTGTTTTGACCAGTCAGCATGAGTAAACCCGTGATAACCACATCTGTTTGTTTTGAAGATGATTGCCATGTAAAGAAAAATTCAGAATGACTAGAATTTACACTAACGTTCTCTACGAAACTTGTTCAAGTCTGATGCTGTGAAAGCAATCTAGTGCTGTATTTCTACCTCCTCATTTGTCTTAATTGTTTGGTAAGTGGGACTTTGATGAATAACTGGAGGGCTTAGCAAACAAACTGGATGAAGGAATCTGAGTGAGAAAGAAGTTTTCTGTTTGTTGAGTGTGGAGTTCTTCCTTACACACACACAAAAACACACAAACTCACACATACACACGAACTCACAAGTGAGCCCAAGAAAGCACAGACCCAGAAATACTAGTCTTTACTTGAACAGTACCTCTTTTTGGGATTTGAGAACAGAAGACTTTTAAATAATAACTAAATTTGAAGCTTCTGTTTGCTGGGTCTTGAAACTGTGTGTGTCTGTCTGGCTGTCTGTGTACAGACACATACGTGTGTACATTGGGTCTATGTGCAGACAGTCAGATAAGGAGATGTGTCCACATTCATCACCTGGTCTAGGCTAGCTTTGAAGGACTCCCAATAGTTTTGCGGCATCTCCTGTAACTACTGCTGTTGCCATCAGAATTTCTAATCAAACTCAACCTTTTTGTTTAGGGTACCAAATCTGAAGACAAAATTAATTTGCACCAGTAAACTTCAAGCTGCTTTCTTTCTTGAGAAACTAATGTTTAATGTATAATGTCTGTTTGGATACTGTTCCAAATTGTTGATTGCATGTGGGTACCGTTGCATTAGAGCACTTTGCAAATTGCATAGTTCATTAATGTTCGTGAGCTTGCATTTGTGAGTTATTGGATGATCAGATTGAATTTTGTCATATCACATTGTACATCTCGCCTCGATGTCAATGACTGCCAGTAATAATACAGTCTGCAGTGAATTTATATGAAATTTTTGTTTTATCACATTATCTGTAGACATCTGTAACTAGCTTCTTTAATTTATTATTTGGATTTTAGAGTAGTGAGTCACTAATTTTTAGTTGCTGAGGTCTGCATTTTAGTGATTACTAAGTATTTCTGTCTGTTAAAAAGAAATGTATGTTTTGTACTTTGAAGATCTCTGAAGAATTTCCCTTATAATAGAATGGGCATGTATTGTAATTGTTTTATGTCAAATGATCTGCGCTATAGAAAAAAAACATTAACCTTTATTCAAAAAAGAAACGGATAAACTTGGCCTCTCCAAGTTTAAGAAAACCCTGTCACTCTAATATACTGTATGTTTACATTTTATTTAATCTCTTATGAATAGGGTGATAACTTGTCCCCAAACAACTGCGATTACGATTGTTTTCTAGAACTTCGTGAAAGTGCCACATTTGGCAGTACAAATGAGTCTGAGTGTAAGAGCCCAGAGATTTCTATATAGTTGAATGTCTAAAATGGTAAAATGTGCCACACAGTGGCTTATGTTTTTCATAGTAATTCAAATGAACTCCTATTTTTGATAGTAAATGTCATTTAATAGTGTACTTGCCATTTGAGCCTCACTGCGATGTTAGTGCAGAGGAGAAAACAATTTTTAATGTAATCTTGATTTTACCTCATATACTGTACATTCCAAAAACTCAACTTTTTAAAGATTATAAATACACTACCAAACATACCACCTTAAAATTGTATAAGGTTGAACTTCATACAAGTGAAAAAATATAATCTCATAAGAATACATAAACTATGTAGCAAAAGTATCTGTAAAATCCGCAGAAAAATAAAAGTTGTATCATTCTTTTTTGAGATACGGGGTTTTTTTATTTATAAGTAGTTCATCATTTGTTCCTTATATAAGAAAATGAAATATCTCCTCTCTTCCCAAGGGGCTTATATTTTCCCAGCAGTCTTTGAACCTCAGCCTGAGGGGACACATACTTACTCAGTATGCAACTCAATCTAGTAGATTCAAGAATGAAATTAGAAGCTTCCCTCCAGCACATGGGAGACAGAGGCAACTGTGTCTCCATGAGTTCCAACCCAGCCAGGGCTACATAGTGAGACCCTATCTGAAAAAGAAAAACAGTTTTAGAAGCTTTACCTAATGAATTGATCTTGTTCAATTCACTATCTTGCTTTAAATAAAGAAAAAGGTGATTCTGGTGTAAACTTCCCATTGGAAAGAAAAAGAGGAAAATTCTAGTCCCCTCTACTTGAAAGACTGAGGCAGGAGGATCATTTCAGTCTGGGAGTTAAATGTCACATTGAGCAACATCATAAGACTTTCTCTCAGTTAAGTACATTTGTCCATGAGGAATAAAATCCATGACCATCCTTGAATCCATCTGCCCAGAACCTTCCTGTCACTGGTGCTCCTGAGTCTGCACCACTGAAAAGTTCAGCTTTTCTTTGTTTTCCACTAACACAGGACTCCTGGGGTTTGTTGCTTTTATTGTCATTGTGTATGTGGTACTACAAAAGTCTGGGCTGAGGAAATGGAGGTCTTTTGGATCAAAACCATCATACCTCTCAGAGGACATCAAAGTCCCATACAGCACTGCACCTGTCTCCTCTAATTTAATAAACATTGGATGCAGGGGTTTTATACATCAGCCTGAGCATTCCAGGGCTTGGTTACTAACTCATGCAAGCTGCCATAACCCTGATACCCTCCCCACCCCACCCCACCCCCAGCAAGATGAAAGTGCAGAAGAACTGGCTCCTCCTCTCTCTGGGACTCAAGTAGAGCGGGTCCAGGGATGATGCCCCTCCCTTTCCCTTTCCCTTTTCCCTTTTCCCACCTGCAATAGCTGGCCCTGGGGTCATGAGAGCAGGAGAGCTAGCCCTGACCCCTCACTCAGGTAGCACTCAGAGCTGACCCTGCACCTTACCTGGGCAACTCTGAACCTTGCCTTGATGGTGAAGGCATGGGAGAGTTGGGCCAGCCTCTTAAAGGGAGCAGCTTGGGAAAGTGAGCCCCATACCTTTACTGGGCAGCACAGTGGAGCTGGTTAGGAGTAGGAGAGCTGACTTAGCCGAAGCAGTGCTGGAGAGCTTTCCCTGGTGGCCCACAATACAGGTCTGAATTGGCCCACCCCAAAATCTCTATCATCACGGAATTGTTGGATGAGTGAAAGGGCCAGTCCTGCTGTTCCAAAGCTGCAGGATCTCCTTGACACGGGAACCACAGGATAACCGACCGGGAGTAGCCCTGATGAGGAGTCAATATTAATGGTAACGCAGAAGCCAGAGGTCACAAACCAGACCAATGACTCATCGCAATGAACATTTGCAAGTGAAGATGTGTGGGGCACCCTATGACATACTATAGCTGTTTTCCATGCTTTGGGTTTTTTTTTTTTTTCCATAATTGCTGGGGTGTGAGGATGTATTTTATTTGCGGGGAGGAGGATGCAAGGGTGAAGGGCAGATATGAGAGAATGGAGAGATGAGCAGGACTGTGGTGCATGTGAAATCCACAAATTGTCAATAAAAAGTTAAAAATAGAAGGGCTCAAATAGCATAGCTCTAGCTATGTACATCCCTGGACATCCCAACCTGCCAAAGGCTAACTTAGGAGGCTTCCTGACAGAGGCCAGAAGCCTGTTAGGGACTCTGCCCTCTTGCTTTCGGAAATACAAGGTCTTAAAGACTGGGCCAGACTTAATGTATATTCTTGCCTTCCCTCCACCCTTCACCCCAAATACCAAGTAGAGAGACACTTGAGGGGGAGAGAGATGTCTGCAGACATCCTGATCCATTCAGAAAGCCCTCTCATCAGATGACGTGCTAGTAGATAGTTCTAGAACTACAAGCAGAACAGCTTGGTTCTTAGACCACAGAATGCCAAGCCATTATAATAAAGACAGCTACACCTGCAGGTCTGAGGCATGTTTGAATTTCTCCCTATCAGTGATCCACCCGACTAGTGATTATCCAAGAAGTCTTACAAATATATACTGAAACCTCATTTTGTGAGATGTACCCATCCTGACAACTGAGAAGCCGCTATGGATGCAGTAGATTAGAGCCATGCCTTCTGGTGCATATGGTGGTGATATATATTAAATAAATAGCCAAGTAAGCTGAATAGTATGTAACCCACTAGAGAGAACACAAAATGGAGACCTGTAATACCCGAATGGAAGGCACAATACAGACTATAAATACGACTGGTGTGATGTCCACTTGAGACCCAGTCAGCCTGCCTAGGTGACACTTTAGTGGAGCAAGTACCAACCTACAGAACAGAATGGAAGAAATGAGAGACTCTGGGATTGGTAGTCCATGGAGGCCCAGAGTTCTGAGTCAAGGAAAAGACGACATAGACAACTGAGGACGAGGGAGAAGATACGGAAGTGCCAGCCCAAGCCACCAAGAATAAATACAGTTAGGTACCCTAGCTATACAAAGACCTTTAAGCCACCTGTCCTACCCCCAACACATAGGGACCCAAAGATAACCCAAGAAAACTGAACACTACATAGCGCTCTGTTCCTTTGGCTGAGCTGCACCCTGCATTATCCTATCAGGTTCAATTCTTTTGTCTTGCTGCGCTGCACTAAAAAACTCAGGAGAAAAACAGATCGACCCTGAAGAAATTGCATGGTCTCTTCTAAAAGGTTGGGAAGGAGGGAGCCTAGAGGCTTGAAAAAAACTCTTGAACTTTAGTGAGTATGTGGAAACAGAAGAAAACATACGATGCAGAAGAGGAAGTTGATTTGTTGTCCTGGAGATGGTGGAATGCTTGAGGTGGGTCAGACTGACTCCAGCCTCGAGGACCACCAGCTTACTCCTCAGTCTAGTAGGGTAAGACAGGCAGAGCAGTGTGGTAGTGGGACAGTATAGATGTTTCCTTCCAATCGCTTCTGGATTTTTAGAGAAATTGGATGCAAGATCACCATCCTAGTGTATGGGGTAAGAATTGGAAGAGTGGGGAGTAATGAGGTGGAGAAGGGTAAATATTCAGATAGTAGATACTGGAGTGAAGCTAAGTCCGTGGTTCTCAATATTCCTAATGCTGAGACCCCTTAATATAGTTCTTCATGTAGTTGTGACCCCCAACCATAAAATTATTTTTGTTGCTGCTTCATAACTATAATTTTGCTACCATCATGAATCATATTGAATATCTGGTTTTTTATGGTTTTAGGTGACCTGTGTTGAAAGTGGTCAGGTCCTCCTTAACTAGGTCCTGCTAACACTGCTTTTTCAGTGAACAGCTGCAAAGTGAGAGCATGCATGAAGTAGGCAGAGCACAGCTTGACTAGAGTGCTGGCTGTCCTCTGGGCAGAGCTGTGTGACGATCAAGATAAAGGGAAGGACCCTGAGTGTGTCGCTGTGCATGGAATGAAGGTTGGGAAGTAGAGAAAAATGGACGAGGGTGAGGAGGGTGAGGAGCAAGGAAAAGACAGAACCAAATGACCTTCAGAGATACCTGAAGGGGAGTGAGCTACAAAGCAAATGTAGGGATGAACTTCTGGCAAGATGGAGGTGGATTCCCACATCCTCAGATAAAGAAAAATTCCAGTTCCACTGGAGTGGCTGGATGTGATGGGATCAAGGACCAGCCTGATCACTGAGAGAAATAAAGTCAACAGTCCAAGAGGCCAAGATCACAGGGCGGTGTAGTTTGTCCTGGTGTGGCACTTGCCAGCATTAGTGAGGAATCTGATCCTTGGAGATGAATGTGGGCTTTGAGGACTGGAGGACGTGGAGTCTCGTGCACTGTGGCTGAAGAAGGTTTTAGAACAGCAAGAGAGCAGTGAGGAAGCTGGCCAGCACCCCTCATAGCACCCACACTTCCTGCATTTATGAGAGAATGGCAGAAGCCATTTGCTCCAAGTGTCAGATCCAAAAGGGGAGGAGGAACTTGGCAGCGGAAGTTGAATTTTTTTAAATTTTAATATTTTTTTACATTTATTGAAGAAGGGTGACTTTTAAAATTGTTTTGCATTTACTTTTGAATATGCACACGTGTGTCCCACAACAGTGCATGTGGAGGCCAGAAGAGAACTTTCAAGAATCTGTTCTCTCCTTCCACCATGTGGAGGTGGAGCATCTCTGCAGCCCGGAGCCCCGAGATCAACATTTCAAACCACAACGGTATGAATGAAAAACTTTGCTAAATGTGAGGGGTTTTTTGTGTTTGTTGTTTTGTTTCGTTTTTTTTGTTTGTTTGTTTGTTTTGACAAAGATAAAAGCTTTGGCAGGAGGGCTGTTGAGAAATGCCAGGGTTAGGTGAACATGGTGGAGGAGGAGCTAGCTGAGAGGACCAGCTAAATCCTAGTGGGCGTCTCTATGTTGAGTACTACTATAGGCGCATGAGCATTAAACTGAAAACACAGAGCTGGAAGCTTCCATCGGCTATTGTCAGAGACTACAAAGAGGTGACATACATACATAGGGTTTTCACCTTTTCCTAAATTTTTGTTCTTTCAAGTGTTGGCCTAGTCTGCTTTCTGTTTAAGTTTAAAAACACACACAGTGTGAAAACAATCATTTAAGTTTCTGCTTCTTGGTGATGAGTTCTGTTTTGTCTTTTAAAATGCTCTTGTTTGCAGATTTTGGGGAATCCTTAACGTGAGGGCCTATGTCTTCCACCCTCACTTGTAAGACTTTCACTTGTGTAAGGGCTGAGCAGGGACCAGATTTGAGACAGTTCTACGCTCAGGCAGTGTCTCTGACCTGGAAAGGGCTCTGATGCTTGTCTGGACTGTTCTCTTTCTAGTTAGGATTGTGGCTTCCGGATAGCAGAAGCACTCACTCATCTTTAGGATGAATGAGTTGGGCTTATTCTCTGGGGTTAGCCCCTCAGGGCTCCTGCAATGCCATCATGGTTGCAAGTCCCTACAATACCTAGGGACTGGGAGACAGTGTCCAGGCAGGTGCTGGGGGCCGGCCACATGCGTAGGCGGAGACTGTGCGCGGCCCACTGGTGACCTGCACTCTGAGTGGGACTGGCAAGTGAGTGAATCCACCATCTCTCCAGGTGCATTTGCTGCTGTGGCACACCGATTCTCATCTTCTTAGGAAGCCCACCAGCATGCCCTAAAACAGCAGCTACAGCTCCGAAGGGGCCCGCTGCTCGCTCTTCTTCTTGTGGGGCGCTCGTGCGGGTGACCACGGTGTGCCTCTGCCTGTTCGTGGTAGCTGTAAATGGCAACGTCGTGACAGTGCTGCTGATCGGGCGCTACGGGGACGTGTAGACCACCAACCAGTGCACTACCTGGGCAGCATGGCAGTGATGGGGCTCCTGCTCAACCTGTACCGCCTGTGGCGCTCGAGGCCCTGGGTATTCCGGCCGCTTCTCGGCTATCTGGGCTAGGGCTGCACCTATGCAGCGCTGGCAAGTCAACCCCTCGCGGGATCCTCGAGGACACCAGCGCTGTCCCCGCTGTCTGGAACCGAGGCTGCAGCGCTGTTCAGCGCGAGTGCTCACTAAAGGCGCTGGTTGTCATGCTGAGGGTCACCACTGCCTACTTCTGTCTGCACTTCCTGTGCCTCGGTGTCTTCTACGGGCTCATCCGGCACGAGCCGTGGAAGAGAAAGGAGCCGGGGGCAGACAGTCCGGCTCCTAAGTAAGTGATACTGCCCTTTTTCTGAACACCCGGGTGGGCCACCATAACTCTGATCATTTCCACCTGTAGATTCGTTCAGGGGGAAACAGCAAAGATTTTCCAAAGTCACTGCAATCCAGGACAGGTAACTGGGGGGGCTGCTCAGTCTCTGTTAGGTTTACAATTGGGAGTTTACCCATAGTTCTCTTGGAAAGATGAGGTTGATTGCTGAAGACTCTACTTAAGGTTAAGTTATTCTGGAGACTGAGGCAAACCAAACCGGGGAGTGGGGGGTGGGGGGAATCAAAACTTCACTGATCTGTTGCCAGTTGCTTGTAACTAAAAGCAACATATTTCTGAAGCAGAATCCTGCCAAAAACCACTTCTTAGGTGTGGGTGCTCTTTCTGGTATATAATCATACATACACATCTATGAACCTAACATACAGTTAGAAAGCAAACATCAATGCAATTCACGGCCTGATTTTTTTCTGATACCATGAAGGTCTGTTTGAGTAAAGATTCTAATTTATTTGCTGTTACTTACCTTTGCAGGGGTGGGAGAGGGTAGCATTTTACTTTATTTGAATGCTTCTGGTAACTCCGGTGCCTGTGTCTTGTTTTGCAATAGTGGTGGTTCTGGCATTCATAGTTTGCTGGCTGCCTTTCCATGTTGGCGGAGTCATTTACATAAACAATGAAGATTCCCGGATGATGCATTCCTCTCAATACTTTAATATGACTGCTTTTCAACTTTTCTATCTGTGTGCATCCATCAACCCTGTACAACCTCACTTCTAAGAAGAACAGAGCAGCTGTCTGGAAACTGCTTCTGCCAAGACAGTCCAGGCTGGGAGGGGGGGACGGGCGGGGAGCATGTCTGTAGAGACACTGGGAAGAATCCCTAAGATACTGCTCCACCAAGATGATGCCCTAACCAGCATGCAGAGGTTTGGGGACTTCAGGCCTATAGAGAAAACTGAAGATGATGGAAGGGAGGGGATGTTAAAAAAAAAAAAAAAAAAACACAATGAATGAAATTTTGGAAGTTGGTTAAGAAATGGCCAGAATGTTGTTTTTGCTGTTTGGTTTTTGTTGTTGTTGTTTTGTTTTTAAACAAGGTGTGAAAAGTAATTACCACCAAGCCAACACTGTCTTGCAGGTGATGGAACTGGGTCTTGGACTTACCAAACAAGTCTGATTTGAACATGGGTTCTGGTTTTCTTATACAACCCGGTCCTGTGCTCACTTAAAAGTAAAAGTCAGTGGATGAAAAGCAATGAATGTATTGAAGACTCTTTTTTTTAATGTAACATTTTCATTTAATTGCTAGGGAGGGTACGTGTGTGCCTTAGCCAGTGTGCGTAGGCAGAGGATAACCTGGTACAGCTGTTCTTCCACCATGTGGGATCCAGGGGTCAAGCTCAGGTCACTGGACGCAGAGCCCACTCAGAGCTGGTAAGGTTATAGCAGATTCAAAACCCCAGGAAATCTCAAAATTGAAAATGGTAGGCATGGAACCAGCTCCCTGACTTGCCCTGGAATGTGTAACCATGACACCCTACAGAGAGGACCATAAAGACCTGGAGTTCTCCATGCTAATGAGGTGTCTAGATAGGTCCCAAGTGTTTGGCCAGTGAGCTTCCCTTCCTGGGCATGCCTTCCCAGAAAAGGCATTTAATCCCTGGTTCACCCTGAGTAAGACCTATGCATCCACATCTGCCATAAGTAGGACAGTGTGGACAAGCAAGAGCCATCTCCTTCATCAAGGACAGCCTGCCATCGGGGGAGGTCTTCACAGTAAAGAGCCAGGCCTAACTCTCTAGGAGAAGGTCTTTTCTCTGTACTCTCTGCACTCACTCAAAACCACACTGGATTGTACCCTGTCCCAGGCTCAGCCATCCCCTCCCTGCCTGGCGAACAGGGCAATTCTCGGACACCATCTCCAGCAGCATCTGGGTACACAAGAGATTGAGAAGCACAGCATCCATCCCAGATCTCGCTGTTTCTCACCTGGAAAAACACTGGCTGGGACCTCTCTCATGGATGTGTTTAGCCTCCCCTGAGCTCCAACGCCCCAGCGTTGAGGCAGACGCTCAGCCCAACACATAAATAAAATGAAAATTAATCTTTAAATATATATAGTTTACAACATAAACATATTTTTAGAGCCCCTCTTTCCTGGCCCACAAAGCCTAAGACTCTCGTTCTTGCCTCCGTCTGTCTGAATGGTGTCCTACAGAGACATTCAGGACTGGGGAGTTAGCTCAGGTTACTCACTGAGTTAGTGATTTTGCTCCCAGCTCACAATTTGGACACCCTCGGCAGGTTTCTACTTCATGTTGGAGACCACTATGGCTCCTTTTGAACGGTCACAACTGATAACTAAGGCAGCAGGAGTCACAGGATGATAGGTTCCTTTACTTTCTCATATTAATAGAGACAAGCTTCCTCCAATGCTGGGATGAAGCAGTGTATCACCTGCGTCTGCTCCCAGCTAGTGAGGAAGCCATCTCACTGAAAAGCATCTCCTGCAACTGCCTTCCACGGATTTCAGGACTTATGGACACAAGGGCCCTGTGGTGAGACACGGCAGAACATCAACACAAACTATATCCCTGCATCACCACTGCCCACCCCACTGCAGCCTAAGTCAGATGCTGAGAAAATGCTGCCTCCAGCATCTTCTTGCTCAGTTCATCACTGAATATATGTGTATATATGTGTATATGTCTGTATGTGTTTATTTGCGTGTTGTGTGTCTCTGTGTCTGTGTATGAGTGAGTATGTGCTTGTGTGTGTTCTGTGTATCTGTTTACATGTATGAGTGAGTGTGTGTCTGTGTCTGTCTCTCTCATATATATCTGTGTGTGTATGTCTGTGTTGTCTGTGTGTGTCTGTGTATGAGTGTGCATGAGAGTGTGTGTGTGTGTGTGTGTCTGTGTCTGTGTCAGTGTGTGCTGGGATTTAGCCCAGGACCTTATTTATGATAAGCATTCATGCTACCACTGACCTACAGCCTCAAATCTCCCTTCTTAGCATAATTTTCCTGACTGTGGTCTGAGTCAGTGAACTAACTTCTTTAAAAAGTCTAGACTTGTTTGCCTAGAATCCATTGCACAGAGGGCACACACTCTATTTGAGACAGACCCTTGTTCTCTGACCTCCTTTACTCTAAGGCATCTTTATCTTTGTAGCCCTGGTAACTGGGTGTCCTAGCTTGCCTTCTATTACTTTGACAAGGACCATAAGTGGAAACAATGTAGGGAGGAAAGGGTCTATTTGGCTTACACATCACAATCACAGTCCATTATTGAATACATCCAAGGCAGAAATGTAAGCAAGGCGGGAACCTAGAGGCAGAGACCATGGAGACGCTGGCTGGTTTCCCTGTCTTGCTCAGCTACATTTCTCATACAACTCAGGACCTCCCGCCCAGGGATGACATCACCCATAATGGCCTGAACCTCCCACATCAATCATTTATCAAGAAAATGCCCCATGTGTGCCTCCATGCCAATCTGATGGGGGCATTTTCTGTTTCCTCTTCCCAGATGATCCAAGCTTTCTATCAAACTGACACACACACACACACACACACACACACAAAGAAAAAGAAGAGAAGGAGGAAGGAAGGAAGGAAGGAAGGAAGGAAGGAAGGAAGGAAGGAAGGAGAAGGAAAAAAAAAAGAAAAAAAAATAAAAGAAAATAAAACAAACAACTAGCCAGTACACTGGGCATATCTTTAAGGTAACCCTGATGTTTTCAGAAAGGACATTATGTTTTTAAATTTCTATATTTTTTAAATATCAAAACATTGGATTGAGCGGGCGGTGGTGGCGCACGCCTTTATCCAGTACTTGGGAGGCACGAGGCAGGCAGATTTCTGAGTTCGAGGCCAGCCTGGTCTACATAGTGAGTTCCAGGACAGCCAGGGCTACACAGAGAAACCTGTCTCGAAAAACAAAACAAAAAAAAATAAAAAAATAAAAAAATAAACAAAAACAAAAAAAACCATTGGATTGGGTTCTTGTAGCTGAGCCATTTTATTTCGAGGCCAGGAAATCCTGTTTGTTTAAAACTAGACATTATTCAGTTCATTTCTCTCCACTCACAATTTTTCAGAGACAAAGACAGAGTTTGGGTAACATACTCCCCCAGACACTCGGGTAGGCAGGTTCCTCACACAGTTATTCTTTCAACATTCCGTGTCCAGATAAGCAAGCGTTTACTGACCATCCTTCCACCCCATGACTACTCCTGCTCCTCCAGGTCTCAAACATCTTGATCCCTGGCTTTCCTCCAACCGCCAACAGTCTAAGTGTGCTTACAGCCTGCACCGATGGGTTCCCTTGGCCAGGCATTGGCAGGCTACACCACATATCACTGCTCATTTTATAATGGTCATCTAAACATTTTGGAAAATCATGATTTTATTTTATGTGTATGAATGCTTGCCTGCATGCACTTACGTGCGCCATGTGGGTGCCTGGTGCCTGAGGAGGAAATCAGAAGGCTACATCAGATTCCCTGGAACTGGAGTCACAGGTGGTTGCATGGCCCTAGGTGGATGTTTCGAAACCCTGCAAGAACAACCTTCAAGTGCTTTTAACCACTGAACAATTTTTCTAGCCTTACCACTGCTTTTAAAAGATTTATTCTTTGCTTAAAATTATACAAATGTGTGTGTGTGTGTGTGTGTGTGTGTGTGTGTGTGTGCATAGGGTGTGTTGGCACCTGAACAAGAATGCAGGTGCCAACAGAGGCCAGAGGTATTGGATATTCCTGGAGTTAACCAGTTGTGGCTGCCAGATGTGGGTCCTCTGCTGGGGCAGTACATACCCCTAACCACTGAACCATCCCTTCAGCCCCTTACTGCTTTTTATTACAAAAACAAACTGTTTCAGGATAGTAGGCTCTATTCTAGTTATCTGTTCGCTACAAAAAGCCATTTTCCTCATGTAAGGGCCAAAAATAATGTACCATTACCTTGGGTTCTATGAGCTGGGGAGTTTGGGTTTGTTGGCTTGTCCCATACATAGCTGCAGAAGTCAACAACGGGTGAATCATCTGAAAACATAGAGGGATTGGCATCCAAGAAAACTCATGCTTGGAGGATCTTGCGTCAAGTGTCAGGACCCTGCTCCCACTGTGGTCATAAGGTACCTTGGATTTGTTCTTCCCGGGCTTGAACCTTATAGGGATTGGATATAGATGACTCTCTGTTCTGTTTTAAAAACCATGCCAAGGAAACTCAGGAAGAGAGGAGCTCATTTGGGCTTCTGGTTTGAGGAAGGTAGTACCAAGCTTCAGAGTGAGAGGAACGGAACAAGCGGGCAGGCCCAGCGACCCAGAGAAGCTCTACCACAAACATACATTTCGTCGGAGAAGTGAACTCAGGGAAAGCCTGGCCAGAGGGGACATCACAAAACCCACCTCCAGTGATGGTTCCTCCAACAAGGTAATACCAAACACCTGCTAAAATCTGAGGTGCTTCAAATGCCGAGGCCAGAGGTGCATTGATTTAAAGAACTACTGCGGATACAACCCGGTAGTTCATACAAAAAAATTGAGAGTTGCTACGAAGTCACCAGAAAAGCTGCATGGACATATCTACTCGAGATACCTAAATTTCCATTGGATAACACGACACTTACATCTGGGCAAGTTTTAAGAGAGTTTTTCCACAAAAGGAGAAATTAGAAAGAAGTTGCAGTCCTCATTATATCTTTTGAAAACCACTGTCTGTGACTATTTTGAAAACCTTCCACATTTGCTGGTGACTAACAAGTTATTTTCAAAGCATTTGTATTTTCAAATATGGAGGCTTTCCTAAACCCGTTTGCACTTTGTTTTGTTGTTTTGTATTGTTGTTTTGTTTTTCTTAGATGGCTTTCTGTTCAAAGGGCACACTTAAGATTTATGTTCTTCAAAAATTTTCTATGTATGACTCAAAATGTGGTAGTTGTTGGCAAATGCTCCAGGTGAAACACTGTGACTATCAGTTAGTTTAAGATTTTGTCCTGAATGTGGAGAAAGAGGAACACTCCTCCATTGTTGGTGAGATTGCAAGCTGGTACAACCACTATGGAAAGCAGTCTAGCGATACCTCAGAAAATTGAACATGGTGTTACCTGAGGACCCAGCTATACCCCTCCTGGGTATATACCCAGAAGATATTTCAACATGCAACAGGGCCACATGCTCCCACTATGTTTATAGCGGCCTTATTCATAATAGCCAGAAGCTGGAAAGAACCCAGATGTCCTTCAACAGAAGAATGGATACAGAAAATGTGGTACATTTACACAATGGAGTACTACTCAGCCATTAAAAATAATGGCTCATGAATTCTTAGACAAATGGATGGAGCTAGAAAATATCATCCTGAGTGAGATGACCCAATCACAAAAGAACACACATGGTATGCACTCACTGATAAGCGGATATTAGCCCCAAAACACACAATACCTAAGATGCAACGCATAAACCTCATGAAACTCAAGAAGAAGGAGGAAGACCAAAGTGAGGGTGCTTTTGTCCTTTTTAGAACGAGTATCAAAAGATTCAACCAGAGCTCCCAGGATCTAAACACTCCAGCCTGAGAACAGACAGGGCAAGCTGTCCTCTGAGAGGCTCTAACCAGCAGCTGACTCAGACAGATACAGACATCCAGAGCCAAACAGTGGATGGAGCTTGAGGACTCTTATAGAAGAATAGGTGGAAGGATTGTGGGCCCTAAGGAGATAGGAACTGCACAGGAAGATCAACAGAGTAAACGAACCTGAACCCTTGGAGCTCTCAGAGACTGAATCACCAACCGTGGAGCATACCTAGTCTACACAGATCTACCTCCATGGGCTGAACCTAGGCCTCCCTGCACATATGTTGTAAATGTGCAGCTTTGGTTTTCATGTAGGTCTCAAACATCTGGAGTGGGGGCTATCCCAAAACATGCAGCCTGTATATGGAGTATGGTCTTCAAAAAAAAAAAACAAAACAGTTGTTCAGTTATATCATGGAATATTATTTTTTTATATCTCTTGTATTCAGTCGCAACTACTTCATTGAGAATTTTTGTATGTATATTCATGAGGGATACTGGACTATAATTTATATATTTTTGTTGGTTTACACTTGATTTCACTATTTCAATATTATTTGCTTTGTGAAGGAGCTTATTGTGGTTCTGAATTTTTTAAACATAACTCAAAAAGCATTGCTGTTTGAAGGCTCTATAGAATTCTTGTAATAAGTAAAAAAAAAAAAAACAAAAAACAAAACAAAAAAAAAAAACAAAAAAAATAGTCAGTAACTTTGTATGACAGAAGTAATTAATTGTAGAACAAATTGAATTAGTAACATGTAAATTTGTATAAATTTTACTTCTCACTACAATGATATGGAAATTTATTTTCTGTTTTGTATTAATTATAAATTTAAGTTTTGTGCATATTTGTTTTGTTATCTTAATATACAAAATATATGCAATTTTTTTTTCAAAATATAAATATATAAGTATTATAGACCTCAAAAAAAAAAAAAAAAAAGATTTTGTCCTGAGCTCTGCATTCTTCTGAATTCGTGTGTCTCGTGTTCAGTCCACTATTTTTTCTGTTGAATGTTAGGGGTTTTTTGTCTACACTTTGACTTTGACTTAGACTTTGAACCTAAGTGATTTTATGCCTTTCTTTTATTATTTTCTCTGGTTCTTCTCTAATTGCTTCTACTAGGACACCCAGTACTATGCTAAAATAGAACTGCTAAGAGCAAGCACCCTCTGTTCTCCATCATAGAGGAAGTGACTTAGTTTCACCACTGAACTTAATGTTAACTATGAACATTCTGCGTGTCACATTTATGAGGCTGTTCCCATCCATCCCTGGTTTACTGGTATTTGTAGTTGAATTGAATGATGATCATCTAACTGTGGTATTAAGTTAGCCTCTCCTTCAATTTTGGGATATTTTCACAGGGAGGCGTCCATATTAACAAGATAAGGGTGCGCAAATTCTTAAATTTTGGTGAGGATGCATTTTAAACCACGGCACATGCCTTTCTGATTATTATAGCTTTATACTACAACTTTAAAACTCCAACCATGTCGATATTCCAACTATACTCTATTACAATATATTGTTTTTTCATTTCCCTTTCTATTTGTTCTTTGATAAGTTCATACAATGTGTTTGACTATGCTCACCCCTCCTCAACTCCTTCAGTTCAACCGTTTTCTCTGTCTACCGAACTTTATGTTCCCCCTCTCTCTTTTCTTTTCTTAAAATCCAAGTCTAGTTTTATGTTGTCTATATATTCTTGGATGTGTGGCCTTTCCCAGAGTGTGATCAACTTACCAGGGTCAACATTCTTAAGAAACCTGACTCTCCATCAATCCACAGCTATCAATTGCCAATAGCTCATCAGCTAGAGATGGGACATGTGCCCATTTCCTCTCTCCGCACTGGGAACCAATCTGGCTTAAGCTTGCAAGGTCTTATGCATGCTGACACAATCACTCTGAGTTTATATGTGCCGTTGCCCTGCTGTGTCCAGAACACACAGTCGTCATCTGCCAGTGGCTCTTACACTCTTCCATCCCCTCTTTCTGCAATGACCCTGAGCCTTGAGAGGAGGGGCGTGACATAGATGTCCCATTTCAGACTGAGAATTCCAGTTTTTTATTCTCCGAATCTTGACCAGGTGTAGGTCTGTTTCAATTGCCATCTATTGAAAATAGAAGCTCTGGCAAATTAAAAAGAACATATTTATTTTATGTATATAGATATTTTGACTGCATGCATGTTAATGTACCACATACATGCTTAGTGCCGTTGGAGGTCTGAAGAGTGCCAAGTCCTTGGCACTGGAGTTGCAGATGATTATACAGTTGCAGTGTGGGTGCTTGGAATTGAAGCTAGGTCCCCTGGAAAAGCAGTCAGTACTCTTAAGTGCTGAACCACCTCAAATACTTTATAGTTCAGTTTAGGGTTTTGTTTTATATTCACAGAATAATCTAGCAAGATAGTTATTAGAGTATCAACAAATACTGTTACGTTAATATTCTGACTAATTTTATCTTTTATGGAATTGTAAGTTAGAAGAACAAGAGAAAGCAAGTCAACATTAGAAAGTTGTGTAATTTATAAGTTTTTTTTGATAGAAAACCTATGTACCTAGAAATAGTCATTATGATTTTTATAAAATTGTAGGTCATTAGGATGGATGGGCTTCCCTCCATATTCATGAGCTTTCCAGAAGCTGTGTTAAGATGAAAGCATTAAGCCATAGGTAAGGCTTTACTACTCTATCTAGTTGGACACCCAAGAGTGAAAAACATGGATGACACAGTGGCGAAAGTGAAGGCAGACATTTGTGACAAGCTGTGTCACTGTCACCCTCATATTAACTAACAAGACAGTGCTGAACATAGTTTGTCTGAGCTCAAACTATGATTTAAATGTGATTGTAAACAATGAATATTTTTAATTTTTGAGGCAGTGTTTTACACAGCTCAGCTTGGTCCTCATGTTGATACACACACACACACACACACACACACACACACACATATGAGACAAGGATGACCTATAATTTCTGATCCTCCTGCCTCAACCTCCCAGGTGCTGGGACTACAGGAGGGTACCACTATATAGACTATGTGGCACTGAGAATTGACACCAGGGCTCCCTGCGTGCTAGGTAAGCACTCTGCCGCCTAAGCTACATGTTAGTCCTCTGGCTACTTTTCAGTTCGTATGTTCTTTTCACTGTAGTCTAATGTCCACCTGTGATGCTGAGAAGATGAGAAGTTGGACCCATGTTGCTTCCTTTTCGGAGTGAAGGTGCCTTCTTTTTCACTGAAATTGTCTTCGTTGGCAAAACTCGATAGACGTGGGTAAGTTGTTTCACACACTGCAGAATCTTTCTTTCCTCTCAAAATAGAACCTTTTCTTCCTGTCACGTGCTGATCCAGTCTGCAGTCTTCCCTAAGCCTCTCTCACTCACCCAGAATTCCTAATTGAGGTAGCAGGCAGTCAGGGGCCTTTAACTTCACCTTGCCAGATGATGGCAGTAGAGCACCACGCAAGCACACGGGTGAACCAGGGTCAGGGCGCAGAATGTGCGTTACAGTCCGGAGAGCCACGGATAGCCAGAATATGCTCAAAAGGAGCATCTTTTTAGAACGGGATGCTTCGCTCTGTAGGCCTAAAAACCTTGATACTATCTGGGTATCTCTGACAAAGTTGATTTTCAGAAGGGATTTTAGGATCTCTTCAAACAAAGACAAAATAGAAAACCTACTGGCTCTGGATTAGCACAAGCGTCAGGTGGGACATTCCATGCTTCTAGAAGCAGGTAAAGGGAAAATCCAGCTACTGCCTTCAAATAATAGCTTCTATATTCAGCTCATTGCATTTTCCTGTTTCGGAGAGTTTCCACTTCCTTAATGCACTCAATGAGAATTCAGAAAACAGGAGAATTTAGAAGCATTGTACTGGTGTCACAGTCAAGCCAGGGTTTAGCTGCGATATTAAGAAAGACAGACCAGCCATTCCAAAAGAAGACTTTATTCCCATGGCCCTTCCTTGGGTTGGTCCCTCTTTCTTTGGTTGCTTCTGCCTTCTAAAGTACAGCCATACTAGTGGGCTCCATTTAAGTTCAGAATGTAGCCTTATGGAGAGCTACTCGCCGCAGTGGAGAACCTGGATTCTGTGCGGTTCCCTTTCTAGCTGTGTGACTTCAGCCTCGGGACTTAAGTCCTTAGGCATGCTTCATATTTCTTTGAAAGGTTGCAAACAGTATATGTTTTAGAGGCTAACCGAAAATATTAGAGCATAAAAATATACAAATAGATTATAGTAATGAAATTAGCATTATGGAATTTTCCTGGTCAATAATATATATATTAATATATATTTAATATTATTTAATTAATTGATTAATAATATTTAATATATTATATATTATTTGTTAACTGTCATATTGCACATGGGTATTTAAAGTCCACAAAAAACAAATAAACAAACAAACAACAAAACTTCATAAATTTTTCTCATTAATGAAATACAAATAAAATAGGAATGGGGAGAGACAAGCTAACAGACTATTTTGTTTAACTCCCTCACTGGTGACTGGAGGTTCAGAGCAAGGACACAGCGTTCTGGTCTGTAGGACAGGAAAGGCATTTGCCATCCCTTCTTCTGGCTGGAATTGGGTGTGTTAATCCGAAGGAAGCTTCACAGCCTCCACCTACAGACCACTGCCTGAGATTTCACCTTTGGAGCGTCCAGTGATTAAAGCTTTAGGACAGGGAGGTGCTTGGAAGAATGTGTGGGTGTGAAGAGGGGTGTGAAGAAGGAGCATACCTAGTCTACACAGATTACCTCCATGGGCTGGACCTAGGCCTCCCTGCACATATGTTGTAAATGTGCAGCTTGGTTTTCATGCAGGTCTCAAACTCTGGAGTGGGCCTATCCAAAACATGCAGCCTGTATATGGAGTATGGTCTTCTAGCTGGGTGCCTCATCTGGCTCAATGGGAGAGGAAGCACCTAGCCTTCAGAGACTTAAATGGCAGGGTGGGATACAGGAGGAGGGGTATCGAACAAGAGATGGAAAGGATTGTGGGAGGGTGACTGGGACGGGTTATAAAGTGAATTAGCAAAAATAAATAAAAAAGAAAAAAAAAAAAAAAGAAGGTGTGAACAGCCTTAGGAAATGCACGTCTAATCCTTCTAGTCCCCACTGTTACCACAGTAAGCAGCAGAGGAGTCACTGGCAGTCCAGATATTCTCCTCCTCCTCCTCCACTTCCTCCACTTCTTCCTCTTCTTCCCCCCCCCCCACTTCTCTCCCCCTCTTCCCTCTGTGTCTCCTGCTTTGGCCAAAGAACATAAACATATGCAAATTGATAATAAAATGGCCAAATTGTCTTAAAACAAACCACAGACACATTGACTGCTTCTTAACTACCATTCTGAAGGAGGGGTTGCATTTTTCCTATTAATGCTATGCTTTTTTTTCTGCCAACTGGGAATAACAGTGGGATAGGGGTAAGGGCAGCAACAGACTTCCACTGTTTGTCTCTGACCTGCTTTGCAGCCTGGGAGAGAGCATACTTTCAGACTTCTGCTTTGCTGTAAATTCATTATAAAGAGAGAATTTGAGTCGAACGGAACAGAGAATTTATCCTGCAGGGAGTCAACACCTTGCCCAACAGTAACTAGTCCGCACAGTCTGCTGGCTTGAAAGGCTCTCCCATACATTCACGAATTCAGATCATTATGAAAAGTTGCAAAATTACAAAATTATCTGTGTGTTTTCAGTGGATGTCTTAATAAGGACATAGGAAAGCTTTGGAGCTTTCACAAAAACTCTGAAAACCCATCAAGTTTTTCTGTTATTAATCCGTTCTGTTTCCAAAAAAATTCAATCTTGAGCTGGGCAGTGGTGGTGCACGCCTTTAATCCCAGCACTTGAGGAGAGGCAGGTGATTTCTGAGTTCAAGGCCAGCCTGGTCTACAGAGTGAGTTCCAGGACAGCCAGGGCTATACAGAGAAACCCTGTCTTGAAAAAAAAAACAAAAAATTAATCTTGATAGTGCCCAAGGTTTTTGTGTGCAAGTAGCACCAGTGAAATGGCTCAGTAATTAAAATCCTTGCTGTATAGGCAGGAAGACCTGAGCTCAATGCCCAGAACCCACTAAGGATGGAAGGAGAGGGCTGGACCAACTCCACAAGCCTGTACTCTGACCTTCACACATGTGCTGTGGTGTGGACAGCCAGCTCCTTCTCCAGCACCATGTCTGCCTGCATGTCACCATGGTTCCCATCATGATGATAGTGAACTGTAAACCAGCTCCAATGAAATGTTTTCCTTTATAAGAGTTGCCTTGGTCGTGGTGTTTCTTTAAAGCAATAAAACCCTAAGACAATGACTTTAATCAATATTCAATAAATACCTCTTCTGTATATCTAAAGAACAACGTAAAAAATGTTTGAGTGATATGACCTTTTGGCTATTTAATTTCATACACTATTTTTAAAGGGACCCGACCTATTTAGGACGACCAAGTCCTCTGGTGATGATATGGGCTTCAAAAGTGTCTCATTGGGGAATCAGCCCTTCATCCATGGATTTCCATGATTTTGACTAAGTATAAATCACTCCACTGTCCTGTGACTACATTGCTTACACATAAAACAAGTAGTAAGTACCAACCCTGGAGCTGATGAGACTACAAGACTTTATTTTTTTTTAAAGATTCCTAAGCATGCTTACACATGTGACCAATAATCTTGAACTCAAGAGATAGGTATCTACACAAAATAATTGTTCCCATGTTCTTAGAGGGTCAATTTTATGTTGAAATTATTCTGTGTTAGGATAAAAACTAAAGTATAGAGGAAAATGTACAGCTTAGAGATAGATGCTGTGCAAGTTATACTAGGGTGTGTGTGTGTGTGAAAACTCATGTGTGTGCAGTAAGTAGAGAGGCAGATATAACTGCATTCCCAACAAGCAGCAACGCCTCCGTGATTTCTTTCCTTAACCCTTTCCCTAAGAACTCGGGAATTTAAGAATTCACACCCTACATTAGACTCATGTTTCATTCCTAAGATCTCTCTGGCTTTGACAGTCAAAATGAGAACTGTAACTGGCCTCCTCAATTCAGTACTGAATATAAGGAATATTTGCTAATAGATAGGTGGTTTATTGTAATTATTTGTAATTTTTAAAGATAAATGCAGCAAGAACAAATAAAATTTGAGCGTACAACATTTCTCTAATAATCAGGAAACTCCTCTCCAGGGAGAGGTTTGAGATAATATACTTTAACAAGTTCTTCTGTTTCTTTCCCTCCCTGACCCACCAAACCTTTTGCACAGCTTGCTGAAGGACCAACACAGAGCAGGGGAACTTGAGGCTTGCTGGATAGGTAGCACCATGACTTAAAAGCAATCTTCAGCACATGCACTGCAATCAGAGAATAAACTATTATTCACTGTGTTTACTCTACAACCAATTATATCAGCAGCAAATATTGAAAGTGCTTTGTAAAAATCCTAGAAGACTGGGCTGACTTGTTAACCTACGTGACAATGCAATTAAAGTGTCCCCCTTCCTCCCTCCCCAGACAATTTACAACAAAACAGTCTCTTGTGTCTTAGTGAATTATCAACATTATTAAAATGTTCTCAAACAATCAAGTATGTCAAAGAGAGGCATTTAAGAAAAAGGAACTGTCACATCTAGAGTTATATTATTATACCTCTCTCATTTCTTAGTTATCTTTTTACTAAGAATTCTGATATTCTCAAACTAAAAGAAGCACATATTTTATTCATCTCACTCTGAAATATGTTGTAGATAGTGCTAAAGGGTAAACTAAGGAAGCTGGCTTCCTAGGAATCTACTTTTGTAAGACTCTAGCGAGCAGAGCCTTAGTTTACCGGAGACCCCCTGAGTGAACTACACAGAGATGAGAGATCGTTGCAAATGCAAGAGGAATTTTTAATGTTCCAGCATGCTGGGGCCACCCTGCACCCCAAAAGGAGAGGTGACCCTGTGCTGCTCATTCAATGAGCTTTTATACAGTCCTTAGGGCAGCAGCCATTAGACACAATGTGATTGGCAGAACAATGTGACTTTTAAAACTGATTGGTCTTCAGGGAATGAGGTGTCTGTAGGTAGCAAGGGTTGGTTCGTCCTGAGGAATGTGTCTACAGTGCTCTGGGCCTTCCCCACCCATAGGTGGCTTCCCTTCCATGTGGTCTGAGGAATGTTAATCAGCCTCTCCTTTCCTCCTCTGACTGTTAATCCAGCAAGTGTCCTCTGACCAAGGAATGTTAATTAGCCTTGTCCCATGGGGGGACAAGTGTTCCAAAGTTCCTCTTTACTTTGTCCAAATCTCTGCCCTTGATCAGAAGGTCCTTACCATTCTTTCATACTTCTAAACTACTTCAGATAAGGATGACAAGAAATGACATGGCATTTGCATGCTTTGGGGAAGGGTACTAAACTGTACCTTCCTTGGATTTTGGTGGCCTTGCTCTTTAAGGACAGAAGCCTCAGCTTCATTAAGTCCTATCTTAACAAGTCCCCATCTTAACAAGCCAGGTTTCTACATTTCTGCTTTGCTCATAATGGATGCTGACATTATTATGTCTCATGTGTATTTAAGGTACGGGGGGGGGGGACAGTTTATAAATGTGAGATCTGTCACTTTGTATTTCAAACTTCTCCTGAAATTTTTAGTTTAGTATATGAATATTTTTAAAAGAATGACTAATATATATTCTACTAGTAAATTACTCTCTTGGAGAAGATTTTGGGATTTCTGGTAGGAATCAATCAGCAGAGTGAGTCATACACACATAGATGTGGTTTATTTGTGTAAGGGACTTTCGCACCCCAGTTTTCATTCTGTCAAGAAGCCTCCAACATAATCATTTAACCATGGCTGCTTTCAATCATCCTACAAGTCAATGATGCCCTACTTGTTAGCATTGTCTAAACTCCACCTCCACAGTTACCTGGCAACTAGCCAGGTATGCTCCTCCCTGCAGCTACCTGGCAACAGCCAGGTAGCCCTGCCCACTATTATAAAAGCGGATGTCTGGCCCCTCCTCTCTCTCTTGCCCCTGTGACCCGAGCACCTGCAGATTTATCCGACCCTCTCCCCTTCCCTTCCCCCTCTCCAGTGTCATGGCTGGTCTCTCTCTCTCTCTCTCTCTCTCTCTCTCTCTCTCTCTCTCTCTCTCTCTCTCCCTAAATAAACTCCTCTTCGTGGAACCCTCTGCCCTGGCATCTTCTGTTCCAAGGTCCTGCGCGTTAAATATCAACACTACTGTTCCCTAAAACTATGAAAGAACTTCAACTTGGCATCTGCGGGTCACTAAACTCATCACTAAGTGATGGGTCTGTGAAATGTGTTGCAAAGCAAACATGAGAAAAATAAGTGGATTGGGGTCGGGGTGGGAGAACACTGATAGTTAGGAAACATTATGTAAATACCAGCTAACTTGGCACAAATTCCCTGGCTGGACAGTTTGGATCTGGCTGAGATAGGCATCAAATGAAGGAAGTTAATGTACATTCATCAACTTCACTCATCACATTACCAGTAATGTGACATTCATTCAAAAATGGCCCTGAGGCGAACAGCTGTTGGCTACCCATCACGTCTATGGGCGTGGTTGTTGGGTCTGCTCCTTTAAGTCACAAACAGTCAGCAGTCTTAACAAAACCAAGCCAATCCTTGGCCAACAGCTGACAGATCCCCTGCTGGGAAGATTTAACTTTTCAAATGGTGTTGGGGGTAGGGTAAACTCAAGACAAAAGAGATTAGGCAGCCTCCCCTTCAGCTTGACACTAAATCACTGAAGGAACTGATGGCAGAGAAATTTTGTACTTAATTCCGTTCTCTGCAGTCTGCAGTCTGGACTGAGTTATCGTCAGTCTCACAAGGCTTTTTTTTTTTTTTTTTTTTTTTGAGCCATAAACCCTGTAGGTAGACTGTTAGGTCTCAAAGAAAGACAGGACGAGTCTTAGTACCTGTGGCTCCTGCCAGTACTCCTCACCCTGCTTCCCACCCTAATGGTCTGCAGTGAGGGGCTGGCCTGGGCTACTGATTACCTCCCCCAGCCTCATTTCCCTAGATAATCTCAGCCATTAGGCTACACCCTCTTGGCCGCTTGGCCTCTTGGCGCCTAGTTGTCTCTGTTGGCTTACAGGCTTTTGCGCTGGGCTCCTGACAGGAACCAGCAGGAGCTTACCCGCCCTGCCTGGTGCAAGCCAGGTACAGCATATGAAAAGGACTACTGGCCTCTCTCCCTCCTTCCCCTCTCTCCCTCTCTGTCCTTCTTTCTGTCCTCTCCCTCCTCTCCCTCTCTGTCCTTCTTTCTGTCCTCTCCCTGCCCCTCTCTGTCCTTCTTTCTGTCCTCCCCCTCTCTCCCTCTGTCCTTCTTTCTGTCCTCTTTTCCCTCTTCTCTGCACTCGTGGCTCTGCTCCCTTCTGTCTGCCTCTACCCCTCTCCAGATCCTCATTTCCCTTCTGTCCCCCAATAAACCTCCCTTACACCAGGTCTGTCACATGGCATGATTTCTTAAGTACCTTGACATGGGCCTGCTAGATACCCCCACCCATTGCCATTGCCGCATCACTTTTCATAACAGGTTCCCCTCCTGGATCTCTATTGGCCTGCTTGCTATGCCCCCACCCTCAGTTCAGTTTGCAGGACATACTCAGCCTGGACCCTTCCAGATGCCCTGGCTGTTCTCTCCATCCTATCTACAATAAACCTTGTCAATAATACCTTGTGTTGTTTAAAAAAAAGAAAAACGGCGGCGGAGGGTTCCAGGAGGAGAAGTTTATTTAGGGCAGAGGATAGAGCAGAGAAAGGTGGAGGTAGTGGCCCGCCATGACCACGCAGGAGGGGAGGGGAGAGGGAGATACGACGTGCAGGCGCGGGGTCTCAGGAGCAAGAGAGCAAGAGAAGAGAGGAGGGGCCAGACAGCCCCTCTTATAATAGTGGGCAGGGCTACCTGGCCGTCCTCCCAGGTAGCTTTGGGGAGGAGCATACCTAGCTGTTGCTAGTAACTGTGGAGGTGGAGTTTAACAGAATGCTAACACCTTGGAATGGTTGTGTCCCCATTTTTCACTCAGAGACCATATATATATACTAGAGCACCAGCCCATCCAGGGAGGTGTTGTTAAAGGTCTTGTGGTTTCCTCTTGTAAGTTCACTCTCACCCAGAGGCAGGAGCCATCTCGCAGAGGCTCACACAGGTGAATAAAGATCTTGTCCTTCCTAGGAATTCTGCCTCAGCAAATAAGCTTCACTGTCTAACCTGTGGCCCACATTGCAGCAGCTGCTGTATTTCCTTTGTATAGCAGTGGGATGCCTTAAAAGTATCATGGCACAAAATTGCCTTCTTTGCCAACAAGAAAAGAATTTTGACCAGTTTCTTGAACAATATTTACATTTTAAGTTATTGTGTTCATGTCTCATAATAAAAATGATTTACATGTGAAGATTAAAATTTGCTCTTTCCCATGGCTACTGTAGATTGCCTTGTGCATGTCGAGACTTCAAACTGTAGCCTTTCAGATAATGTCATTACTTGAATACACTCCTAACCATAAAGAGGATAGACAGTTTTAGGATCTTCAGCAATTCACAAAGTCCTGCAATATGTCATGTCTTAGGGTTTTCATTACTATGAAGAGAACCATGACCAAGGCAACTCTTATAAAGGACAGCATTTAACTGTGGCTGGCTTACAATTTTAGAGGTTTAGTCCATTATTGTCGTGGAGGGAAGCATGACAGCACCCAGGCAGATATGGTACTGGAGGAGCCAGGAGTTCTACAGCTTCATCTGCTGGCAGCAAGGAGGAAACTGTCCTCTGAAGGCAGACAGGAGGAGGCTATATGATTCCACACCTGTGAGGAGCTTGACCTCAAAGCCCGCCTACACAAGACACAAGGACACACCTACTCCAATAAGTTCACGCCTCCTCACAGTGCCACTTTCTATGGCCAAGCATTGAACACATGAATCTTCAGGGGCCAAACCTATTCAAACCACCACAGTCAGTGAACACACAGTATTTACATTGTGCTAACATGGTGTCAGAACAATCCAGAAAACTGAAAGGTCTTCGGAAACCTGCAACTGTTCAGAAGCCCGTTTCTCAGATATGTAGATGTGAAGAAATTCAGTCAAGTGCAGTCATGTGCAGCTTGGCCTGCCTGTGCCTGTCTGTTCCTCCGGGATACCATACTTGTTCCCAGGACTAGGCAGTCAGCTCTGTATTTTCATCTTTTTTCCCCCATCTCTTCAACAGGCTGCAAAGCAATCCCTTGAGGTGAGGACCATATTCTTGTTATTTGAATATTCACAGTACCACACAAATTTAAGCTCAGTGCTATATGTAAGAGGATTTTAATGTTTATTGAAGAGAGAGAGAGAAAACCATCCACTAAACATCCAAAAAACAGTCTGCAATTTCATCATAATGCTTCAAGACAATAGAAAAGTATTTCATCTAAATGTTCATTCTCACTACAGTGTAACATTCTTCCTCTGGTAACTAGGCTAGTAGTCTTGGCCAGGTAGCTATGGCAACTAATTGAACAGAATAAAACCAGAAGCAGCTAGGTTACTGGTAATTACAATGGAACTGTTGTCAGTCCTAGTAGAAGAGGCCTCAAAGGACCCTCACCTGAGACTCATTACTCTCTCTTGTTCTCTCCCAGCTGCAGATAATGTTAATCCCACTGACAGAGAGTAAAGACCATTACCCAAATTCCTTGGTCAAATTACACAAATTTTATTTTCTGCCAGACAGGATTATCTCTCTAAAGTGAAGTTTAAGAAAATAGATTGAATACAGAAGAAGGTGGGAGTTTATATCAGTCCCCAAACTGTCAGGCTAGGGTCTTTTTTCAAGGGTTGGGGGATTTCTAGTGGAATTTGGTTATGTAAGAAGTTGGCTGAACACTTCAAAATTATTTGGCTGGGTAAAGCTCAGGGTATAGGGTGTGGAACATGTTAAAATCCAGAAAATGGATCAAGATCTGATCAAATTTAAGGTTTTTGGAAAACAGAAATGAACTTATTTTGATCATGTAAAGTCTGGATATAAGGAAGACAAGATTTTTAAAATTAAGGTTTAGGGGAATTATAAATGTGGGGATTTGGTCTGCAAAATAGGTGGGGTTACAGGAGCAGAGCATAAGCTTAATAAGTTAGTCATAATGATCTCCTGAAACAAAGACAGGATTGCAAGGTAGTCATAGCAACAGATGCTGAAACGAGGTAGTCAGAGCTGGTCAAAATAACCTTTTGAAACAAAGGCTTGATTGCAGTTTCTTGGAACAAGCAGTACAGATAGGTGAGGCAAGTCCAATCCTTGAGAAACAGATTTAATCAGAAACAGGAAGGAACTTAGTTTCTTTTTATTCTAAGGTGGCTTTGAAGCCTGAGATGGAGACATGGAGACCGGCTGGTTTATTACAGAATCAGTGTGGATGCATTCTGAAGCAAGAGGGAAAGACAAACAAATAAAAAGTAAATCCTTCCCTCACATTCTTTGCCACCTGCTGCTGCTAGAAGGTGCTGACCACATTTAGGGAGTTTTTCCCTTTGATTAAGGCAGTTGAGAGAACACACCATAGATGGTCTAGCCTGATGTACTTGATTCCTTAGTTGAAATGTCCTTCTCAGGTGTCTCTAAATTTTTTCAAATTGACATTTAAAATCAACTATCTTACATGTGTTGAAAACCAAGATATTTGGGTAGTCAGTCTCACATGCTTTTTAGACATTCTGTCTTTATTATTCTGTGGGGAAATGCAAAGACACAGCAATGGCTGGCATACATACTTCAAAGAAGAGTTTACTTTCTCATACATAACTTTACTTCATATTTCCCACAAAAATAAGAGGACATGTGTTGTGATTAACACTTAAACAACTGTTCATAAGCACCCTTGCTACATTACAGAGTTCAGCATTTATGATAATTCCACTTCAGGGGCAAGTATGACATGTGGTAATGCCCTTCTGAAAAAGATTAAAATATTAAAAAAAAATCCCATCTTCAAAGAGCCACATAAACTATCTGTGATGAATAATCTTGGTTGTCAACTTGACTGCATTTGGAATTAACTGAAATCTAAATTACTTGGCACTCCTGTGAGGGATTTTCTTAATCAGACTATTGGAAACAGGAAGACCAACCTTAACTATGGGCTTTCTGGTTGTGTCTCATGAAAGCACATAGAGAAAAGAAGTTTTGCCTCTCTCTCACTGTCAAGTTTGTCTATCCTGTTGCTATGGCCAGTATTAAACCTAACATCAGGATTCAAGTATAACCTGAAAACCATCAGTTCTCTAGGAATACTCTATGATTCCACATCAAATTGGAACTGCTAAGACACCAGCTTTGTGTATTGAACAATTACCATGTTCTTGGCCTTCTTCTTTTAAGATAAGCATTGTTGGACTGCCAGCCCACAGCCTGGCACTTAACCCACCCCTAATATCCTTTAGTGTAGTGGTTCTCAAGCTTCCTAATGCTGTAACTCATGTTTTTTTTCTACTTCATAACTAATTTTGCTTTGGATGATCTGTGTCTTAGGTGACCCCTGTGAAGGAGTCACTCAACACTAAAGGGCTGAGACCCACAGGCTGAAAACTGCTGTTCTAACGGGAGATAGACATCTGGGAGCCATGACTCCTGGTAGCTGGACCACTGCCTTTCTAAAATCTGTACCATTTCCTCCATGACCTCTTCTGCAGGGCTCAGCGGCTGCCTCATCAAGATCATCAGCTTAGGAAGCTTCATGAAGGAAGGATTTGTTCCAAGATCTCTCTGCCGCATTCTGATACCAAACTAAATTTGTGGGTGGGTGGGTTTGACCATTTATTTTAAGGTGCCTATGTATGAATTTTGCTTATCTTGGGTCCTTAGGCCCTGTATTATTGTTATCAAACTTGTTCTAAATGTCCTCATTCTGCTGTCTTCTCCAGACTGCCTACTCCTCCCCAGTCTGTACTGCTGCTCTCCACACGGGCTCTGCCCTACTCAAACCATTCTATCCTCTGCTTCTGCAGACTCCACTCCTGTTCTCTAGACTCTCTCCAATTCTGTTACTGAAATACCCACCTACATAGAGAGGGGCTTAAAATCAAGGCTGTGATTTGGTGCCATCTATGCCATTTTCTCTCTCCACAGAAATCACACCAACATCTCCGTGTTTCAAGTTCTGTATCAGGACAACCATCTCCCTGGAGGATAAACGTGGTTGAAGAACTAGAGTGTTATTTATTTTGATTGTTTTCTTAGATTCCTTAATACCCTGAGATACCTTGTGCTTTTTTGATCTTCTCTACAGGAAATAAAATGAACACTTAGACATAAGAAGGAAGAAAAGACATAGGAGGGAAATCTGAAAAGTCAGTGTAAAAAAAGATAATAGTCAATGATAAATTACAAACAAAATAAAAATAAAATGAAAGATTCTATTGATTCTGCTTGTGCCGGGGCTTGAGGGAAAATCAAACTGAGAAACCAATTTAAAACACCATCACTTAACTGGGCGTCGTGGTACATACTTTAAATCCTAGCACTTGAAAAGCACTGCAAGTTCATTCCCTTAAAAATTTATCCACCCTGGAATGGATCTCCATAAGTTCAAGGTTATCCTGAACTATATAGTGAATTCCAGGCCACCAAGGATTCCACAGTGAGACCCTATCTCAAAATTAAAATAGTTTATCTACTCTGAATGCTTTTGCTAACACAAAGAGGCATAAAGGAAGCACAGGGAGGATGCAACATCTTATCAGAGAAGTCTGTCTGTCAGGTATATATATATATTTTTTAAGATGCAGCTTCTTACAGCCCTTGGCATCTGTGTGGACTGAGAAGAACAGGGAACAGCACTGTCTGTTAGCATCCCTGGCCTCGTAGGCCTTTTCACTCTGTGGCAAACTGAAATTAAACCCTTCCTTTATGTAAATTATTTTCCATCATGTCTTGTGCTGATGAACAAAAGCAAAAGGAAAGAGCTTGAGATGTGGCTTACAGACGAATCCTACGAATCCTGACCTCGCTCCCGAATGCCGATAAAATTATTAATTGTAACTAAGAAAGCTGACAGTGGCGCACGCCTGCAATTCCAAAATTGGGGCATCAGTACAGGAGGCTCAGGAGTTCAAGGCCAGTTCCTTCTGCATAATGAGTTGGAAGCCAGCTTGTGCTACACCGTACTCCTTCTCAAAGAAAGGAAAAAAGAAAGAGAGAGAGAGAGGGAGGGAGGAAGGAAGGGAGAGAGGGAAGGAAAGGAGGAAGGAACGAAAGAAACTTTATGAATTCATGATTACTATGGTTTTAAACCAACAATTCCAACTCTAGATTATTTTGGAGGCCTATATGTATACATGGTATGCACATATGTGTGCAGATACATGTGCACATGTATGCGTGGTGCATGTGCATGTTGATATTGGTGTCATCTTCTGTCACTCTTCACCTTATATATTGAGAGACAATTGAACCCAGGGCTTGCTAATCAATTAGTCTAGCCAGCCAGCTTGCCCTGGGAAACCCTCTGTGCTGCTGTGTGTGGGGGATTACAGGATCACCACACCTGCCAAGCCTTTCTGACCATCCAAATTCTGGCCCTCACACCTGCAGGGCTTGATCCCTTAAGCCATCTCTCTCCAGCTTATATCTAGATCACTTAAATGACTTTTAATATCTTTCCAGTACATCCTCTGCCACTCCATTCTGTCAGAATTTAGGAATGGAATGTAAGGCTTCCCTCAAATATTTGCTCTTCCTGTGGTCTAACCATTAGAATATAAATATACTAAACTGAACACTCTTCTTATAGTTCACTTACTTAGTTTCCTTCTCTTCCTAAAGTAGAATATAAGCGGTGTCTTATTAATTCCTTTCTCTTATTATTCCATACATCTACAAAAAAGAGTGAGACCATATCTAGTGATAGTGGTAGTTTGTAGTTTTGCCTATAGCCATCAGGCCCTAGTATACGTCCACACTAACTGGCCACAGTCAGATCTTGCAAAAAAGGTCTCTGAATTGTCCTGTCTTTGAAAGTGTCACACTCCAGTTCCCTTGCTGTCAAGAACCCCATTTCATATGGTGCAAGACACCTAGCAGAGTGAGTCAGACTCACTCTTTCATGGAGGTTGGTTCAGGAGGCAGCTACCTGTTGAGTCAGGACAGTGAGACACCTGTGGACCCTTAGCTACAACAATGTACAAGTACCTGATCCCTGGAGCATTACAGTTCAGACAGTGGCTTTTCACACCCAATAGGGGCCCTGGGGAATGAGGAGAACTCCTGCTAAAGCCTGTCTGCTACTCGGAGTTCCTCTTAGTTATGGAGACTGTAAGTCTGTGAGAGCTTGGAGCCTTGCCAGCAGCCAGGGTCCCCAGTGTGCACACTGATGGGCTTTACTGGAACATCCCCCTTCCCCACCCATTCTCCCCTATGTGAGTCTCACACTCTCCTGGCAGTTCTCTGACTCTTCAAGGATTTTCCTTGTCCCCTGCTGGTTTCCAATGCTCTGCCTTAGACAGTTGACACAGTGCAGTTTACATCTTTTGCTTGGCCTTTTCTTTCTAGACAAAGTCAGTACTGGGGGTCTCTATTCAGCCACCTTGAAATACCCCCAGATTACTACTTCAACTCATATCTTCTTAGCCTTGCAATAAAAGTGACACCCCAGGAAGATGTTACATAAGTAATCCTCTCTTTCCCACCCTCCCCACTCAGGAGTAGGATTACACCTACCCCAGCAGGACAAATGCAAAGTAATATGGTCCTTGGAGGTAGTCAGAAAAACCACGGGAGATAGCTCTGCTTGGGCTCCTAAGATGTCAAAGGATAGCCCGGACCACAGTAGCTGCTGGACTTTGCGCACCTGTCCATCTGCCTGCCTTCTACCTTGTCTGCTAGCAGCACTTCATGTTGGCATCCCACTGTGTCGCAGAGCTCTTGGGAACTCTCAACGGGTCCTCCACCACTGGCTTTCAGTCAATTCCTGTTTCTTTTAAAAATTTTTAAAATTTGCTTATTTTTAATTAAAATATGATTAGATCATTTTAGCCTTTCTCTAACCTCTCCTAGGTCTCACCCTCAATTCATGGCCTCTTTTTAATTATTATTGTTAAATGCATACATATGGGACTTTTTGTATATGTAAATGCATACACAAATACATAAATATAACCTGCGGAATCCACTTAGTGTTGTTTGTATATATGTGTTAGGGCTGACCATTTGGATAACCAGTTAGGGAGATAATCTCTGGGAAAGACTAACTCTCCCTTTCATTACCTGAGCTCTTTATCTAGGGATAGCACCCCCCCCATTAGATTGCCTCCATGATGTTAGCATGTCAATTTACTTTTTCTGATCTTTTGAGAAGTTCATACAACATATTTTGATCATATTCATTCCTCCCCCAATTCCTCCCAGGTGCACCCTCCTCCCAGGTCCACCACTTCCTCCTTAACAGCCTCTACTTCAAGTTCTCTTTTGTCCCCACTTCTAGAAGACACTATCTTGATGTCCTGGCTGGCCCTTCTCAACCTTTCCTCTCCCTCTTCCGTGATGTTCCCCGAGTCTTAGTTGTAGGGGTCACATTGTAGATATATCATTTTGGGGTGGACACCCCACAGCCAGTTGTTCTCTGCATTGTGACCAGTTGCAGCTTTCTGCCATGGTCTCTGTCTGCTGCAAATGTTCCTTTTTAAATTTAAAAGATAGCATACGAAGAGATGAAGGATGTGGAATTCTCCAGAGGAGGAAGGGACCTTTTGCACTGGCTCTCTCTTTACCTTCCCTTGCATACAGGAAATTGATACAGAAAAGATTAAGACACCCCCAGAATTCCTTAGCTAGCACTCCAGGGGATAGAGCCTGGATGCTAGCCTGTTTTTTCTGGAAGGACAACCCAGACGCTGCTCCTCCCACTCTGGTACTATCTGGGAGGCCACACTTCCCTGGACTTTGGGAGATAGTCTGGTTCGGGTTTCACATCATGTATCAGAAGCTCCTTATCAACAGGCCCAGGATCCAGCACATTCTCTGGCTCAGCCTTTCCTTGCTACTACTCCAGCATGCCACAGCCTTGGTTCTGGGTGACCCAGGTTCTACTGCTTGTAACCATCAGCACAGGTGAGTCAAAGATAAAGTTAGTGGATATCCTGTCTCCATATCTGGATGTATGCATTAGTGTAGGGGAGGGATACAGCCCCATTCTGTACTGACTGATTTCTGGTAAACTGTGTGCATTCCTGTCTGAAGCTGTAAAGCTCATGTTCAAAAAGGCATGCTGGCAACAAGTGTAAGGGCTGGATAAGAGGTAGCCATGGCCTTCAGGGCTACTGGGGTGGTACTCCAAGCAAGGAATGGATGGGAAAGGGCAGCATAGAACATTTCTTCTGGATTTCTCTAATGTGCACTATATTCCTAGTCTACAGGGATCCTTTGTCCCTCAGACACGGGCTTCCTCCTTCCTTTCCAGGTCCCTAGGTACTGGGTGCCCCCACAATACCCATTCCCCTGACCCCCAACCTGAAAAAGAAAGGCATTTCCTTTTGTTCTGCACCTTCCCTGGGGGCTTGAGTCACAGTTGATCTTTTAAGGTTAAAATTTCCTTGGGGATTGTCTAATGCAGGAAAACATCTTATACATGCTAATACTCAGGTGAAAGGAGTCACTCATGCCCTCAAGATCCTAGAAGAGGGCATACATGAGCCAAGTCTATCTGTCCCTGAAGTCTGTCACCTCCGTCTGGGTTCAGGAGCTTCCTAGGCACTGTGGGGTTTTGTCGAGAGCTTTGATGGTAAAGTCCAGCCACCCATTCTTGACTTCCCATCCAAGAGGAGGCTATAAACTACCTTAGTGGTAGCTCAAATTCCTTCCTAGGGAATTCCTTCTCAGAAGCAGTAATCTAACTACTTTTTTAGAAATTCCCAAGGACAAACTGAGGCACAATTCTACTAATGGTCCTTCTGAAGAATTGATGTTTATTGGGCTTCCTTACAGAGCATAGGTGAGAGGTTACCTATGGGGTGTGTGTAGTCCTCTTCAATAGACCCCACCTGGAAGGCCTAACTCAGCAGAGATGAGGGCTTCCCTACAGCTACATAGATGGAGTCCTCTTCACCAGTCTTCCCTGGTCTGCATACTCTAGCCCTCCCCAAGAACACAAGCAATTAAGGCAGAGTTGCACATAACAGGTGCTACAGAGAGAGTGGATCCTCAGGTTAGGGTCTTATGCCCTCACCACCCCTCCTTAAGGTGATGTAATCAGCCAACAAGCCTGCTGGCATAAGCCTTTTGCAAAGGAAGAACAGCTAAACTCCCCAAGATGGTGGTTGCTTGGCTCGGAGGACAGTCACTCACAACAGAGGTTGTAACAGGAGAGGGCACACTTCAGAGTTCCTGAACTACAGAGTGCATGGCCTGGAGTCTGATATACCTTACATCCTGCCGTGCAACCTTCGCACTGAGGAGGTCTGGGTGGCTTTCTGCTATTCAATCCCTCTGGCCTTAGCTCTGTCACATGTAAAATGAGAGGACTGACAAGCCATGCTATGAGATGTCAATTTAGGTCTTCCTGGTGCTGACTGCAAGTCTTTAAGCTCCTAGAAATTCTAGAAGTGGCCTGCCAGGTGGAGGTGGTGCAGGACCATTGTGACTTCTTCAGTATCAGGTTCCCAGGGTCCTGGGCCTCTCAGGTGACACCGTCCCTGACTGCATGAATTCTGAACTTTTCCCCTTTCTTTATCTAATGGCACTGTGTCCAGAACAGGCATCTCTAGCACTGTTACTATGATTCATGTCTTCAGCAGAGACATCTGTGACTCCAGTTTCTGATGCAGTAACTTGTTTATAGCAGCTCTGCTGAGAAAGAGCAAGCAGAACATTCATTCATACTAATCCTTTGCTCTCTGCAAAGCTGATCACCTTCTCCTCTTGCAGTGTGGCAGACTGCCCCACATCTCCTTTCCCTAAGGCCTAAACACTGGCCAGGGTCTGCCTATAGCCCTGTAGGCCAGTAGTAAGAAGCATCTGAACTTAGAAAAACAGAGGAGTCGCTTGAAGAGCCTGGGGTGCTCTCATTGACAGTTCCAAAAGTGGTGGGCACCCAGGGAGGAGAGGGCCACCAGAGCAGCCCCAGATACTAAGAGTATGGTGGACTGAGGCTCAAGTGCTCCAGGACACAGCCCCTGGAACTCCAGGCTGGACAGAGTGTGGGACCAAGAAATGACCATTGTTTTGGCTCTGTTTCTCACCTGCCCTGTGACACACACCACACACACACACACACACACACACTGCTCCCAAGGAATTCTCTTGCCATATTCACCAACATGACCCTGCTATTGGGATCCCCCCTTCATATCAAACCACATCTCATCCTAGGACACACACAACTCCAGCCCCTTCTCCCTGGACCCCTAAGATGAGCTCCAAATAAACATCCTGCAATATGAAGCCTTTATCAATATTTCAAAATGATGGCACATGCCTTTAATCCCAGTACTCAGGAGGCAGAGACAGGTAGATTTCCAAGTTAGCCTGGACTATACAGCAAGACCCTGCCTCAAAACAAAAACAAAAACAAAAACCCAACCAAACAAACACCCCAAAGCAGCCCCCCCCCCCATAGCCTACATGGGACTCATCCTGTCCCCAGGCCTCTGTACAATGGCCATCATCTCAGTGGGGACCATTACTCATCCCTGTGGGGACAGCAGAAACTGAGCCAGAATGCATCATATTCAGTACTTCAGACAAGGGACAGCCACTACTAGCTAGCAGCTTCATTGTCTTAGTCTATTGGCTTCCTTTGGCCTTGTAGTTGCCTAAGTAACAGGATAGCCATCCCCAAATGAAAACACAGGGTATTCCCAGGACAGTACATAGAGACAGCAGAGACAGAGTCTGTATAGAGGGAATATGCAGCTTTCTCCCACTGTTCCTTTGGGGAAGGGAGTGTTGGGAAGAACCCAGAACAGATAAAATTCCAGGGATCAGGTCCAAGTCACATCATTACTGATTTATGAAAGCTGACATTCTTCTTAGGGAATAACCCACAAATCCTTCATAGCTATGAAAGACCTCCCAAACCGGAGTCCCCAGGAAGTGCTCAATCAGACTGACCCTGAAGCCAGATTAACTCATGTTGGGTTGTAGTGTGGGTCCCGTGTCCACCCCCCACCCCATGGGGCTAGGGCTGCTGCTTGGAGAGGCAGGATGTGGGAAGTTTGACTGTACTCTCCTTATATCGGCACCCAAGCAGGCTTTGGGCTATGTGAAGCCTCAGGATCCTGCTCCTGGGGTGTGGGAGAGCACAGTCTGAGGTTCCCGGTGGGGAACCAGAACTAGCTCGTCTGGTTCTCAGGTTCTTGGGCACCCAGGTGCTGCTGGGGAAAGCCACAGAAAACGAATGAAGTGAGGACATACGGGCTGGATTGGCCCTTCTCCGGCTGAGTCCCTTGAGGATGAGCGTTCTTGGCTTGGTCCTGGCAGCTCACTTGGTCTGCTTGGGTTTTTGTGGCTGGGAATACAGAGAGGTCTTCTGCGGGAGATTAGACGCAGCTCTTTAGGTGAAGGCCTGCTTCACTATGATCCCCATAGAGGATCCCGTAGAAGAGAAACAGTTCACAGTCTTAAGATGTTTATTGTCATAGCGGGAAGTGGATGTTTTTTTTTTTTTGTTTTTGTTTTTTGTTTTTTGTGTTTTGTTTTGTTTTTTAGGGCAGGCCTGAGTTAAATACCTTTTTTAGGGAGGAGGGTCTGGGAAGGAATGCTTAATTATACTCCTCCGGCCTTTTGGTACCTCATTAATATGGAGATCTGTCTTGAGACTATGGTCATGCCTTCTACCTGTGGAGGGGCTAGGGAGTGTTCCCCTATATGACTAAAGGACTCAAATCTATGGAGGGTTGTGGCCTCATGTCAAGAACCTAGAGTCTGGGAGCATGGTGAAATGCCCGCCTCCCTTGCGGGGGACCATGTGGGGTCTAGCTGGCGCTCTACCAGAAACCAGGCTGCCTTTCATGGTCCTACAAACTCACCTGAAGTGCTGCTCTAGAATCAGTGAGATGATATCCATGCAGGTGCCAAGAGGTTCAGAGTCCCTGTTACCATATGACTCAATGAATGAGAAGCCACCAAGTCTGGGGAACAGAGATATCAACCTACAGGGAAGTCACCCCATATTGAAGCTGTGCTCTCCGATACAACAGCTTGCCTGTGCTGTTGTAGAGTGTTATGTACACAGTAGGGTTAGTTAGGCCTGTGGCCCCCAGGTCTGGCCCTTTCTCAAAGGTGGAGTCTGGCAAAACCTACAAGGGCTGGACCTGTAGATCATTATAGTAACTAAGAATGAAGAGAAATTTCCTGTTATTCCCAGATTGATTATAGGAATAAATACCACCTTCCTCTGACACATGAATGCTATATCCAATGAATGAGAAACTAAGGGACACAAGCGTTTAGAGACTGTGAAAGATACTCATTTTATAGTGAATAGCTGAGCTGAGGCTGCAAGTTGTAGCATCACCAGGGTGTATATGAGGGGCATGATCCAACTGCCCTCTTCATCTGAGATTCTTATTCCCTAGAAGTGCTTGTCTGGACAGGAGCCAAGAGCAAAGCTGCCCAGCCATATAGCCTATCTTCTGGGCTTCTTCTCAGTGGACAGAGGCTACAGCTGCCAGCCCTGCCTCACAGGTAGGTGAGACCATATCATGTGCTGCGTTTGATTGTTCCTGCCTGTGTGGCTCTCAACTCTCTATGCGAAGCCTCTGCATTTGTCTTGCTAAATCTACCTACAAGTTTGCCATGCGTTTTGATGCAAATGTAGTTGTATATTCCATTTCAACTCCCAATGGTTCATTACTAGTGCTGATTTATGAGTATCATCCCAGCTTTCTTTATTGATTCTTTTTTTTAAAAAATTAATAATTTTGTGTAGATATCATTGCATACAATCATATTATCTGTGGATAAATATGGTACAAGTTCAGAGCTTCAATCACATATTTCTCATTACTTTTCCTTGCTCACTACACTTATGACAACCTCTAACACAACTCTCATCTGCAGGCAACCCTGTTGGATTCTAGATCTTTTGGGAGAATATTTTGTCAGTTGTTACCTTTTGTGATATTCATTGCAGTTTGTTTCAGAAGGGTTATTGGGCTGGAGGAAGTTCCCTTTTATTTCTGCCTTGCTGAAAGCTCATTATCACGCATGGGAATTTATCTCGGGTCTTCTTCTGTACCACTGAGATGAGCATACAGATATAATCACTCTCATTCTGACAAGACACTGGGTATCTTGTTTTAAATGTTAAGCCAACTTGGTGGCTCTGAGAGTCACATTTTGAATTGCTATTTTTTTTTTTTTTTTTTACTAATTTGTAAACGAAATTTTCTTTAGGAGAAATAGTTGTATATAGTTTTCTTCTCTAGTGTTGGTGCCGAAGCAAGATTAGGCTCATGAAATCTGTGACATGGTACTGCACACACCTCTATCTGCCGCAGAGCTCAGGGTCATTGGGTGTGAGTTCTATCCATCGGGGCCTAGACTGCAATAGAGCCATGGGGTTCTGATGGGAAGGTCCTTAGTTACAAATTCAGCTTCTGTAAGACACTGAAACATTTGAAGCTCTCCGTATTTTTATTTGCCTGTGGCAGTGTGTGACTGTGCTAGCTACCGTCTGTGCCTTATGGAATTTGTCCTCCTCATCTCCAGTGTGAAGCAGATGGCCACAGAGCTGCTCATCTTGTAGTCTTGATGCTCTCTCTCAGTGGGCTTGCTCTCCTGCTCTCCTTTGCTCTCCCATTCGGCCAGTGGTGCTTTATATTCTCTCTACTTCTTGGCCAGCATCCTTGCAGTTGGGGGGGGCGGTGCTTTCTCCTTTGGAGGAACCTGTCTTTCAGCTCTAGGTGCTAGGCAGGAGGTAACCCATGCCCGTGTCCTGCAGACTACTGCTGCGGGGTCCTGAGTCGAATACTAGCAGAGTACTAGCAGACCTCAGTGCCTTGATGCTGGCAGCTCCTCTGTAAGTGACACCAAGACAGATCCCATCCTCAGACATGGGATAGCAACAGATCTGTCTACTGACTCCCATGCTCAGTTCCAAGCAGACAAGGGCACAGGAGGAAGGAGATCACCCCTTCCAGGAGAAGCTTAGGGCTGTGCAGGATCTACCCTCATTCTTGAGAGCAGATGGGAATTGAGAGGCAGGCATGGAGTTTCATCTCTTGCCAGCATGGGGCTCTCAGTCTTTTGTGAAGAGACACACACCGGCAACCTGTAAATCAATAAGGCATTCTGATGAAAGGGAAGGGTAAGGGAGAAAGCGTCAATGTGCCTAAATATCTGAGGAGAAACTTACCCACATCTAAGCCTGCTGTGCAGTGAGACTCTGGGGCAGACATCTTCACTGTGAACCCAGGAGCAGGGCTAACTTACCCTAGATTCAACATCCAGCCAAGCCATGCTGAGTCCAAGGACTGGAAGGAAGGTGAGGATGGGCTCAGAGCTCTCTTTGGGAAGATTGTCCGGTTTACATACAGCTCCCGTGCTAATCTTTGTTCCCTCGATAGTCATCGTCATGAACCTGGTTTGGGGAGGCATCCTTATTTAACATTCAGTTTAAGTGCCAAGGGCAAATGCCCTCCATATACCCATAAATTAGCAATAAGCAAGAGCCTAGTGGCTCCATGTCAGACCCAATGGACTCACAGGCCATGGATAATTCTAATGATAATGACTACAGTTCCATGTGGAGAAGTTGGCACTGGTAGACCCCTCCTGGTCACACACTAGAATCTCTGTAACCTTTCATGAGTAGGATAATTCAAGAAGGTGACATAAGGTCACAGTCAGTAATGACACTGGGGGTGATGAAGAGCAAGTCATGGGCTGTGCCCTTCAGCCAGTATGGCCCAGGTTTCCATATAGGATAACAGGAACCATGTCTGCCCACAGATTCTAGACTGCTTTTTCAGACAGTATCTTCCCCTGCTGCTCACCAAGTCCCATCCTCACCCCTCCTGTCTACATGATGCTTCACCATCTGTAGATTCCAATGTGTACAAGCTGAAGAGACCTCTCCAGATCACAGAAAGAGCAGATCTACAGATGGCAGAACAGGGATGCAAGTCCAGCAAGGCACCAGTACCCATTCCTCTGCTTTCTGTCCCAGGATTCTCTCTCTCTCTCTCTCTCTCTCTCTCTCTCTCTCTCTCTCTCTCACACACACACACACACACACACACCACACACACACAAAGAATAAGACAATGAAGATGGGGGAAGAAGAGCCTATCATGGAACCTATCCATGGCTCCAGCCACAAAATATCTCTCCTGACTCATTTACGGTCCACAGAGGGACTCAAGGTGCCCTCAGGCCATATCTCAACCTTCAGGCACTAAGAACCATCCAGGCAGGACACTCAGAACACAACCTGAGTAATACTCAGAGTGATTCTCCAAAGAACAGTGCTATTCGGTGGAGAAAAGCAGGGCACCACAGTGAGAGTCCATGGCATAGTGAGCTAGGAGAGCATGCAATCAAAGCTCTTAAAGGCAAGAAGGTTGATTGTGTGAATTGGGAAGGCTTAAAGAGATTAAAGAGACTCATATGAACGGAGAGATGCTCAGAGTCTAAGAGTGCTTTGTGTGTTATCGAGGACCTGCATTCATTTCCTTCATTCCACACCACTGTAAAGTCCGGGAGCAGATATCTCTTTCCTGGCTTCCACAGGCACCCACACAACGTGTGGCATATACTACTCACAAACACAGATACACATACTTAAAAAAAAAAAAAACCAAGATAGGTACTTATTATAGAGCTATATGCTTCCTGGAGAGGAATGTTAAACCACAATGCACATAGGATGTGACAGGAGCATTTGGTGATGTTCATTGCATCATTTGTTCATCAAGAATTACGAATGTGCAATAAGAGTTGTAAGAAAGGGCAGGGCACAATCTTAGTCCACCTGACAGTTGGGAGGGATGATGGTAAAGGGATCTGTCACACTTGTGGATAGTAAGGTAGCCAGGATGGATAGATGGGACAGAAAGCGATGCAGGGAGGCCAGGAGGGATCTCAGGAGGATCAGCGCCCTACTCTTTGATTTTAAAAGCAGTGAACTTTTGTCTTCTTCCAGGAGGAAGTCCGTTTCAGTAACCTCTGTTGCCCAGGCCACTTCTGCTGTGCTGAAACCTGGAGTGTGGAGAAGAGGTATTGGGAACAAAGCTGGTACCTGTCCTGCCCACCTGGGATGGGCCAAGCCACCCCAAGGGGCCCATGTGCGGGTGAGGGCACTCACAAAAATATCTAACAGCCTTGGGGACCTCAGGACCTAAGGGACTGACATTGTAGAGCCAGATCCAATGTGACCAAGTCACCATAGCCAGTCTAGGACAGATGAGAAAGGATGATGAGGGAGGGTGTAGGATGTTTGGAGGATTGTGAATGAGGGGTGTCTCATACTGCAGCCAGGTCTCAACCATTTGTATATCTCAGCCTCCAGACCACATGGAGTGGCAAGAAAGGGAATGGGGATACCGGTAAGGCTAGAGCAGAGGTCCTAATCCTGAGGGTTCCCATGAGCCTCCAGGGTAGAGGTCCTGGGCACTATAGTTTGCCATAGGCTCAGTAGGACCTCCATTGTCCTGTCATCCACACTTCTGCCTCCCATGGCTATACATGGATTGGAAGATTGTGAGCTCATTGGGATCTCTTTTGGAGCTTGATACTCTACAGCCTGAGCTGGGAGGAAGATACAATTCAAGACCCAAAATTCCCAGTCTGCAGCTTCTTCTACTTCTAAGATCTCTCCAGCTGGGAGATACACTCACCCCAAGATCCCTTGAAGGACCCCTTTAAGGGCCAGATCCAGGCTGGACCTGGCAAATCACAATCTTCTTCCGTAACACTTCTCCATCCAGAACACTGTACAAGTCATGTCCCTTACTGTGACTCTCTAAGTTCAAGTCAGTACTACTAAGTCCTCCAGTGTGATCACATCCCAGACAACTGAGGAGTCTGGCTCAGAGTGTGGCTTCTGGGCATGTCTGAAACCTGCTCTCATCTTAATGCTGTTCTGCATCTTAATGATGCTCATGCCTTGAAGGTTTGCTCAGATCCTTCTAGACAGAGGAGAATCTACAGAATTAGTCTGATACTTCTTCAAAAGCAAAGTCTCTAAAGTGAAAGGGGTCCTTTTTATTATTATTATTATTATAGGAAAAGATGGAGTTCTGTGATCCCATTTTATGAGGAGTCCAGCTAGGGCTCTGTGATACTTTTGTTACAGCCTGGTCTTTTGCTCTGGAAGGATCTCAGAATGGGTGTCTGGATCCAGCTAACTACATGGCCTCAGTACTAGGTGACAAAGCTGGGTAGGCAGAACACTCACAGTCCAGAGGAGTTCAGAGGACTGCACTATGGGACAGATGATGTTCTGTGGTCTCTGCCATCAAGTGCTTCTGTCTCTGAAAGTGACACCGGAGTTGAAGGCTACCCTAGGAAGAAGATTGCCATCTCCCACCCCAACCTCAGTCCATCCATTCCTAGCCCAGGAGAGCTCAGGAAGCAGGATGGTTTCCTGTAGGTTGCAAAGTTCAGCATTTAGGAGGTGGTTCATGTCTCTGTTTTTCAGCTTACCATACTTGAGTATACTCTATTCTTATACAAATAGATTTATGTTCTCTCTCTCTGTCTCTCTTTTGTCTCTCTCTCTGTCTCTCTCTTCTCTGTCTCTCTCTCTCTCTCTCTCTGTCTCTCTCTCTCTCTCTCTCTCATCCCGGGTTGAAGACAGTCATAAAAATGGGATCATATGACTTCATATATATCTCCACTCTTTTCAATTTAGACAGTTTGCTTTTGAAGAAGAATCAGAATAATTATGTGGATTCTCCTCTGTCTAAAAGGATCTGAACTCTGAACAAACCTTCAGGGCACAAGCTGTTGGTACAGAACATAAGATCAGGTTTCAGTCATGCCCAGAAGCCACATTCTGTCAGAGCTGCCTTATAGCTAGGTTTGGAGGCTTCTGTTGTCCTCTACCCTGAGACAGCCAAAAGCACCTAAAATGTGCTTACCAGGGAATACAGATTCTGGAATATTCTTGTTTTTTTCTCATTTTATGACAAGTAAGCAGGGTCAGTAACCTTCTAAGAAAGGGATACATCCCAGGTCCTACTCATCATCCCCATGGGCTAGGAACCCTGGTGTGAGAGCCATCCTTGCCTTGAAGAGTTCAGTCACTCCCTCCAGCCTTTTCACTCACTCCCTTCTGAGTCGCACAGACTTGGAGCTGTGGGAGGTACAGGAGTGCTGGGGGAGACTGCTTTCTGTTCTCACCAATTCTTCACTCTCTGGGCAGGAGCTGAGCCTGCTGGACCTGGTGTAGGCATCCACGGGACAGCAGAAGCCCCCTGCCCTGTAGGTCACTTTTGTCCAATGGGCCTAGGCATGCCCCTACCCTGCCCTGTGGGCACCTTCTCAGATCAGTGAGTACCACTGCTTAGGCCTGGGGTTGGCCCTGGCTTCCTCTCAGCCCTGCTTCCCACAGAAAATCTAGCTAGCTACGTCTCTCAGAAACCAAGAGTATTTGCCTCAAATAGCTCAATTCTTCCTGACCAAAAGTGTCCTGGGTAGTCAGTGAGAGTTGGACCAGGGTGGATTCCAGGGGTTCTTGAGGGCTTGAGATATACCATGCCCAAGAGAGGAAGTCATAAAGGAGTCAAGTCAGATGCTTTTCCAGTGCCTTATTTGAAAACAGAACCTCCCATCTAAACCTCTAAGGTACTTCAAAGCAAAGAGACAGTTGTTAGCCCTGTGGCTGGAGGGATTATAGACCATCTGATTGTAATGCTAGTGAATTCTGAGGCCATAATCTATTGAGTTTGAATTGAGAATTAGAGGGAAAAAAGATAACTAGGAGCCTGTCAGAGAGATAGAGGGGGGGGGAGAGGGAGAGAGACAGAGGAGAGGGAGGGGAAGGGGAAGGAGAGGGGAGGGGGAGGAAGGGAAGGAGGGAGGGAGGGAGAGACAGAGAGAGACAGAGAGACAGAGAGAGAGAGAAGAGACAGAGAGAGAGAGAATGAGAATATGAGCCTTCTTCTCTGGGCATCTTCCTGATACTACCCGTGAGGAGGCACAGAATCATAGGGGATCTAATGAAGTGGGGGTAACCAGATAGCCTATCCTTCAGGATGGTCCTCACTCCCAGAGCTACCAGGCTCCACTGTCCACCATTCCACTGCCCCACTGCCCTGTTTTTTCTGTCTCCTAGGATGTTTCTCTCCATGTCCTCTGAGTGCCTGCCATGCCCCCCTGGCCATTTCTGTGCTGCCTCTGGCCTCTCTGCTCCCTCAGGACCCTGTGCCCCTGGCTACTTCTGTCTGTCGGGAGTCTCATCTCCAATCCCAACAGGTATGAAAACCCTGGGTCTAAAGGGGCTCTGACCCCACAAGATACTTGTGATGGGGGAAGCTCAAGGGAGGCTTAAGACTGGGGTAACTACATGTTGAATTACTTAAGGGAAGAGGAGATATGTATGAGGGAAGTGGAGACTGGGTATAACCTTTCTACCCCCGCCCCAGCAGCAGCAACATGGTTCATGCCTTTCTGCACACATCATACTAGCATCCTCTGAGTCACCCTTCCTCCCATCCCACCCAGATCCACTGGCTCAATCATAAATTTGCTGGAAGATAGGCAGAGAGAACTGAGGGTTTCTGGTCGATGAGTACTATAGTGATGCTCTGAGGATCATATAGGGGCTGAGCTGAACATTTATCCCCACCCAAACTGGGGTCACAGAGGGTACCTTGTGAACAGGTAAGATCCAATGTATAACTGCAGGAACACACCATCGCAAGTCCCCAAAAGTATAGGACAAGGTAAAGGCTGAGGTCTCTAGGGCTGTGTCCAGTTATCTGGTTCCTCACTCAGAGGTTAATTAACTCTGGAAGATAGTTCCCGTTTCCCCCTTTATTTGTGAGCATTTCATACATGTGTATAGTAACATATAATTATATTTATCTCCCGTTTCCTCCTCCAAACTCCCTCATATACTTGAATCCTTCCAACATAGGCCCTCACAACTTCATGTCATTTTTTTTGATAACTCACTAAATCTTAGTTAATGCTGCCCGTATGTACATGCATAGGTGTGTGGTCATTCACTCTAACATAGCCATCCTCAAAAACACAAAAACAAAATAAAAATTACCCAAGAAAACAAAACAAAACAAAAAACCCTATTTTTCCCTCTTCAGCAACTATCCACTGCCAATAGCTCCCCAGCAAGGGGTGGGGCCTCAGAATCATCTACCTCATTTGTGCTGAAAATTTGGATGGCTTGACCTTGTGCAAATGGCCACAGTTGCTGAGTTAATGCAGTCCTGCCCATTAGCCGTGTCCAGAAGGCAGCATCCCATAGCACTCCTTCCCATCCTCCAGCTCTTCCTTTCTCCCTGTCTCCTTGTCTGTGATGTTTTGTGAGCCTTGATGATAGGGGCAGAGCTAGGCTTCTTTTGGGGTGTCTTCACTGGGAAGGAGGCAGAGGGAGTCCAGAATATGGCCATGCACACAGAGCTGAGCTTAAGCTTGGGAGGGCAGCTGAACCTGGACCAGAACCCTCCTAACTGGCTTGCCCATTGTTCAAAAAACATTCAAGATGCAGTTCCAGCTCCAGATAGAAAATACAGTTCTGAATGTCATGGGTAAGAAGCCAGGGGACAATGCTAATCACCAGGAGGCTGCGAACCAGGATGACAGCCAAAGCAGAACCGGCCTCCCAGTTCAGCACAACTGAACATGAAGGCGGTATCCATTTAGTCTGTGTCTAGAAGTGAAGAACTCGAGTAACGTCAGAGAAACCTTGGGATGACATAGTGGCTCTGAGCCAGAGAGAGCAGGTTCAGGCTCACAGGATGCTAGCACCCCAATGGCACCTTCCATCCTCAGATAGGTTATCACTGTCCTGTGCACGTGCCATGGAAAGAGGCGATCTGAGGCTCTCACACACGATGGTTAGAGAACATGTGCTATTTGATCGGTGGGGAGGTGCAGAGAGAATGATTATTGGTAGCTTTATGCTCCAAAACACCCTTAGGCCCTCTAACCTGAACCCAAGTCGAGGCTGGGTCCTGGTGTCAAAGCCACCCCAGGTTCTGTTGTGACCAAGACTTGGACCCCTCATATATATTCCTTCCCCAACAGGCTTCTCAGGGCACGGAGGGCCCTGTCCCCAAGGACACTTTTGCCCCCGTGGGACCAGCCTCCCACAGCCCTGTCGTGCAGGCTCCTATGGTTCCTTGCCTGGCCAGGCTTCCTGCTTTCCCTGCCCTGCTGGCTATTACTGCCCTGAGAACATTACCAGCTACAGTGGATACCCATGTCCTGCAGGTTTTTACTGCCCCCAGGTAAGTGCATGGGACAGAGCTTCCCCAGCCAAGCTGCCAGCAGGAGGCAGCAAAGGGCCTCTAGGCTCAGTTCACAGTACTGCACTTTGCGGTCCATTGCCTTGTGGGCAGGGTCTCCTTGGGAACCGGGAGAGATACCATCTACCTCTAAATTCTGCTTTTCAGGTACCAAGCATGCCACCCAGTTCCCCTGCCCACGAGGCTACTACAACCAGACCCACTGACCCACAGCCTGGACAGCTGCCTGCCCTGCCCTCCAGGCCACTACTGTGGTCAAGAGAATCTGACGAAGCCATCAGGGCCTTGTGATGCAGGTTTGGTTCTCATGTGGGTCCCAATAACCCCTTACTCACCCCCATACTTTCCCATATCTGCCCTATGCTTGCGGTCAGCAGCATTGCACTCAGAGCAGTTACTGGGATGGTGGGACATATAACTTGTTGAGGTTGGCCTTGATCCCCTCAGAACAGTGCCTGCCATTGCCACCTAGGCTGGTATGTGTGTCAGCGGCGTGGACTGCTCGCCCCTTTGACTTGGACAACTACACCAGCACCAACTGCCTGTGCCCAGCCACTGCCACAGGAGGAAGTGTCCAGCTGGCTCCTACTGCCCTGAGGGCAGCCCAGAGCCCACCCCTGTCCTCCAGGCTCCTTCTGTGCCACATCAGGTAAAAGCCAATTATGCTTGGTTCAGACTAGTCTATGAGAGAAGTGGGCAGTCCCCTTTCCCAGCTCTGGATCATGGCGTAGCTGGATGGAGACTGTCAGTCAGCGGGACTCAGGTGTGTGTTACCTTGTCCTAAGTTGGGAGAGTCTTAGATCATTTGAGGCACTGCAGAACATATGAGGCAAGACTCTATCTTCTGTCCACTGAACTTAATTCTCCATTTCAGTCTGTGACCAATGGACATGACCAGACTGTGTGACTGAGAGTAGCTATGTCACAGTCTCTGCCATGAGAAAAAGGGCGTCTGGAACATAGTTGGCTTCATTGATCTCAGGGCAGGGCTGACGTCAGTGTATTAGTTACTCTTCTCATAGTGGTTGGTATCGAATACCTGAGGGGAAAAAGCTTAGAACTCACATGAGAGAGAACCCCTTAAGTGCAGTAATTGTGGAAAGCCTTCTGCTAAGGGCGCTCATGTCCATGTATACCATGGGGTTCACACAGGAGGATATTAGAACTTTTTAACATTCCCAGAGCAAGCATACACACACAAAGTGCAGCAGGGAACTTTACTGCAAGAAGACTCATTAAAAATCAATACAGTACAGTATGAGCTCCATGGTTCACAGGGACACGTCTATAAGACTTGGTGGGATTCTCATGGACTAGAACTCTCTAGGGGGGTAATTGTCGCTCAGTGTGAAATGCCCCCATAAGGCTATGTGTTTGAACTCTTGGTTCCCAGCTGGCTTGAGCTGTTTAGGACAGTTGTGGAACCTTTAGGAGATGGCATCTTTTGAGGAAGTGGGTATTAGTCAGGCCTTGGGCTTTTATAGCTAAGCTCCACATCCTGTTCACTGATTCTTCGCTAAAGATGCAGTGTGACCATCCACCCTTTCTTCATCCCAGCTATCATGCCTTTCCAGCCATGGGGGAATGTATCCCCTCAAACTGTGAGCCAGAATCAACTCCTCCTTCATTAAATTGCTTGTTGGGTATTTTGTCAGAGGATGTGTGAAAAGTCACGAATACAGTACAGACAGGAGTCATTAAGTCGCTGGTCCTGTGGTGACCACAGGGGTCCTCACTCTGAGGAAACACCCATCTCAATGTGGAGCTCTGGAACATGGAAATCCTGGGAAATTCCTCTATGTAGGGATCCTTTTATTAATTTCTAAATGAATAATGTCCACATTTATTCTTGAATGATGGGAAAAAAAATTAAATCTGATGAAAGAAATAGTTGGCTACAGTGAATAGAAGTAGTGACAGATTATCTTGTTTGAATATAAATTTGAACAAATACTTTCAAGTTCATTTTAGTAAGAATGTGTAAAATCATGCATGCCCTTCCACCCAGCTGTCTGATTTCCAGGTGTCTTCTTCAAATAATCACTTTTGTGTGGAGAAAAAAAATGTTATTCACACAGTTAGTAATGATGAAAAAATAAAAAGGAAAAAAAGTGGGCACCATCTAAATCTTTCAGTAGGAAAAATATAAATGGTATTTTGTTTAGTTATACAATGAAGTTTTCTAAATCTATTAAACTTAAAAAATCAGAACTATGTTTATTAGCATACAATTTTTTCTTTTTCCTTTTATTTAAATTAAATTCTTTTCTTGTGCAATATTTCCTGATTATAGTTTCCCCTCCCTCTATTACTCCCAGTTCCTCTCTCCCTCCCTCCCCTCTGAATCCATTCCCTTTCTGTATCTCAGAAAAGGCTTCTAAGAGATGACAACCAACCATGACAAAATAAACTTTAATGAAATGAGGTAAAAGTTGGACATGACAACCCAAGGAGGAAAGGAGTCCCAAGAATCAGAGACCTACAGTCAGGAGTACCATAAAAACACTAAGCTCATAGCTATAAGATAAATGCAGAGGTTCTGGTGTACACCCCGTGCTTGCTCTTTCTGTCTCTGTGAGCTCATGTCTGCCTTGCTTAGTTGATTCAGAGGGCCGTGTTCTCCTGGTGACTTCCATCTCCTCTGTCTCTTACAATCTCTGCAAGATTCCCTGAGCACTGAGGGGAGGGATGTATGGGAGACTCCCATTCAGACTCTCTTTCTCTATGTAATGTCTAGATGTGAGTCTCTGCATCTGTTTCATCTGCTACCAGAGGAAGCCTCTCTGATGACGACTGGATAAGGGACTGATCTATGAGAATAGCAGAAGAACATTAGGAGTCATTTGAGTGATGTGTTTGTTTTTAGACCAGCAGTTTTGGTTTTACCCTAGGCTTTTGAACTGTCTAGTCTCTGGTTCTTGATTACCCTGGCAGTATCAGGTATGGGTTCCTTCTTGTGGAGTTGGCCTTAAGTTAAATCAGACATTGGTTGACTACTCCCACAAGTGCTATGACACCATTGCTCTAGCATATTTTGCAGGCAAGACAGATTATAGGCCAAAGGTTTTGTGACTTGTGTTAGTGTCTACGTTTCTCTTTCAATAGCCTGCAGAGTACCTTTCCACACCAAAGAGACTAGAATGTAGGGGTGGAGGCTTCATATAGGCACCAGCTCTACTTTTCAGTGTTCAATGTGTTGTGTGCATCTTAACCTCAGCAATGTGGCCCATTGTTGGTTGCAGGGAATAACCTTTTGTCTTAGCAACAGCCTAGGTTGTTTTGGGTATTTCCATGAGACACCCTTGGTGAACAACTCAACTGAATACAATCCAGTTCTGCCACTGGAAGCTCACCTGGCAACAAGAGATAGTCAACAAGAGAGTCAATTATGAGTGGACATTAGCTGTTAAATTAATGATAATCAAGCTACAATTCATAGACTCAGAGAGGTTAGGTAAAGAAGAGGGGTCTTAGGGGACACATGGATCTCTAGGAAGGGAAAATAGAATAGATTTTATGGGCAGACTGGGAGCAAGTGGGGATGGGAGCAAGAGGATCAGGTCAGAAAGGGGGTGTGTGTGAAAACTTTGTGCAGTGGAAACTTCCTGGAATCTATGAATTTCTTGGTGTCTGTGATTATACAGTATGAGAGTTTTAAACATACCTTTGAGATAATAATTCGATTTCCTGAATGACCATTCTTATACACAGGTAGCATAAAGATGCAGGATGGTGTTAGGGAGATTTCAAATGTGGAACCTGGAACCAAGCAAGAAGTGAGGGAAACCACTTCAATGGATGGATCCTTGGAAATATGGAGGCAGTGGTCATCACTGATGAAAATCTGTATTATGGAACTTTGCTCTCAGAATAAAAAATCATAGATGGATATGGCCAGCTCTCTGTAATATCAGCACTCAGGAAAGGCAGGAAGCTTTCAAGCTATGGACCAGTTGGGCTACATAGTGGAATCCTGACACACACCTCCAAAGGCAATCAAAGAACCTGTTAAGAATGAGTCAGGTTTTTGGGGAGAGGACATTGGTTTTGATGAGTTCTATGAATTTACAAACACTATTATCAGTCAAAAGAATAACTCTGAAAGTGGGAAATGGGTAGCACACCATGAGTGTCCTAATGGCTATAGTGCGGGTTGCATGTATACACTAATATGAAGCATGCCTGCAAATGAAATAAATAGGTGATTCTGACATTGAACACAGCTCAAGGGAAGACTTATTTGGGCTCACTGAAGCTACTATAACCATCATGGCAGCAGAAACAGCTCACAGCTATGGTAATGAGAGCGGAGAAAGCTAGATAGATGACATCAACAAAAAGGAAAACAGAGGGAGACTGGACTGTGACCCTCAAGGCCTGTCCTTCTCCAGTCACCTCCTCCAGCTAAAGCTTTACCTCCTAAAGCTTCCAGAACCTCCCAAAGAGTGCCACCAGCTAGGGACCAAGTATTTAAGCAGATGAATGGGGGGGGAGCATTACATCAAAACTATAATACCAGGCTCCTCACAGGCTCTGTATCAGATCAGTTTAGATTCATCATAGACTACAGTTTTATCCTGGGGTGTGGGTGATGTCATTTCCAGTTGGGAATTCAAGACATATATTGAGCTCTTGTTTTGTTCGTGTGTTTGTTTGAGATGTGATTCCACTGTGTAACTGTCATGACCCTCAGATTTTCAGTCCTGAAGCCCTGAGAGCTAGGATTAAGGCATGCAACACCATTTTAAAGAAACCTAATCAATCCCAACTTCTTCTTACCCTCAGGCCTCTCCACACCCACTGGGTCCTGCCAGGCTGGCTACTTCTGCCTTAGGAGGCTCTGAGTCTCCAGCTCCAGTAGATGAGGTGACAGGGGGGCCCTGCCCCCAGGATCCTTTTGCCGTGAGTGTCCTCATGGGCCACTTTCTTGGGCCTAGCTAGACCCTATCCCTTTGTTGCTGATGAACCTGATTCGTGGGTTGGTCAGGATTGTGAGGAGGAAGCCAGAGGAAGAGAAGTGCTTAGTTAGCAGTGATTGGGCCAGAGGGAGTGGAGAAGCCTTGGGGATGTGTGTGATTAAAGACACGGGAGCCCTGCTGTGATGATCTGAGTGGTTTTTGTTTGGAGGGCTAAGAACAATGGCCGTGGCCTGCTTGCACTTGGAGACAGCTTGGTCCGCTCTCGGTGATGTGTCAATGTGTGAGTGTTCCGTACTTAGAGGCAAATGCCGGGTGCCTCCCTATGTTACCAGGGTCAGAGGTGGGCAGTAGGAAGTTGGGCAGTGGCAGATCTGCAACTTGTGGGTCACATGCTTGAGGCCTGTAGGAGTCTTTGCTCCTGAACCCATATCTTCCTTGTACACTCAGCGGCAGCTCAAAAGCCTACACCCTGTCCGGTGGGCACCTTCTCCAGTCTCCCAGAGCGACTGCATCCTCCATTGCCGGTCCTGTCCATAGGTTCTACTGCAAGGGGGGGTCCCGGCTCCCAGTGGGTGGTGCCCAGCAGGTAAGAGGAGAGGAGGATGGAAAGTAGGAAAGAAAAGGCCAGCATGAGTCCAGGGGGCAACTCCCGGGTCAGAGCCCCAGTGCCTTTTGGCAGCAGAAGACACTGCCAGGGTAAGGTCCCAGTAGAGGGAGGGGCCGTCCTTCCTCAGTAATCCCTTCTTCCAGGCTATTACTGGACTCCAGCCTGGACCTGTCCAGGGGCTTCAGCTTGGGACCCATGTCCTCGAGGGTATTACTGTCCTGTGGGCACAACCAAGGCCATCACCAGTGCCCTGGGCCCTCGGTCCCTCAAAAAGGTTTTTTTTTAAAAACATCCCGAGTGCCAGCTGTGCCTGTGGGAAGTTTGCTACTGGCTGGGTCTCAGCTCCCACAGGTACAGAGCAGGGGTCTTTAGGGGAACGAAGGCTGGGAAACGTGGATTTGAGTAGAAACAAGTGCGGTACAGTGTTTACTAGATAACTACTGTGTCCGAATATTAGTCAGAACGCCAGAGTGGGGTGGAAATGGTTGTATGCCCACTGCTTCCCCCAGACAACAGGAATGTGGGTGCCAGAATGATGCACCATCCTGATCCCAGGGATCAGGCTTGCTTGTTTCTGGAAAGATTCTCGGGCTGCACACATAGGACTGGGAGTTGTCTTTACGCACCCTTTCTAAGGCGAGCACATCCAGCTGTTTACACACTTGCAGAGAAATGTCACTCCCTTCCTTTTTCTCGGTCCCCTGGCCCCGTGGGGATTTTAGAGCAGGTGGGTTTTGTCTGAAAGGATCCATTAGAGACCTAGGCCTGGGGCTTGATCATCTGAGGGGTCACCTCTCAAAAATTTGGATCTAACCTCAAAAAGCTTTGATGGGTTCTGTGCTAATTCGGAAGAAGGCCCCAAGTTCGGAATCCCCGGCTCCATGCCACACTGGCCACAGGTGTAGTTATGACCTCCTGCAGGGAAAGTGCAGATGCCCTTGTCTCAAATGGTCACGCAAGGAACTTGATGAAATGCTGAGCAAAATCCTCCCCGGGTCTGTGCGCGGGCATGGTGCAAAGCGGTTTCCGCAAGTTTCCCACTGAGGGACTGGGGGGCCCCCGCTGCCCCCCAGGACACTACTTCTTTGAAGGACTTTCAACCTCATGGCACCATGTTTCTCTGGGAGAAAGAGAAGGCCCCTTTCTTTCCAGCCCCCTTACCCCTCAGTGTGTTTCTTGCCCTCAAAGGCCATATTAACTTGTTTTGTATCCATGATAGAACTATATGATTAAAAACAGAATTTGGCTATAACCTCTACCCCTCACCAAACCCCTGCGTATCTTTTAAAACCCTTCAGATGTAAACTTATGAAAGCTATAAGGATTGATGTGCTGCTGTGCTTATTTTTCTGCAGCCTCCCATGCTTCAGCAGCTTCTCCCCAGGAGGCCTAGCCAGGCCTGGGTATTTCTCTCCCAGGGTGGACAGCAAATGGCTGTAGCCTTCTAGTGCCCGTACCAATCCTTTTTTTTGCTACTCACTGTCCACTTTTCTTCAGTGAAGGTGACCAGAAACTCACAATTAAAGCTCTTCCTTGGCCACGAGAAGAATCCTTGTCCTGGTTTGTGGGGAGGGGCCATTCCAGGGCACAGAAACCTGGGGCAGCATGGCACTTCTCTAAGTCTTTGGTCCTGCAGGCACTCCGTCCCCGCTCTGGCCCACCTGGGACTTGGTCTTCAGAAGGAACCAGTGCCCCAAAGGATGCCAGCCTGCTCCGCGGACAACTCTGTCCTGGAGGCCTCCTCCCAACTTGGCAAGCATCCGGCTACCTAGGGTAAGCCAATGTTCATCTCCCAGTCCAGGTTTTTGAAGGGAGTTATGCACACATCCAGCAGTCTGTTCATCTGGAGACTGTCATCCAGAAAAAGAAGAGACCCTGCCCGGGTAGCTGAGGAAGGGTCACCACTGCCCTTCAGGGTCTGTAGGCCACACGCAGACCTCAGAGCTCAAGCCAAGTCGGACTCAAAGCCTTGCGAAAAGGTCACTAGGAGTTTCGGGGCGAAATGTGACCCCAGGCCAATCCTGCCTCCTTAAGACTCAGTAGAGCAGTCAGAGGTCTAAGGGCCATGATAAGGAGACAACAAGAGGGCAAGCAATGAATGTCCAGTCACTGAAGATTGAATCAAGCTTGCTCAGTGAGAACCCCCACCCCCAGGCTTCATGTTACCCAGGCACTGTTCTAACTAAAGATTTATTTTCTTATTTTATTCAGTAACCCCTCACTGGGGGAACTGCCCCTGCTATCCCATGGAGAGTCTCTCTGGGGACCTTGCCCTTCCTGGGGCACTTCGTCCTTGGGGAGTGGAGATGTCACTCCTTGTCCTCCTGGTTCCTACGCCCCCACACTGCACGACAGAATGTCTCATCTGTCCAGTGGCCGCTACTGTTTCCGGGATGAGGCCCAGCTGTGTCCCAGAGGTTAGTGAGCATGCAACGTCCTGCTGACTTGTCCAGGATGCTTGCCAGGGACGGGGCGAGCTTGGGCAATCACGGCCACTCACTTCCATCAGACCTTATTTGGTTTGAGGTCCCAGCCTTGGCTGTATGTATGCTCTCAAACGACATATGCCTCCTGAATTTGAGGTGCCCAATGGTTGGGTTGAAGCTGCTAACAGGGAAGCCTCTTGTGCCATGCTTTCCCCCCTGATGGGAGAATCCTTTCCTGGGCCTACCTTTAGCTCTGCTCCATCCACAGGCTTCTCTGCCGAAGGCACTGGCCTGGATTGGCAGCCCTGTCCCGGACCTATGGGGTACAAAACAGGGCTGAGCAGCCTGCCAGAGTGCCGAGCTTGTGATGGGGGCAGGTTTTGGCCCAGGGCCAATGCAACAGGGCGGTGGGCAGTGCTGGGGGCTTCTTCTGCACCGAGGCTCAACACGACCAATCCAGAGGCTGGCACTGAAGGTATCCATATATTTTACTTTTTGAACCCCATTTAGAAAGTTGGTGGGGTTCGATTCTCCTTTTTTTCATCAGCCAATTCAAAAGAGACAGTTCTTTTGCTTCTTCTGCATAGTGGTGCTTTTTTCTTGTTCCCATCTCATGTTTTCATGAAAATTTGGGCCAGGGATGAATTGGGGTTGGCTTGGAGCCATGCACCTACCCCAATTTGGAAGAGCCCACAAGATGCTTTTGTTGAGATAAGGTTACCAAAGTAAGCTTTGTTGGTTTTAAAAGTTCTCGCCAGATGTGCCTTGGTCACCAGGACTCTGAACACTCGAACAGAGAGGGTATCAAACTGGGTGCCAGTCACTGCGGTAAACTTCAGGTGGGGTTTTCCCGTTTTAGTAAGGGACCCACGTGGTTGTTTTGGGGTCATTTCCTTTGAAATCCATGTGACGTGTCAGTGGAGTTTCCTGTATTCTTTGAAGGAAGGACAATTCCTCTCTCCTATTCTGCAGACAAGGAGTAGGTTCAGAAGAAGGCTTCATGCTGGTGGCACACAAGCAGATAAGGCTGGGCAATAGGCCAACTGTACGCTTTCTGCCCTTCTGAAGCCCAAATTTGCTCCCTCCCCCTTCAAGGGGTTACCCAAGTTGCTGATAGGAAGAGACAAAAATTCTCTCTGTAATAGCTTCATCCCCCAGATCTGAAGGCAAGGTTGCTAGAAAAAGCCAAGAAATAGCAAGTTCCTAAGCTCCGCCAGGCAGCTCGAAACGATCCTGCTCGCCTAGTCCCGGAAAATGTAGAATACAAACCCTACCGATACCTACACAAACCCTATGGCAGGAACAAGAATGGACAGTCACCAGTGGCCTTACCTCAATACCAGACTCAGTGAAGCCCCCCCAAGGCTCCCGAGTTTAACTCTCAGGAAGAGCCCTGCCTCCCACCCCACAACATCCATCCAGGAATGTGAATCATTAAAAAAGTCCTACTGCCGACCTCACAGGTGGCCAGAAGTTTTTAAATGGTTTAAAGCAGAGAAGGTGGGAACCCAAGGGAAGGGTATTTCAGTATTCTCAGAGACAGCAGCTCAATCCCCTAAGCTAGAGTCCCCCCCAGGAATTCAAGGGAAGTACTTGGAGTAGTGCCTCCTAGGATTTAGTTTTCCTTCCCATTGGGGCCCGATGACTTGAATTTGGTTCCGAGAAAGCCCCGGCCCCCTTTTCCCCTGGACACACTGCCCTAGGGTTTGCTAACCCCCCGCCATCCCACCGGCTTTGGCCTTGGGGAAAATTGGATCAGGGTAGGGAAACTACAATCTGGCAAAGAGCAAGGGGTTGGGGGGGGGTTATTTAAAATTTAAAACCCAGACCCCCCAAACAAAAAACACGAACCCCCCAAACCCCAAAATTTTCCCGGCAGGAGATCAGGGGCATTTGTTTAAAATGCCTTCCCCTTTCCCCCGGCGTTCCCAAAGTCACTTCCCCGGGAAGCTTGTCCTGGTCCTAAGCACACAACGTCTTTTTTCCATTTTTCGACTGTGTCCCCCTTTTCCCGTCCTAAAAAATAACCCCCCCAAATCCAAGGGGCCGACTTACTATTGTGTAGTTAAGGTGGCCTAACACTTTTTTTTTTAAATTTGTGTCTGACTTGGCAAGTTTGAGTGGAACTAAAAAAAGAGGGATTGGGAGGGTGGGAAACCCCCGGGGGGCCCTTTTTGATCCCCCGGGAATGGGACCCCCCGGGTTTTTTTGGGGGGAAAAAAAAGGGTGTGGAAGCAGGGAAGGGGGAAGAGGAAAGGACAGCATTTTTTTATTGAAAAATCTGGGGAGTAAATAAGTACTTGCCATAAGGAACCCGTTTTTTAGTTGGATCTCACAGAGAGGGGATGATTAAAAGGGTTTGGCATTGCTTTGAGGGGGGTGCCAAACAGAGTCTGAGCATTTGTGGGATTTCAGAGCCAGAGGGGGGGGGGGGGTTTGGGCTTCACCCAAAAATTCCTAAAAACCTATCGAAGCTGCCCCTTTTTTCCCCCCTTTTGTAATGAATGAGCGAATGTCCCTTCATTCCGAGGGGTTTTTGGGGCAGGAAAAAGTCAAGAGGAAAGTCCGTACTCTCCCATTTTTCTCTCTTGAATTTCTTCAGCTGTCTCTCCATTTTTGTAACCCCCCGTTGGTTATCAGTGGGTCACTCCCAAAATTCTCGCAGGCCGCTTGCTCTCCCCCTGTTGCCGCCATTATTGTGCCCCGTGGCTGCTCATCCTTCTGGGCCCCATGAAGGGTTCTTCTGCCTTGAGGGAGCCCCACCCCAACAATATTGGGGGAGGGACCATGGCCCAGTCCCCCCCGGTCTCCCTAGGGGTAAAGGAAACAAAAACGAAGGTTAATGGAACACTTTTTTAATCAACATGGGAAAAACCCCCTTTTCCTTTCCACCCAGCAGAGACAAGGCTTAGGGCACCCAAAAACCCCGGATTGGGTCCCATAAAGCTTGAAATTTTGGGCTGTTTGGGGCTCTGACGGGAAAAGGGTGTCCGGGGCCCTAACTGTAGTTCACTTTTTCCCTTTCCGGCACTTTTGCCCCCGGCACTGTCTCACCAAAGCCAGTCCCGTGGTACCCCCAATGCCCTAGTTTCAGGGCCACTGCAAACCCCTGCAGGGTAGCTGAGGAAGGGTCACCCACTGCCCTTCAGGGTCTGTAGGCCACACGCAGACCTGCAGAGCTCAAGCCACGTCAGGACTCAAAGCCTTGCAGACAAGGTCACTAGGAGTTTCAGGGAGCAGACTGTGACCCCAGGCCACATCCCTGCCTCCTTACAGACTCAGTAGAGCCAGTCAGAGGTCTAAGGCCATGATAAGGAGACAGACAAGAGGGCAAGCAATGAATGTCCCAGTCACTGACTGATCTGACATCAAGCTCTGCTCAGTGAGAACCCCTCACCTCAGGCTTCATGTTACCCAGGCACTGTTCTTAACTAAAGACTTTATTTTCTTATATTTATTCAGTAACCCCTGCACTGGGGGAACTGCCCCTGCTATCCTCATGGAGAGTCTCTCTGGGAGACCTTGCCTTCCTGGGCACTTCTGTCCTTGGGGAGTGGTAGATGTCACTCCTTGTCCTCCTGGTTCCTACGCCTCCCACACTGCCACGACAGAATGTCTCATCTGTCCCAGTGGCCGCTACTGTGTTCCAGGGATGAGGCCACAGCTGTGTCCCAGAGGTTAGTGAGCATGCAACAGTCCTGCTGACTTGTCCAAGGATGCTCTGCCAGAGGACGGGGCTGAGCTGTGGGCAATCACGCCACTCACTTCCATCAGACCTTATTTGAGTTCTGAGGTTCCCACAGCCTTGGCTGTATGTATGCTCTCATAACGACATATGCTCCCTGAATTTGAGGTGCCCAAGTGGCTTGGGTAGAAGCTGCTAACAGGCTAAGCCTCTCTGTCGCCTATGCTTTCCCTCCCTGATGGGAGAATCCTTTCCTGGGCCTACCCTTTAGCTCTGCTCCATCCACAGGCTTCTACTGCTCCGAAGGCACTGGCCTGGATTGGCAGCCCTGTCCCCCAGGCACCTATGGCTACAAACCAGGGCTGAGCAGCCTGCCAGAGTGCCGAGCTTGTGATGGGGGCAGGTTTTGTCCCAGGGCCAATGCAACAGAGGCCGGTGGGCAGTGCTGGGAGGGCTTCTTCTGCACCAGAGGCTCAACACGACCCAATCCAGAGGCTGGCACTGAAGGTATCCCATATATTCTTACTTTTTGAACCCCATTTAGAAAGTTGGTGTGTTCAGATTCTCCTATTCTTTCATCAGCCAATTCAAAAAGAGACAGATTCTTTTGCTCTCTTCTGCATAGCTGGTGCTTTCTCTTAAGTTCCCATCTCATGATTGCATGAAATTGTGGCCCAGGGATGAATTGGGGTCTGGCTTGGAGCCATGTCACCTACTCCCCAATTCTGGACAGAGCCCACAAAGATGCTCTGTGTTGCAGACTAAGGTTGACCAAAGTAAGCTTTGTTGGTTAAAAGTTCTCAGCCAGACTGTGCCTTGAGTCACCAGGAACTCTGAACACTCAGAACAGAGCAGGGTATCAAACTGGAGTGCCAGTCACTGCGGTAAACCTTCAGGTGGTTCTCCTGTATAGTCAAGGGACCACCACAGTGGTTAGTCTTCTGGGGTCATTTCCTTTGAAATCCATGTGACAAGTGTCAGTGAGTTTCCCATGTATTCTTTGAAGGAAGGACAAATTCCTCTCTCCTACTCTCTGCAGACAAGGCAGCTAGGTTCAGAAAGAAAGTGCTTCATGCATGGTGGCACACAAGCAGATACCAGGCTGGGCAACTAGGCCAACTGTACAGCTTTCTGCCATTCTGAAGCCCAATTTGCTCCCCATCCTCCTTCAAGGGTTACCCCAAGTTGCTGATAGGTAGAGACAAGGACATTCTCTCTGTACATAGCTCATCCCCCAGATCTGAAGGCAAGGTTGCTAGAAAACAGCCAAGAAATAGCAAGTTCCTAAGCTCTCAGCCAGGCAGCTCAGAAACGATCCTGCTCTGCCTGAGTCCCTGGAAAATGTAGAATACAAACCCATACCCGATACCTACACAAACCCTATGGCAGGAACAAGAATGGACAGTCACCTAGTGAGCCCTTACCTCAATACCAGACTCAGTGAAGCCCCCAGGCTCCCAGAGTTTAACTTCTCAGGAAGAGCCCTGCCTCCCACCCCACAACATCCCATCCAGAGAATGTGACCATCATTAAGAAAGCTCCTACTGCCCGACCTCACAGGTGGCCAGAAGTTTAAATGGTTAATGCAGCAGAAGGTGGAACCAAGGGGAAGGGTATTTCAGTATTCTCAGAGACAGCAGCTCAATCCCCTAAGCTAGAGTCCACCAGGAATTCAAGGGAAGCTACTTGGAGTAGCTGCCTCCTAGGATTTAAGTATCCTTCCCATTGGCCAGACTGACTTGAATCTTGGTTCCAGAGAATGCCGGCCCTTGTCCTCCTGGACACTACTGCCCTAGAGGTTCAGCTATACCCCAGCCATGCCCACCTGGTACCTTTGGACCTTGGAGTAAGCTTGGATCAGAGGTAGGGAAACTACAATCTGGACAAAGAGCAGGTGTTGGGTAGGCTCTATTTAATTAAACCACACTGACCCCCAAACCAAAGACACTGACCCCCAAACCAAAGATTACCACTGGCACTGGAGATCAGAGTCATTTGATAAGATGCCTTCCTTCCTCAGGTCGTTCCCAAAGTCACTTCCCAGGGAAGCTTGTCCTGGCTCCATAAGCACACAACAGTCTCATTTACCATTTTACTGACTGCTGTCCTGTTTCCTGTCTCTACAACATAAGCACCACAAATCCAAGGGGCCTGACTTACTCATTGCTGTAGTTACAGAGTGGCTCTCAACACGTATGTGTCTGACTTGGCACAGCTATGAGCTGGAGACTAAAACCTCAGAGGAGATTTGGGAGGGTGGGAAGCCCTGGAGGCCATTAGAGATGCCTGAGAAGCTGAGGACCTCCTGATGCTTATTGGTCAGAAAACAAGGGTGCATGGAAGCAGGGAAGTGGGAAGAGACAGAAAGGACAGCATGCTGATTGAATAGTCTGGGGAGTAAATAAGTACTTGCCATCAAGGAACCTGTTAGGTAGTTGAGATCTCACAGAGAGAGGATGATCTATAAGGAGTAGGCATCTGCTTTGAGGATGTGCCATCAGAGTCATGAGCATTTGCTGGGATAGCAGGAAGCCAGAGGAGGAGGGGGCTTAGGTCTCTCACCAAGCCTTCCTAAGACGCTATCTGAAGCTGCCCTTGCGTCCCTGTTCTGTAATGAATTGAGTCATGAATGTCTCCTTCATTCCGAGGTTTCTGTGACAGGAAGAAGTCACAGAGGAATGTCCGATACTCTCCTGAGTTGTTTCTCTCTCTTGATATTTCTGTCAGCTGTCTCTCCATCTTTTGCTAACCCTGTTGGTTATCAGTGGGTCACTCCTAACTTCTCCTGCAGGCCGCTTGCTCTCCATGTCTGCCTGGCCATTATTGTGCCTCTGCTGGCCTTGCTCATCCTTCTGGGCCCTGCAGTGAAGGCTTCTTCTGCCTTGAGGGAGCCCTAGTCCCCAACAACTCATTGGAGGATGGGACCAGTGGCCCATGTCCTGCAGGTACTCCCTAGGGGTAAAGGAAACAACTGCGAAGGTTAGAATGAGAACACTTTTAAGTCAAGCATGAGCTCATCCCCCTCTGCCTGCCACCCAGCAGAGATCAAGGCCTTAGGGCACCAACACCTGTATCTGGGTCCTATAAAGCTTGAGTTATGACTGTGGATGCTCTGTACAGGGCAAAAGGCTGTCCTGAGCCCTAACTGTAGTGTCTACTTTCCTTCCAGGACACTTTTGCCCATCAGGCACTGTCTCACCAAAGCCATGTCCAGCTGGTACCCACAATGCCCTAGTTTCTCAGGGCCACTGCAAACCCTGCCCCCAGGGGTGAGTTTTGAGAAACTTCCCTGGAGACCTTTTAGACTCTGTGCATACGATTTACATTCTTGCTTCAAGGGGTAGCCAAATGGGCTGGTGTTAATCTCTTCAGTCCAAGGCTTCTGTATCTGGAAGAACACATGAGTCCTTGTGACAGCTTCGGTGAGTATTACTGTGCTATTTCATATCTCAAATCCGAGTCTGTTTATTTGTCATTTATTTATGCCATTTACCTCCTCTAATGCTGAATCCTTAGCAATGGACAATGCAGAGTCCCATGCCAGGCCATGACTTGGGAAGCCAATAGTGTAAGGCTCATGTAGCCTCTAGTTGCCATCAGCATGCAGGGGCCACCTGCCCTCTGAACTTTTCTCTCTTCTCTCTGCAGTTTCTTCTGCCCAGCCAACACTTCTTCTGTGGCAGAGAATGAGTGTCCTGCTGGCCATTACTGCCCTGCCTCCACCACCTTCGCTACTCAGTTCCCCTGTCCCCGGGGCATGTACAAGCCACAGAGAGGAGGAGTCCACCGGTCAGACTGTAGCCCCTGTGAACCAGGTAAGGGTCAGGGACTCAGAGATCTCTCTTTGCTATCCTGACCACATTAGGCTACACCCTCCCTTATTCAGTGTGTCTGTGCCCAAGGCCTGGCTCCAATGAAACCCAAGAGTATTTTAGGAAACTGGCCCTGAAGGGAGGTACTCAAGCTCTCCACCTCCATCTGAGGACCATCCTGTTATTTTCTCTAGGGTCCTACTGCCTCCTGCCTGGGTTGGTCACCCCATCCGGGTTCTGTAGTGCTGGGTTCTTCTGCAATCATGGAGCATCTGTCCCGAATCCCACAGATGGGATTACAGGAGACCTTTGTCCTGCAGGCCACTTCTGTCCTCAGGGAAGCCCCCATCCTGTTCCATGTGGCCCTGGTAGGTCTCTAGGGTGTGAAGTCTGCTCTAGGCCCTTAGAGACAAGAGACGCTGAGGCCCAGCCTTAGAGGTCTCTGGGGAAAGGACACTGAAGAAACTCTTCAGGAAGCAGGAGTTAGTCAACGCAGGAGTAGTGTGGTATATGTGTGGCTTGTAGGGATGTCTCCTCGAGTGATCCAAAGTATGGCAGAGCATCTGAATGGAGGAGGCAGAGATGGGTGAGATACAGATACACTGCAGGGAATGAGGGAGGGTATCATCTGAGCCTGAGCCCCAGTCCCCAAGTTCATGAGCCCTTCCTGTGTGAGACTGCGAGAATGAAGAACAGTGATGATCAGCAGATGGGCCTATATGAATCTCTATCTGGGAAACTACCTGTCCCAACTCGTAGTGTGTGCACCTGCAGGCTTCCTCCTGACCACGCCAGGTGCTACATCTGTGAAGGACTGCCAACCATGCCCAGCTGGCTGGTTCTGCTCCCAGGCTGGCCTGAGCTCCCCAGAGGCTCTGTGTGAAGGAGGCTGGTTCTGTCCTAGGGCCTCTGTCTCTGGACACAGTCCAGGTAAGGACAGACCCTCCTTAACATTCTCAGAAGGGAGAAGAAGAAGTTCTAGAGGGAGGTGATCTCTGGGTATCCCTGAGCTCAGCTCCTCCGGATCGTGGACTGTGGATGACTGTGCATGAACGTGGCTCCTCCCCTCAGAGTTCAGTGTCCCTGCTGGGAAAGGGAGGTGAGGGTTTCTGGGACAAGGGAAAAATGGAGGAGTTCAGAAATACTTAAAAGAAAATCAGTTAAAGCATTCCGTGCTTCAGGGAAAAGGATTAAAGTACTCCAGGATCACACAAAACAGCTCTAGTGAGACATGAGTTAGGCAGAGAACAGAAACAGATATGATCCTGAGGCCTGCACCATTCTGGCTCTTGGGGATTGTTCAAAGAAAACCTTTGACAAATTAAGATTAATTGAGATGATTTGATTTGTAAATTGGGCAGTCAGCAGAATCAAACATTCTGAGAGGATCATGGGGCTATGGCTTGGTAGGCTTTTGTCTTCTCTTATATTCACTTGGATTGGCTATTATCAGTTGTTAGGACTATAATTATGACAGAATTACTTAGGGTTCCCTTTTTGTATCAGACTGAGTTGAAAGTTGGCCCTGTCTATATTACTCGGTCTCCTTCTGACATGCTTTTCTGCAGCCAAGGAAAGTTGGAGTGAAGTCACAGCTGGCTCCTGGGACCTGTGTTGTGTAGCCTGAGAAGTGTTAGGAGTACATTCTCCAGATAAGGTCATTACATAGTGGGAAATCATGCTGAGAAGTCTGACAGAGGCCAAGGTCGTATGCCAAGGTCATGTGTGTCATTGGAAGACATGGGTTCTGCAATTCAGTGAACAGTCATCATGTACCAGTTAAATAACTTTAAAGGACCGTGAAGAAGCCTCCTCCCAGAGGGCCACTCAGATACCTACACAGTCCAAGAAGATGCAAAATGTACCAGTAGGTTGGGCTGGAACAAATAATGCCCATCAAGACACAAGGAAGCAGCAAAGCCAAGGACTGTGTATAAAAGATGAAATCGCTGTACAAGGCCAGCTAGCCTGGGATGATGTCTCTGTGCCTTCCATGTAGGATTGCCACACTGTTAAAGGCAACAGAAGGGAGCAAGTCCCTATTACATTGATTCCAATCTCACAGCACCAAAGGATGCAGCTCCCTGAAATGGTGTCCTGGCCTTAGACTACCTCTGAGGACCATGCTCTAACAGCTAGAAGTTTGCTGGAAGACTGGACATCCTGACTCTCACAGCACAAACCTAGAGCACAGCCCATTTAAACTGGCATCTCCAGAAAGAGCACATTAAATGTCCCGGAGAGAAATAGAGGAGATGTGTAAAAAAAAAAAAAAAGAAAGCTGTGTAAGAAAGATAAAGTTCTAGATTTGGCTTTTTATCACCAAGGCTAAAAAGTCTCAAGTGGCTCCAAAAGTTGGCACTTACTTCAGATTGGAACCACTCCCTTTGTACGGAGCCACAGGACTGAAACAAACAGGGTACACTCGCGCACAGAGATACACCAGGAGGGCCTGAGGTGTCCTAGGTCATAAGGATGTCACTCATATAGCCACACTGATATAGAGGGAGCAAGAACAGCTGTGGCTAGGATGAAGTGGAAGCCACCAAGAGGAACAGTCTTCTCCCTTTGTGTTTCTAGATACCATTTGTCCTCCGGGTCACTCATGTCCTCCTGGCAGCCTAGAGCCTCGTGCCTGTCCCCCTGGGCAGTATCAAGATGAACCGGGACAGAGCTTCTGCAAGATGTGTCCTGCCGGGAAGTAAGAGCTCAGAACCTCTCTTTTCTGTCTGTTGACACCTGGCTTATCCTACACTCCCTGAAGATTAGAGGGGCTAATACATATACAGACTGACCACTAAGCATAGGACCCCTACCCTATCACCAAATACCCTGAAGCCATGCATGGCCTTGGAAAGCTGCAGACTCATGCATAAAACTCAACAGACAAGCCCACCACTCTCTGATGCCTATTTCTTCCGTCTTCAGACAGGTCTATGGTCATTTTATGTCTTCCTAAATCCTCTGTGTCCCCAAGGCTTCTTTCCTTGGAGAACCTCAGCCAGCCCCTAGATGACAATAACTCTTTCATACCTAACAGCGAGCTACTATGTTCCACAGGTTCTGTCCCATAGGGGTTTTGGAGCCAGGAACCAGAACTGTGAAGCCAGTGGACTGTCCTGCTGGATACTACTGTCCTTTGGGTACCCAGAACCCTACCCAGCACCCATGTCCTGGGGGAACCTTCCGAGAGACACCTGGAGCACGCAGCAGCAAAGACTGCAAACTCTGTCCTGCAGGACAATTCTGCACTGACTCAGGTTACCAATGCCAGATCCTGGACGTTGCCTTGTCATTATCTAACCCACTTGCTTCAGATGCCCTGGGCCTGCCTACAGGGGACATCTCAGGTTACATGTCCCCTATGGCAGGCACTTTTCAACACATGGATAAGTTATCAGTAGTTAGGAAGGACAGGAGATTTTATACTGGGAAGGAAATGGGGGAAAAAAAGGAGGCCATCTTAAGACCAAGGTGATACGAGCAAAGGTGAAGCTTGTGTGAGAAACAGAAATCAGGATTGATCTAGAAACTGAGAGGGCGCAATAATGATCTTGTGGAATGGAAAGTGACTTTGAGAGGGACATTTGTCACTCAGTTGTCTATCTAATCTATATAATAAACTTCATGTAACAAGGTACTGCCAGAAGGTCAGTGAGCCAGTGGGTGCTGCTAAAACGGAGGGAGCCACAGACCACTGCTATGTGACATCAGAATCAGGCTGGGGACATGGAATGTCAACTTACCTCCTACACATAGGCAGCCCTCTGCTCACTGCAGCCTCACATCCTGGCTTGTAATCCAGGTTCCTATAGCAGCACATAGTCACATGGAGGAGCTGAGAAAGAGGAATTGAGCTATAGAACTGGAAGAGGCTGAAGATTCAGGAGGTGATGCAACGCTAAGAGTTAGGAGAGGCCTCAGAACACCAAGAGGTTCCAGAGCTAAGAAGACATGGAGCCTGAAAGGTCACAAAGCCAGGAGGTTAACACAGAGCCAGGAAGAGACTTAGGAAATGGGCTGTCAAACCCCATGTCTTGTCTTACACTCTATAACACTATTCCTTCAAGCATAGGCTGGTCCCAGCCATAGTGTCTCTAACCTTCTCTACAGGAACTGGGAAACGCTTCCCTGATGGGCTGTGCTTAGCAGGATATTACTGTCCCCCTGGCCAGACCTCAGCCAGCCCCGTGTCTTTTCGGTGCCCCCAGGGCTTCTACTGTCCTGAGGGATCACCCCAGCCAAAGGCCTGTGAAAACGGAACCTTCCAGCCCCAGGAGGCTCAGGGCTCTTGTGAGCTCTGCCCCATGGGGTTCTACTGTGAAGTCTCCAGCACAGGTAATCTTTCAGTGTGCTGATCACTGTAGACTTAGTTGATCTGTTTTTACAGGTATAGAACATTTTGTGACTATCAACCGTTGTAAGTTGCTTTAAAGACTGAAATTGATATGGGAAGGGCTGTAACTACTGAAGTGTGTGTCATGAAGAATATTAGGGACGGAAGCTAGAACGGAACATCTGTTCTGTATAAGTTTGCTTCCCCAAAGGGACCAACCTAGGTCTGAGCATAGTGGATCCACAGGTACAGAACAGGGGAAGACAGCCCGAGAGCCCCAGGACTGAGCTGGCCAAGTCTAACTCAGTTCCCTGAGATAGATGTGGCACACAGAGTCCTGTGCCAAGGGTGATAGCCTAGTATAGAGAAGAGGGGTTATACTCAATCTCCAGGACCTCTCAAGAGGGCAGATGTCTTGGATCATGTGTTTACGCTACAGATGGTCAAGCATGTGCAAGCCTCCTGTCAGCACCTGGATCAAGGATTCTTGGTCTTTGATCTAGGTAGATCAAGGAAGGAGTTTCACCTTGAGTCAAGCTGATCTTGCCTTTGCCTCTCAGACCTTGTAAACACGGCTGGAGCCTAGGCATCCAAGACTATTTTCTCCCCTCAGGCTCTCCCTCAGCCACTGCCCACCCATGCCCTCAGGGAACATTTGGGCCTAGGCCTGGAGCTACTACAGAGCTAGACTGTGAGCCATGTCCAGCAGGTTTGTGGATTCTGCCTTCACCTTGGACACTGAGGTGGCCTGGGAGGAAGTATTGAAAGAGAAGAGAGGGCGAGTGGGAGAAATGTGGGCTCTCATACAACCCCCATGTTCCTTTGGGCACCCAGGGCCTCCTCAGCCCTTGTACATTGGCTGCACCAATTTACCTTTTAGGCTTAAGATAAGAACAACTTCCAGTGCCCATCTGAGGTCTCTGGGGCCAGACAAAAAAGGATGGGGGAAGTGTGGGCTGGCTCTGTGTCTGCCCTCGGGGAATTCAGGCACCAATGTGAGCCTGGGCAGAAAGAAAGGAAGGAAGCTTGTCAGGTCAGGTGGGTTCTCAGGAACTCTGATCTTGAGTGAGTGAGTGTGTGTGTGTATGTGTGTGTGTGTGTGTGTGTGTGTGTGTGTGTGTGTGTATGTGATGCTAGTTGGGGGTTGGGGTGGGAGTTTAGGGGTTGAGATGAGCTTACATTATTGGCTGGGGCTTCATTTACATGAAGGGGAATTCCAGGTGTTTCAACCTGTAATTTGGCCATGAGGCTCTGTTGACTACTAAAGAGGATGGAAGGGGGTCGCTCAGGACAATGTCCACTGGGGCCTGGAACAGGGAGGGAGCAGTTCTTACTCATGCTGGTCTCAAGATGAGATTTTCAGGGTTTTGGACACCTCTCTACCTCACTCTTGTTCCATCCAGGCTGGCTCCCCTGGTCATATGGCTTACATGTCCCACAGAGAGTGGCTAAAGAGGGGTCAGGGTGTAGACAGAGGGCAAGGCACAGATGATAGCATGTTCTGTCCGAACATGTGGGAGGTGAAGCTAAGTCCCTCTGTCATATGCTTTATCTGCTCCTTCCAGGGATGTTCTGTGTGTCACAAGGGTTGACTCAGCCATCTGGACTCTGTCACTCTGGCCACTACTGCACAGGGGGTGCTGTTTCCCCAACTCCTGTCCAACACAAGGTAGGTAACACTGGACCCCAGCACCCCAGGATGTATGGCTACAGTTCCCTGAAAGCCAGACGACAGCTCCTCACGTTGATTCAAAGATGTGCATCTCTTTCACATTAAACATCACTATATATCAGCAACAACATAGAAGCTAAGGTGTCTGACAGTTATGACAGGAAGTGGTCATAGCTTGTCTTACAACAGATAGCATCTTAGGTTGATGACATGTGACAATAGGAGCAGACACATGGATACAGGGAACCTTCATGCCTAATGTAAGACTTGGTTAGGATGATGGACATAGATTAGGGATGGTGGGCAGACAGATAGAGGTGGATAGCAGTTATTAAGTTATCACTGACCTGGTATGTAATTTAGATAGTCCTCCCTTCTCTTGGCCAGCTCTTCCTCTTAGAATGGAAGCTGCCAGAATGTTTGGGAATTGCACATTAATGCTCTGGAAAGGCATAAGTGAGGAAGGGACAGAGAGAAGGAGTGAGGAGGAGGCAGCTAGCAGATGGAAGGATTTGAGAATTCAAAGCACATATATGGATCCTGGTGACTGCTCTCTAGAGGCCTCACATGCTCAGTAAAACAGGAAGCAAAGAAAGATACAGTGGGATACGAAATGTCCTGTGGTGGCCCTGGCCCTAAGTTCCAGCTGTGGTGTGTGTAGCAGAGGTCCTAATTCTAACAGGATAACTTTTTTTTCTTCTCCCCCTCTATACAGGTGGAGGGCCCAGGAATTTCTGGGAATGACATCTGCCCCCCTGGCTTCTTCTGCCCTGTGGGAACAGGCTTTCCACTTCCATGCCCTCCTGGGTTCTACTCCTCTGCTCATGGCCTGAACAGCAAAGACCAATGCCAGCCATGCCCCTCGGGATATTACTGTAGTCAGCCTGGGCTATCGCAAGTCCTGGAGACTGGTCTCTGCCATGCAGGGTAAGGGGACCCTCAAGAGAAGGAATGAGTCTGAGTCCCAATCTGAGGCTGCAAGAGTTCCAAATACAGACAAATCCTAAATCCTCACCACCTCTCCTCAGCTCCACTGAAAAGCACAGGCCAGGGACTGTTTCCCTAAGCTTGTGGGGTGGGGATATCCTGCCTTTTTGATATCGCTATGTATAACCTCAGGCCCCCTCTGAGGTTCAAGGTATGTCCTAGCACCCAGAAAATTTCCTGCCACCTCTGAAGCCCTTACTGATCTCGGCCAGCCACCGTTGGCAAGTAGCGTCTGAGATGGCTGCAGTGCATTTGCACTGTTCAATGGGCTAGAGACACCATGACCCCAGAAGCTCCATTTGAGTGTTGAATGATAAGCTGCTCCACCTGCCCAGGGACACAGGACTGGGAGTACTTGCAGGGAGTAGAGCTTACATGAAGGATGCTGACTCTTCTCAGAACCATCTCCCCGAGCTCCTCTTCTGGTTCCCATCATAGGGCCAGAACATGTTTAAGTTGTGGAATTCCTCGTGTGTGTGTGTGTGTGTGTGTGTGTGTGTGTGTGTGTGTGTGTGTCTTGCTCTGGTTCCAGGAACCCAGCTGAGCCACCAGCTGTACTGGTCCCATTAGTATGGCTCCAGACTAAACCTGAGACCCAGGGCTCCCAAGGCTACCTGGGAATTCCAATCTAATCAGGATGGAGGAGGTTGAGCCATGGCTGTCTGTGTCCTCAGATACATCTGCCTTGGAGGAAGCTCTGTGCCCTCGCCCACGGATGGGACTCATGGATACAAATGTCCTCCAGGGTTCTACTGCCCTTCAGGGGCCCACCATGAGCTGCCCTGTAAGCCTGGTGCCTTCAGCCCACTTTCTGGGGCTGACACCTGCCTACCCTGCCCACAGGGCAGCTACTGTCCTCAGGCAGCCACTGTGGAACCCATCACCTGCCCAAAAGGTAACCCTAGGCCACCCTTATCTTCCTTCTCCACAGTAGGGCAATTGGATACTCAGGGATCCAGCTCTGCCATGTTGCTTATGTTCAGGGCTTCCATACCCAATGTCCAATGAGACCTCAGCTTCCCTGACAAGACCCACCCATCCAATGGGGCTGGCTGTACTCTAGAGGGAAGGTGTGGGGTGAAGGTCATTAGTTTAGACAAACACGGCCCTTTCCTGTAGCTCTGAGGGGGCAGGCCAAAGCTACCCTCATCCACTAGAAAGATGTTATGGTGAATGACCCCTCCCGTGAGAACCAAGGATGAGCTGACAAGAGAGCTCAATCATGAGATATGGGCTATTTGCTTTGCTTCAAGCAGTCCCAGGGACCCTTGGGAGACCCCAGGCACTCTGAGTTGATTCCTCGCAGAACATGTATACTTGGCTCTGTGTTGTCTCCTATCCACTCTAGGTACCTATGAGCTAGGCTGCCTGCTGTGGCACTTATGAACTCTAGGGAAATTCTTGGTTAACAAAATCTGGGCCACTGTCTTTAACATCAGCATTTCTTGCTTTTTAATCCTGACAAGCCAAGGCCACCTGGATCAGGTATTCCTGTCACTAAGATCACCCTATCCTGAAGCTGATGGGGTTATCACCCATATGTACACATTGATGTACTCAGCCCCTCACACACACAGGCTCATACATATACTCACACTCCTTTTACACACTCATGTTCATATACTCTCAAGCACATGCTCACATCTTCTGCCCTGACACAGAGATCTTTGTCTAAACTCTGACTCTGCAAGCCCCATTTCTTTCCCAGTATCCCCTCGTACCCTCCCTCTGATCCTCAAGAAGTTATTCTAACTTCTCTGTCACTATAATGGGAGGCTACAGGTTAGAGGATAGCCAGGTCCCTGGACAGCCTCTGATCACTTTGGCCTTGCTTGTAGGTCACTACTGTCCAGTAGGGACACTCTCAGCTCATCCCTGTCCAGAAGGAACCCTGAACCCACAGGAAAGTGCTGTGTCTTCCAGGGCTTGCCAGCTCTGCCCTGCAGGGAGTTATTGTCCTGGGGAGGGCAACACGTGGCCTGAAGGTAGGTACTGGCATACATGCCTGCAGAGATAGGCAGCCTAAGAATAGCTCCATTACACAGGCTTCTCACAGTACACAGATTGGAGACAGCTCCTGTGCCACCTTGTCTGTATCTTTAAAGATGAAGGGTGGAGAAACCTTGATATCCATAGACAGGTTTCTAAAACCAAAGCCAAAATCAAGACTGGTACCTGCCCCAAGATCTTCCCCAAGATCTCAGGTCCTAAGGTCCTCTCCTCAGCCTGGGCCATGCTTTACACTTCCTTTTCTCTCTGTGTGAGCTCTGTCTGCTGCCAAGAGCAGGCTTTGAAGCTACGGGCAGGCATCATCTGGCTCTGTGCCTCTGTGTGTGATGCTGGACAGATCACTGACCAACTGGGCTCCGTCTTCTCCCTGTGATGCAGGATGGCAACAGGAGCGTCTTTCATGGCTGCTATGGAGAATGGGATTTTCCCCAACAAAGTCTGCCTAGCACGCCACGGCATCTGCAGCTTCTCCTTATATGGCAGGGGTCCTCTCTAGCACTGAGGACATCTCTTCTGCTGAATGATGTATAGCATCCTTAGCAGTATTCTTCTTCCCACTTTACTTTCCATGGTGTCCCGGCATTAGGGACAGCAGCAGCTAGGATGACGATAGGGGCCTCTCTTAATAAGTCAGGGTTCAACTGAGCTGTTAAGTTTCTATAGCTGTGCTAAAATTCCACATATTTCTCTCTCCAAGGACCCTGCTCAGCTGGTTACTACTGTAAAGGGGGTGCTACCAGCCCCACACCACAGGGAAACACCAATTTTCCTCTTAATGGACCCTGTCCCCGAGGCCACTACTGCCCACAGGGTTCTCTGTTCCCAGTGCCCTGCCCCTTGGGGACAACAAGGAACCGCATGGGTGAGCATCAACCCCGTGTCTTCTCCTCTACTCCCAGGAGACCCAAATGGGACCTTTTCCTTATGGCACTCAGAGTTGTGCATGGGCTGCCCTGTGAACAGGGGCAAGGAACCTTACTGGCTAGATGTCTGGGTGCCATGCCATGATCAGGTGTAGTTAAGGCTCCCCAACTTCTCTACCCTCAGCAAATTGAGCTGAGGAGGTACCTGAGGGCACAAGAGAGGTGCAGGGGTGGAGGTGCAGGTGTGTGAGCCCAGGGAGGGCTGGTAATACTCATGGTGGCACAGGATAAGCCATGGTGCTCCTGGCTGGCAGAAGTGACCCCGAAAGGCAGATGCAAATAGAAATCTCCAAGTCTAGGCCAGGGATGGTTGACATGGTCAGTATCTCTGTGGGTTGACATGGTGTCTTTCTTTCCTTGGGTTTAAGCCACAATGAACTGCAATGCTGGCAGTACCACTGGCCAACCCAGAAAAACATTGCCCCATGGGACCCAACCGATGGCAGTTCCGTTAAACAATTTGAGTCAGGCTCCACTATAGTTCTAGGGAATGTTTGAGCCCACAAAATATAAAGCCTTGTATTATGGCCCTCTTTGTATAGGTGGCACCTCTAAGGGGAGCTGCAGGCCCTGCCCAGCTGGATACTTCTGTCCTAGCCTGGATCTTGGCTCAGCTAATGGATCCTGCACAGTTGATTCTGACTGCTCCTTGGACACCAGAGCCTCCACCCCTCCACCTGTCCCATGCCCTCAGGTACCTCCCAGCTCCAGGAGTCAGAGGTACTGCCTTGGCTTGAAGAGAAGCTTAGCCCTTAGATTGTGGCCATCAAAATGGCTTAGTGGATCACAAGGGATGATCCAATGTAGGGATGGTTCTAATGCTAAGGTTCGTTCCCCAATTGGCTTTTGATCTGTCAGTAAAGAAGCCATGGACCAATTGCTGAGCAGAAGGAATAGGCAGGACTTCCAGTTCCCTGGAGGTAACCAAGGAGAGGAGAGACAGAGTTCACATGCTTTGGAGAGAGGAAAGCCAAGTAGCCATGTAAGGTCTCAGGAGGAGCATCAGACTGTGGCTGCTCCTATAGGTGGGTGGTCAGGGTATTTAGCAGGGACTAGATGTAACTGAGAAACTAAAGTTTAGGGCAGAGGAAGGTGTGGATATAAGAATATTGATAAGGGCACACTTTTTCTGGTGGGAGATAAGTAACACCCAGCAATTTTGTCCAAAGCAAGTTGAAATTGAAAAACTGTGTGTTTGAGTCTTTTATCCATGGATTCAAGGGAATCTGGGAGGGGGCTGGTAGCATAGCCCATTCTGGAGCTAGGTGTTATAGCTTAAGACTCTTGATCTCAGGTCATGGGTCCATGCCCCACTTTGGGTGCAATCTGTTGCATGTAGCTTTTGCTACCCAACCTAACACTCCAATACCTCCATCTCCTAAGCCTCAATTTTTGCAAGTTCTCCTGGCCTCTTCACCCCTGGAGTTCACTGTGGTGTAAACCCATGGAAAGAAAGACACTATGCTGACCCACAGAGATACTGAGCATATCAACCATTCCAGAGACTTCTATTTGGATCTACTTTCCAGGGTCACTTCTGCCAGCCAGGAGCTGCATGGCCTATCCTGTGCCACCGTGGGCACTACCAACCCTCCCTGGGTTCAGACACCTGCCTTTCATGTCCATCAGGCTCCTACTGCCCACATCCTGGTACTAGGACACCCAGGCCCTGTCCAGCCCATGCCTATTGTCAAGCTGGTATGTGTAGGAGCCTTTACACCCACATCTTTATTCTCCCACAATCTACCTATCTTCATTCAGTCATCATCCAACCCTAACCACCAACTGTACCAGGATCCTATGTGGATGCATCCAGCCTTTCTTCCTTCTTGTCCTGGCCAGCTTCCTCTCTGCTTTCCCACTTTACTGCTGGCCTTCTTCTCATCTGCTGACCCCATGCTCTACTTATACCTTTTCCCTAAGGGGCCTGGCCCAAGATACAAAGGCATCAACCTGGATCTACAGGGAATATAAAGATATCCCTAGAAAGATGACTCTGACACCTGATAAAACAGTGTCCATGGACCAGAACAACCAAGCCAGGGTCAGCACTCTGTGATCAGGGCCATGGCTATGATCAGAAGGTAGCATGTGGGGACCTAGCGAGTCATGAGGGAACTCCTTGTCTAGGTACCTTTTGCTCCTCACAAAGTAGAAGAAAGGGTAGAAGGAAGCTCTCCCTACCTCTACACAGATGTGGAAAAGGTTTAGATTTAGCCCCAGAGGATTTCAGGGAGTATTTGCTAGAGGCATGTCCTGCACCCCAACACTTAACTGCTGCTTAAAGACCCTTCAACATTAATGTTCCTTTTAATTTTTTATTACATTGGTGTGCATTCATGTGTGCGTATGTGTGTGTGTGTGTGTGTGTGTGTGTGTGTATGCATGCATGCATGCATACAGATGGTATGCTAGCTCAGAGGGTACCTTTGCAGAAGTCCATTCTCTTCTTCCACCATGTGAGTCCTAGGGATAGAAATCAAGTCATCAAGTTTGACAGAAAGCTTCTTACCCACTGAGCATCTTGCAGCTCCAGGATTTTTCCCTTGTGGCAGTCACCTGCCTTGTCCCCTTCCTAGAGGGAAGACTGAAATAAGCCCATATCATCAGTTATTGCCTAAGTAAGTAGCAGAAAGAATCCATTGGGCAATTGAATGTTGAGGGTGGGAAGAACAGATGTACTCATGTCATAAATTTGTTTAGGAGTGGAGGCCATCATTCTCCAGTCACTGATGTGGCCTTGACCCTGTAGGACTCCTTCTTTACCCCCTATCTCTCCTTCTTCCAGGAACTTGGTCCCCGAATCTGTGTCCCCCAGGGACCTTCACTCCTCAGGATGTATCAGGCCTCCAGGAAGAAAGTGGCTGCTCCATCTGTCCTCCTGGTCACTACTGCAGGTCAGTCAAACTACAGTTACCATGGCTGTTTGCCTGCTCCGTCCAGAGGCAGCCTCTTGGGTAAGGAGGTCTGCAGCCCAAGCTCAAGCACCTTTCTAGGTAGCCCTGGACCCCAACATCTCCACTGTTCTAAACAAATCTTTTCCTATTTAAAACGCAAGAGCTGAGGTTCCTCTTTGTTGAGGAGTTGTCACCCTCCCACTTGTTGAGGATGGATGCCTCAGAATCCAGATGCAAGCCCCTAGAGACTGAGCAGATGCTCCGTCAGTACAGGAAGCAGACAGGATCCTTGCTTGCTCTGTCTATCCCCATTTCCAGAGGCAACTGCTTCAGAATGATTGAGCTGCCTGAAGGACTTGTGCTGATGGTAGTCTGGGTCATACCAGGATGTCACTTGCTGGACATGCAAAAGCTGTTTGCCTGTGCTGGGCATGGGTCTCATCCTTTCCTTCTATATTTTGCTGCACTGCATTGGTATTGCCCGTGTCACATTGTTCCAGTCTGCTGGGGCTCTTAAGCGAGATCATCACACTACCATTCAGAGAAGGCTTCTAGCTAGGGCAATCTCCCTCCTGCCTCAGATCAGAATTCCATCACTGGCTTCTTACCCTGGTACCCTCTCTTTGAGCACTAGACGTGGTCAGGTGTGGGGAAGATGTCCTGCTGGCTACTTCTGTCCACCTGGCACGCTGAAATAACATCAGATCCTGGCAAGCCTCAGGCCCTGTGTACCCAGAAACAGCTATGTGCAGAACAGTGCCCACCAGGTAACAGACCCTGCTTCTAGTCTGCATGTATGATAGGCTCAGGATCCAACCAATTATCTATGTAACATGTATGTGCATGGGGGACATGTATATACAATATAAAAATGTGTCCCGTGCAAATGCATATGGTTCTTGGTGTGACAAACACACTGGTTGTGTGTGTGTGTGTGTGTGTGTGTGTGTGTGTGTGAAACAGGACTAATGTCTATACCTCCCCACATTGACTAGCATGATCACCCAGGACCACAGGGCTCATCCACTCTGGCTCCCAGCCTGGCACTGTCTATCTGTATTGTATCTGCCACAGTGAACACTCTGTTCTTTAGGTTTTACTGCCCTGAGGGCAGTGGCGAACCCATCCCATGTCCCCTCACACCCTGGCGGCTACCTTGGAGCTCAGAAAAAAGAAGACTGTGAGCCTTGTCCCCCAGGACAGTGGTGCAAAGCAGGTAAGATCCTGGGACCAAGTGACTGTGTCCCAGTCTAGAAGATGTTTGTACCTATGGGAGTCTGGGAGGCCATGCTTGGGCAGAAAGTTGAGTGTAGCCTTCACCCTGCAGAAGCCCAGGCCTGGAAACCCTGCCCTGCTGGTCATTATTGCCCTGGAATGAGTGAGTCCCACCCAGGAGTCCCCCAGGCTTGCCCTGAGCATACCTACTTGGCCACCGAAGGAGGTCAGAGCCTAGCTGAGTGTGTTCCCTGTCCCGCTGGGTACCACTGCCCATGGCCAGGTAAGGGACCCTTTTTAAGTTGACAGGGTTACCTTGGGAATGAATGGAGACAGGCCTCAGGGAAGCCCCTGGGAGACCCCACTTTTCATGGTGTTTTCCCTTCAGGCCTCTCTTCCTTTGAAGACTACCCCATGTCCCCCTGGCCACTGGTGTCCAGGTGCACAGGGTGCCTTCCTCTGCCCACCTGGCACCTTTCGTTCAGAGCCAGGGGCATCCTCACCAGAAGAGTGTGAGCTCTGTCCCTCTGGCTACTACTGCCCCGACACACAGGTGACTGGTCGTGCCAATGTGTTTGCCATCCCCTGCAAGCTGGGTCAGAGTGTCCAGCAGGTGAGCCCATAGGACCTCCTAGCCTGGTTCCACTACCCTTTGTTGTCACCTCTAGGGCTCAGGCTGGAGCTTAAAAGAGCCCTTTATCGAGCTCAAGCTGCAGGCATACTGGGACCTTCCTCTAAGCCCTCACCCACTCAGACTCTACCAGCATCTCCTCAGGACCAAGATGCCTTAGAGCCCCTGCTTTCAGCTAGATCAGGGAGGGTCTGACTACAGCTTAATAGACTCTCCAAGCCCAGCACAGGCTATTCTGTGCCCCACTCTCAAGATCCCATGAGATCTCTGCTACTTGGGTAGACAGGAAGAAGTCAATGTGGGTATGGGCTGGAGATCAGGAAAGATGTCCTTCGGTTATGGAGGGTTCCTGCAGGGAAACTGCAAGGACAGGACTTGGGTGAGCCCTGCACTTTCCCACCATCCCAGGAACCATCCTTAGTGGGAGAGGGACAACGAGAACAGGGATGTGTAGTCTCAGCCTATGGCTTCCCTGTACTGTGTCCCTGTGTTTTCTCTGTTGATACTATCACACCCCATACAACACTGCCCCAACCAGTCCAAAAGCATGGCAGGACTCACTTGTGCTTTGATCTTTTCTGTTCCTGGACTCTAACCTCATGAGTCTTCCTCTCTGACCACACAGTGAGAACTGTCAGAGCCCTCTCCTCTCTCCTTGGTCTTCACATGACCCCCACTGTCTCAATGTCCCACCCTGCAACAGTCTTCCCACCCAGACCTCTGCCAGGGATCCTGGGGACTTCCTGGCTCTCCTCACATCCTAGAGCCTTCCTAAATTCCCCTGAGCTCCTGACAGAAACTTAGTATGTCTCTCAACCAGACCCATCGAGGATCCTGGTTCCCTTCATTCCTGTCTTGTCTCCTTTAGGTTCTGTGGACATGGTCCCATGCAGGGCTGGTTCTTACTGTGGGCCCCGGACAGGAGTACCCCCGCTCTGCCCTGGGGGTTTGCCTGCCCGCAGGCTCCTCTACCTACACTGGTCCTGGGCAGCGGTAAGACCCTTCACATCCCTATGAGTCTGAGCCCTCTTAGGGATCCCCACCATCCTGCAAAGCTGAACCCCACCCCCCTGGATTGCCTCATCCATCTTGTGAGTCGAGTCAATCTTCAATGACAAATCGGTCCTCGGTTTCTTAGTGATTGGAACCAAATGGCAATCATGGGCAAATATTCTGTAACCCTTTGTACTGGGTTGCCAGCTAGGGCTCAGCCCTTCTCGGAAGATATCAGTGAGCAAATGGGTGTGGGTGTTGTTAGGACACTCTTCTTAGCCTCCAGCACATCCTATGCAGGGCAGCCACATTTAGCAAATAAGAATATGAAACACTCTGTTGCATTTTAATTTTAAACACCTTTATAAACGAGGCCTGTGAGATATCTAGGATACATTCACAACACACACACACAACACAAAGTGTCCTTAGTGTCTGAGGACTAACATTGAAAACCACAGCTCTCACCACAAGGGGGATAATAAAGATGGATTGTTTAGGGGACAGGAAACATGGCTTCATCTTACCCTAGATACCATGTCTCAAGTAAAATGGTTTCATAAAGTTTTTAGAGTCCCAGGAAGAAGGAAGTCATAAGTCAAGGCATTTCGATAAATATATTGGTGCAAACATCAGGCAGGCAGCTTACAGGGATGCGGTCTGATTCAGATGCCATCTGATGAGATTCTCAGCTTTTGGGTTAGTGGAAGCCAGTGGTCTTTTATGTTAAGCTGCACCAGAAGGTTTTGTGTAAGAGTCACAAGTATGTTAGGTGAGACGTAGAGGTAGTCAGTGAGTGACAGGAGAACTGAAGATAAGCTCCAGATTTGCTTCTGGCTCTGCAACATCCCATATCTCCCTGACCACAGAGTCCTATTCTGTCAATCTTGAACAGAATCAGTTCATCTTTAACATAGGTGTGACCTTTCTAGGAACTTTAGATAACATTAGATCATCCCAGGCCCTGTACAGGAGTGAGGCGTGAAATTCCAGCTATCAAGTCAGTTCCATGACTCCCTCTACCGAGGCGCAGAAAGATTGCTCAGGGTCATCCCACCTTATCAGGCTAGCCTTCTCCATGAATGCAGTTCAGCCTGCAGAGACCCAGTGGACATAGACCAACCACTTCTGGTCCTGTGTGGGGTGACGCTAGAGCTGGGCTGTGGGACTCTGTTGACAAGATGGCCTGAGCCTGGGCCTCTTCTCTGTGCAGGTGCATGTTTCCCTATTACTGCCTTCACGGCAGCACCCATCCTCTTGGGTGCCCTGGGGGCTCTGAGGCGCTGAACAAGAGCGGCCTTAGGGTCTCTGCAGAGACTTCCTGCCGCCTGTGTGCGGCAGGCACCTACCGCAGCCCTGCTCTGGATACCCACTTGCAGCCCTGTCCACCTGGATTCATCTGCCCACAAGGTGAGTGCCAGGAGAGACTGGGCAAAGACAGATGAGGCCTGGGGCCTTAGGTGAGACAAGAAACAGGCTTAGAAGTCACCACCTCACCCTATTAGGGTAACAAGTCATAAAGTGCAGTATGTAAAGTTTCAGGTACCCGAGTGTGGGCACAGCTGGAGACCCAAACACTGTCGGGATGATAACCACATCCCAGGTGGCTCAGCATCAGATACCGATAAGCACATCTGAGAGGAAGATAGACATGTGTGCTATGTGTCCAGAAGAGCCATGGGCAGGAGACTGGGATGCAGGGCTCAGAGCCCTCTATACCCCCTATGATCAGACATTCCCCATCTGGAGTCAGATCTGTCCCTATGCCCCAACAGGCTCCTCACAACGCCTGCATAATTCCCTTGCAGGCTCTGAGAGCTATCACAACCAGCCTTGCCCAGTTGGCCACTACTGTCCTGCGGGGACATCCAGACCCAGGCCCTGTCCAGCAGGAACCTTTGGAGGGAACAACCAAGCAGCAGCAGCTGAAGAGTGCCAGCCGTGCCCCCCAGGCACCTTCAGTGCCCTGCCAGGACAGGCAGCGTGCCTCCCCTGTGGGAGTGCCGCCTTCTCCCCCAGGTGAGCCCAGGGCCATGCTTGTCTCCGGTGGCTGTGTCATCCTCATCTGCTCCTGCAATCTTCAGGATCCATAGGGTCTTAGGATGCAATCCTCATGTGATAAGTAATGGTGGGCCAGAAGAACTACATTGTCGGAGAAAATGTAGGAGTGCAGCTCTGTGTGCACGGCCTCCATCAGGCTTATGGGAAAGAAGCTGGCTCAGCTCATAGAGCATGGCTCTGCTCAGAGACTATCCGTAGGGCTTCGATGCTGTGTCTGTTGTCAGGGGTACTGCTGCTGCTCTCTCTCTCTCATGCCTAGAAGCAGCCAATTGAGCCCATGATCTAGGACCAGTATCACATTATGTGCATCGTTATGAACCCTGAGTCAGGTGCCTAATGTTGTGGTAATTATTTAAAAAGGCCTCTGGCTCAGGTCAACTATCTAAGCTGCAGTGGTTTTGCCTAGCCCAGCCGCCATCTTTCTCAGCCGGAGGCCACGTGGTGCTGCAGCTAGAACGGCTGCCAGAAACATCAGCCTTGCCACCCACTAGATGCCAGCGTGAGAGATGGCTCTGCCAATCTTCCACGCTGTTTCCACAAGGCAGGGCATTGCCCAGACCATTCCGCCATCCATGCGGGCCCAGTAAGAGAATGAGACTCTAATTCTTATAGATTAATCAAAGCTTATATATTTGGCAATGATCAGTAACAAGATACCCATACAATCAGAAGTGTAACCCAATACCCAACCTAGTATACCAACTACCTTTGACTGCTACAGACACGTGAACATCCGTCTCATCGCTCCTACATCTCTGCTCTCTCTCATTCCTCCTCTTCCTTTTATCTCCTCCTAACTCCTCCTCTTCCTCCCATAACTCCTCCCACCTTAGCTCCTCCTACACCTAATGCTTACCGATGCTTAGTAGGCATCAGCCCAGGCTGCAAGGAAGATCATAGGGAACTTAATATAAAAGCTGTATGCCCTGGCCTAACCTCAGAGAGATCTATTTAAGTCAGTAGTTCTCAACCCATGTGATCCCTTGTGGGGGGGGGGTTGGGGGGAGATACTGAATGATCTTTTCATAGGGTCACTAAAACCATCTGAAAACATAGATATTCCTTTTGGATATAACATAGCAAAATTACAGTTATAAAATAGCAACAAAAATAATGTTAAGGTTGGGGTCACCACATCATGAGGAAATGTATTAAAGGGTCACAGCATCAGTAAGGTTGACAGCCACTGATTTAAGTGGCCCAAAGGGCACCTGCACAGTGGCGTTGTTTGACATGTGCTGAGATATGTCAATGCTAAGTCAGGGTTGAAACTGACCAACTGCAACTTCATGTGTCTTCTTACAGTCCCCTGAGGCCAAGAGTGTGGTAAAGTTGGTGAATGAATTCTATAGCAGGGACCCTAAACTCCCAGAGGACTGGATGGGGCAGTCCCCAGCTGAGTGTCTGTGAGATAAGTTAATTTCTCTGCCCCCAGGTGCTCCTACCTGTACCTGCCGAGGTTTGAACAGGGTCTTCCAGAAGTCAGATGGTTCCTGCATCTGCCAGGCTGGACATGTCTCCTATGACCACAGGGGTCTGGAAACTGACCAGGAGAGCAACAGTGAGGAAGACTGCCAACCTGAGGTAGCCCCAACTGACCGGGGACAGATTGGCGAGGGAGGGTAGACACCCCAGAGGCTACCACACAGGGTCACAGGCACGGTGGTTGATATGTGTCAGATTCTATGTAGAGGGGTACTACCCCCTCACCAAGACCTTTCTTAGGTGTCCTCAGAGAAGCCAGGCCACTGTGCCACCCGCCCTCATCTGCAAAGAGCAGGCATTTCCCCAGGTGGTTCTGAGGGATGCCCATGAGCTGTCATCTTGGGAACAGCAGGTAGCAGTGGCCATGCAAAGCTAGATCCATCTTGTGCACATCTCTGAGACATTTTAAACTAGAGAGCTATGGCCAGCAGGAGGGTCATGACTGCCTGGGCTGACTGACAGGCCAACAGAAGAGTGTCAGCTCCTCCCCACTCTGGGGAGCTGCTGATGGCTGCTGTATCAGCACCCATTCACTCTAAGCTGACTATTTTGGAAACATAGCTGTGTCTCTAGAGAGGCTCCCTCATCCTGCCATTTGGTTTTGGATTTTTTGACCGTCCCACCTCACCCCCCCCCCCATTGTATTGGAATTGCATACAGATGTCACCTCCCTTATACCCTAGACATTTGGTACAAAACCCTCTGTGCTACACCAGGGTTACTGGGTCTCTCCGTTTAGAACACATCTGCCCACCTAAAGCAGACTGCATTCCAGGTAGACCCTACCTATGTATAAATTTAAGCTTTGACCCCAGTCTCTATGTGACAGCCAGTCCCAAGCCTATACTTGGCCCCAAAGATAGAATTTTTGGGTCAGGATCCTATGGCCTCCCACACTCAAGTCAGACAGAAGCTCTGTCCTGTAGCTAAGGAATAACAATGATTCTTCCAGCCCAGCTTCTCTGCCTTGCTGTCTTGAGAAATGCCAGCAAGATTAGTCATTCTGTCTTGTCCTCCACTAGAGGGCAGCACACACCAACCTGGCTATGGCCCTGGACTTCAGGCAGCCCTAGCTAGAATCCGCACCCTCAAAACCCAGCCTCATTAGCGCTTTAGGGCCACCAGTCACTTCCTGGCTGGGGTCTGCCTGTAGCACAGTGGCCCTGTTCCCCTCTTGGTGGACTCCTTGAAACAGCAGTGCTAGCACCTGCATGGGGACATTGGTTTGGAATGTATTCTGCATCCTACTCAGAGCACTGAATTAGACCTCAAAGCTGGAACTTACACACATTCACTTTCGCCAGCGCAGGAACATCTAAAACCATGCAGCAGTCTGAGCCTGTATCCTTCATATCATTAACCAGCCCTGCTTCCCTGTGTCATTACTCAGGTCAAAGCCAGGCCACCCTCCATCCCTCCCACTTTACTGCAGCCAAGAACACCAAAACCCTGGAGTCTCCCCCTTCTCTATCCTCCGACTCTCAGAGAGGAGTGGACTCCTAACTGGCTCCGCCCACTGCCCGCCCCCCTCCCCCAGCCTAACCTGGACTGTAGAGTCCACTTGCCCCTTCACAGGTACACTTAGGACAGGGCCTTCATGAAGACCACCCACACTCCTCTCTGCCATCAGTAAGCAACTGTTCATCCGCAAGAGGCTGGCTTCCTAAGCATCCCTGCTGTCCCTGGCCATAGATTTAGTGAGGCTGGAGGCCTCCTCACCCATCTCCCAGTGGCTCAGGACCAGCTGCAAATATGATGACTGTCCATATCTGGTTGCTTGCTCATTAGTTTTTTCATTTGTATACCAGCACGTATTTTATACACAGTACACATTATAATAGCATTTTTACAATGTCAACAATTAGAATGTTTTTGTTCTGGAAGGGGCATGATCACGTCTGGCTAATACAAGACTTGAAAGCTAGGCCATCTGAATGCGCATGTATGTCATCCAGGGAAAGGGCCACAGGTCCCCAGCATCCTCCCTCAGATTCGTGCCACCAGGAGGCCACACAGGATAACCTAACGATGGCTTCATGCAATGTCACTTCCTCTGCAAATGACCTCTATGTCAGTCCTGCCACTGGGATGGTTCTATTACACCCTACTCTAACCCTTCTCTCTGCTGAGTTCCATTTAATATCTTACAACACAGCCAGTCTCATTGTTACCACATCCAGGAAACATCCCATAACGAGCCCAGTCACCTCCAAGGCCCATGTCCCTAGAGTGTTCTTCAAAGCTAAGAATACTTCCACTAGACCCGGAGAGGCACAAGACCATTTTTTTTCTCTTCTTTATGCCAACTCCTGCAGGTTGCCCCGCACTGCCCACCTGGTGATGTCCGCGTAGCCGCCACCCGTGAATGTGTGTCTCCCGAGCAGTATGACTGTGCCTCCTTCTGTGGCCCAGGGGGTGGAAAACTCAGCACCGCTTTGGGAATGTGAGTGAACACAGCTCCCCAAACCTCTCCACACTTGTTCTTGCAAACCAAGAGGGCTTGATCTGATAGGTGGAGTCGAGCCCAGACCCAATGGGACACTAAGCCCAATGAAAGCTCCTTCCAGAGACTTCCCTGGGTCCATATTTCCCAAGGGCGGGCCCTGTCCAACACTAGTTAGAGTCCGCAGCACAGAGCTAGGAAAGGTGACTCCATGGGGTCTCACCCCAGGCCCTGATCCAAACATAGATGCTTGATCTGACCACAGGCTAAGCTGAAATCTGATCTCTGGTCATCCAGCTGACCCATGGTTAGGTCAGGGAGGGGTTATTTCTGTTCCAACAGTGTTTCGGCCTGCATGGGTCTTTTTCCCGTGTTTGCCTCAGCAAGATGCCTGAAGCAATGATTCTGGTACATTGACCTGTTCCTTGCCTTCTACATTGCCTCCATTTGGGACAAGTTCTGCCTGCTATGTGTGGCCATAAATAGTTAGGATTTCTATTGCTCTGATGAAAACCATGAATACAAAGAAAGTTGGGAGGAAAGAGTTTAACTGAAGGAAGTCAGGACAGGAACTCAAATAGGGTAGGATCCTGGAGGCAGAGCTGATGCAGAGGCTATGGAGGGGTGCTGCTTACTGGCTTGGTCTACCATGTGCTCAGCCTCTTTCTTAAAGAATCCAGATGCCAGGGGCTTCCCAGGAGTAATTCCCAGCCTATGGTCTTAGAGTCCTTGATGACAGGACAGCCTGAACAGGAGATAAGGAGTTGTCCAGGGCAAGGAGGATAGGAAGTGAGGGGGGGAAGGAGGGAGGGAGGCAATGGTCAGAAAATCTCTCACAGCTCTGACTTGCTAGCTAGCAATCAGGCCCCTTCTGCTGCTCGAAGGACTAGCAACCAGGTGCTTCTTTATCTATACAAGGTCCACAGAACAAAGACAGACTAATGATTATCCAAGTGGTACAGAATACATGCTAGACTTTTCATGACATGTCCAGGGTTGTACGTTCAGTCACAATTAGAAAATACAAACAGAACAGATTCTCCTTCTTCTTATTAGCCCATAACTCCAATTTAAAGAATTTAAAGGTTGTCACCTCCAAAGCAATCACATTTAATATATGCAACCTGCTTTCAGGCTAGCAGTGTTTGCTGTTTGAAAGCACTGCAGACAAACAGAAAACATATGAACTGTTTCTTTATATGTAGCAAATATTAATACCTAACTTCTTTTACTGTATGTTCCATCATCTATGCTATAAAGTAGGAAAAGTTATCTTAGTCAATCTATTTTATTTGCTGAGTTCTATTCTTCCAGGGGTGTACCCTGTTCAACCCCCTATCTTAAACTACATTTTCAGAGAGCTCTAAGTCTCTAATAAAAAGAGACCTTGAATCTATAACCTGTCCTCCTGGCCAGCCAGAGTTTGCTGTCTCTGTTTACCCTGCACTAATTATGCTGTTTGAGTTTGCTGAGGGACAGATATGCCAAGAAGATTCCTGGAGTAATGGCCTTATCTAGCTCTGTGCTCCTCTGTGCTTAATGATCTCCAGGGCATAAGGAAGACTTCCAAATAGAGCCAGCCCAGATAAAATTAATTTTAGGATTATACTGAAAAGACTCAGATGTCATTTTCTTGGGAAAAGACAAAATGAATCATAATGCAGGAAGTCCCAAAGAATGCAATGCCACAGTGATCAAAACCCAAAAGTTAGAGAGAGAAGGACAGTGATTGCAGCAATCTACTCTGCTTTGCTGGAAACTGTGTCACACAGTGGTGCTGGCTTCGTAACTCTGTTTCCAGTGGATATGGCAGTGCCACCCAGGACCATCAACCCAGAGACTGGAACTACCCACAATGAGCTGGGGCTTCCCACATCAATCACTAATTAAGAAGATGCCTTCCAGCCAGACCTTATGGAATCAATTTTCTCAACTGAGGTTCCGTCATTTCCAGTTTTTATATCAATTTGACATAAGACTGTCCTGCACAGCGACCTAACAGAACAAAGCAGGGTCTGGACCCTGCGCCATAAGACATTATTATGACTGACATCCATTCTTGGTGCAGTGGCCTCCGAGGAAGCAGACAGCTCAGTTTCCTTGGAGAGGGGCTAAGGATTCACCCACAGGCCTCAGAGGGCCTGTGCCCCAGGACTACTCCCACACTGTCCTCTCCTACAGCTGCCAGTGCTCGGGATATGTCTCTGCAGAAGAACTCTGTGACATCAGATGTCTGGCCACGCTCCCCGGCTCTCCTTGTCCTGGAACCCCGGCAAGAAGCTGATCCTTAGTGTGAAGAGTGAGGATGGGGAAAGCATCGAAAAGGTGAACCTACTCAGGGAGGGCTGGCTCGGGAGGGCAGCCTTCTGCCCACTGGGGATGGAAAGATGAGGTCACACAGCATCCTGGCTACAGAGAATCCAAGCACCAATTAAAAAGGAACTGTTCAGTAGAGGGAAAGCCCATTTGATCACTGTTGTCTCTTCCTGGTTTATTGTCTGCAGGGCTTTCATTCTATGGGTTAAGGGAAGGCAGGAAGGAGGGGGAACATGATATTCCTGTGTCAGTGTCCGCTGTGTAGTCTGAATGTCAGAAGGGACACTGGAAGGTATCAGCATCATGTGACGATATTAGAGCATGTGAGGTAATATCTAGGACCAGAAGCCACTTATAGTCACAAAAATGGTGTTAGTCCTTCCAGTACCAAGCATCTGAGCTCAGGGCAGGGGTAGGCTATAGCCACTGTGGTGTTGCTATGACAGCCTTTAAACCTTGATGTTTCTTCTCATGTGGAAGGAATGGGAGCCAAGGCCTAGTCCTGGCAGGGTTGATCTACGAGACAGCTCTGTCTTCTGTCTTTCATGGGTCACAGTGGCCTCCTGGTTTGGTGCTAGGCAGCAGATCTATGGTGAGAGTTTTCCTATTGACTTCTAAGCTGGATGCTTACAGAGAGGAGGGGAGGAAGAGCCAGGTGGCCCCTTGAGTGACTCAAGCAGAGTGCCCAATTGGAATCCAGGTGCTCTAAAAAAGAACGAGGGGCCAAGATGTACAAATCTACCCGGGCAGCTGTGGATGAGGAAGGAGACTAGAGGGAAATGGAGCCCATGTCCTTAAGCTCTGAGCACCCTCAGAACTTGATGTGAGCTCTTCTTGTCCTTCTCGGCTACCCTGCCTCCCTCTGGCATCTGATGCTGCCTGTCTGCAGGAGATCTTAGAAACTCTGGGCCCTGACCTGCGACTCTCAGGGAGTGCCAGGGTCCACCTGGTCCAGTTTGGCCCCCAGGGTACCTTTGGTTTCATCATCTCCAGAGTGGACATGCTTATCTCCTTGCTCCAAGGTAAGCTGAGGAAACGGTATGGCTTTGCCCTCCAAAGAAAGATCAGGCAGGGATCGCTGAATGGTCCCTCATACACCCCTTAGCTGTGTCTGGAGTTTGGAGGGATAAGAGTATGACAGAGGTTCCCTTAAGGATCATGCATTCATACAAAAAGTTCCCAGGGCTGAGCCTGTTCTTAAAGACAGGACTGCTGGGTGAGCATGTGCCTCCAAGTCAGGCCAGGTCTCTATGAGCCTTTCCCGATTATTCCAGGAACAACTGAATCCAGTCCCTCTCAGCAAAGGCATCACACGGCAACAGGCCTAGAGCAGCCCAACGCTTATCACCAGATTCGGAATCCAGTGATCTGCCTAGCAGCTGGAGATGTGATCCTCTTCCAGCTCCATCTTCATCCCCACAGTATGTGCCACCTGGAGAGCTAGGACTGGAAAGCTACCACCATCTACTGTACACACGCTATCAGCCCACTTGCTCACAGCATCCCTGAGTCTCAGTTTCCCATTCTTAGTAACATGGATCACATATCCCAGTGCCGACGTTCTGGGACTCTCCTGAAGCCTAGTAGCCTGCAAGGTTTTTACGTCTCGAGGGCAGAGGGCAGTCACTGAGGAAGGCTGTACCACACCTTACCTTGAAGTCCCAGCTCAGCAATCATTTCCAAAGCTGTGACATTGTCATGCTGCCATGCCTGGGGTTCTGTAGAGCTGCTCTAAAGAGTCGTGCAGCCTCTCCTACTGGGCATATTAGTCAGTGATCGATGCCTTCCTCAAAATGGTGAAAGCTTGCCTTTTAGATACCCCCACTTCTGGGTGCATCACAGAGCAGGCTTGACCTCCCCTGCACAAGCAGCCGTTTGCCGATGGAGGAGAAAGTCTGGGTCCTTCCTGGTCCTGATCGCATCCTCTTCCCCCATCTGCACTCTAGTTACGGAATTAGTCCACTTCCCTCAGTGTACCTCAGCTAAGTGGGTTCTTCCCCAGGACGCTGTTGTGGGTTGGGATGCTCCTTGTACCTCTGTTCTCACAGGGGGATGTAGCTTGTTGTCCCACCTGTGGCATCAGGGCTGTCTGAAGCAGGGGCAGGCACACGGGGACTACAGTACTTAAGGCATAGAGAATCAGGCGAAGAGGCAAAATCCCAGGAGATGCAAAGGTGACATGGGTCAGAGAGGAACACGAGCCTGGGAAAATAAGCTCCTTGTGTACACTGGTTTCCCAGAACCCACTGGGGCCTGGGAAACTCCACCCTCTCGATCATACTGGAAAGGTCCATCAAGTAGCGCCACCTGCTGCCTCTGCCAGGGGCCTGGATTTCCCCTTCGTTGCCTTGTTACCCTGCTATCAACAGCGCCTAGTGAGCTCCTGCTGTACTGCGAGCACCGTGGAGTGAGCAGTCTACATCTCATGTGTTAGAGAATCAGCTGGGCTCATTACAAAGTGCCTGGTTGCCAGGCCCAGCCCATTTGACTCTGGAAGATATCTGTGGGCAGAGGAATAGAAGGGCTTGCTTGATCCCAAGATCAATAAATCATTTCCTTAAACACACATCTCAGTTCTACCCACTCACCTTAGCACTGAGTGATGAGCTCTGCATCGGGGCTGCCCAGGGCCAGGCTTGGGGTTGTATCTGTACCTCAGCCCTGACCCACTTGCATCCCTCAGACAGGTCACCAGTCACTACCCCATGTACCAGAGGCAGCACCTGCTTAACAGCAACTCCCACTGGGACTTCGGCGCCTTCAGGAGACTAGGCCATTTAGTCCGAGAGACAAATCTCAGCCTCTCATGGTAACACATTGAGCTGCCTGGGAACTGGGGATAGGTGTGTGGTGTGTGTGTGTGTGTGTGTGTGTGTGTGTGTGTGTGTTGCTGACCTTCCTGATGGGAAGCCAGGACAGAAAGAGCCTAGATTGGGGGTGGAGGGGTCCATCTGGAGTAGAGTTAGACAGGATTAGGTGGTACCCAGGTAGGCAGAGCCTCTTGGCAGAGTGGAGCATTGTGGGTACTTTAGCTAGACCAGACTGTCTTAATGTACTGAGAGTCCCTGCCATAGCCAACGATACCACACTTGGCCTGGGTTGAGCAGCGTATCAAGGCCAGCTCCCACATTCTGTCTTTTTACTCCCCAGGTTTGCTCATCAGTTCCTAGATCCAGGCACCTATGTGTTTCAAGACAACGGACAGCCGGAGACTATCGCAGTGGTGCTGGTGAAGGAGGAAGGGGCAGCTTGTGGTGCTGGCCTGTCCCCTGTGCAGCCCTCTTCTCCATATCAGCTTGGCAGGCTAGGGGTCCTCAGGCACAGGGCATTGACCCTAGGCCCAGACTGGGCAGTGATCACAGGTACCAATTCAGACATGGTAGCTGGGACTTTTCAGCAGAGCCCTGGTGTGAGCCAGCAGCCCTTCTGTGATTCTGCTTACGGCCCTGTGGTGACAAGTAAAGCTTGGCCTTTAGTGAGGGTGTCAGCTGTAGACAACGACATTCAAATTTCCTCCCTTTGGAGTGGTCTTTCCATCCTCCCTTCCTGCACCAATGAACCATTGGTCCTGAGAGTGACACTGGGGACCAGGGGATCAGATTCGAAGAGGTCCCACAAGAACTTTGATTGTGGCTTTCTCACCATCTTTCCTGCCTGTCCCCATCACTCATGATCTCAACTCTCTAGGTTGGATCATGAGACCAGGAGAAACCTAGCCCAGCCCATTGTTAGAAGATACTGCTCAATCCTGTTGAGACTGGTCAGGAGATTAATGTCTTTCCCTTTTGAACTCTCAGGGGTGCTACTGACTGCTGGCTTGGCAACCACTCTGCTCACTGGCCTTGGCCTCCTCCTGAAACCTGCCATGCCTGAGGCATGGCCCACACAGGCTTGGGGATCTCAGTGGAGAAGCATGGGGCGACCTCATACTCCTGCTGTGTTGTGTCCCTCAGGGAAAGTAAGTCATTTTCTAATGCCCCTGCACTAGACTGGTCCCATGTAGGGGCTGCTGTAAGTACCACTTGTCCCTCCTAAGAGCCAAGCACTGCTGAACTTTGCCCTGGTATGTAGACCCTGGACAGAGAGACCCAGTGACCTATGAGGGGCTTCCCAGAGGGGCTTCCAGCAAGTGTGTGTCTGCATGCTGAGGCCAGATCTTTCTTCCAGCCTTCTGTCCTATGAAGACCTTGGTCCTCAGGGATCAGGGAAAGAAGTTTCTAGGGAGAAGGATGTGACTCGGGGTGCAGGTACCTACAAGTTTGCATTAAGTTCCCTTCTCTCTGCCTCATCCCACACCTTGCCAGGCATACCCTCTGGTACAGTGACTCATGTGTCTTCTGTACCAATGGGCCATAAGAGACTTCATTCATCCAGCTAAGCCCCTCCTTGATACTAACAAATGAGTGCTTCCAGATGTTTTTTCCACTTAACAGATAGAAAGATGAGGTCAAGAAATATGAGTCTTCAGAGGTCCTCAGCAAGTGTAGTCTGCAGAAAGGGTGACCCTGGGTTTGAGGCAAGACTCTCCAATTGTTAGTTACTGTGCTAGTCAGTTCTTCTATAGACAAGGACAATTCTTTAACTGCCCTGGCTCAGCTCAGGGCTGGGAAGGAAAAGTGCTCTACTCTCAGTTTCCTCTTAGACTTTCCCTCCTGGACCGTTTTCATCCATCCCAGCTCTTAGCATCCACTGTGAGCGGGGATGCTGAGTAGGAGGGCACCAGAAGAGACTTCTGGGAGGAGACGTTTCCTCGGCTTTGAGTTCCAGCTCCCTCATATATTTGACAAAGCACTCTTCTTGGTAGAAGCCATCCTTATGGGCTTGGGGGTGTTTTCTTGTGGTTTCCATTTGCTTTTCCCTGATGACCAAAGACAGTGAGCATTGATCCACACACTTCCTGGCTATTTGTATTATCTTGAATGAAAGTCTAGGTGAGTCCTTTGCTCATTTTGAATTGAGATATTCATCATCTAGGTTTAGGACTTCTCTGTATATTCTGGATATTAAATCCATCATCACATGCGTGATTTGAAAATATCTTTTGCAATTCAAAGTTGCCTTTGTAATATTTATAGCGTCTTTCTTTTCTCACTTAAGAGATATTGGCAAGTACTAGGAGACACACGGAGATAGTTGAGAAATAGACATCACACTCAGGAACTCCCAGACTATCTGGGAAAACAGAACACACTCACACAAGACTGTGTTGGGTAGTACTGTATGTGTTTCTTTTAGGTGCTGGAGACTAAATACAGTACTTTGTGCTGCTGAATTTGTGTTCTGTCACTAACATGAGCTCCAGCCATCAGCATCTATTGAGATATAATTTTTTTTTAAGGTTAAATGAAGTCTGTACTGCCTCTTCCTTATTATTTCCTCTATTTTTGATATTAAATCAAGGAACAAATCCAATTTATGAAGGCTTTGCATTGTTCCTCACCCCCTAAGGGTTTTATTGTTTTAGATTCTATATTTAGGTTTTTGGTCCATTTTGCTTTACTTCTGAAAGTGTAACTAGGTAAGAACACAGATCTGTCCCTTGACATGTGAACATCCAGTTTTTCCAGAGTGCAAGTCTTATTAAAAAGACTGCCCATGGTCTTGGAACCTTTGCTGAAGTCATTTGACCAAAGATGTAAAGGTTTCTTTCTGGACTCTTGCTCTCCTTACTGGTTATGTATCTCCTGGATTTCCTATTTCTTCACAAGTCAGTTTTGGTAGGTTTTCTCACTTTAGTTATTCAATTTCTTGGCTTGGAATTTTCATAGTACTATTATATTCTTTTTCTTTGTGAAGAATTTAGTGATTATGCTCCCATTTTCATGTCTGTGTTTAGGAATCTCTCTGGAATAGACACCATTCTTTGTTATTCTGACTCTTTTCGTTCACAGTGTCATGGGAAGGCAATCTCGAATCTTCCATCTACCTCTTAAAGTGTGTAGAAAAACAAAGAATAAAATGCAATCAAAGTTACAATAGCATAAGCTTAAAGCTCAATAATTTTTAATTTATTACTCTCTCAAATGAGACCCAAAAGTAACTGGAGAGATTTCTCCGTACTCTGAAGATTCACACAGTCTGGGATTTTTAAGTATAAAGTCATGAGCAATTGTTACAGTAAATATCGGCTTCTACAACTGTTTACTTGCTAATCATTATTAAGGTCTTTATTTCCATAGCTTTAAGTGACTTTCTAGCTTCACGCTACTGTTCAGCATCCTTTCATGTCACCCTGTGGGACTCCTGTGAGCATTTCTACATGGCAAGTGACTCCCTCTGCTTCTCATTCTCTGGGAAGTCCATCACTTCTCTCTCACTTTTGAAGACCAGTGCTTCTGGATACAGAATCCTGGTGTACCCAGTTTTTCTTCAGTGCTTTACACATTGCAGCTGGAAAAGGGCCTTTATCATCCTGTTTTCCCTTTTGTAGAACTGAATAGATGGATGAAAACCGGGTCAGAGGGCGATAGAAAGCCACTATAGGACTTATGAGAGTCCAGTGGAGCCAGAGGGGTAGACAGCGACATTGTTAGAGTCACCCCAATTCTTCTTTCTTCCCTTTCTGAAGTTGGCCAGGCTCACATTCCTTGACAAATAAGCACTCACTGAACTCAGTGCTTGGCACTATGAGGGAACCCATGGCAAGGGAGCTGGAGAAGGCCAGCTAGACATGAGTCCAAAGAGCACTGGCATCAAAGGGATGAGCACAAAACACTAGAGCTGTGGAAACACCGACAGTGGTGTGAGTGCAAGTGGAGGGAAGGGCTGAGCGTGAAGCACCTGTTGATTCTTGAGAGGAAAGCGCGTGGCTTCCTCAGGAAGGCAGAGCCAGATGTGCTGCAATCAAGGTCCTTTAAAGTCAAGGTCCTCAGCCACACAGAGACTCTCACTGGCCACTTACTGCCCCTAAAGCTCTCAGTCCCCTCCTTGTAAAGCCATACCCTCATTTTCCAGCGTTGCCTGGGATGGAAAGTAGCTCCTTTCTTCTGCAGGTGCACTTCCCTTTCTTCTGCCTACAAAGTCCCTAGGAAGGGACTAGCTCTACCTCCCCAGCCAGGCCTTTACTGCTTCCTGCTCATCCATAAGTCTCACTCCAAGATCTCCCCCTACAGGGAGGTCACCCCAGGCCCTGACACTGGAGGACTTCAGTGTCCGCACACTCTATGACAAACTGGAGGACCAGAGTCTTCACATAGCAGCTCAGCTAAGCAGGCACAGGGAGGATGCAATGGCTTCTATGAGGCTGCAACCAGGCAGCTGCAGGGACTCCAGGTCAGCCCCTCACATGGGTAACCACTCAGAAAGCAACCACTTCTCTTTTGACAGCCTGAACCCATGAGGTCCTTACTACTAAGAAGTGACACAGCTCTGATTCTTCCAGGACTTTCTGCAGGGCCTCAGCCAGCCAGAACCTCCATCTCTGGTCATGGACAAACAGCCTGACCCTTCAGGGCTTAAAACCCAGGTGGAATCAGTTACTGGGGAGAAGGATGAACCACAGGAAGCAAGAGTCAGTCACACTGCAGCATCTCAGACAGAATCCTGGCAGTTTTTCAAGGTGAGAGGCGGGCGTGGTTGGGAAAGGTCAGCAGTACAGGCTGAGTATGCATCTCCACTTAGTCATCTCATGTGGTACCAATCACAACAGTCAATACCAGCCCATCATAGTCTGAGGGTATGACTTACAGAGGGATCCAGATATCAGGGACACTGTTAGGTACTACAAGCAACATGAGGGCCCCAGGCTCTGATGTTGGCAGACTGGTCTTGGGGAGGGATTTATAAATTGAGTCAGACATTCATCGGAAACTCTTCTCAATCCCATCTAACACCCATACAGGGATTTGAGACTTCTGTGACCTTCCTTCTACACCAGTTCTTTTCTTGAACTTCTGGTCAGTATTCTCCTATCTTATCATCTCTGGCCAATGATTTCGAGGAGGAGCAAGAAAGCCCATTTTCTCCTGAAGTTGTAAGGCTGTGTTCAGATGCTCCCCTCTCTTACTCCCTGACCTGGGGTACTTATTGACAGGATGCATTTGGAGGCTAGATGAAGCCTATTTCCATCCCAGATCATTATGTATTATGAGGCAGAGAGTTGAAGATTTTCCTTAGTAAGGGACGTGCCCCTCCCCCAATCAACAGGATATGAAATTCCACCAAACAGGAAAAAAATCAATTAATCTATGCTCAGGCAATGTTTGCTCTATAGCCCAGGAAACCCACTCAGAATGGAATGTCATGCTCTCCCTGTCAAGCCCCGGGAGGCTATACAGGATATAGTGCCATCAAGTGTTGGGGGCAGAGGGACATGTGTCTGTAGCATTGTATGGTGAGCATGGCTGGAGAAAGGAAAGAAACTGTGGAGAGATGGATATAAGAGATCTGCAGATCTGAGAATGTTGTATTCATAAACACAACCAAGAAATGACTGGACACACAGGGGAGAGATCATGTGTACATTCATGCACAGCGTACCTCCATAGGTGATCAAGCCTCTATCCAAAGCATCTCTCACAGTAAAGTGTCCATCTCATCAAGAGAAGGATGGAGTTGGTTGTAGCACAAGAGGAAAAGAGGATGAGAAGATCAGGGGCAGTGCTTAGCCCTACACAAGGCTAGGAAGCCAGGAGCAGAGAAACTGGGTATCATGTGGTGTATCTGTGCTGGGCTGAGGTTTCTATGATGAGGCTTCTCTGTTTGAACTTCTTCCCCAGGCTGTACTCCAAGCATCTCTCCCTTGGGCTTCCAGCCAGAGCTTAACAGAGCCATCGCTGCCCTGGCATCTGCACTTTCTCAGGCACGTGAGCCACCAGTTGGGGCCAGCAGGAAGGTGAGAGGCTACCAGAAGCAACTGAATACATGTGTATGATCAGGACAGCCTGCCTGTCATCCTTGTCATTGTCCTCTGGAGCTAAACGAGACCCATGGGCCTATGGTGCATGCAGGTACCTGTGTGTGAGCAAAACAGATTGCCATGGAGCTAAGTGGAATCCACTGACCCATCATGCATGCAAACATCTATAAACAATATACACAAACAACCACAACTTAACATACTCCATGGGACCTTGCTTTCCCATGTAGCCATGAACTCTGGTTTGAAACCCTAGGCTCTGTTTTTTCTTATAGACTACAACACTATCTGTTCTTCCTAGGCCTCTAGTCACTGGGATGAGCAGCCTCACTCCATCAATCAAAAGGACTCACCCATGATGGGACAGCCTCCAGTCCATGACCAGGAATCCCAGAGCATAAGGTGGGTGCAGGACTTGCCTGCTGGCCTGTGAGAGGTGCTTCTAAGGACAACTTTTACATCCCTGACTGGGAACATCTCATTTTTCACAACACAACTTGATTTGAAGCCTTAAGACATTTAAATCCAACTACAAGATTTGGAAATTCTTTATGCTCACTGAGACCATCCATGTTTGTTATGAAAAACTCCAGACTTCATGTTCCTACCTAATTTTTCCTCTCACTATCATATATTGGATTCTTCCATGGGAATCTCTTACTATCCTTCCTCAAGTTCCACCCAGGGGCTACAATGAGCTCATTTGCTTATGTAGACTATTTATGTTTATTATATTGCTTTGTTTATATATTGTATGTATGGGAGAGAATGTGGCACATGCATAGAGGTCAGAGATCACCTTGTAGGAGACAGTTCTCTCCTTCCACCATTTGGATTCCAGGGACTGAAGTCAGATTGTTGGACTTAGTAGCACATACCCTTCCCATTGAACCATCTCACTGACCTGATTTATCTGTGTGTACTGTATTTCCCTTTATACACGTTTAATGACAGTAAGTGGTAGTGACTGCTGGCTGCTTACATTTCATGGTGATAAATGAGTGTTTTCTATGCTATCCAGTTTGATCCTCATAATAACCATAAGTAGATACTGCTGCTTGCTTAACTGTAAAGGTGAGGACACTGAGTCTCATAGAGGTTAAGTAGCATGGAGCATGAGTATATGAGTCTCAAGCCCTGGGCATACTGATGGATGGCCCAGTGTCCCCTCCAGTCTTCCATGGAAGCTGTAGTCAGCTTTCCTTTCAGAAGCACCCACTATGAGGTTTTGTTAGTGAAGGTGTCTAGAGGGTGAACACATAACTGATGTCTCCTGCAGGCAGCGGGAGAGTCTAGATTCTCCTTCTAATATGGTAGTTCTCAACCTGTGGGTCGTGACCCCTTTGGGAATCAAATGACCCTTTCACGGGGGTCACCTAAGACCATCAGAAAACAGATACTTAGGTATTATAACAGTAGCAAAATAACAGTTATGAACAGTTATGAAGTAGCAGCAAAAATAATTTTATGCTCATTACTGTATCATTAGGAAGGTTTAGAACCATTGCTCTAATATCATGGAACCTAGTCCTTGAGGGCCTAGAACTCCAGCAATAAGGGCCATTTAGTGATAAATGAAAGAAAGGTTAAGAGTCTGTAGATCTAGACTCCAGGGTAGGCTCTGCCTCAACTGTTGTGCACACAGAGCAAAAGCTTTCTACAGCCAGTTAGTTGTCTTAGAGACAAGTAGGATACTCTCATGCATAAGTCCTTGCCCTTATCCTCGATGCAGGATGCCATGAGGTGTGGTGACACATGCCTGTAATAACAGCATATTGGAAGGTTATAAAGGAGGATTGTCGTGAATGTGGGGCTAGCCTGAGGTAGATGGGAAGACCCTATCTCAAAATAAGAAAAAAAGAAATCCTAAATATGAAGAAGTCAGAAAGAATAGACTTGACAGCACAAAAATGATATGACAGGGAATAGCTATACAAAAGAGAGAGTTCTAATTTAGAGATGTCTCTAAGGTTCAGCGAAAGGTTAAGGCCAATGGGATCATCTGAGACGGGCATTTAAGGGAAAGTGAATCTTAAATGGCCATGAAGGGTGGAATGTGTTCCTTGACAAAGACATAAGATGAGAAAGCTGAGATGTGACTCATGGCTGACCTTCCAAAAGGACCAAGATTTTCTACCCTAGCCCCTACTTCCTCTCATTTCAGTGCCCAGAAACAGATCTAGAATCTATGGGAAGCAAAACACTGCTAAAAGCTGGTTCCAGTAGGGATCAACTAGCATGTCCTACATGGAAGCTTAAGACAATATAGGAGGATGGAGGACACATAAAGAGAGGGCAGGGTGTGTGACCATGTGACTGCAGGGCCACCGTTCCCCTCCAAAGCCTGAAAGGGCTCATAGAGCATACCCAGCTCAGCCAGCCCCTGGACAGTGAACAACGGCTCTTATTTCATCCAGTTCACTTATGTGGGCGTCCTACTGCACATGGAGCCTAAGTGGAACCTTTCCTTCTCTCACCCACAGGCCCCAGGAGGCCCCAGAACCTTTCCAGCCCCCACAGGAAGACACTAAAGGACGGGACGATCAGACCCCAACTCCTGAGAAGTGGATCCTTGGGACCAGACTCACACACAGGCCTGATGTTGACTTGCAGGTAGGGACAGCCCTGGAACTCGGGCCAATTTCTTCACTGACCTTGTTCCACCCAGGGTTCTGTGTGTCCCTCTGTCCTCCCCGTCAATCCTGTTCGTTTCCTAGTCACTTTTCAAGTCTGGAAGACAGAAGTCAAGCACAACTTTGGTGAAAAGTGGCAAGAATAGGTATTTTATGACTAGTGACTATTGGTCAGAGGAATTAGCATGTATTTAGTAACTGGCCACAGTATTCTCAAGGACAGGAAATAGAAGCCTGTGAGGCTTAAAGGACTCTTCATGCAATGAGCAGCTTCCACACACAAGTCAGGTACCTGCCCTTTTGTGTCTGATGTATTGTATCTTACATACTGTCCTCCAATTCCAACCACATGATGAAAACATTTGTGGCTAGTAATATTATCTATTGATCTATTAATGCACACCTAGGATGATGCCATCATCTTTGGCTACAATGAATAATATTAACAAATACAAGAGTGTAGATATGTTTTCAACAGACTGGTTTTAGTACCTTGGGATTAATGCCCAGAAATGTAATTTCTGGATCATATGGTGGATTCATTCTAGAGAGGAGTGCTTTGTTTTCTTTCTGAGGAGCCTCCAGTGTATTTTCCACAATAATCAATTCACATTTCCACCACCTATGTATACGATTTCTCTGTGTCCTTGCCAGCAATGTGATTTTTGTCACTTGATGACAGCCATTCTTCCTGGGGTGAGCCATCTTCCTGTACTTCCCTGACAATTTGTGACACTGGCTATTACTTTCACTTCCCTGTTTGAACGAATTACTGAGTTTGGGTTGTGTTTGTGTTATTTGTTTGTTGCTGTATTGGGTTTGGGTCAGATGAATAATTCTTAGTTACCCCCTCTTGTGCTGCAGATCCATCCCCACTCTGTGGATCAGCTCCTTTGATATAAAGAAGCATGCCTGCTGCTGGGCTGAGTTGGTTTGTTGTCAGTGCTTTGGGACACATATCCAAAAGCCACAGCCCATTCTCAGCCCTAAAGCATCCCCCACCCCTGCCCCTGTGTTTCCTTTACTGCATTCATTATTCATTGCTTCAGATCTTATATTTAGGTTTTTGGTTTACTTTGAATTTCCTTTTCATGATAAGGACAAGGAACTCACTTTATTTCTTTTGCAGTGGATATACACTTTTCCTTTCATTGATATTTATTTTTGTTGCCTTTGTCAAAACCAAGGTTCCATGTAATGCAAGCTGCCAACTTCCAAGTAGCCTGTGGTGCCCATGAACCCTGATCTACCTGTCCTAGCCTCCCAAGTGATTACAGGTGTGCACCACAATGCTCAGCTTGTAGGATGTTTTATTACTTTTTAGTTATTATTTTACATGTATAGGTGTTTTGCTTGCATATATGTATACGTGCCTGAGTGTCTGCAGAGGTCAGGAGAGCATATTCAATCCCCTGGAAGTAGAATTTACAAGTCGGGTGGTTGTGAGTTGCTACATGAATGTTAGAAATGGAACCTGGGTCCTCTGAAAGATTAACAAGTACTATTACCACTAAACTAATTTTCCAGTCCTGTGTTGTATGTTTAAAAAAAGATGTGATAATGCCTCTGGTTTGTTTGTTTGTTTGTCTGTCTGTCTGTCTGTTTGTTTTTTTTTAATCTCTGGATTACTTTGACTGTTCAGGGTCTCTTTTTTAACTCTATTCAAATTTTGTGGTTATTATTTTAAGTGTTTATTTGTGGGAATAACATCGTTAGTGTCTTGACAAAAACATACACTGAGTCCGTGAATTACTTTGAAAAGTATGGATAGTTTATCAATGTTAATTCTTCTAATCCATGAACATGGGATCTTTCTCTCTGTTTCTGTCTCCCCCACCCCGTGTGTGTGTGTCTGAGTGTGTGTGTGTGTTTGATTATAAGTGCACATGTGCCACAGAGCACAAGTGGAGGCCAGAAGACTGAAACTACAGAGGCTGTAAGCCACCACATGGATACTGGGAATTGAACTCGTTTGTCTGTTTTGAAACAGACAAATCTCATTTTGTGGTTGAGGCTGGCCTTGAATGCATGTCAATCCTCTTGCTTTAGGCTCCTGAGTTTAGGGACCACAGGCATAAACTGTTATACCTGGCTTAAATTCTTATCTAGTATCCACTCCACCACAGCTTCAGCCAGAATTTAGCACTATAATCAGCTCTGTTAGGGAGTCTGAAACATTTCCTTTTCACGTGAGCATACTGTCACCCCCAGTGTGGGTTCTATAACCAGGGAGACTCTGCAGCAGTAGTCTTTGATGATGCCTCAGTGCCTGGGACCTCTCTTCCACAGTCCCTAACTATGCCTTTCTCTAGCATCTTCTTCCACTTTTCCAATGAAATTCCATGCTGCCAAATTTTAATGTAGTTCCCACAGCAACCTAAAATCTGTTCAGACACCATTTATCACGTATAACCTCTTTCCTTGAGTGTCTATCTTTCTTGATAGACAACAAACTCATAGAAGCTCACTAATAGAATGTCAAAACATTGTTAATGCTTGGTGGGTATGCAGTAAGTGTTTATTTTTAAAAATTTAAAAAGGTTTATTTTTATTTCATGTATATGGGTGTTTTCTTGCATGTGTGTCTGTGAACCATGTGCATATCTTGTGTCCATAGAATTCAGAAGAGAGTGTCAGATTACTTGTAACTGGTTTATGGATAGTTGTAAGCCACCATGTGGGTGCTGGGAACTAAACCTATGTCCTCTGAAAGATCAACAAGTGTTCTTAACTGCTGAGCCAATCTCTCCAGGCCTCCAATAAGTATTACTTTATCTATGAGTGCATGAATAAAGAATAATGTATAGATGCATAGGAAGAATGGGGGTATATGGGTGGGTAGATGGAAACATAGATTGATGTTTGAGAAGTTGAGTGGATGGGTAAATAAGTAGATGGATATGTGGATGATAGAGAGAGAGGGATGATAGATGGATATGTAAGGGGATAAACATATGAAAGGTGGGTGAATGGATGATGATTTGAGTAAATCGGCAGGGAGGTGGGTAGATGGATGAATGGATGGACAGACAGCTAGCTGAATTCATTCTCTATACCATCTTATATCTCTGGCCTTTGTAGAATGCTGTTCTCTTTGCTTATATTATCTTTTCCCCCACACTCTCTCCAGGTAACTCCTGTCCAGTTTTAAAAGTTCAGTTGGGAATTCTTCTCTCTGATCTCACTTCCAGGTTAGGTGTCTTTTCTGCTCCTGCAGCCTAGCACATCCCTTTACAATAGTCTTTCCTGTAGGTCTGGGCTGATTCATGAGGCTCTGAGCTCCCTGAGAGCATCCCACATGAGTGGTGCTTTGTAGCACAGTGGGAAACCGTTTAATGAAATGATAATGGAAGTAAAAGCGATGAGGAGCTGGCTGGAGATGAGGCTCAGTGATGGAGAGCTTTCCTGAAGAGCCTTCAGCGTCAGATACAGGCCCCTGCTGCTTGCAGTAGCACAAATCTGTCACCGGTCTACAGGAGTGAACAAGGCAGGAGCTGTTGAATTCAAACGTCCAAGGCCAGTCTTGGAAAGATAACAAGGCTGAGCCGTATAAGAAAGAAAGAAAGCAAACAATGGTTTTTGATTTTAGAAAAAGACATGGCAAGTGGAAGAGGCGCTGGATGAACTGAATGAGGAGTTCTTTTGGCTCAGTGCTCAAGCCTTGGAGCTCCAGAGAGAGGATGGCAAACTGGACCAACTTCCCCTAGGGGAAGAGAACACCTCTATGGTAAGCCCAGCCAGTGAACACCTCAGCTCCTTCAGTCCACGGGGGAGCTTATAGTATCAGAGCTCCTTGCACAGAGATGGGTTATGACCAGAACATCCAGTCGCCATAGCTGTAGACTGCATTTTGTTTGACACTTAAAAGGCTGAGGATACAGACGGGGAAGCCTCTGCACTAAAGTTGGGGTGTAGTTTTCTAAGGACATTCATAGATAGAACGGTTATAGAAATGCAGAAGAGATTAATAGGAATAGCTGTTGTACCAGGTTCAGTGGTGCTATAACCTCAGTACCTGGGATATGGAGGCAGAAAATCAATGTGGCTCAACATGTGAAGGCACTTGTTGAAACTGGTGGCCTGGGAGAATGTGATTCCTAGAACCCAGATGGTGGAAAGAAAGACCTGACTCCTATACTTGTCCTTTGATCTCCATCACATACAATAATAACACACACACACACACAAAGAGACACATACAGATAGAATGACAGACAGACAGACACACAGAGACAATAGACAAACAGACACACATGCACACATACACACACACAGAGAAAGAAAGAGAGAGAGAGAGAAGAGTGAGGAGGGAGGGAGAGCAAGAGAGAGAGAGAGAGTGAGAGAGAGGGAGGGAGGGAGAGCAAGAGAGAGAGAGAGAGAGAGGCAGGGAAGGAGGGAGAGAGAGAGGGAGAGCAAGAGAGAGAGAGTGAGGGAAGGAGAGCAAGGAGAGAAAGAGAGTGAGAGAGAGAGAGGAAGGGAGGGAGGGTGGGAGAGAGAGAGACAAGAGAGAGAGAGAGAGAGAGAGAGAGAGAGAGAGAGAGAGAGAGGAGGGAGGGAGGGTGGGAGAGAGAGAGACAAAGAGAGAGAAGAGAGAGAGAGAGAGAGAGAGAGGAGAGGGAGAGAGGGAGAGAGGAGAATGTTTGGAGGCCAGCTTCAGCTACATAGCAAGTATCAGGCCTAAGCTATGAAACTCTGCCTTAAAAGATTATTGTAGATGTTGCCTAGTTGGCAGAGCACGCTTCTGGTCCCAGGGGCTCTCCATGATCTGTTCTTCGAGTTTCCTACCTTGGCTGGGTTCTCTAGAGATGAAGACATAAGAAAAGCTGCAGAAAACAAGATGAGGGGTGATCTGGTCAGGCAGTGAGTCTGCACAGAGTGTGTGACTCTATTGATGCGGCAGCTGAACTGTGGGCTTCATGCTGAGCCAAGAGTCTGTTTCTCTCCAAGTTCCCTTCCTCTGCGCAGTGGAAACTTGTGAAGCTAGTTCTACCTGTGGAGAATGGTGCAGATACTGCCTCATCCTCAGATAGGAATGACAGAAGAGACATAGGAACAGAGAAACTTCATTCTTATGAAATATTAGCAAAATATTCTTAAGTGAGGAGGAACAAAGGTTGAGCGAAGGCTTAATATAGATGAGTTAACGTTTAATATAATTATTCAAATGATTTATATTATATTATCTATGATTAATTGACTGTTATCTGACTCATTCATGGCAAAAGCTGGGCATACTGTGTTTCCATTATGAGATTTTGGTCCCTAGAGGAATCTTGATACTTTCTTGAGAGTGGGGGATATTAGTATTCACAGAGCATCAGTATGACAATAAGGACTCTTGGAGGTCACCATTCCTTGCTTTACATCTGTCTCGTCCTAAAGAGCACACAGGCGCTGATGCTGGAAGTGCAAAGGATCCACCTGGCTCAGAGGATTGAGGATTTGGAGTGGGAGCTGTCCCTGCTCCTGCAGACTTCTACCAGCAGCTCAAGAGCAGAAGGGAGCCAACCCAGTCACAGTGACAACCAGCATGTTCCTGAGTCACCAAGGATGCAAAGATGGCCACCTATAGGATGTCCCTCCTACACCAAGGACACAACCACATCACCATGTTAGAATGGAGTAGGTACCTGAGGTCTATGCTGGTTTAGGGGTGCTTTTGGGGAACACACTGACTTCTGTCTGAAGATGACTTCAGAATGTGCTAGGTTTTGATCTATTGGAGTGAGGGATGATTAAGTTACCTACGATGAAGAAACTAATGAATGCTCCCAGCATCCTTTCTCTAAAGTACCCTTCACTGTGTTCTCTGTCCTGTAGTCTGAGTTCATGCTGTCTACAGGTTGCTTAGGTACCAGCCCCAAGGTAAGATGTGCTGTGTATAGGACCCTGGAGTGTAAGTACAACAAGACACATTCTACTCTTTTTCTTACTTTTCTACTGAGTTTCTAACACCCTAATACGCTTCTTGGAAGCCCAAGCTGCTACTTCCCATTCTGGCTAGAGATGGTGATCTAATGGCAGAGAGGTAGGTGGTAGCCAAAGGTTGAGCCATATTGAGGACCTCCAATGCCAGAGACTCCTGAGGACAGACAGAGTGACTGCCACACTGTACTCTTAACTCTCTACCTCTTGGAACATGATCCTTGGTACCTTCTCTGCTTTTTGAGAAGATCCCTCATGGGCAGGGCTTCCTCCACTGTCCTGTTCTAGAGAAAGCCACAGCACCTAGAACAGTGTGGTTCTCAACCTTCCTAACGCTGCAACCCTTTAATACAGTTCCACATTTTTTGATAATTCCCCAACCATAAAATTATTTTTGTTGCTACTTCAAGGTTATAATTTGCTACTGTTATGAATCATAATGTAAATATCTGATATGCAGGATATCTGATATAGGACCCCTGTGAAAGGGTTATTCAAGTTCCAGAGGGGTTGTGAATGATGGTTTGAGAACCACTGCCACAGAACTGCAGGAGAGGTATGTACCACAATGCCCTCCTCTGTCTCCACCTGTATGGGATTCTCACATGGCCTATGCCATGCCGTGTAGACCTTCCTTCTGGAGGAGTTTCTCAAAGCAGAGTATTTCTTCCATTCTTGGGCAATTATACACAAACACACGTATAAATGCACACAGATGTTCATACACAATTATATACTGACTTTGATAGGGATATAGAGACAAACACAAACATATTCACAAATTCACATGGTCACTCAGAAACTCACACTCAAGTGACCCATAGAGTCTGTTTGAATGCAAGTGACATGGGGCACTACCACTAGACAGATCGGACCATTAGTCATCCAGTAGCACCATGCTCTGTAGACGTTTAAGAGCCACAGTGACCAGCAATCACTTGTAAGCGGAGGGTTCATATTCCTGCAATATGACAGCAAAGCCCATGTTCTTATAGACGTGTAGCCCCTAACAATGCATTTAACTCTTAGGTTTGGAAATCCTAGATTAGGATGCCACAATTGTTTGGTCTCTCTCAATGGCCTCATGGGAAATAGCTTTGCAATGGCTTGAGCATGTGTGAAGAAATTGTGTCAAGAGTTAGGAAGGCAGCAAGTCAGAGACTAGGTTTGTACTGTTTATAGCAGCACACACTTTTGGGGACTACTAAAATCCCTTGAGAACAATGTTAGCCTCTCTTGAGGTATAGAATCATTTGATCTAATCACCTTGCATTTGAAAGCTCTACTCCTCAAAACTCCCACACACTAGAGACCAGGCTTCCAGCACATGAACCTTAGGGCACACACTCAAACCATATAAAACCATAACAAGGGTCAAGTACTTATCTTTGTATTCCAGGAAGCAGGGGAAGAGGTTCAAATCCAGCTCCAGCTCTTAACTGACTCATGACCTCAGCCAAGTTAATTAACCTTCTACAGCTTCTCTCTCTCACCTCTAAGTATGCATAGCAGCAAAGATCGCCTCCAAGGCTGGTGGAAAGGGCTTTGTGGGTATGCAAAGTTTAGTTTGCAGAACTATATTAGCATATAAAGCATGCAAATAAATATAGGCTGCTATTACTATTTTATTTGGTTTATATTAAAAATCCATTCAAGGAGTATTTTTATTGGGAACCTACTATCTACAAGACACTATTCCAGCACCAGGCCTGCCCTCTCTAAGATCACAAGCTAACATGAAAGTGGATTGTGCTGAGTGACACCTCAACCTCTAGATTGTCCCTCCTCAGCTTCCTAAGTGTTTAGAATTTGGATATAAGACACATGTCTGGGTGGATATCAATTTTAAGTACATGAAAAAGTGGTGAAATCATAAGGCAGAATCCAAAGGGCAACTGGGAAACCTCTGTTGAACAACTGATAGTCAAACTGGATTAGAACCCCAAGGCCAAACACAAAAGTTTCCAAGCAGAGGAAACCATGAGATCCAGCGGCCAGGACTCCCACAGTGGAACATGTGGAAGAAATGATGACTTGGTGTAGTAAGCATTTGGGAGCAGGAAGGTCAATGGGAGGATGAAGGACATAAGGACCCATGTTGAGCAGAGCTAATAACACACAAAGCATTGGGTCCCTGTGCATGGGGGAGCTAGAACATGAGGACACAGAGAAGTGCACAGGCAGCCTGTCTAGAGCCAAGGGAAGTGCTGCAAATTTAGAATTTCACTAGGTTATGAAAGAGAGAGCAAAGGGAGAGGCTAGATGTGGAATAGGTTACAAAGTCAGATTTCCCAGCATCTGAAAACAAATTAACTAAGAAGAGGGATGGATTGGGGAAAGGTAGAGGGTGACTGTGCCCTTGAGCCTGGGCCACTAGGGAAAAGACAACCAACAAAAGCTACTGGGAGGACAGCCAGGCTGGTGACACTGGTGCTAAGGTTACCTTGCATGTATCTCATCACTGCCACTGGGAAGGCTGGACCTACCTACAGCTCAGCAGAGAGGATGTGCAGAGTGAATGGTCAGCCCTATTTGAGTGAGGGTGAGATCTACCGTGAAAGGAGACCTGAAGAGCCTGGAGTGAATTGGATTCAGAGCCCAGACTAACGGGCTAGGACTAGGAGAAAGAAAGTTCCATCAGATCAAAGCACAAAGGCTCACAAGAGAAGCATGGTGGTCTGAATGAAAATGGGCCCGCATAGAATCACAGGAAGTAACATCATTGGAGGTGTGACCTTGTAGGAATAGGTGTGGCCCTGTCGGAGGAAGCGTGCCACTTCAGAGGGGTGTAGAGTTTGAAGTTTCAGAAACTCAAGCTAGGCCTAGTGGCTGTCTCTTCCTGCAGCCTGCAGATCAGTTATAGAACTCTTATCTCCTCCAGCACCATGTCTGCCTGCAGGCCTCCATACTTCCCACCATGACAATAATGGACTAAACCTCTGAAACTGTAAGCCAGCCCCAATTAATTATTTTCTTTATATGAGATGCCATGGTCACGGTCTCTTAACAGCAATAAAACTTTAAGACAGGAAAACACAAAGATTTGGAGGAAAGTTGTGAGGCCTGAATCTCACATCTTCTTAATAAAGTCACTTTCAAGGGGTTTCCTGAAAGTGAAGAAGTCAGACCAGGAATGCATGCCTTCAGAAACTCAAAGATTGTCACGACATCATGACTGTCCATGGCCTGCCCCCTTCAGAGCATCTGCTCCCTCCCCGCATCCCAGGTCTCTGTATTTAAGACTACAATGACTCAGATCTTGACTGAATTTTTCAGTTTCAACGTTCCTGCCCTTACAAATAGCTCTGGAGAAGAAGACTGGACAAACCACAATGATAGGTTGCCATACCCAAAGGATCAAGGACTCCTCATCCACAACGCTCATTGGCTTGCTTTTCTTCTAAGCCAAGTAATACCTGCTGGGCTCAGACCTCAACTGTGGCTTAGAGAATGGAGCCAATAAAGTCCTTGCCCTGGGATCATAAGCTGGTAAGAGAGACAATCCCAGATCAATCATGCTTTCAGTGAGGTAGTCATGAATCAAAGACATACCTTCTGTGTGATCGTCACTGCCTAGTATCCCCTCCTGTGATAATTATCGCTCATTAAATAAGTCCTCCAAGGTCACTGATCAAATATCTCCCCTGAGAGGATCATTTATCAAATCATGTCTCCAACATGGGGAGTTGCAATTGTGCTGATAGCTTTGGATCTGAGACCTAAGGCCTAAATGAGGTAGGTTCAAGGTCTATGGAGAGTGTTAGGACCAAGCCCCGTGAAGAGGAGTGTATTCCCAGACTGTAGAAAGATCACATACTGGAGAGCTGGGGCTGGATCTTTCCAGCAATGGGGACCCAGAAGAGGCTTGTGGATTGCTAACTAATGTGGTCAGATTTGTGTGTCTGCTTTGCTATCTTAGTATCTCGTTCTGTCAAGTGGATAAGCACAGGTGGGAAAGAATAACAGCTTCAATCTGTTTGATTTCACAGCCATGGAAACCAAAGCAGTATTCATTGATTTACCATCCATATTGTTTTCTCTCTTCTCTCACTGAAAAGCAACTTTACAGTTTGTGTCTGTATGTTAACTGTTACATCCACAGGACCCAAAGATACCACTTGTGGCGGTTTGAAAGAAAATGACCCCCACAGGCTCATAGAGAGTGGCCCTGTTAGAAAGCGTGGCCTTGTTGGAGCAGGTGTGGCCTTGTTGGAGGAAGTGCATCACTAGTGGCTTTGAGGTCTCAGAAGCTCAAGCCAGGCCCAGTGGCTCACTTGGTCTTCCTGCGGCCTGCTGATCAGATATAGAACTCTCAGCTACTTCTCCAGCAACATGTCTGCCTGTGTGCTGCCATGCTTCCCACCATGATAATGGACCAAACCTCTGAACTATAAGCCATCTCTCCCATTCTAAGAAGGATTTAAATTTCACTGCAGCAGAAGTACACTGGACTTTATAAATGCCATTGTGCTGGTTTAGTTACCTGTGCATGTGTCTTCCAAGGATGCTGCTGTGTACTGCTTCAGTTATTGATGCTGTGCTGAGCTCTAATATTCCATTCCTATTCAGTCACTGTCCTGGTTCAATGCTACAGCAGTAGTCATGTACTCTGCTTTCTTGTCTATCACTCACCACTTCCATTACGGTGCATCTCTGTAAAGTGCACCAATGTGACAAAGGTCTTGTTGCTGTACATGCCGTACCATCTTCATCATATTCTTGACAAACCCATCTTACCTAGGAACAAAGGTGCTGCTGTTCTGATGTAACTTCAGAGACATATGAATAAACCTGTATGTTTCATTGTAAAATGAGATTTAGATTTTGTTGAAATACAAGTGCATTGGTTTTTGAAAATACACCATCATGGGCTGTTTTAGTCATTTGCCATTGTGTATTATTTCAGTTATAGAGGCTTATGCTGTGCTCTCCTATTTCATTTGAATTCAATCAGTGTCCCAGTGCAGCGCTATGATAATAATCTCATGTCTCTGCTTTCTTGTAAATCAATAGTCACTTCTGCTATAGTACATCTCTCTGAGGTGCATTGGTATAACAGTTCTTGCTGTGGTATAAGTATTACCATTTTCACTGTATTCTTAAATCCAGTTTTACCAGGGTGATATGTACTAGTGTTCTGGTGCAAGTAACTTTGGAACTGTATGATAGATCCATCAGGTTTGATGTAAATAGGATTGATTTCTCTGCAATAGAAGTTCATGGGTTTTTGCAAATATGGTATTGTGGGATGTTGTAGTTGTAGGAAGCGGTTCTCCCTGCTGTCTGGATGACAGTTGGCATGTAGCCAGCTAGCTTGAGTAGGCACATGGCTGTGGCTCATTGTAGAGAGAAGATTCGAGCTTCCAGGTGTGGCTACTCGATTAGCCCACCTCGAATCACAGGAGCAGCCAATTAACAGTGACAGCGTGGCAGCTGCTGATGGGATTAAGGCAATGTATATAAGGGACTGCGGGGGCGGTAGTCGGGAGGATAGATGGAAGGAGGATTGAAAGAAGGTAGAAGCAAGTGTGCTGTAACAAGGAACCTGAATAAACCGCTTTAAGAAGAACACGGTTGCCGCTGCCTTTTATTCCGCGGGATGGAGCAGAGGGCAAGCCACATGTAGTCATGTATACATGTGTATTCTAAAGATGCCACTGTGAACTGCTTCATGTTAAGATGCTTATTGTGAGTTTTCCCCTTGCATTTTTGTTCGGTGTCCTGGGGCAATACTGCAATAATAAACATATGTGCTCTGCTTACTTATAAATCAGTCACCACTGCTATTACATACAGCCCTGTGTATAACAGAATTCTTGCTGTTGTAAAAATACTTCTGTTTTCAAACAAACCTGCTTTATCTAGGAACATACATGCTGCTGTTCTGTGAAAGCAACCTCAGACTTGAATGTGTAGCGCTGTCCGCTTTATGGTAAACGGGATTTAGATTTCGCTGCAGGTACAAGTTTGTTGGTTTTTGCAGATATGACATTGTGGAGTGTTTTAGTCACAAGTGTTCGGGTTTTCCAAAGACTCCACTGTGGACTGCTTCCATGTCTAGTTTGGTTCAGTGGCTCAGTGAGCCCATGTGCTCTGCTTTCTTGTATTATCCATCAACACTTCTGCTCCAGTACACCTCTGTGAGGTGACTGGTATAATAAAAGTCTGGCTGCTGTAGAAGTACCACTCTTTCTACTGTGTTCTTAACGGACCATCTTTACACAGGAACATACACACTGCTGCGGTGATGCAAGTCACTTCAGAGTTGTAGGAGTAAAATTATCTGCTTCAGTGTAAAAGGGATTCAGATTTGCTGCAATAGAAGTACGTTGGTTTTTGGAAATATGCTATGACGTGCTGCTTTAGTCATGTGTGAGTGCATTTTCCAAAGATTCCACTGTGTAGTGCTTCAGTGACAGATGTGTGTGCAATGCTGTGCCCTCCTACTCTGCTCTTGTTCAACTAGAGTCCTGGTGCGGTGCTACAATAGTTATCTCAGGTGCTCTGCTTTTTTTTTTTTCTCTATGTTCTTTAAAAAACGTCCTAATATTATCTTTTTATCATTAAAACAATATTTAAATTGAAACATATTTTGATCGATCAAGTCTTCCACTCCCTTAAGTTTTTCCATATTCTTTCCCTTTCCCTACCCACCCCACTTTATATTCTTTTCAAAAAACAAAGTAAAATCCAATACAACAACACTCCTACAAGAACAAGAAGATAAAACCCGACTCAAAGTGAAGCAAAACAAAACAACCTACCAAATCATACCCAAATAAAGGACACAAGACACGCAGACTCCATTTTATATTGGTCAACTACTTCTGAACACTGGAGTGGTTGATATACCCAGTGTCACTCCATTTGAGATAACTCATGTTCCCTTTGCCAGAGGTATAAATAACAGTTTAGTTGTTAACCTTCACTACAGCTTCTAGGTATTCATTCATTCATTTATTCACTTAAAATATTACAAAATATAATAAAAATAAAATAATTATATCACATCAAAGTTGGACAAGACAAATCAAGAGAAGGTTAAAAAACAAAAAAACCTCGTGAGAATAGGGACAAGAACCAGAGCACCTGTTCTCTTCTTCACATACTTCACACACTCAGGAATCCTATAAAACACTAAACTGAAAGCCATAATATGAGTGCATAGGACCTGGTGCAGACCTGTGCATGCCCTGTGCATGGTGCTCCAGTACATTTGGATAACAGATTTCTGGCTGTAGTAAAAGTACAACCATGTTAACTATTCTTAACAATCCTAGTCCACTTAGAAACATAAACACTCCTGTTCTGAAGCAAGCAACTTCAGAGTTGTATGAGTAAACCTGTCTGCTTCCTTGTAAACGGGAATTAGATTTCAGTGCTCTGATGTACATTGGCTTTTGCATATACAGTATTGTGTGATGTGTTCTCCAAAGGTGCCACTGTGTACTTCTTCAGCTCTGCATGTTATTCTGAGCTCCTCTATTCCATTCCCGTTCAACCAGTCACCCAGTGCGGTGCTAAAACAGTATCTCACATACTCTACTTTCTTGTAAATCATTCACCACATCTGTTACAGTACATCTCTTTGATGTGCATTTGTATGACAAAGTTCTTCATGCTGTAAAACTACTATATTCTCAACACTCCTGGTCCACTTAGGAACGTATTTGCTGCTGTCATTTGCAAGCAACTTCGGAGTTGTATGTGTCAACTCCTATGTTTTGTTGTAAAGGGAGTTTAGAATTTACTGTGGCATTTGTACCTTGGTTTCTTGCCACTATGCCATTGTGTGGTGTTTTGGTGACATTTGTGTGTGTGTTTCCAAAGATGCCACTGTGTAGTGTTTTAGTTACAGTGGTGTGTGCCACGCTCTCCTATCCCACGGGTCTTCAATCAGCATCTTGTTGCATTGCCGAAATAATAATCTCATGTGCTCGGCCTTTTATAAATCAACTGCCACTCCAGCACAGCTTTGTAAGGTGCGTTGGTACAATCATATTCTTGATGTTGCAGAAGTGCTATCATTTCCACTGTGTTCTTAACAATCGGGTCCACACAGGAACATACTGCTGTTCTCATGCAAGCAACTTCAGAGTTCTACTAGGAAGCTTGCACTGTCTTTTTGTAAATGGAATTTAAATTTGTTGCAGTGGTAGTGCATTGATTTTGCAAATATGCATGGTGTTTTAGTCACACCTGTCTGTTTTGCAAAGATGTCATTTATTAGCTCATGAATTACAGATGTATATACAGTGTTTTCCTATTCCATTCCCAATGTACTTCTACTGGAGAAGCATCTACATTTTATTTACTCTGAAGCAGATGGGTGTATTCTAGAACTCTGAAGTTGTCCGTAGCAGAATAGCAGTGTTTATGTTCCTATGTGTACAAGAATTTTGAAGAAAACAGTAAAAACGGCGTTGTATTTACAAGTACCAATGCACCAATATAATTCTATATTGTATCAGAAGACATGATTGGTTCCTGGAAATGAGAGCACATGAGACTGTCATTACAGTGGTGCACGTGGACACTGGCTGAACTTGAATGGAATAGGACAGTACAGCATTTGCACCTGTAGCTGAAGCAGCACACAGTGACATCTCTGGAAAACACACGCACATGTGACTAAGATGCTGTGTGATGATGTGTTTGCAAAACCTAATGTACTCCTGCTACAGCAAAACCCAGTTTCTGTTTACAGTGAAGATGGCAAGTGTATTCATACAACACTGAAGTGACTTGCATTGGAACAGCAATATTAGGTTCCCATGGAGACCAGGGTCATCAAGAAAACAGGAAAAAGGTAGCACTTTTACAGCAGTGAGGACTTGGTTATGCCAGTGCAACTCGCAGAGATGGACTGTGTGACAAGTGGTGACTGATTATAATAAGGCGGAGAACACGAGATTATTTATGTAGCATTGCACCTGGGCAGCAATTGAAAAAGAGTGGAATGGCAGAGCACAACATATGAACCTATCACCAAAGCAGTCACATCCTTGGAAAACACATGTACATGTGACTAAGACACTGCACAGTCTAATTTCTGATCTCAAGGACGTGGACATATTTCTCATACGGTGGTGTATGTGTTAAATAGTGAATCGTAACAATTCTGTAGTGTGACAGAAGACATAGTTGATTTCCTGGAAAGAGGAGAACATGAGATCACTTTGTAGCATTGCACCACGACACTGGTTGAACATGAATGGAATAGGAGAGCATGCCATGCACATATACAACAGAAACTCCACACTGTGTCATTTTTGGAAGACACACACACGTGTGACTGAAACAATGCTGCACCATAGTGTATTTTCTGAAGTGGCTTGCGTGAAAACAGTAGCAAATTTGTTCCTATGTGTTGTGGGATTGGTAAGAACACTGTGAAAACAGCAGTATTCTTACGACAGCAGAAACTCTGTGACACCATGCACCTCACAGAGATGTACAGTGAAGAAAATGGTGAGCAGAGCACACAGGGGCGACTTTGGAGAAAACACCCACAGGTGACTGAAGCACTGAGCAACAGGGCATTTGTAAATGCAGGGAAATCTAAGTCCCATTCCCTAGGAAGCAGATGTGTTTGCCTGTACAGTTCTGAAGTTGCTTGCATTAAATCATTAGCATGTGTGTTTCTTTGTTGTTTAGGATGATGAAGAATACAGTAAAAATGGTCATAGTATTAGAAGAGGAGGAACATTATGATAGCAATGCACCAACACAACTCTCTACTGTAACAGAATTGGAGATTGACTTACTGGAAGGAGGAGCACACGGGGTTGTCATTGTAATAGTGTACCTGGACACTGCTCGAACTTGGAGTGACTAGGAGAACACAGCAGAGACATCAGTCTCTCAAGCACTACATGAAGGCGTCTTTCCAAATACACAAAGACGTGCCTAAAATACTGTACAATGTTGTGTGTACAAGACCTATGGTACTACTACTAATCATTTACAGAGAAACAGACAGGCTTCCTCATACACTTATGAAGTTGCCTGCAGTCACGCAGGAGCTCAAATGTTCCTAAGTGAACCAGGATTGATAAGAATACAGTACAAATGGTAGTGTGATAAAAATGGCAGGAACTTTGTAATGTCAATTCAATACACACAGTTGTAATAGAGCAGAAATGGTGACAGATTCGTTGGAAAGCTGAGAACATGAGATTTTTATTCTAGTAGTAGCACAGTTGGACATGAAAAGAAGAGAGAATGGCAGATGTATCTAAAACTCAAGCCTATTTACAATAACATCTTCACATACACACATACTCAGACACAAACACACACAGAGACACACACGCAGACATACACACACAGACCATACAGACACACACAGAGACACACACACAAACACACACATGGGACACACACACACACACACACACACACACACAGGCCTAAAGCAATGCACAATGGCATTTGCAAAATCAATGTAGTAGAAAAGTAGTGTGTTCTGTGTGCATTTATAACAAAGCAGACAGGTTTATCCTCACAGCGCCGAAGTTGCCTGCATCAGAACAGCAGCACATTCATAATGATAGCACCAGGATTGATTAGCATACAGCTTAAATGGTAGTAAGAATATGAGGGCAAGAACTTTGTAATACCAATGCAACACAGAGAATCACAGTGTGCCAGATGTGGTAATGTGCACTTATAACAAGGAGAAATAGTTTATTTCTCCAGCTCTGGTGTTTCCTGTATTGGAACAACAACATAAACATTCCTAACAGTACCAGGATAGATTAGCACACAACGCAGATACTCGTAAGATTCCATTGGCAATGACTTTGTAATACCTATGCAATGTAGCAGATGTGCTAACAGAAGTGGTGATAGGTTTACTGGAAAGCAGAGCACATGAGATTTTCGTTATGTCATTGAACCTGGACATTGATTGAACATAAAAGGAACAGGAAAATACCATGTACACATTGTAACTAGTAACTTCACACAGTTAACTGTACAATGGTGTATTGCAAATCATGTCCTAGAATTATTGTTACACTGATTTATATAGAATTCTGTGGCACCGACAACTTTCAATCAGGTGTTCACAATCAAATATACACTGTATACCAAATAAGCACAGTGTCTTAACAATTATAGAGAGACATATATAATACATGATTGGGCACCAGACTAGTAAAGCAATCTACTAAATCATACTAAGTAACACCAATGCTAAATTAAAATGGTGTTTAAACCAACAGATAATTAAAGTGTATTAACAACACAAAAGACAGGTTTATTCCTATAGCTCCAAATTTGCCTGCATGAAAACAGCAACACAAATATTCCTCGGAGCACCCGGATGGATGAGCATGCTGTGATAATGGCAGTACTATTACTGTAGCAGAAACTTTGTAATACCCAAGCAGGGAAACAAAAGTGATGATCCATCTTCTAGAAAGCAGAGCAGGCAAGATTTTTACCAGAGCAGTGCACATAGACACTGTTTGATCATGAAAGAAACAGGAGGGCATGCCTTATGCATTGAGAACTCAAGCCACACACAATGGGCTCTTCGGAAAACACACTGGTATTCCTGAAGCAATGCACAATGGTGTATTTGCAAAAACAACTGTTTTGTTACTAATATATAAGCTAACGTTCATTTGTAACAAAGCAGGCAGGTTTCCTCATACAGCTCCAAGGTTGCCTGCAGTAAAACAGCAGCTCAAATGTTTCTAAGACAACAGGAAGTGAGAAGCACACAGTGTAAATGGTAGTATAATTACAAAGGCAAGAACTTTGCAGTACCAATGCTAGGCACACAGTTGTACTTATAGATTGGCTGGACAGCAAAGAATGTGAGACTTTAATGGTATTAGTGGACCCTAGCATTCATTGAACATGAAGGACCAGGAAGCATTGCTCACACACTCAAGCTATTCAAAATGAACACACAGGCACCTAGTCCTAAACTAAAACAATGCAGAACGGCAGGTTGCAAAAACCAATATTATACAAAAGTATTGTGTTCTTGTGTGTATTTATGACAAAGCAGACAGTTTACTCATACTGCTCTGAAGTTGCCTACATTAGACCAGGTGCATAAACATTTCTAGGAGCCCTGGGATTGATTAGCACACAGTGCAAACAGTTTGTAAGCTTACAATGGCAGTAACTTTGTAATATTGAAGTAACGTAACAGATACTGTAACTGAAGTGGTGATAGGCTTACTGGAAAGTAGATCACATAGGGTTTTTATTATATCAATGAATCTGGGCAATGAGCATGAAAGGAATGGGAGAACATGCATGAGAATCTATAACTCATGCACGATACAATGAGCTCCTTGGAAAACGCACACTTGTATGTCTGAAGCACTGCACAATGATATAGTTGCAAAAAATGAATGTCCTTTTACTGTAGCATATTCAAATGTGCATTTAAAATAAAGCAGACAGGTTTACTTGTATAGGCCTGAAGTTTGCTGCACCAGAACTGCAGAAGGCACATTCCTAAGAGTACCAGGACTGATCAACACACTGTGAAATATATTTTATCACTACAGAGAGAACTTTACAATACCCCAGCAAGGCACACAGATGTACTGTAACAGATGTGGTGGGAGGTTCACCGGAAAGCACAGCACACGAGATTTTTATAGAGCAGAGCACCTGGACAGTCATTGACCATGAAAGGAATGGAGGGAGCACAATGTTCTGAACTATAACTCATGCACTGCATGATGGCCTCTTTGGAAAAGACAAAAGCATATGCCTAAAACCTCATACAATGGTGTATTTGCAAAATCCACTGTATTACCACTAATCATTTACAAAAAAGCAGTCGGGTTTACTCATACACTTCTGAAGTTGCCTGCAGTAACACAGCAGCACAAATGTCCCCAAGTGAACCAGGGTTGATAAGCACACAGTGCAAATGATAGTATGATTACAGCGGTAAGGACTTTGTAATACCAACACAACACACACAGTTGGACTACAACGGAGGTGTTGATAGAATGACTGGAAAGATGACCACATGAGATTTTTATTGTGCTAGTGTATGTGGGCACTCACTGAGTATACCACAAGGCAAGAACAAGGACCAGGAGAGCACCACTTACACATCTGTAACTCATGCATGCACAATGGCCTCTGTGCTAACTCGGGTGCTTATGCCTAAAACACTGTATAATGGTTCATTTGCAAAAACCAATGTACTACTAATGTAATCAGCAGTAACGTAATATAATTGGTAATGCAATTAAATTTACATTTACAACAAAGCAGACAGTTTTACTTGCATGGCTCTGATGTTGCTAGCATTAAAACATCAATGCATACATTTCTAAGTGCATCACAATTGATTAGCAAAACACAGTGCAAATGTCTGTAAGACTACAGCCACAAGAACTTTTGTAATGCCAAAGGAACACACACAGTTGTAACGTAACACACATGGTGATAGATTCACTGGAAAGTCGAGCGCATGAGAATTGTATTATAGTCATGCACCTGGACACTCGCTGACATACAAGGAACAGGAGTGTACTGCTAACATATCTATGACTCAAACCGTACACAATGGCTTCTTTGGCATTCACAGGCATTAAACACTGCATGAGGCTATATTTGCTAAAAACCAACATAGTACCATTGTGGAGTTTGAGACCATCAGGAAAAGACTCCTAGACTCAACTTAGATTTAAATCAGTCACATTTATTAGGGCTGCTTTTAGGACCACAGTCTATAACCCAAATAGAGAGTTGCTGCCTGAATGCTAGTAAAGAAAGGACTTCAAAAGCCACAAGAGCTGTCCTGCTGTGCTGAGATTAGGTGGGCAGGGCGACCTCAAAATAGTCCTTTAATGTCAGCATAAGCAGGTTGCAGAAGCCCAGACCAGCAGTCGGTTATATCATAACCAGCAGACGGACACACCTGCCCCTTCTGGGTGACGATGAAGGAATCAGGAACTTGAGTCAGAGGCAGAGAGCTGTTAGGTACCAGGATGGGTGCCTAATGGAGTTTCTTTGTCCATCACAGTACAAAAGCAGAATAAGACACTATCTAAGCATGAAGATTTTGAGGGAGTCAGCAAGCAACATTCCTTCATGGTTTCTGCCTCATAGTACCTGCTTGAATCCCTGTGTATAGTCCCTCGGTGAGGGACTACAACCTGTCAGCTGAAATAAACTCTCCCCCCGCCCCCAGACTGCTTTCAGTCAGTGTTTTTATTACAGACACAGAGATGAAATTAAATTTTCCACTTTTAGCTTCACCTTTTTAAACCTAATTTTGTTTCTCAAAAATTGTTTTGGATTTATTTATTTTCTTATCTCATGTGTATGTGTGCTTTGCCTGGATGCATGTCTGTGCACTGATAGACGTGTAGTTCTATCCAGAAGAGTGCATCAGATCTCCTGGAGCTGGAGGTAGGGAATGTTGTGGGCCATCATGTGGGTGTTTGGAGTCAAACCTGGATCTTCTGCAAGAGCAGCCAGTGATTTAACCACTTTGCCCTTTTCTTCAGACCCCTCTTTTTCATAAGCACATATGTATGCATCTGAGTGTGGTCTATGCCTCTGTGTGTGTGTGTGATCACTCTTCACCCTTTACCTCACTTCTTTCAGACAGGGTCTTTTATTGACCCTGGTGTCGGGCTGTCAGCAGCAAGCCCTGGCCCACATCCACTGACTCTGCCTGACAGTACTGGAATTACAGGTATGTGCACAGCTACTTTTTATGCGGGTGCTTGGATCTGACCCTGGGTCCTCATATTCATGCAGCAAGTGCTTTGAGTCAGTGAGCCAATTCCCCAGTGCTCCCTCATACGCGTTTTTCTCCTGGCTGAAAAGTCACTCTCTGTAGGAAACTGAGGCTGGGAGCTCCTTTGTGGGATGTTACAGTGCGGCCAACTTTCGAAATAGACAAATCTGTAGAAAAGGAAGGCAGACCTGTCATTTCCCAGGGTGGGGAGCAGGGTGGTTTGACAGGGAAACTGACTGAATAGTAATGAATATAGATTTCCTATGCATCTTCTATCTATCTATCTATCTATCTATCTATCTATCTATCTATCTATCTATCTATCTATCTATCATCTTATGGGGGTGAGGGGCACTTGTGTGCCAGTTTGCATGTAGAGGTCAGAGGACAAATTGTAAAAGTCAGTTCTCTTCAACCATTTGGGTCCTGGGAATGAAGTGTAGACCATCAGGGTTGGTGATCCCTTTTCCTCTCTGAGCATCTTGATGATCCTATTCTGTTTTCTTTGGGGTGACGAATCTTCCTGCAGTTGATTGGGGTAAAGACTTCACAATATGTAAATGTATTTTAGAAACCTGAATGGTACGTCTTAACTGGGATAATTTGTTTAGTATGTGAATTAGTCAATGTAACTCTGAAAATTAAAAAAAAAAAATTAATGGAAAGATGGCCCAGCTATTATGAGCACTCATTGCTCTTGCTGTGAACTCAAGTTTGAGTCCCAGTGTCCGCATGCTCACTCACAGCTAGCCATACCTCCAGTTCATGCTTCTTTGTCAGAGACCTTATTTCAGACTTATGGGATGAGTGTATAAAGATGAAGGACAAGGAAATCTCACTGACATGCTCACAGACAAGCTCTTGGTCAGGTTCCCACCCATAAGCCGTAACAGCATGGAGATCGATGGAAGGTTCTATTGCTTTCTGGTGGTGGTTTTAATGTGAAATGTCCCCCATAGGCTTGTGTTGTGATAGCTAAAGAAGCTCCATTTATGCTGGGCATCCATCTTGGTACCTAGCAGCTGTTTGTCTTTGACCTTAGACCCTGGAAGATAAGTTCCCAGTAACCCTGACTCAGTGATTCTCCCATTTAGAAATGGGCAGGCGTGACCATCTGCATTGTTATGATATGACTGCTTTTTTGGCTTCTGTAACCTGTTATGTAGACATCCCAGGATTATTTTGAGGTTGCCTTCCCTGCCTAATCTTGGCAGACAAAACAGTTCTTTCCTTGCTTGTACAGATATCTAAGGTCCTCTTGTGGCTTTTGATTTAAGAACCCTTTTCTTATTCTCTTCAGCACTACATGTCTCTAGCTTGGGTTTGAGACTGTGGCCCTGACACTAGCTTTAATAATTTTAATTAATTCTAATCTGAATTGAGTCTGTGGGTCTTTTCCCCATGTTCTCTAATGTCATAACATTTCTTCAGGCCACGGTGAGATGCTTGGTGGACCCCAGACTCATGGCTGTGGATCTTGGGATAGCCCCTAAGAGGGAATAAGTCCAAGGCAAACTTGGAGGCAGGACAAGCCTGGGGCAAGTACCACAACTCAGGTTCAGGACCATTCAGGCCCTAGATGGGGGCAAACATATTTGAACTTAAATGCTCTGGGAGCCCCAGACTGTGGCCACTGCAAATTTGTAAAAATCGAAAATAAGAATTGTCACTTAACACATATCTGAAACAGAACAAATTAGTGAGTTGTTCTGTTCCGGAAGTCCCTACATCAGGGGACATACATACATACATACATACCTCTCCTACATAGGAAGATTGAATGTGATCTTAGAGCAGGTATCCAGAGACAGAGTAGAAGACACAATTCTATCCCCCTGGTTCTTGTGTATCAGTGAAGGTGGCCACTATGTGTCTGAATCTACCTGCTCTTCTCTGACTAAATGGACTTACTGGTTTGTTGTTGTTGTTGTTGTTTTTGTTTGTTTTTGTTTGTTTGTTTCACACTATTTTCTTTTGTCTGCTGGATTTGTGCTGTCAAGTTCTGTTGTAGAAATGGAACTCTGACGGAGCACAGTGAGGTCACCTACCCTGCCCCCACCCCACCCCACCTGGAACCGCCCGATTCTGTGACACTGACTAGCAGTTAAGTTGTCCTGTAGAAAGCTCCTCATACTCTGTGAACTAGAATGACCCACTCTTGATGTGGGATGGCCAGACGCAGGGTCATTTGACCCCTAAACTTCCAAGAGAGTCTGGCACGTGGTCACAGGGAACCCTGGCCTCCCTGACCCATTTCCTTACATGGACTGCTAGCTCTTTCCTCTCCTTGAGCCCCTTCTGGGATGAAATGCCCTTAAGCAAAGCTCTTCTGTTTTAATCACTAACTCAAAGAGTCAGTGGCTGAGTGAAAAATCTGAGCTAAATCCCTGCACTCTGTTCTGGTTCCTGCAGAGAAGGAAGGGGACATTCTCCCACATTACAGTCCACGTACCGAGCCAGTCCAGCACCCAACTGTGTCTTAAAGTGACCACGCTCCCGCAGTCCAGAGAATCTGCCCTGCCCTCACCTCCACACACCAGGAGTGGGTTCCATTACACTCCACCCCAGATGAGCCAGGTAGGGAGGCACTCCCTAGCTGGCTCCCACCCCTGCCAGAGGAGGGGAAGCAGAGGTCCGATCTCCTTTCCTTCCACCACACCTCCCCCACCATGATGGACTATACCTCAAACTATGAATTGAAATAAATAAATCTTTCCTTCCTTAAGTTGCTTCTGTTCGGGTATTTTATAACAATGAGAAATCTACCTAACACACTTGCCTACTTCAGACATCCTAAACAAAACTACAGCTCATCACCCATCACCCCTTTAAGACCTTAAAATAAGCATAGTATGGTGGGTGCATACCTGTGAATCTAGTGCTTGGAAAGTACAGACAGAAGAATCACAAGTTTAAGGCCAGAGTGGATTGTAATTTAAAACCCTGTCTAAAATGCAAGACAGAACAAACATGACTTCTAGGAAAAGCACTGATGGGGGGGGCGAGGAGGAAGAGAGAGAAAGAAAAAGAGAGAGAAAGAGAGAGAGAGAGAGAGAGAGAGAGAGAGAGAGAGAGAGAGAGAGAGAGAGAACACATCTGGACCAGGTCAGCCAGATGCTTTTCTTCAGAAATTTAGAGTTTAACCTTAAATGTATGGAGAATTGGAGCTTCAAAAGAAAAATCCCAATCTGGCAGTGGTGGCACAAGCCTTTAATCCCAGCACTCAGGAGACAGAGGAAGGCAGAACTCTGAGTTTGAGGCCTTCTGCATAGAGCAGCTCTGTCTCGAAAAAATCAAAATCAATCAATCAATCAGCCCAAGAGCCGCTGCAGCGAAGGTGTCCAAATCTGGCCCTGTCTCTCTTGTTGAGACTGTGATGGGCCCCAAAACTCTGCTATTATTTCCCCTTTAATGTTTTTACTTTTGTGGTGCTAGGATTGAATTCAACGACTGGGACATGGTAGGCAAACTCTCTACCACTGAGCTGTTTATCTTATTTTTAAAGAATTATTTACTTCTGTTATGTGTATGTGCAGGTGCCCATGGAGTTCCATAGAGAGCCTTGGATGGCCTGAAGTAGGAGTGGTTGTAAGTTGTCTCATGTGGGTCCTGAGAACTAAACTTGGGTCTTCTGTAAGAGCAGAGTAGGTTTGTAACAATTCTAACATCTCCCCAGGCCTAAAACTTTTATTATTCATTAACATGTAATTATTGCACATCTTCCAGGGATATAGTACAATATTTCAACACATATACTCAACAGGGATTGATCAAATCTGAGTAATTAGTATCCCTCTATCTTTGATTTTTGTTTTTGGAGCCTGCCAGCTCCTCTCTTCTACACGTGTGTGTGTGTCTCTGTGTGTGTGTGTATGTAGTATATGTGTGAGTGTGTGTGTGTGAATGTGTGTGAGTGTGTGTGAGTGTGTGTGAATGTGTGTGAGTGAGTATGTGAGTATATGTGTGAGTGCATGAGTATGTGTGTGTGAGTGTGTGTGAATGTGTGGGTGTGTGAGTGTATGAGTATGTGTGTATGAATGTGTATGAGTGTGTGTGTGTGTACACATATATGGTAGTTCCATCCAAATCAATGTCTAGCCTTTTGCATATATAAGCTCTTTACTAGATATGTGCTTGTCTCATAGTTACTTTTCTCACCTATAAGTAACTGATAGCATTTTTTTTTAACTAATGAGAATCTTTGTTTTGAATTACTGTGGACAGCACATGAGTTTAGGAATGCATTATAATTTACTAAATGGCAGTTTTCATTAAAATGTAGTAGAGAAAGCGAAATGTTGAAGCACCAGAAACTTCTCCTTGCTTGTGTTTTGGCCTGTAACAGTTTCAGGTGGTTTAGAACAAGGTGTCTTATGTGAACCCACAGGAGCAACAAGGAGAGACTATGTATCATTCATCAGCATTCATTCATCCTCTCAACAAATCCATTCAGGCATCCCCTTACTGGCCATCCTCACAGGCAGATCAGCCCACTAGATTCTTAGCAGACAGAGGGGCACAGATACAGACTCTGGTGCAGGGCTCACGGTGATGGTTATAATAGAGAACATACAAGGATGTGTGTAATAAATGAAACTCAGACTGAGTTGTAAGAGAAAAGAGAGATTTTTTATTCCAACAAAGAGTACAAGCAGTTCTGTGCATATAATAGTCTCAGCATGGGGCTTTTAAAGATAGGCAATGTGTTTATGTTAAAATATTTGAGACAAGAAAAGCATTTTATACAGTTTTTTAGAGCAAAGCATGAGATGAGTGTCTGGGGTGGGGAGTAGAAGGAACTGGGAATTGTGCTTCACAAACGCTCACCGTAAGTCAGTTTTTCCTGGAAGGAAGTGAGAGAACTGTCGCAACACAATGAGGTGAGGGTCTTGGGAAACAGCTCAGTGAGTGAAGTGCTTCCTGCTCAAGCTCAGAGACTAAGGTTTGGATCCCCAGCTTTGACATAAAGGGTAGGATCCTAGTGATTGAGAAACGGAGACAGGTTTCCCAGAACTGAGCTGGCTGGATTGAGTATCTGATGCTGCAAACTTGGAGTTCCATCATCAGCAAGTAAAATCAGTAAAGTGTGAGAACTAGGGCTGGAGGGATGGCTCAGTGGATAAGAGCACTGACTGTTCTTCCAGAGGTCCTGAGTTCAATTCCCAGTTACCACATGGTGGCTCACAACCATCTGTCCACCTTTTTTTGTTTGTTTGTTTGTTTGTAGAGAAAGTAAATCTTTATTAAAACAGTGAAAACCATGATGAAGCATTGCAAGACAGGATGCAAACAAGAGAGAGATTAAAAATGGATACAAATCTTCACAGTCATAGATTTGGAGTGCTGAATGGATTGGCTCTGTGGAAGAGTAAGTCTACTAAACAGTGAGCTGTCTTCTGAGTTTCAACACACGGACTCTAGACGAGTTTCTGGTCCAGCTTGCTAACCCAAGGTGAAGTCCGGATTCCAGGCAGGGTCTGAGTGCTCAGCAGAAGAAAAGAATGGCAGCTGAAAGTCAAGGAAAGGAGCACAGCCTTTCGAGTGCCTAGAAAGGGCTGTGCAGCTGGGGCGCTGGCCTACTAGTATGCACAAGGACTGGAGCCTGACCCCAGGAACACCAAGTCAATGTGTTGTGGGGGTCTGTGCCACACAAGGGCAGTTCAAGTTCAACACTGGCTTGGCATAAGGGACCCTGACCAAAAGGGGAGGAGGGTGTCTGTAGGATATCCAAGCTCCACTTGCTGCTTGAATTCTAAGAGTCAGTTGTTTCTCAAATGATACACATCTCCTAAAGGGCAGGTGGAAGGGTTCATGTCAGAGAAAGCTTTCAACAGTCCAAGTGCCCCAGTGAGTCTTCCCAGGTTTTCTTCACAGCCAGTTCCTTTGTCGTTGCCTGGGGAGACTCCAGGCTCTGAGGTTGAGTTCCTCCAGAGTGGCAGATGATTTGTTCTTCCCTGTGGACTCAAGGCCAGGCCGCTGGTCCCTCTGGCCTGCTGTGCTCAGGCCAGGATGCTTCTTGGAACCAGGGTAGGGCTGGGAGATGCGGAGTCACCTGGTCTCTGCACCAGTCGGCTGGCCTGGGACTTCCGAGAGGAGAGGAGGCAGGTACTGGTCTAGGGTCAGCAGTGAAGGAATCACCTTGTGGCCAGGTGTATCTGGGCAGTCTGTCCTGCTCAGTTACGATGGAATTGACTGTGTGAAGCGCCCAGTGCAGCGCGGCTCCTGCATGAGACAGTTGCCAAGTGAGCCAGGCGCGCTGTGAGACTGTGGGCTCCTTGCTGCTCGAGGGCTCACACAGGAAGGCACCTCCGGGGGCATGCAGGTCATCCAGGGCCACCTGCAAGGCACCCATGTTGGTGAAGACTCTGGACATCAGCAGTGAGAACATCGAGGATGAGCTGGCTTCAGGAGGAGAAGGCTGTCTGTGCCTCTTGGCAGACTTGTATGGAGCACCATGGCTGTCTCCAGAGTGACTGCGCTTCAGAGTCCTTCTCACAGGAGATCTTGGCTGGGGTCTTGGATTCCTTCCATGCAGTTGTGTGTGCGAGGAATCTCTTCTACGGGTGGACCCCGGCTTGTCCCTTCTCTCTCTGGAAGGAGGTGATTTGGCCCTCCTCTTCTCTTCCAGCTTGCTGCTTCTCTTGTGGAGCCTGCAGCTTTGCCCAGATCGCCTGTGCCTGGGGACCTTAGCCTCCCGACTTGGACAGGTGTTATCTTTGTTCATGGGTGAGGACTTGGATCTCCTGCCATTGTTCCCGCACTCTCAGAGGGCTGTTTCTCTTCTCCCTTCTGGTCTAGGAGCTGTGTTCTCTTGGAAGGAGACTGGATGGGCATCTCTAATTTCAAACGGGGAGGCTTCTCGACCTGAGTTTCACTCATGTCTGCTCCAGGTATCATGCTTCTTCCTCCTTCTTTGAGTGGAGATCACTGGCAAATGGTCCTCATAGTGGAAATGACTGGCTTTAAAGAGTCCTGAAACCCCGCCCCCGGCCCCACTCCCAATCTCAACCAAGGCACAGCTCCTGAGGTGGCTTTTTGCCACGCCCTCGCCAGGCCACACCCACAGGAATGGGGGAGGGATGAGTGGCTAAATTCAATCAAACGTACTCAAGAAAATATTGTATGATCTTTCTTGATGTTGACCACCCTTTCTCTACTAAATTGGGAGGGTTTGAAGCTGAAGATCACATTTAACTTTGTTCCCTAATGTGTGTTATAAACTTTACACAGCAAACACAATGCTTTTTTGTCCTATGATTGTGTGTTTTTCACTTACCATAGTGTTTCTCTCTCCCCCTCCTTGTCTCTCTTTCTGTGTGTAGATGTGGGTGTGAGTGGGTGGATGGGTGGGTGGGGGAGTCCACTCATGGGTGCATGTGTGCCCCTGTGTGGGGGGCATTACTACCTCCCTCTGAATGTATGTTTACATGCATGTGGTGTGTGTGTGTGTGTGTGTGTGTGTTTGTGTGTGTGTGTGTACATCTCTCAGACTCTCAGGCACCCCTTCTGAGTATTCCCTGGAACTTTGGCAATGCCAACTGACAGGACTAAGTTTCCCAGTATGGCTTTTGACTTGTAAACAGTAGGGAGACTGTCTGTGATCAACTATGGGGACTGTAAATGTTGCACCGAATGTATTTCTTCATTAGGATATAGCTACAAGCCCACAGGTGTCAGGTAATAGAGGGTGGTAGTTTGAATAATAATAACCCTTGTAGGTTCATAGATATGAATGCCTAGTTCTCTGGGGACAGTACTCCTCAAGAAGGATTTAAGATGTGACTTGGTCTTAGAGTAGGTGTGTGTATGCTAGGGGAAATGTGGTAGTTGGTGCCAGTTGTTCTTCCAGAGGTCCTGAGTTCAATTCCCAGCAACCACAGAATTTCTCTCCTTTACTCAGAACTCACCAATTTGGCAAGGCTAGTTGGTCACCAAACACCAGAAATCCACTTCTCCCCTGTCTCTTCAATGACACAATTACAAGCTCTTGACACAACTCCAGGCTTTGGTGGGTTTGAGGGAATTAACTGGTCCTCATACTTGCACAGAAAGAATTTTACTATCCGAGCTATCTCCCCTACTCCAACAATTTCATCTGTATGAAATCATAATTTATTCATATAAAAAATGGAATCATCATATGTAATAAACTAGTCATAGTACTTGAATAGCAGGTGGTTTCAATCGTTGTGATTTTTCTGTTTTGGACAATGTGTTCCAGGGTTCTAACTCAGATTGTCAGGTGTGGTAGCAAGCAGCTTGACTCAACGAGCCATCTCACTAGCCCAAGCAATATAATTTGATGACAGAATTCATTGATAGTATGTATATTGAACACACACAAAGGTGTCATACATGGTACCTTTACAGGAAAAAAAAAGTATTTTCTGATACTACTAACTGATAGAAGATTAACAGTCTTGAGGACTTGTCCTGCATTCAGAATGTGCTATAGAATGCAATAAGAAAAGGAGTCAAAGTCAATGTTAGAAACAGGGAATGCCTGGGATACTGGTGAGACTTGAGTATGGCCAGAGATGCTTCCTGAAGGAGACAGCCTCTGAGCCTGTGTTGAACGATTTAAGACTTCAGAAGGATGGACGTCTGTAGCAAGGATGTCAAAGGCACAGACATGGCAACAAGTGCATCACAGATGCGGGTGAACTTTTATTCTTTGTGCTATTAAGGAAAATAAAGGAGGAATTTGGTTGAGAATACAAAAAGCACTGAGGGTAGGTGCACATTAACTTGTCACATCTAAGAACAAATTGTAATTAATTATGACCAGAAACTTGAACAGGATTTCAAACAAATTATAAACGTATTCTCATTCCATGTGAACCTACAGTGATGTTTGTCCCATTTCTATGATATTTGTCTTGCTGAGTCACTGTCTTTGTAGGTCCTGTTGTCTTCAAGGGCACTCAGAGCTAAGCCCCATCAGCCCTCATCTGCCTGTTCTGTCCATCCTGTGCTGCCCAGCTGAGGTCCTATAGCCTTGTGCACCTGCTTTAGGGAAACACCTTGACTGTGGTTGTGACTCTAGGCCATATCAAGTGTCAGCACTTTTAGGCTAAGACTCGGAATGCCTGTCTGGGATGCTTTGAAAGCTGCTCAGGTCTTATTGTGTCGCAGTTTGTCAGTCACTGCTCTTAACATGTGACAAATACCTGTGGAAAATTACTTCAGGAGAGGAGGCTTATTTGTTTACAGCCTTTTACAGCTAGACTGGTTAGTCAGAGAGTCCTTGGCTTCCCCCATCTCTAAACACCACTTCCTGTCCCACACCCAGTGCTGGGCTTATAGACACACTCTACCTGGCTTTTACATTGGTGCTGGGTGGCTAAACTCAGGTCTACTCCTCATTCTCGAACAATGTGGTGGCTTACATAACAGTGACTCCCTAGGCTCATAATTGAATGCTTAGTCTCCAGAAGTGGAACTCTTTGGTGGGATTAGTAGAATTAGGAGACTTGGCCTTGTTGGAGGAAGCCTGTGGTAGGCTTTGAGTTTACAAAAGCACATGACAAAAGCACTCTCTTTTCTTGCTGCTTGCTCAGAATGTAGAACTCTCAGCTACTTCTCTAACTGCCTGCGTGCTGCCATGCTCCCTGCCATGATGACAACAGAATAAGCTTCTGAAACTGTAAACAGGCCCTCAGTTAAATGCTTGCGCTTACAAGAATTGTCTTGGTCATGATGACTCTCCACAGTAATAAAACAGTGGCTAAGACTGATAAGTAAACACGTATAACCATCTCTTCAGTCCTATCATAGCCTTAATCAACAATTTTACTGGATTGAGAAACATCTAGAAGATTTGTAAAGCACACCTTCTTTGTGTCTGCAAAGGAATTTCCAGAGAGAATTAGCTAAAAGGAGAAACATTTCCCTGAATATGGCCAGTACTTCATAGTGTGAGGGCTCAGATAGAATGGAAGGGGATAAAGGAGAAAGCCTACAAGTTCAGATATTTTGCCTTTCTACTTCTTGGCCAGCATGAGGTGAGCCACATGAGGTCAACCACCGTAAAGTGAGCTGTTGTCCTCTACACACTCTGCATAATGTTATGAACTGAATAAACCTCTCAAATAGGGAACCACAGCATCCTTCCCTTAACATGTCTGCTTGGGTACTTGCCATGGTCATAGAAAGTGTCCAAGAACCACTAAACCCAGCTTTACCAGCATAAGTTCATGGAGTCATGCAAGGAATGACCTTGGGAGGCTGGGGAGAAAGAAGAAGGGGAGGAGAGGAAGGATGGTTTCTTGCTCTGAATCTGCCATGACATGATGCAATAGCTGTGACCATTATGACATCCCCATCCCAGAGCTCTGGGTCTGTCTTTGTTAACATAAAAGGTTTCTAGTCATGTCCAGTCTTCTGACATTCAGAAAAGATGTCATTTATGAGGTTGATGCTGGAGAACCACCCAGTCAAGTTACAATAACAAAATATACACATACACACACACACACACACTCCCTTCATAATATTATTGTAAATTTATAAATTTGAGTTGGTCTGTATTCCTAGCTATCTTTGAATACAGATAGCATGTAGCCTTTGGGCTGTGGGTTGGACACGCCTTGACCAAAGGAGCCACAGGACATTATGGCTTGAATACAAAAATCCTCTATAGTCTTCGTGTTTGAATATGGTCCCCAGCTGGTAGCAATGTTCTGGAAGGCTGGGAGCCTTCGGGATTGTGGCCTGACAGGCAGATTTTAGTTGTTGGATATAGGTCACCAAATTATATTGGATTCTAGTAACACCCCAAGGTCTCTGCTTCCTGATCCCCTAAGATATCACAGTAAGCTCCCACCATCCCAGACTGAACTGCTCTAGTCACAGAAAATTCTCTACCATGATGGCACCCTATAAATCCTATACATAGATAAACCTGTCTTCCTTTAAGTTGTGTCTGTCAGACATTCTGTCATAGTGATGAGAAAACCATGTTACCCTTTAGAATTTTGTGGTATGGTGAAGTTGGTCCTTTTTTGTCCCTAATTCTTTGCCAACATCCAACTCAGCCTGGAGGCAGGTCCCTGGCTTCTGCCCCTCCCCCTCTGCTCTCATTTCCTCCTCATCCCGTGGTTGCCTGGTACACGAGGGGCTGCAGAATTGGTAAGAAGAAATTTCTTTCTTGCACTGAGTGAACTGAGGCCATGACCACTTAAAGGTATGGTTGAGGAGAAGGTTTTTATTGTAAATACAAGGGATAGAACAGCCAGAGGCATCTACAAGAGTCCAGAGCACATGTGTGAGGGCTAAAGTTAACCTGTAAGCTTCACTTGCTCAAAGACAGGTAACTTCCTGGAATGCTGGGGGCTGTTGTTAATGTAAGATAACCAATCACTCAGTTTTGCTTCATTAAGCAAGGTTGGTTGCCCAGCTGTGCAGGCAGGCCGTGCTTGATCACATGTAGGTGGGGGACACATGGACAGGAAGTCCATCAGGATGTATGCTTGTCCCTGATTGGACAAAGGTGGGAAGTAAGATCCCCCTTGTGGGATCTGTATATGGTCAGTACACTGAACCAGGCCGTGAGAAGAAAGAGAGAGGGGGGAAATGAGAGAGGAAGATGAGGAAGAAGGAGGAAGAGAGGGGACCAGGAGAGAGAGAGAGAGAGAAAGAGAGAGAGAGAGAGAGAGAGAGAGAGAGAGAGAGAGAGAGAGAGAACAAGAGAAAAAGCCAAGAAAAGAATATGGCTGAAGTGGTGGGGGTTATATAGGAATGAGAAGCTAGGGGAAGGGAAGTGAAGCCCAAGGGCTGGAGAAGGTTAAGTAGGAGGTGGGTGAGAAGAACTGAGAGAGTTTACAGGTACAAGTGAACCTGGAAGCCAGTGTGTGCTTTGGTATGCTAATAGGCACCCCAGTTATCCCTCTGTCCTGAGTTTCTTTGGGGCCTGACATTAAGCAATTGGCTTTCCCCAGGGCGTGTTGTAGGAATTCCACCAGGGTTGGCACTTGCTCTCCAGCTCAGGCAGGTGGGAAAGGCAGGGAAATTACCAGTTATTATCAGTGGTGAGGCTTTGCTGAGAGCTTGGCAGAATTTCCTCATGGATTTGAGGCCTCTAGAGGCCCCAGGGCACTGCCTGCTCAATTCCCTGAGTTCAGGCACAGGTGGCCTCCATCAGCCTTTAAGTGAGAGGAGGGGTTGTCACTCCACTGAGTCTTTGGAGAGTTCCCCTGAGGCCTGGCCCAGCTGGCCATCACCTGCTGGAAACTATTCAGTATAGAGGGGAGAGGCTGAGAAAGAGAAGAAAGGTGCAGCTCTGAGCCTCACTATGCAAATTCAGTTCAGATCTTAGTCACTCTGGGAAGGGGTGTGTGTGTGTGGGGGGGGGGAAGACAGGCCTTTATTAGTGGGATTTGTTGGGGATTAACCTGGTGGGGGTGGGGCACTTGGAGAGCACTTAAAATCAATGCTGGGGCAGGTCAGCTTAGTATGTGGGGGTGGGGGCGAGCCCTTGGCAGGACACCACTTGCCTTGAGTACAGGGGTCTATTTGGAACAAGTGTCCTTGGACAGAAAGCCATGAAGTCATCATTTCCCCAGATGCAAGTGTTCAGCTCCAAGTCTGCAGGGGAGCTCTCTGCAGCAAACAGCCAAGCTGTCCAGACCCTGGCGGTTCTTTGGCCTGGATGGCTTCTGCAGCTGCTCTCCTCTGGTTGCTGCCGGAAGCTTTAGCCTCTTACATATTCTTTCCCACTGAACAGACATGCTTGGGACAGGAAATAGGAACCATGATGGTCAGGTCACCAATGGAGTTGTCATGCCACACTGCCGTGGAGCCCCACATGCCGGATGAGTGGGAGAGGGAGGCACTCTATGTGCACCTGTGCTGGGGACTCACACCTGTCAAACCATCCTGAAAATCTCACCAGGGCTGTGGAAGCCCAAGGGCAAGTTGAAGTGGATTATGGAGGAGGAGGCTGCAGGGATAAAGTGTATAGTGAGGAAATCACTCCAAGGTATGTTTGAGGAGAAGGTTTTTATTATAGGTATGAAGAAGATTACAACCAGAGGCATCTGGAAGAGTCCAGGACAGGGAGATAAATGAGTAGATGGAACATGGCCAATGATGCAGGGTTGGGGGTGGGGGTGTGTGAGCTAGAGAGGACCAAGAGAGACAGGGGAGAGGGGCTGAAGAGAAAGGACCAAGAGCCAAGAGAACAAGGAGACTGCGTGGACAAAATAGCAGGATTATATAGAAACGAGAAGCTGGGGGAAGGTAAGTGGATGAGCAGGAGAAGTTTAGGGTGGGGCAGGGTGAGGCGCCAGGATGCCAGCTTGGACTCTGTAACAGGGAGTGTGATGCTCTGAGAGTCAAAGGCCAATGTACACTTTGGTATGCTAATAGGCACCACATTATCCTTTGTCCTGAGTTTCTTTTGGACAGTAGGGGGAGGAAAAAACACATTCCTGTCCTTTGATTTGGATGCCTGCTCTCCCCAGCCATCATCTGAGCCACCTCCGGCCAAGTTGCTCAAATCTCATGAAGCCTCGATATTTTTATAAAACTCGGTATGATGCAGAGGGAGGCTGTGCCTTAGCAGGGCCATGCTGAGGCATCCCTCTGAGGTATATCAGCCACATTACGAGCCTAATATGAAAGGAAGTTTATTTGAGATCCTGAAAAGGGGGTCTGGAGAAGGAAGTCGAGGCAGAGAAGGAAATGGGACAGAATGAGAGAGGAGAGATAAAGAAGAGAAGAGACCAGCTAGGAACACGTGGGAGAGACAGAGGAAGAAAAGGCACAGGGAGCCATTGGTTGATAGTGTTCCCCTGAGACAAATTTTCAAATGTGCATAGATACTGTTTTGTGATAGGTTATTTCTCCACTGGTGAAATGAGCCAACTTTAAACCAGATTGAATATATTAAAACAGGATTATTGGGAAGGTGCTCTTGGTGGACGAATTCACTGGCCTCAAGGACTGAGGCCTGAGGCCAGGGAAGTCACTATGGGGAGGTGGGAGGGGAAGAAAAAAAAAAAAGAGTGTGTGCACACTCTAGGAGAGACGGAAAAGAAGGAGGAGGAGGAGAAGGAGGAAGAGGAAGAGAAGAAGAGAGGAGAGAGAGTGGGGGAGGGAGGAGAGTGTCAAGCAGTCCTTATAGCACCTGGCAAGAGACTATACTGCCTTTGGATGGAGCCTAGAGGAATTGCTAACCAGGATTACACACATCTATCACACTATCAGCAAGAAGTATTTGAGTGGAGAGGGTGTGGTAGGGCAAGTGCAGGGATGGTGTGTGTGTGTGTGTGTGTGTGTGTGTGTGTGTGTGTGTGTGTTGGAAGTCAGGAAGAGACTCGAGAAGAACTTGAGCTTCTGGTTCAGCCAAAGCTGGCTTCAAATTCTGGTTCTGCTTTGAACTCTCCTCGTGTGACAGACATACTCCAGTACTTTTAGCTTCCTGGATTCATGAAATACTTCTTAATGCCACAGTAAGACCCACCCCAAGTTTGAGTTTGATGTTATTTACATTTTTTCTGGGGGTTGAATCCATGGTTTCTTGTATGCTACGTGCATGCTGTAATACAAGCCTCCAGCCGCATTATAAGACCTCAAAACTTAAAGGCATAAGAGAAAGTTGGCATTGCCTCCATCCATTTTCCCCTGTAGTCTACCATCCCCTAGACAAGGCTCTCAGAGTGGTGGGTCTAAATTAGAAGGTTTAATTAAGAAGAAAAAGAGTCCACTTTTTTGGATACTTCTCTAGGAAGCAGTGATGAGGTGGGGGCATTGCTTAGTTTCTGGCTCTCCTTTCTAGGAGGAGTGTACTAAGAATTTGTGGTGGCTTTTCTGTTACATCTTGGTTGCAGCTCAATGCCCAGATTAGCCATCTTTCCAGCTGTCAGGAGCTCACTCTGTTGCTGATGCTCAAAGTCATCAGAGCATTGTTTTCTCTGGTCTTGGAACTGCTGTGCACATCTGGAACGAAGACTGGGCTAATAAGACGCTGTTTCACAAGTGACTGCAAAAATAAACTCTGTGTGTGTGTGTGTGTGTGTGTGTGTGTGTGTGTGTGTGTGTGTAAACAAGGCAGGGATCCAGGTGAAGAGAGAGAGGAAGAGAGAAAGCCAAATTCCCAGATCTGTGACCAATGTTCTGGGAAACTGTTTCTATTGAGTTCAGTGATGGAGTTGAGGTCAGAAGTCTAGATTCCACCTCTAAAGCTAAGGATATTTGACAGATACCAAGAAACCCTGATGCCTAAAGAGAACCACCCAAGGCAGGAGAAAATGAAGAAGAGAAGGCTACTTCTTAGTAGCCTTCTTAGTATGGATCTCTTGAGAATATGGCAGTAGCTGCATATCCTTCCAGGATTCCAGGTATGTCACCCTAGTCCTCCACTGAGATATTGGGTTCATCCTTCATGAGACCCACGAGCATACAGGTTGTGATATTTGCTGTAGGGACCTCCGTTAATGAGATATGGTGACAGGGGTCTTTCTCTCTTGGGTCTAGAGACATTGGTTGGCAGTGGAGCAGAAAAGAGCAGTGGACACCAGAGGGATTTCCCTCAGCTAGGAGACCTGTGAGCAATCCCTAGAGACTTCAGACTACATCATTTTGTCTGTTGTAGGGTAACATCTGAGGAGCAGGTAGCACTCTGGCATGGGATGGGAGGGGTCTGGGAGTGCGTGTTCTCTGAGCACAGGCTTCCAACCACTCTGCCTGCTCCTTTTCCTGCTTGCCCCTGCCTTCTGAATCCCAGAGCTTCTCAGCGATCTATCTGCAAATTGCCTCTCATGTTTTTCTGATCTTCCTCTCAGCAGGGCTTAAGCTGCAAGAGTCCCTGATAAATCAGTTGTCATACTTACCTTGGCTTTGAGCAGATTTATTAATGCATAATTGACGTGTGAAAAGCCACACATTTAAAGTCTGTCTGCAAGATGCTTTGGCATGCAGTGCTTTGTGTGACATGTGCACCTGTGAAGCCACAGCCACCATCAAGGTATTGAGCATGCACATCACCTAGGCAGCTTTGTGACTGCCTCTTGTTTCTTTTGTGTCTTCTCTTTAGGCATCCCCAGACCTGTTTTCCTGTCACTCTGGGATGCATGTGAATAGAATCGTACAGGAAGTTTCTTTTATTCATCATGTTACTTTGATAATTCAAGTGTTTCAGTTTTAGAAACCAATTTCTTATTCCCCACAGAGGACAAACAATGCAGCTGTTTGGTTCCTGAGGAGTTGTTACAATGCTGTGGACGACACACGGAGTGTAGCCCTTACCATGATTGCTGCTTGCCGAGAACACATGATGACTCCGAGACTCACCCCTGTGGTGGGCATCCAGAGTTCACTCTCTGCTGTTGAGTGTGTTATGGGTAGATCAGAAGAAGCACTCAGTCTTGTTCTTCAGGCCCAGACAGCAGTACGTCTCGGAAGTTTCCAACCTGTTCTTGCCAACCAGTTGCTGACCATTAATGGGAGAAAGGGCCATCCAAAGTTCATCATTTATCTTCAGAGAAATAGATGTGAGTCCTAGACAGACACTAGAGACCAGTAAGACTGAATTTTGTACACTTAATAGCATATGCTGAAGCTGACACCCCCAGTTCCTCAGATTGTGACTGTACATGAGACTCAGGGAGAATTAAGTTGAAATGAGGGGTCTCTAATCCAATCTGACTGTTGTCCTTATAAGATGTGTGTGTGTGTGTGTGTGTGTGTGTGTGTGTGTGTGTAAGCTTTCTGCTCATTTGAGCCTATCATTATTTAGCTTATTTCACATGTGAAGAAATGGAAACTCACAATGGGAAACTGACTTCCCTGAGACAGAAGTATCAATACATATTTTCACAAATGATTATATCTGTGCAAAGAACAGAGGCAGTACAGCCTCAGGTACCACAGAGGGCCTGCAAATGCCAAGCATGGCCCCTTGCCCTGTTTTAAATTCCTTCTCAGCTCAAGACTTGGGATACTCCTGTCTCACTTCTTTCTGTGCTTATGGGCCATACACAATGGTTGGAATGGGCCTTACATACATGCTGGCCCCAGATACAACACTGCGGAAGTGAGCCCAAGTGGAATCTTCCCTGCGCCCATGGTTAGAGAAGGTATGTTGTTTGCATAACAGAAAAACCAGAAGCCTCTTGCTGAAGCCTGAGTGCACGGCTGCCTCCTCTGCCTCCTGAACCACAGAGAGAGAAAAGAAAAGGAGTTCAGAGCTGCTCCTGGAACAGCAGGGCAGCCCTGTGAGCCCAGAGACTCTAGTGGATTGCTAAAAGACAGAAAGTAGATGGGAACATCTGGAAGGGTAAGAATGAAGTACAACTAGAACATGTTAAAGAAAGCACAGCCAAGTATGTGGGAGTTGAGGATCCTTAACAGTTCTGGGTAATTGTATGTGTGTGCAGCATTGCTTTTATAAACATGGCAAGATATATATATATATATAATATATGTGTGTGTGTGTGTGTTGTGTGTGTGTGTGTGTGTATGTAGTTGTATGTATGTATGTATGTATGTATATATCTCCTTTAGTTTTCAGAGACATCACAGCTGAGGCTTGGCTGCTGCTATCATTCTCTATGGTCAACATTGGGGATCTGGGATTTCTGGATTTGGAAGGAGGAGCTTCTGAGTCTTGTGAGGTACAAGTATCATTGCATCTGTGAGTGCTTTTAACCCGTCGAATTCCAAGACTGTCATCCAGTATTGTAGCTTTATGGTGACTTTCCTAGGTTCTCACACCTGGGTAGCTAGGTGGCTGAGTGGCCTTTCCTCTCAGCATTTGTCATTGGTGTCTTTCTGTCCCTTGTATTGTACAGAATTGAATTAGTCCTTTCTTCAGTGCTACATACAACAAAATGACTGATAGGAGTAACTTTGGGGAGGAAGGCTTTAGCCTGGCTCATGGTTTCAGGGATATCACACACCAGGGTAGAGCAGGCATGATTTTAGAAGCCTTGTGAGTAGCTTGTTTCTATCTTGGCCAATCTCGAAGCAGAAATCAGCGTTAGAAGTAGATCAGGCTATACTCTACCTGCCCCTAGTAACTTCTGTCCTCCAGCTAGGCCACACCATGTCCCAAAGGTTTCCCAACTTCCAAGATAGTGTCACCTGTTGGGGACCAAGGACTCAAAACAAAAGTCTGAGAGGGATGGGGAAACTCTACATTCAACCCGTAATAAGAACATTTATATACATTCTCCTATTTGAGTCTCACACAGGGAGAAGAGTAGAACATGAATTGTCTGTACTTGAGAAATGAGGAATCTTGGACAGCAAGGCTCAAGAATTTATCCAAAGTCATGAACACAAGGTCATAGTGGAACTATAAAACCCAACCAACCCCGTTTTTGAAGAAACTCCATTTTGTGCAAGACCAGGGCTAAACTCCAATTCCAGGAAGAAAATGACACCTGAGCAAACATCCTATGACACCCTCTCCCCCTTTTGCAACTGTCAGGCTACAATAGCAGGATCAAGGTACATAAAAATAACCTTAGATATGCTGTAGAGAATAGATAACCTGGCCATCCTGTCTGTCAGGTGGTTTGTCCAGTTCCTGCAGATTATGAAAGAAATGCAATTTTTAAAATATTAACTTGCTGATCCATATGGAAATTTCCCAAGTTTGCTGAAACTAGAATAAAAACCCTGAAGTCCTAGGGCTCTCACTTTGACTCATGTGATGGGGGCGATAAGAAACCTTGCTCTAGATCTTACATATTTACATTGGAATTAGCTCCTCGGTGGTCTTTGGGGTACTCCAATTTGGGCATAACAGAACCATTATGGGGCTACAGAATTTGAAGTTGGAGTTTGTATTCTTTGCTCCTTCCTTAAGGTCCTTACAGACAATAGGACACATTTATGCTTTGAATGTCCAAAGCAGCTCATGGTTGTATGTTCAGACTTGTCTAAACTTGGATCAGAACCAGCATGAGACTTCCAAAGAAATTCACTCCAGATTCTGAATGTTCTCTCTGTGCCTTCTTGCAAGTGCCAGCTGTCATTACAAAGAGGGTACCAGAGGCTCAGAAGGGTCCAGTTCTTTTTCCAATTCCTGAAGCTATCTCCAAGTATCTCAGTGCCTAGTGAGAATTGACTTTCCCCTTCTCTCACCAAGCACCTGTTTGGCTTTAATGGATGCCATTGGGTCTCCAGCACGGAATGAAGTTTTCTCCAGCATGGAGTTGGTACTGAGCCACTGCCATGAAATCCCGGATGTTCACCATGTGGTCTGAGCTGCCTCTTCTAGTCTCAGAGCTGCTTCAGGCCAGAGACTTTTGTTCTACATCTGCACATAGACCTGCAGGGGCTGCAGGAGCCCAGCAATTAATTCTCCCTGGCTAGAAACCGTAGCAGTGAGTTAGTGTGGGCTTGGTTTCCCAATCTTTGACTCAGATTACATAGATGTATTAAAGAGTGGGATTTGATTAACTGTCAGCTGGCTTTTTGATAAACAATTGTCTTTAGTGTTCATTCTATTCCTGCTCTAAATAAGCATTTTCAAAATCTTACGGACCTTTACACGAGTCAAAGGCATTTGGTGGTGAGACTTTCAAAGGGACACTTTCCCCAGGATTTCTCCTCAGCGACAGCTTGGGCTGGAGGAAGACTATTGTCTCTGGATGTAGACATTGACTTGTGGTAGCATGAATTCAGTGGACATGCTCCGGAACACTGGAACCGTAATGCTTCACTTTACAGTAAGCTCTCCCAGGGAGGCTGTTGTCTTTAACTTAGGGATCATGCTTTTAGAGGCCAACACGTCATCGTAAACTTAGATCAGCGTAGGAAGCTTCTAAAACAAGGCCATCGCTTCCCTTTATCCTGAACTTGGAATCAAATGTGGACTCTTTGGTGGTATGTTGATATTTGCAAATGATGAGAGATATGGGAGAGAAGGAATAAACTCTAATTCTGGTCCCAGCTCTGCTGCTACTGGATCAGGTCACTTTATTTTTAGAGCCTACTTTCCCTCAGGCAGATTGAGCTTGGACACCACAGGAGGTTAGAGAGTTTCCCCAGATTTAGAATCTCCAACTATGACTTTCTTTGGAAACAGATGTGAACAAGTTAGGATGGGGTCATGTTGATAGGGTGAGCTCTTATATAGTACAGCTAGTATCTTTATAGGAAGAGGAAGGGATACATGGATACAGAGACAACATGAGGGTAGGTAGTGATGGAGGCCAAGATGGAAGTCATGTGTCTATCGGCAAGAATATTGAAGACTTTCAAGCATGTTATCACAGAAGCCTCTGAAACATGATAACAACATAACCTGTTATTCCGTTTTAGTTCTCAGGTATTTTGATCACGGTGATGCAAAAGTAAGTGATCAACTTCCAAAGTTTTTTTTAAAAAATATTTGTTCCTCACAGTGATAGACATTTTGCTAAGAAAAAGGAAAGCCCCAGATTCTTAGTTTTCCATTTGTTTGTTTGACACAGGGTCTCACTTTGTCACTCCATCTGTCTCAGAACTCAATGTATAGACTAGGTTGGCCTTGAACTCACAGAGGTCTGCCTGGATTTAAAAGCATGTGCCACAGCTAGCCCATTTTTTTTTTAATGGATTAACAATTTTCAAATGCAAAGTTAAACGAAGCCCAGTGAGTGTTTAACAATGACAAAACTTTTCATATAGTAACATTCATTTGAAATTCCAAAGATATGAGTGTATGAATTCAACTTGAAAATTTTGATTACCAAATCCTTTATTCCTTGTAAATAGAGTTTCATAACATACAGTGGTAAGAAGCAGTTTTTGTGACTTAGTCATCCTCAAGCTTATTTTAATGTAAAGAAAAAGAATGGATAATGAAATAAAGAAGTCAAGAGAAATGAAAGCTAATTGGGTTTATTGTTGTTTGTTTTCCTGTAGAGATCCTGGTCACAGAGAAATCTTTGATTCATACACTGATGGGCCTGTTTCTTCATAAAGGCGGGACACAAGTGCCACCTTCCTTTTCCTAGTCTAGTGACCACAAGTATGATTTAAACTGTCCCTGTTGGCCAATGGTTCTTTGTGCATCCTTTTCCTATGCTCTCAGAAGGGCTGTAGGTAGTGGTTCTCCCAGGAGGCTTCTTTGTGCAAACCATTCCTCACCACTCCTGGAGGCAGGCGCAGTGGAACTGCGAGGCACACCTCCTTAGATGGAGGACTCGCCATGTTTTTCAGCGAAGTGACATACAGCAGGTGTACTTTCTATGTGGAGAACATGCCAGCACTTATAGGATGCCGTAAAGCTCCATATTTTTGCTTTATAAGCTCTCTACTGTAATCTAAACTCCACAAATGAGCAATTTCTTTGCATAATGAGAGCATGGGTTTGTTTTATGTATTTTTATGTTGTTCTAAGTCTGCAGTTTTACTAAATTTCCACCTCAGAGTTATGTAATTAGAGCCTCACCAATCTGCTATGAGGCCCTCCCTACCCTCCTCTAGAACCCACAGCAATCTCTTAGGCTGGTTTATGACAAGAGCAAACACAATGTGCATGTGTCTCTGTGAGCATGATTATGCATACCTCTGCCTATTGGTTATGGCTCGGATAGATGTAGCTTCAGGTTTTAGAAAGAAGGATGCACGGATCATGAACATCTCCATTTCCTCAAGGATGGCTCCTCAGCCGCTCTAGGTCAATCCAGTGCTTGCCACTTAGGCCCCAGTCTCTAGAGGTCTATATGTTCACAGCCGTATACACACTATTTTTTCCACAACCAAGCCTTCCTCATTGTGTTGGTTTGAATCCGAATGGCCCCTGTAGGTTTATATATTTGAATGCCAGGTCATCAGCACTATTTGAAAGCATTAAAAGGATTAGGAGGTGTGGCCTTGTTGAAGGCAGTGTGTCACTGTGGATGGGCTTTGAGCTTTTGAAAGCTCATGCCTAGCCTAGTGTCTTTTCTTTCTGCTGCCTGAGGATCAGATGTCAAACTCCCAGCTACATTTCCAGTACCACGTCTGCCATGCCTTCTACCATGCTCCCTGCCATGATGACAGCAAACTAAGTCTCTGACACTGTAAGCAAGGCCCCAATCAAATGTTTTCTTTTTAAGAGTTGCCATGGTCATGGTATCTTGTCAGAACAATAGAATAATGACTAAGACAGAACTCATAATACTTACTTTGCTTGGAAGGGTCTTCCTTCTTTGTCTCAAACACTTCAAACTTCCTAGATTCAGTGAAATCTCCTGTCTCCTCTCCAGCCCTTAAGGATATATATTTTTTCTTGTTATGTAAGTTGGATCCAGAAAACTTAACACTTACATATTCCATGGGTATTTATGCTAGGACCTTTTTCTCACATGTCCTATAGAAATGACCAATATCTATTAGTTATTTAACAGCTGGTTATTGCTGTTATCATAAACAAGATAACAATAGATAGATGGCAGACAGAGCAGACAGCATCTACTTTTGCTCATTCTAACCAGATGTACATCAAGATGACACAGGATCTTTTCTCATGGCCAGCTCTGAGGCTATGCATTAGACAACACTTTCTTCAGATTCTAGCTTGTTGGAACACATAGGTACCTGGGACCCAGTAGAGCTTAGTTTAGCCAGCCCTAAGCATGTAACTGTCATGTTGAATCCTTTTCCTGGCTTGCTAGTATAAGGGTGATCTGGTGTCTTCTGCTCCAGTGTAATATACCATCCTTATCAGACTGACAGTTGTAAACCATTTCTAAGGAATCTGCCAAGGGACTAAGGAAAAAAGGCCAAGATAATTCCATTGGCAACTCTGATTCTTTACCTTTATGCCTTTGTTTTTAGATAGGTTCTCTCACTAGGTAGCCCAATGTAGCCAATATAGCCTCAGACACCTGTTTCAACTGTGCTGGGATTCCAGCTGTGTATTGGAAAAAGGACAAAGGTCCAGTGAGGCTTAGGTTTAGCCAGAGGGCCGTAAGTGTGCAGAACAAAGCAGTCTGGGTCAAAGTGTGGTCCTACTTGTCACTGACCCATCATCTTCTCTGCTCCAGGCTTTTCTGCAAGGAGTTTTGACCAGTTGTCAGTGATGTGTGAAATCTCTCTCTAGAACACAAGACCCTCTTCTGGCTGCCCTGAAGTTTCAGCCCTTTTCCTCTCACAGCCTAAGTTATTTGAGGAAGTTCTGATTTGGGGGAAGGGGTAAACGTGTCTTCAAAATATCCTTATTCCTAAAGTGGTGCTAAAACATGTAATAATGTTGCATTTTAAAATAGCAATGATTTTGTTTCTTCACGTCAACAGTTTGGGCAGGGCTCATCTCCGGAAAGTTTCACAGAGATTCACAGAGATTCACAGAGTTGAATGCTGTGGGCTGGGAGCTGGGACTGAGTAAGAAGGAGACAGTCCATGAGCTCCAGCTTTTTCAGAGCGCAGCTCTCTGGTAGCAGACACGCTGTAGTCAGCTGCTTAACACTGGATTTCATAACTCCGCATGGTGGACTATACCATCAAGATTTGATCCAAAACATGCTTTTCTTTCCTTAAGTTACCTTTGTCAGGCATTTTGTCATAGCCAGGAGAAAAATAGCTAATACATGCTCTAACACTTATCAAAGGGATAAGAGAGAAGACGAAGTATTTATACATCTGTTCATCCATTCTCCTATCTATTCATTTATACTAATATCTTAGTTACTTTTCTGTTGTTATGATAAAACACCATAGCCAAGACAACTTAAAAAGAAAGTATTTTAATTTGGATTATGGTTTCAGACATAAGAGTCCATGATGGCAGAGTGAAGGAACAGCTGGGAGCTTATATGAGAGCTCACGTCTTGATCTGCAAGAGGCAGAGAGAGAGAGAGAGAGAGAGAGAGAGAGAGAGAGAGAGAGAGAGAGAGAGAGAGAACAAGCCTAAATAGTCCTACCAAGTGGGATCCAAGTATTCAAATATAGTAGTCCAAGGAGGCCATTCTCATTCAGACCACCACTTCATCCATCCATACTTCCATATATCCATCTGCTCGTCTGTCTGTCCATCCATCCATATGCTCATCTAATCAGTTCTGGGGAAATAATAGTCCTAATACTATAAACACAAATAGGATGTGCACTTCCCTGATGCCTAGGAAGAGCATGCTGCCCAGTTAGTAGAAGTTAGTAAAACAGAGTACAATGAAAAAAGCCTCAACTTGAAGGAGGGAGGGTGTCATCCTCTGGACTTTCATTTGTGGTAGTGCGCACACCTTATAGTCTCGGTGTCTCTATTGCTTTAGAGCGCTGCCTGTGCAATCCTTCTCAATTATCGCTTAGTGAATGAGTAAAGATAATAAAGCTGAGAGCTGTAAACCTTAAGTTTCATCTTCAAAGGAAGAAATAAATGTCAGTGACGGCCAGGAAGAGATGGCGCTCATTCAGTGTTCTCTCTGCCTTACGGGATAGAGTGATGGGCCAAACTGTCTGTGTGTCTGTGTGTGCATGTGTGCCCATGTGAAAGAAAAACCCTGGTCTTTAGTCTGCACCGCCCTCTGGTGGCGAGATTAAAAGCCAGGCTTGGCAGGCTTGGCTCCTCCTAAACCAGGTTTAGTCACCTGCAAAACTGAAGAGCACGGAAGGAATGAATTAATAAGATTGTCGGAAACAGAGAGCTCCTACCACACACACAACACACACACACACACACAACACACATCCACGGGAGCACATGTGCGCATGCAGGCATAGGCATAGACACATACACACACACAGACACATACACACAGATACACAGAGACACACAAAGGTACACAGAGACACACACAGATGCTCACACACAGATACACACACACACAGAGATACACACACACAGATACACAGACACACACAGAGATACCAGACACACACACTTACACACATAGATACACAGACACACACAGACACTTACACACAGATACACAGACACACACACACAGATGCCCACACACAGGCACAGGCACACACAGAGAGACACACAGATACACAACAGAGAACATCACAGACCAAGAACACACAAGACACAGATCACAATAGAAACACACAACACACGACATAACACAGACACACACACACAGAAACACAGATGCAAACATACACATAGACATACAGAGACATATTCATACAGAGACATAAACACAGAGACAGACACAGACACACACACACCACAGACACACCAGACACACACACACACACACACACAGGACACACACACACACCTGGAAGAAGGAGCCAATTTCATCCTGGGGATATGGTTTTTGCCTTATCATCTTGCCTCTTGGCTTTTTCTTAGTCATTCATGCATTCGTTCATTATGCTTTCCCACACAAACCCAGTAAACATCTTTGTGCCTTTGTCTCACAATAGGGCTATGTTTACAGGGGTAAGCAGCAAGCCTACCTTCAGGGAGCTTTACAAACCAGATGCTTAGGTCCTGTAGCTGGAAATCAACAGACTCACATGCTTCTTTAAAATCTCACTTCTAAGTGATAGGTTCTGAAGGAAGGTTCCACGGCCAGGGTACTGTGTGGTAGAACTTCTGCTACTCTTCTAAAAGGAATTTAGCATCACCCAAGAGGAAGTTATCCAGACAGAATCTCCAAAGAACAAAGGCAGTGCATTAACTAGTTGGGGAACTTCAGGTATAGCGTTGGGGATGGGAATATAAGGTGCAATTGGGAAATCCCTTGAATTTCTAGAAACACTTCACCTAAGCTACTCTTCATATGGTTAACATGGTTGGTTTGAGAGGCAAGGGTGGGTGTGAGCTGCACCAGGAGCAGCAGGAATTGTGAACCTGGAGGCCAAAACAGAGATCTGTGGAATTTCTCCTTCTTCTAGAAAAGGAAGATCCGATTTGAATTGTTTTTGGTTGGCTTCTGTTCTTACAAGGGAAAAGTCTCCGTGTGCGACATAGATGCAGAGGACAGCACTGAGTGCAGGCAATGTTTGTTTGCTTGTTTGTTTGTTTGTTTTTGAGGTATTGGAGATTAAATCTAGAGCTGTGCACAAATCACACAGGCTCTCTGTCACAGAGAAGCTGTCTTTAGCTGGGAAGGTCAGGAGATCAGAGCAAAGTTTAAGAGGACAGAAGTTGCAATCTCTCTCTGTCTCTCTGTTCTCTGTTCTCTTTTCTCTCTCTCTCTCTCTCTCTCTCTCTCTCTCTCTTCTCTCTCCTCTCTCCTCTTCTGTGTTATGTGTGTGTGTACTGCCAGGAACTGACACCCTAAGCCTTATGCATACCAGGTAAACACTTTCCTAGAGATCTATAGCTCTAGCCCATTATCTTGGGCCACCTTAGTCCCCCTGATACTCACTCACCAACCACCCTGTATCTAACCTAACATTTTGTGCCTTTCATGTAGAAGCCTGTTTCCACCAATTTGGGAAGCCAAGTGCATTATATAACAGTTAATATTGGAACTTATAGAAGAGAGTCCTCCACCCCAGCTTTTGTAACCCATCCAATATTTTCACCAGGTCCTAGAATATACCTTAACTTGTGGCTTTCTTTTGTTCTGTAACTAAAACACATCATGAAATCAATTCCACTTGGGATTCAGTGTCTGGGCCATAGTCATCCATATTTGGCTCAAGAGTAAACTATCTCTTGCTCCCTTTGAGTCAAGCACTAGGTTTCTTATCAGCAGAAGACGTTTGGACCATCTGTGTGCTTGGGACTTGGGGAAGTGAAAATCATTTTCCAGACCTAGAAATATTCATCTTCAACTTTTGGCAATGCCCTGGAGAGCAACTAGTCTGATGAACCAGTGCTCACAGGCTTCTCTGGTTGGTGGGCCTCAAGGTCACTTGCTGGAGGGTTACTCTCGCAGCCCCTTCATCTTACAGATCTGTGACACTGTGGGCTTTCATAAAATCTGCACAGTGACACAGTCAGTTCCATGGAGACTCTCTCCGGGTCTGTCCTGGGATAGTCTCTTCTCTGCTGTTCAGTTCCTGCCCAGGTGCACAGTGGGGATGGATCCAGCACTAGCGGATGGACACATTCACACTTAAGGCTTATTTGGGGTTATGGAAGGAACTGCACCCCATCCTATGACAAGCCTCAGGCTCTCCTGCTGAAGAAACTCAAGGAAGCCCCTCCAACCTCGTACATCCCACACTCTCTTGGCAAGTGTTGCTAAGCATCCCACGGCTTCAGTCCCTCAATTCTAAGATTTGGGATTGGGATGACATGGGTACCACCACACCCTGCTGAAGAACAACTTTTAGTGATTCTTAAAGTGTTCCTTTGGTCACCTGAGAGGGGCTAGGTACACTGATTGGATACTTCTCTGCTCCCTGTCCCCAGGGGATGGTCTGGCCAGAGCAGATTCAGCTTGTGCCGTAGGTTGGGAGAGTCAAAACGGGGCTTGGTTGCACCATGCATTTCTTTCTCTTTACTTTAGGTTTAGAGAGGAAAGAAGGTCACGCAAAGATATTTGAGCCCAAGGCACACAGTCTAGACACAGTGCTGGCTTCACTGCTTGGGTTTGTTTAGGGTCCAGAGAAGAAGAGGTAGATATGACGCTTATGTGTGTAGACTCTCTAGAAAACATCCCAGAATGGCAAGGGATTGGGTAAAAATATATATTTCTAGGTCCTCAGTCATCAATATCAATATCTATCCCCTCTCCCCCTTCTTTGCAGAGCAGGGAATGGAACCCAGGATCTCCTGCATGCTAGGCCCATGCTCTGTGACTCATCTTCATTCCCACTAAAGTGCTCCCTCTCCCTTCCTCCCTCCCTCCCTCCCTCCCTCCCTTTCTCTCTCCCTCCCTCTCTCCTCCCTCTGTCCCTTGCCTTGCTATATAGTTCAGAGTAGCCTCGAACTCCCTATGCAACCCAGCCTGTTCTCAAAGTCTCAATCTTCTTGCCTCAGTTTCTGAGCCCCATCATGCCCACCCAGCAACATCTTATTTCTAATATACCATGGATAGAGTCTGGACCCTTCCCAATAGCTGAAACTAAAGGTACTATGGCAGCTTGAGTATGGCAAGCCTTACCCTTCTTTCCCATTTTTCTCTGCCTTGCTAAAAAACACTGGATTACATTCCTAAAGCTAGCTACTAAGAACAATTCCCTTATTTGGCCACTTCTTCCTCCTGAGGTTCAGCTCTCAAAATATTGAAGTCCAGCAACCGAAAGCCTCCCTTGGCTCACCTTATTAACATGCCTGATTAAAATTAAGCACCTCATGCTAATATGGGGCTCCCCTTGTACCTTTATAAACCACCATTTTTGTATGGGCTGTGTCTGTCTCCTCTCTATCCATAGACTGTCCTTTGTCCCATGGGACAAATCCCCCTCCCTTCTCTCCTTTGCTTCTTTTCTCCCCCTCTTCTTTGTTCCCTTCCCAGTCTGTCTCACTCTCTATCTCCTGTCTTTGTCTCTTATTTCATGCCCTCTGTCCCTCTAGGGAAAATCTCCTGTATGCTGAGAACTTGGTTTTGGGGTGTCTTGAACTTGGGTTATCCTTGGCAAAGGCCTTTCGCAGTCAGCTCTCTCCAGCTCTCCTGGCTCTGCTGCTTGCAGTCACTAAAGGTGCCTCTAACAATCCCACGCCTCTCCCAGAACTTTAAAATATGTTTACTTTTGTTTATGCTCATGCGTGCATGCCATGTGTGTGCAGGTGCCCTCAGACGCTGGATGAGGTAGTTGGGTCCCCTGTAGCTGGAGTTACTGCTGGTTGTGAGCAGCAGAGACTCTTAACAGCTGACCCATCTCTCCAGCCCCTAAAACTCCTTTAAGGTGTCAGCCCCCTCTCCATGGTCTGTTGCTGCTTCTTGGTATGTTTTGGGGGAGGGGAGATCAGGGCCTCATGTATGCCAGGGTGCTTCAGACTCCTTATACAGCTGAGGGTGGTCCTGCTGCTTCATCTCCCGAGTGCTGGTACCTTCCTGGAATTATAAAAATCACCATTGAAATAAAAGACTTTGAGTGTATAATGGGGTCGGGTTAGAGGACGATCTGCAGTAGTTCCTTTTCTCCTTCTGCTGCGTGGGTCCCCAGAGATGGAAGCCAGGTCATCAGGCCACCGAGCCATTTCAACGGCCTCTTACCACTCTTAACAGAGAAACATCCTTGTTTCTGTCAAGATCTAGGTGCAATGTGTTAACTTCAATAAAATACCTATAACCGACCCAGCCTGGGTTGGGCTCCTCCTTGCCGTCCTGCTAGCATGCTGTATAGAGTGTCTAGATACAGACAACTATCTTCCGCTGGAAGTTAGGAGCCTTATATATCCATCTCTGTGTTTCCAGGTGCTAACCTCAGGTCTGAGGCATATTAAGTATTCAGTAAATATCTGCTGTGTGAATGGAATGCATGCATGCATGCAAGGAGTGTCCATTTGTACTTGTGTGTGCGTGTGTGTATGTGTGTGTGAAATCACAATGCGTTTGAGGCAAAGAGCAGGTAAAGAGCTTTAAATGAGGAGAAATATATTGTCTTCATTGCAGTTAGTTGTATCCTTATTGCAGCATATTGTATCCTTAAAACTTGTGCCATGCTTCAAAATAAAAACCAAGGGAGCAGAAGCGCTCCTGTGTGAGCCCTTCAGGAAGACTGGGGTCCCTTCTGAGGCAAGCCTGAGTGAGACATTTCAGATTACCCACCCTCTGAGTGGATGATCCTCATTAAGATCAATTCCAGCTTCCTTAGAGAACCTGTGGTGTCTATGGTTGCTCCCTGGCTGGCTGCCTAACCAACTCCCCCATCTCTTAAATCTGTCTGCAAAAGACAGTTGATGTCCTTTGTGGGCCGCAAGACGGCGTGTGTCCACCAGAGGGCGCAGATGTCATTCGCTGGCCAGGCATCTCCGTCCAGGAGATTGCCTTGGGATCCTGCATGTGCTCTTGGCTGTTACCCGCCAGCTTCTAGCGGCCAGCTGGTGGTTTACTGAACTGCTGAAGAATTTAAGAGGGTCCAAATGGAGTATCTTCCTGCCATCCCGCTAGTGGGCTCAGGTCTCTGGCTACTAGGGCGGTTGTTCCCTAGACGGTACTCCTCCCATGGCAGTTCCCTGGGAGGACCAGTAGTGCCGCTTGTAGCTGGGGTCAGTGTGAGCTCTCTGCCCTCTCTTCTGCTTTGCCAGCACAGTCATCCTTGCAGTTTTCTTCACTTTTCTGTCCCTTAAACAAAGCAAAACCAAACAAGACAAAGCGCAACAACAATAACAACAAAACAACTCAGCCCCGACCCCACCAAGGGGGACCCCCTTCCCCCAATAACGAAACCAATCTCAAATCTGCAACAAGCTGGATGTGGTGGCTCAAGTGTGACACTGATCCTACAGTGACGGGAGGGTCATCATAAGCACACTCAAACACAACACAACAAAACCAACCCTGAAAATATCTCTTCCCAAACACTACAGCAGTGCAGCCAGGTTTGCTGTTGTAATCTGATCTATCCTGGTGATAGTCAGCTTCTGAGCTGGAACTCAGATCTCCCCTCTGACTCCTTCCCTCCCTCCCCATCTCTCTCTGACAGTGTCTCATTATGTTGCCCAGGCTGGTCTTGAACTCATGAGCTCATGAGAACTCATGAGACATGGCTGTCCTGTCCCAGCCTCTAGAACATCCAGAATGACAGGCATGTACTCTCATCTCTGGCTTTGGTGACATCTTTTTGATGATCCAGTGCATTTGTCATCACCAGACACGCTGGCACATAATTATGTTGGAGAGCTGATGTTGAGGTGTTCAATACTCATTCATCTAGCTGTTCAGTAATCATCCATCAAGCACTTGTTATTATGTGCCAGGCACTGGGCTTATTTGTTAATCCAGGAGTCATTCCTGATGGCTTTACTCCACCCTATCTATCAGCAGACTGAGAGATGCTTCCGAAATTCATGCCGGCGCCTGCCCTTCTCCCCCCCCCCTCTACATCTTTTGCTTTGCCCACTGTCTCTTGCCTGAACTTTGAAAATTGCCTTCGACATTGTCTTCTGTTTCCATTTAACTCTATGATCCAATGGGGGAGGGTATGACTTGTAAAAGAAGAAGGCAATCCTGTGTGTTGATCACCTTGATGGTCCAAAGGAGTGTTGTGTTGTTGTATTTTGAAGCAAGAGGAAAAAGAAGTAGAAAACAGTTGGCTGTGGTTGTTCATGCCTATATTCCCAGTATTCAGGATGCTGAGGCAGGAGGATTGTGACTTTGAGACTAGACCATGCTACTAGCTACATAGTGAATGGGAGGCCAGCTTGGGCTACATAGTGAGGGCCTGTTTGTTAGAGGAGGAGGAGGAGGAGGATAAGGAGGCAGAGGAGACAGAGGAGGAATTAGAAAAAGCAGAAAATGAAGGAAAAGAATAGAAGGAGGGTGATACAGAAGAAGCAGAAGAGGAGAAGAGGGAGGGGAGAAGGAGGGAAAGGAGGGAGAGGAGGAGGAAGAGAAGGGAGGAGAGGATGGAGGGGAAGAATGAGAGGAGAAGGCAGGGGAGGAGGGAGAGGAGAGGAGAGGAGGAGGAGGAGGGAGGGGAGAAGGGAGAAGAGGAGTAATCTGTCATTGTATTCAACCAGTCTATGGGCTATTCAGCTGCTATCTCTGTAGCCTCAGATTCTTCATCACTAATTTCAGCCATCTTAGCCTTCTCTCCACAATAAGAGCAGCCAATTCCTACTAGCCTTTGGGCCTTTGTATTTGCTGGTTCTGCCTGATGCTCTTTCTAGATGTTTGTGCTGCTTCCCTGGTATCCTCACTTACATTTAACCCAGGGTCAGTGACTTCAGGATGTTCCCATAGATGATGATCTTGTTTATTTACTTGACTGTTCCTGTCCTCAACCCTGCTGGCATGTTAGTTCCAGGATAGCTGGGGGCTGGTGCTTACTTGACATGATAGCCTTAGTCGCTTACATTTTTCACTTTATTTATTTATTGATTTGTGTGTGTGTGTGTGTGTGTGTGTGTGTGTGTACACATGTGTGTACAAGTGTGTGGCTGTGTACGTCACAAAGTACTTGTATAGAGGTCAGAGAACAGTGTGCAAAGCAGGCTCTCTCCTTCTGCCTTGTGAATCTTGGGATTTACTTCCTGATCCTCCCATCTTTACCTCCCCAGTATTGGGATTACAGGTGCGTATCACCAGGCCCGGTTTCTGTCCTGGGAGGGATCAAACCCAGGGTTTTACAAACACCAGCTCCTTAAGGACAAAGCACATCTTACACTCCTGTTCTGTTCCCCACTACAAGTTCTGTAACAACTGAACTATATCTCCAGCCTCCCTGAGTTTTCTTGCATCAAGAAAGGAATGGACCATTAAATGATTGTGAGTATAAACCTACCCAAGACGAATGAACATAGTCCCTGCATTCGGATAGTTCACAGGAAACTGATAAAGGAGAGGGGCTAATAAGCGTTCCCAACTCAATGAAACAAAAGCTATAATGAAGATAAGCACAAAGGCACTATTTGAACACAGATGAGGGAATAATTAAATTTACCGTGTATAAATGAGTCTTATCTTCCTGCTTATGTGGTAAGCTCCTTAAGGACAAAGCACATCCAACATTCCTGTTCTGTTCCCAACTGCAGTGGTCTGTAAAAGCCAGTGCCTGGATAAGCTTCAGCAGCATCACCTGCAATGCTGAAGAAAACATCAAGGTCTCTGCTTCCACCTGGCTGGAGAGTGGAGCCCTGGGGCCTATTTCCAAAGTCCCCTGGGTATTTCTGAAGTGCATTGGCTCAGGATCAATGCAATATGCTGTCTAATACAGGGCTGGGCACACTGCTACAAGGTGCTGGATGCTTGATCATCCCAAAGTAACTCTCTGTCAAGTTGCCTTCTCTTCCAGAGCACAGGAGGCTCCAACACAGGTGCACACACAACACACACACACACACACACACACACACACACACACACAACACACACGTCTGAGACTAGCATGGGTGGGGAAGAGTGCAGAAGAGATGAGCAATCATTCCTTTTTCCTAGTATGACAGCTTTAGTGGCACTCATATCTCTCTGGGGACAGTTATTACCCACCTTATGGGTCCTTTTATTTTTTTAAATTGAGCAGCACACCAGCCTTCTATTAGTCCTACCCTGGTGGATAGCTTCAGACCAGCACAGGGCCTCAGCCTGTGGAGTTTCGTGGGCCTCAAAGTTTGTGGGCCTAGGAGTGTCTGTGAAAGTCTATTTCATGTATTGTAACCTGAACCACAATATATGATTAGGATGACCTACAAAAATTCTTATGGACATCTGTCAGAGACCCGGCTGCATGGGCCTATAGCCTGACAGGCAAGGTTGGCAATGACTGACGCTGACTTTGAGGACTGCTCAGATCTTGGATTCATTCGTGTTGCTTGTTTATTGGTAAGACATAATCCATGCTTGACTGGAACTCCTTATGTAGCCCAACTTGGCTTCAAACTCACAGAAACTCTCCTGCCTATGTCTCTTGAGTGCTGGGATTAGAGGTATGAACTACTACATTTATACCCTCTTAGTAGCTTGGCCTTGTAGTGGACCCTGGTTAGTTAAGCCAAGAACCAACCAGGAGACTTGAGTGTTGGTTTTAGAATTTTTATGTAGGAGAGGTCTAGGGGTAGCAATGTTTTGAAGGATGAATAAAAGACCTGTTCAAAAAACACGCCTGAAAGGCACCTCTTCATAGTTGATGGCTTCTGGTAGAGGTGGGGGTAGGGAAAGACTCAGTTTTCTCTAAGGGGCTGGCCACTGGGAGTTTGATCATGCTCCAGTGAGTATATGAGCAACATGAATTGGACTTGACATTTTTTCCTTTCGGTGTGTGTGTGGGAAATCACAAGGGAGACCTGGGGAGGCTGGGGAGTGAATGGATCAGAGTGCATTATGTGAAACCCCCAGCTAACTGATCAATAGAAATGTAACGTAGGGAGAAAAGAACTGCATTGGATAGCAGGTTCTCCCGGTTAGTGTTTCTTGTCAAGTTGACACACCTTGACAAAGAGTCACCTGGAAACAGGGACCTTCAACTAAAGATTGGCCTGCCAATGTATATGGGGGAACATTGTTTTGTTTATGAATTGATGTAAGAGGTCCAGCCCACTGTGGGTGGTACTACCCCTAGGCATGTGAGTCTAGGCTATATAAGAAAATTAGCTGAATATAAACCACATACATATACACATGAACAGAGGGAGGGAGAAAGGAAGGAGAGAGGGACACATACACACACACACACACACACACCACACACACAGAGAGAGAGAGAGAGAGAGAGAGAGAGAGAGAGAGAGAGAGAGAGAGAGAAGGAAGGGAGCACTTAGAGAGGGATTGACAAGGAAGGGAGGATTTAGAGTTCTTGCCTTGGCTTCCCTCACTGCTGCACTGTAACCTGTGAGCTGAAACAAACCCTTTTCTCCCCAAGTTGCTTTTGGTCACAGTATCACAGTAGCAGAAAGCTAACTAGGACCCACGTGCAGTGTTTTCCTTGCATTGTTTATAGCTTGGGGGCACAGCATTGTGTATAGCTTATGAGGAAAGGACAAAAAAGTGCCTCCTCATGCCACAGCTCATGTCTCTTCTTGTCATCACTACTCTCCCTCAAACCTCCTCTCATCTCTTCTGTTTATCTTTTTCATCTCTCCTGTGATAGTATCATAGTATCATAGTCATACACACACAGGCACACACACACACACACACACACACACACACACACACACACACTATAAACAGTGGCACTCGGCTAGTTTAGGCCTGATGCTGGTTCTGCATATTTACACTCCCACAGCATAAACTTCATATCAAGCACTTGGAAATGTGAGTGGAGAGAGGAAGACAGGGAAAGGACTTTGGAGTTGGCCATACTACCTGGGATTGGGGAACGAGGAAAACATACTATCCTGCTAACAGTTGAACAGGTTTTTTCCTGTTCTGAGGCAGGCCTTAAAGAGCATCAATGCTTGACCACAACAGTGGAGAAATGGCAGATCTGAAGGAAACAAAGGCTCTGGGAGTAGGCATAGTGACAGAATCAGACAAATAAGAGGTAGAGATGAGACATTGTGGAGAGAGAAGGCCATGAGGGGCTTCTATCATCAAGTGGAAGGCAGGAGGGTCTAGGGACCAAAACCCTGAAGCTCATACTCTTAATTCAACTCTTGTGGAGGCTTTGTCCGTGTGTCCTGGACTAAGCTTTCTTGACCATAAAATGGCAATAGTAACAACCCAGAACACTGCTCATCTCTGCAAGCAAAGACCTAGTACTGGGACGATGTTTTCTCAATTACCCATAATGCTTTGTTTTGTATGTGGAAAAAAAGAGGAAAGAAAGAAAAGCAACCTTTTGTTCCCCTATAGAACAACTGCTTATGAAAACAAAAGGAGGATTTAGCCCCATGGACATAATAATCTTTTGTAAAATTTACCTTCAGTAAAAAAAATGGAAGAAACAAGAAAAGTTTACTGAAACAAGAGAGAAAGAATCCACTGTGCTTCAGTAGCTCAAGGGTGTCACTGTGTAAAAACTCAAAACAAGGTTTACCCAATGTGAAAGGAAACACCCCAGTAGAAGAGGCTACCACCTGCAGGGCAATCTTGTTCACGGAGGCAGGGCACCTAAGGTACCTCTTTATTTGCCATAGGGCCTTCGTATGTAGCCCAGGCTTAGTACCCTGAATGCACCAGGGCTGTGGGCATGCACCACCATGCTGAGCTCTAGAACTGCGTTTTATGAAGACTTCCAGAACTCTGCCCCCAAAGTACACAGAGGCTTTAGTGCTGAAGGGAGGGCTTTGTCCGTCAGAGACTTAGTTAACTCAGATAGACGTGCTTCTTTTCCACTGTGGGAGCTAATGTCATTACTAAGCTCAAAGGCATGGAAGTTGACACATCCATCCTCCAGGTCTACCCAGTGGATGCTAAAGGTGACAGGAGAGGTCACTACTCTCCTTTCATCAGTTGACATACATCTGTCTTGCTTTTCAAATTCTATTCACTCCTAGTTTCTTTACTCTATCCTCAGCTTGGTACTCTTCTCTCTATAAGAAGGTCAAGTCAAGGGTCAGCTAGACGACCCCAGCAGCCTGACCTTCTCTGTCCTTAGCTAAGTCTTCATGGATACATTTTGTTTCTTCACTCCAGGAAGTCTAACTTAGAGAAGCCATCCTTTTAAATTTAGTTACTTTGTTATTAACACAAGCTCCCATATTGAGGCAGGCCTCTAACTTGATAGACAACCAAAGACCACCTTAGGCTCAAACCTCTACCTCTCAAGAGCTAGGCATCTAGGCATGTGCCACTACACCCCCTTAGAAAAGTCATCTTGTCTCCATAGGGGACAGGTAATGTGGGGAAAAAATGGCGGGCAGCGGCAGAGTCCCGGACCCACGTGGCAGCAGCCTTGGGCCTGCGGGGCAGCCCTGGGCCTGCGGTGGCAGCGGCCCAGGGGCCCGCGAGGTGGAGGCTGCCTGGAGGTCCCAGGTTTCAGTGGCTGGAGGCTTTGGCTGCGGCGGGCCCGGGAGGCCCCAATGACACGAGGAAGTCCTTGGTTCCAAAAGGGTTTATTGTCATGGCGGATGGTAGATGGATCTGGAAGTACCCCCACAAACTCAGGGCAGACCTGGGTTAAGTAGGGAGAGAGGAAGGGGGAGGTTCTGGGGAGGAATGGTTAATTGGCTCCGCCCTCTGACCTTCATTAGTATGTAAATCTCTAGGGCCTGAGGCCTGTAGTTACACCCTCCTACCTGTGCACTTTGGGAGGGGCTGTAATGGCCTACGTGACTGAACAATGTAGGTCTATGGAGATTGGACTGCTTGTTAGGACTCTGAGTTCTGGGGACTTGGCCGAACTCCTGTCGTTTCTCCCTTGGAGTCTCGGGGTTCTAGGCCCATGCCCAGCCAAGAACCAGAATACCCTTACGCAGTCCCACAAGGTAAGTGATGACTCTGCCCAGTTTTAGAAGGACAGGACATGGTGGGAATTCCCTTAGATTCAAAAGGAATCACATACTAGCAATAATTTGTTTGTTCCTTTTCCCTCGCATGGGTCTCAGGCTTCCCTTCTATAGGATGGGAAGCAGGCGGTGATGGCTTGATTTCTTCCTGTGCAAATGGATTTAGATTCTGAGAGTTGTTATCTTGCTGTCATTGGCTGATCCAGTTTGCCTATAAAGAGCTCAGAGCCTCACACTGGTCCCATAGCTAGGGTTTTCTGGCACTTTGGAGACATTGATTCAGCCTAAAGTGTGGGCATCACAGGCCAGAAGGATCCAACTCTAAGAAGTGACAGTGTAAGGTTACTTTTGTTGTTTTTATCAAGAAGATAGGCTCAAATTGGCCTCACTTAGGGTTTTAAAAATACCCCCCCCCCAAGTTGTAGAACTGGTATTAGAAGAGTTTCTAGAAGCTGAGCGTGGTGATACACACTTTTAATTCCAGAAGGCATGCAGTTGTGAGTTGAAGGCTAACCTGGTCTATGAGTTTGCATATATGCCAGAAATACATGGTAAGACCTTGTCTCAAAAAATAAAAGCAAATCAAAAAGGTTTCTAGAGAGCTTTTGGAATTTGGTTTCATTTAAAGTCATAGAAACAGCATATGCTCTGGTAAAAATAAAATAGAATAGTATTGAGTGATATAAAAAGAAAGTGGTATAAAATAAAAATGTCTTTTAACTCCACCCTCAGTGCCCTTCCTACAGAATCCTCTGTGGCATATCTTATGTGTCAGCTGACAGTTTTTCAAGCATGATTGTGCATGCATATACATCTTTGTCTTAATACCCCTACTCCTCATACATATATACATATTTATCTATAAATACATATATACACACATATATATACATACTTACAAACATATGCATATACATACATTCACAGAGGGGGTTGTTTTATAAAATGTGCACCATCATCTCTGCATTTATACTGTAATTTGGGGATTTTTGTTCATCAATGCTGTAATTTGGGGATTTTTCTTCATCAACACATATGCACCTGGCCTGTTCTTTATAAAGCTGTCCAGTACTTGCTAGGGGAGATGTGGTGAGCCTCAACAAGCAGGGGCATAGGGTCATCTCTAGCTTGTTGCTGCCACAACAAAGACTTGGTAATTCAGTGTTCTCTAAAATTTAGCCCTTGGCACACAAGCCTTTAGAGACAGTGATAACACGACAAACACAAACTCCTGTTGATTCTAGACTTCAGATTTCCTTTTTTTGAATACTGGCTCCCGGGATAATTCAGTAGAAAAACCCCAATAGCATGGCTTCACACAATGCTTCCACTTGTCTGTGACCGTTTCACCACGGAAATCATCCATCAGCCCTCTCACTGAACAGGGATATGCCGGCTGCTGCCCTGCACTGGGTCTGCTGTGTTCTAAGAGGATTGGAAAACAAGGCCTGAGTGAGGAACCTGTGGCCAGAGGGCGGCACGGAGCTGCCTGTGCAAAGATACGGTGAGCAGACAAGGCAAGGGCGGAACCCAAACCTGAACTTTTCCCGCCATGCGAAGATCTACTGCCTGTTCATGGGAGGCAGGAGAGGTTGTATGAAGCCCAGAGGTTGTATTGAGAAAGTCATGCTTCATAAAAGAAGCCTGATATTGATCCAGTTTGAACGTTAGTCTGAAGTATAAATACAGTAATGATGCCTTATTGTCTGACTAATTGTTTACTTTTATTCTATGTAAATGAACTTGCGTGCATGTATGCATGTGCACCACATGTGTTCTTCCCTCCTTGGAGGTCAGAAGGGCTTTGGAATACATGGAACTGGAGTTACAAATGATTGTGAGCCACTGTGTGGGTGCTGGGAACTGAATCTGGGGCTCTTTGAAACAGCAGAAAGTGTTTTTACCTTCTGCACTTTTATCTAGCTTTTGGTGCTTTCTTTTTGATTTACTGACTGGGTCAATGTATTTTATAGTTTGCTGGACTAGAACTTGCTATGTAGCTAAGAATGACTTTGAACTTCTCATGACCTTCCTTTATCTTCCACGTCCTGGGATTACAGGTGGGTGCTACCATGTTCTATTTATATGGTACTGAGAATTGGACCCAGGACTTCATGTATGTGAGGGAAATACTTTATCACCTGAACCACATGCCTGTACAATTTGTTACCTTGATGATAATAGTTTGGTAATTTATTTGGTTTATAAGTGGATTCATGTTCTCTGTGCCTTCTGTCTCTCTCTCTCTCTTTTTTTTTTAATACCACAGCATCTTGGTAGCAATTGCCAATGAACTGAAATTATATCTTATTGTTATTGCCTGATTTGAGAGGTGGACATGGTTCTGAGGGTCAGTCATGTTAGGAAGGAATGATATAACTTCATCTTTTGAAAATTAATTAAGAATGTTTTATTATTTTATGTGTATGAATGTTTTCATTGCATGTATAGCTGTGTATCAGATATGTGTTTGATGCTAGCAGAGGCCAAAAGAGGGCATTGGATGCTCTGGAACGAGTGTTACAGAAGATGATGAGACTTGATGTGGGTGCTGGAGACAGAACTCAGTTCCCTTGAAGAGCCTCCAGTGTTCTTAAGCACTGAGCTATTTTTCCAGCCCTTGATTTGATCTCTCATACTTTGTCCATTACAGTCCTTCCGTCTACACATATCTATCTACACTAAGGCTCTGTTACGACTTCTCTCTCTTTCAAAGGTACCCAAAATTTGAGTGGCAAGGCATATATGGGCTGTGACTAATGATGTAGAAGTCAAAAGTCAATTTAGAAAGTTTAGAAAGCTTTTTAGAATAAATTCATGAAACATACACACATATTTGACATAATAATTATGCATATTTGTGGAGTACAGTATGATTATTTTGTACATATATACAATGAATCATGTTCAGATCAGGGCAATTGACATATCCTTCACTTCAAATGCTTGTTATTTCTTTGTGTTGGGAAAATTCCAAAATCTTTCTACTATTCTGAAACATGTAAATTGTCAGCCACAGTTATCCCGATGTGTGACAGGATGCTTGAACTTCTTCTTCCTATGCAGCCGCATTCCTCTATCTGTTAACCATCCCTGTTATATCCCTGTTATACCCTGTTGTATACCTTCCCAGCCTCTGGGTACTGGCACTTTACCCTCTACTCCTATGAGATCAAGGTTTTAGCTTCAGAATAAGTGAAAGCATACAGTATTTGTCTTCTTATGCTCAACTTATTTCACTTAACATAGTGTCCTCCAGGCTTATCCTTGTTGACACAGATGTAAAGATTTCATTCTTTTCTGAGGGTAACCATTTCAGCATGACTTAGTACCACCAGTCTTCGTTCAGTCACCTGTCTCTTCAGTCATGCTTGCTTGGTTATGCAGAGCTTGGTTATCATGTGTAGTGTTGCAATGAACAAATGAGAGGGTTTGTATCATGTAGACATGATGGCTTCTTTTCCTTTGGGTGGCATTTCCTTCTCAGATGAAATGATCAGCATGGTCAAAAGAATGAACTCTAGACCTCACACAAGGGATCAATTTGTTCTGATTAGAGCCAGGGAATCTTGGAAAAGGTGAAGGAAAGAAGGAAGGAAGGAAGGAAGGAAGGAGAAGGAAGAAGAAATGAAGACTTGTAGACGCTGTCTCATTCAAACATTAGCCATGCTAATCCTCAGTTGAGAGACACAGAAGGAACCTAGGACCTAAGCAATGAAATGCCTGCCTTAGAGTTACACCCAGATTCACCTGCACCTACAGAGCTGGGTGATCATCAGCCCTGAACTGTAGTTAGTCTTATCCTAGTCTTTTAGAGCTATGTGGCATAAAAGACACCCCATTATTCCATTCTGTGATGAGGTTTCCTACACTGTATGGCAGAAACATATACATTTACTTCTTCATTTTGTTAGGATTCACCAAGACAGGCTAAGCTAGCACAGAGCACACCCAACTCAGTCCCAGTGAAAAGTTTTGATCCATTAACTCCATGACATTGGCTCACGTTGGTTGTTCCCAGATCTGACCTCTCCAGGTTTGTTTCAGGATTGGATCATTTATCTGGCATGTTAGATACCTCTTTGGATTCTGGTTGGCTTTTATTGTTTATACCTTAGGATGGTAAATATTTGCTGCAGGAAGGGCCTTTGATGTATTGGGTACTTCATAAACATTTGCTGGCTGATTGGAGAACACATAGTCCTTTTTTCCCTCTTTCACTAGTGCTCATTTTTTCCCTTCTTCAAACTGCATGTGTATTACTTGGCCATAGGAGCTCAGCTGGTATCCAAGGAGAGGGAGGTGACCCAAAAATCACCCACCTACCCCTTCCACTGTGGTAAGACAATGACTTTTGCTGTACTACCTACCAATGAGGCTGGGTGAGATTTCACCCATGGGAGGCTCCTGTTCTTTATTGGTCCTGCTTTTCATGGGTTGTTGTTTAGCAAGGTCACTTGGCACCCTTTCCAGAGACTGTGGCAGTCACTGCCCTCATAATTTCTCCCATCTTTCTCTCTGTATTGATAGCTGTGTGATGTGGAGTTGCCATGACGACTGATTGATTAGCATCCAATTCCTGGACCAGGAAACAGCAGCCATACAGAATTACAAATGATGCCTGATTGTCTGCTGCCAATAGCCTGATTGCTGCCATTTTCTGGCAGGTAGCTCAGCCCTAACAGGAAGCCCTATGCTGTGCAATTATTGTGGCATGATTGATGCATCTCTATAGTTACAGTAGGCAATGTTTCCAACTTGGGAGGAGTTTTTTTTTTTAAGGAAGAAAAACCTTCCTTTTTTCAGATGGAAATGCTTCTAAACCTGGAGGTTGAAGTAAAGCATGGGGGTAAGAAGTGAGGTTGCCAGGAGAGGAGAGTGCAGATAAACTAAGATACTAAGCTCCAGTTTCAGAGGTAGCGGAAGGCCACAGAGAGCAGACAGGACCTGAGTCACATGGTGTGGCTGTGCGTAGGGAAAGAGATCTGACTTCTGTTGCCTATGCTGCCTTCTGTCCCAACCCCTACACCTCACAGCAAGTAAAGGATGGTTCAGAAATCACATCCAAATGGGAAGTGTTAAAATGTTGGGTATGGGACAGGATGGATGGCAAACGTGCCCACGGGCCACAGGTGGTGAGCAGCTCAGTCCAATAACCAAAGCAGCCCACTAGGGCTTAAATCATTTGTGATGGCCACAGAGCAGCCACCTGGGCCTGGCACTGGGTAGAGGGGGGGTTGGAAATGGGCCAATGTAAGGGTTCAGCTGCCCAAAAGGCTAGTTGCTCAGAGGCTGTGGAGATAAAGAGACATTTTTGTTTGATCCAGAGTTAGAGTGGCATTTTATTACTCCACTGGATATTAAATATTTCTCAGGATGGTAGAGAAGTGTGGAGAGAATGAGAATATTTGTGGTGTGTAGGACTGGGGTTGCTGCCTAAGGCCATCTGTCAAGACTGTTACTGAGAAGGCTACCCCCTGAGTATCTTATGAACTATGTGCACAGTTCAATGGTACAGCTGTCACTGAGATACATTTAATTTATACCTATGGATTAAGGATGGCAGCCCCCATGTAGCCTTTCTTTAAATGTTAATGTTCCTACAGTAGTGCTCTTTAGACCCATAACCTCAATGTGAATGTTTTCACCTTTAAATTGCCTGCATCCTTTCCCATCATTATATCCACTGCTAATTTTGCGCACACTTATTCTTATTTCTTGAGGGAAAAAACTCGATCATTAATTCTGGCAAGCAGCACAGCTGTAGGAAGTTATCATTCCATGACTGAGTGATGGGGAAGATGGATTTCATGACAGCAGCACAAAGCGGTGTGGCAAGAATGGCAGTGAGGAATGATGGGACTGGCGATGGTTAACACTGAAATGGGAACCATGAGGAAACATTGTCGTTACCACCAATAAAGAAATATACCAGGAAAATAGGTCTAGAAATCTGGACAGCTGTGAATTTTTAATACCTGATATTTTTAGGCATTGCTTTCAAGTACCATGGCAGAGAAACATTGTCTGTAAGCAGGAGCTCTTCATCTTGGTGACCTAATGTTACTTATCTTTGGCATAACTTTACTTATCAAAAATCATGAACATATACAGGTTGACACCAATAACCCAATAATTCTTTTCAAGGGAAGACAAAATAGGCCAAGGATTTTGATTTAATATGTTGTAAGTCTATCAAGAGTAGGATAACTTCTGCATTTGTCAGAGTCTGACAGAGAGAGAGAGAGGAGAGAGAGAGAGAGAGAGAGAGAGAGAGAGGAGAGAGAGAGAGCTCTTTATATGTTAATATTAAATGTAACACACAAATTAGGATCAAACGCAATTCTGTCTGTGGAGTAGAAATTAAGGAGGAAATACAGAACTAAATGTGGAAAATCAGTAAGTATGAACGCATGTGCATTTTCAGGAAACAAAACACGTGTCATCTGAATTTCAAGCACCTGGAAGACCTCAGGCAGACTCCTTGATCCTTAGTTCCTCCCTCTTGTGAATGGGAGGATAAGAATAGAGCTTGTTACATGGAGAATGCAGAAAGATGCATCGACAGACCACCTGAAAAGCCTGTGACACATAATAAGAATTCACTAAGTGTTAAGTGCTCAGGCATTGAATGTTCTTTTATACAAAATATGTGGTGTTAATTAATCACTCAAAAGACATGGCACACTTTAAGACCGTGCTGTCAGTGGCCATCTAACAGTAGCAAGGGCTTGGAAGGCAGAGAGCAGGGCTTCTCTCTCTCTCTCTCTCTCTCTCTCTCTCTCTCTCTCTCTCTGTCTCCCTTTGTCTCTCTCTCTCTCTCTTTCTCTCTCTCTCTGTCTCTCTCTCTCTCTCTCAATTTACCAGAGAAGCTGCCATCTACTGTCCTTCTTGTTAAACAGTGACCATAAGCACTAACGTGATGGCCCAGATGGAACTAGCAGACCATTTCTATATAGAAGCATCACTATATTCATCTTTGTAGGACCATTTAAGGCCAATTCAAAAACATCAGGGCTGGTGCCTCTGACTTCAGATTACCTGAACAGATAAAAGCTGGTTCCCATGGGAACTAGTTTTGCTTTCTCTTCCATTCAATTAAAATCCATTTATCCAAGCCTGAATGTTTTATAAGTACCTTCCAGTGAGCTCTGTGTTTGGTTTGCCAGTCTCTGTGAAAGCACAGATGACTTGCCATTTGCAATGGCAGTCCGTTGCCTTAAGTGAGTAACACTTAGATTTTTCTGAGGTTGATTTTTTTTCTTTTAAATTTGGCTCACTTGCAGTTTAGACTAGAAAGGATCAGTTTCCACAAGGCACTATATGCAACTTGTGGCATCTAACATTGTACAAAGAGTCGATCTGAGGAAACAGTGTCCTCATTTCATGTAAAAATTCCAAGACTGGGTCTTTTTAAAACTTAAACACACACAGTCTAGAATTTTTGTTTTGGTCAAAATGGAACCCTCAGCCATTACACTGTCACTCTTACCTATGAGCCCAAATAAACTTCCTTCCTCAAGTTGAGTTTGTCATACTTTGTCACAGCATCAAGGCAAGTAACTAATACACCAGGCTTCTGAAAGGTGTGGCCACATATTTATTCCTCCTGGGCCTTCGGAGTCTAGTAAGGGCCTGGTAATAAATCAGGATGATCTTAATTTTGTCACTTTGAACGGAAATGACAGAAATGTATGCTGTTTGCTTAGGACTAGTGGGAGATACATGATGCCCTGGACAGGCTCAGGACTTGTCACCACCTTAAACAATATTGTTAGATACTGTCTCAACAGTTATTTAGAGACAGTGTTGAAGGCTAAGTGAGCAAGGTCTACAGAAGAGCGACAGCAGATCATGTTGATATTTGAGCTGCCACTCTATTCGTAACTCCACCCTTCAGGTGAGGATAACATGGATCCAGCCAGAGGTTTCCATTATAGAAGTTTTGGGTTGTATTTCCACTGGGTTCCAAATGATTTGTGAGTTGTGTATGTGTGTTCATATCCCCATGAGTACACATATGTGCATGTATGTGTATATTTGTGTGTGTGTGTGTGTGTGTGTGTGTGTGTGTGTGAAGGCTAAAGATTGATTCAGGTGTATTCCTCTATTACTTCCCACCTTATTTCCTGAGACTGGGTCTCTCCCTGAACCTGGAGGTCACAGCTTCTGCTAGGATGTCTGGCCAGTGAGCTTCAGTGACTGTCTTGTCTCCATTTCCTTAGACCTGGGGTTCCAGACATAATGCTATGTGCTGGGCTGTTTTTGTGGGTACTAGGACCTGAACTCAAGTCCTCAAGATTTGTGGGAAAACCATTTACCACCTGAACCATCTCCAGTGAAGTAACAAGTTTTGGAGTAGCCCACCAAACTGCCCAAGATGGCTTCTGCATAAGCCTGTGCTACACATCTTAGGAGTTAAGCCAACTACTACTGATTTTTGTTTTCTTGCATTTTAAACTATATCGTCCTAATAACTTTAAAAGGCCCCTTTAAAGGAAGAATAATGAATTAATTTCTATCATCAGACTAATAGGATAGGGTTTTATTTTGAGGAGTTGTCAAGACTGAGGTAATCTTCCCTGTTTCAGATCAATGCTCTCTTCCTTACACAGTGTTTCTCTATATCATTAAATTCTCTGTTTTACCTTTTTAAAATAGCTGCATACTATTCCATGGAGTGTGACAGCAAAATAGATAGTTTTTACACTTTCTTTGCTACCAGAAACAGCTGGTGACATCTTTGTTGTTGTTGTTGAAATTCTTTCCCTTCTTCAGCTTTACTGTGGCAGATGGACAAATAAAAAAATACTATCTATTTAGCCCTGCTGACGAATGCTTTGATAGACATATATGTTTTAAAATTATCACAGAGTTGGCCAGATGTGTCAGTGGGTAAATGTGGTAGTTGGCAAACCTGTTGACCTGAGGTAAGTCTCTGTGACTCACGTGGTAGAGTGATTCCTTCACAATAACATACACACACACACCACACACACACACACACGCACACACACACACTACAGACACCCACTAATAAGTGTAAAATGATCACGCCAGTCATGGAAATTAACATTTCAGTCATTCATAGATTCCACCCTCCTCGCCATAGTTTGGGTGATATCACTAGAATTCAAGACTCTCTTATTTCTTAAAAAAATTTCAGCATTTTAAATCATGGTCACCATGCTGTGTGTCATTTCCCCACAACTCACTTATGTCCTTTGGCCAGCATCTCCCCATTTTCCTTACTCCAAATTCCTGGAAATGACCACCCTACCATCTGCTTCTGTGAGCTGACAATGACGTTATGCCCTCTGCTGTTTATCTTTGTTGATTTCACTAGTCTAATACCCTCTAGGCTCATCTGCCTTTCTGAAAATGACAAGGCTTTCTTCTTGTGAATGCAAGCTAGTATTCCATTGTCTTTGTGTATGATACATATTTTCTTTCTTCAGTCCTCTGCCATTGGCCACCCAGGTTTTATCTATAGCTTAGCTGTTGTGATCAACACACAATATTAGTTACTGTGCTAAACACAGGGTGAGAGACATCTCTTCAACAAGTCAAGTTCATTTTATTTCCTTGAGGAACCTGTAAACTCTTTTCCATAGTGATTGTATTAATTTTTATTTTTGCCAGGCTAGTGTAAGACGTTTGTCTCTTTCTAAGTTGGGTATTTTCAGATTCAGCTGCTGAATTGCTGGGATTCCTTGCACACTTGGGGTGTTAATTTCTTCTTACTTGACCATGTGTCTCATCAGTCATATGATTTAATACCTTTATCACTCTGTATATTGTCTTTTCACTTGTTTAAGATTTTGTTTTCTCTGATGGGACATTAGTTTATTTTTGCCTCTGTCACCTGTAATTTAAATGCCACCCATATATCATTGCTAAGGAACTTTTCCTTTCTATTTTCTTCTAAGAAGTTTTAGGCTTTACGTTTAAGTCTTTAATCCATGTTTCTGCCAGTGCTTGGCATTGAACCCAGGGCCTGACACATGCCAGTCAAGTGGTAGTTCATTTTACATTTTTTAATTTTGAGATAGGACCTAAGTTGTCAAGGCTGGTACAGACCTGTCCTCGGTTTTCAGCTGCCGAGTAGCTGAGACTATGGTTGGTTTAAAGTGTACTCACTTAGCGCACCGTGCTCAGAACTTCTGTGGCATCTTATAAATGCTAGCCAATGCTCTATCACCGAGCTATAGTCCCAAACTTTATTCTACTTTGAGTTAATTTCTGTGTGTAGTGTGAGGAAAGGGTTAAATTGCACTTTCTAGAATGTGAATATTTAGCTTTTCCCATACCGTTTTTTCAGTTGTCCGTCATGTAAGTACAACACCTTGAGTAGATTCCTTTGAATGTTTCTCTCTATAAGATCATGTTGTCTGCAGAGATAATTTTACTTCTTCTATTGATACCTTAGATGCCTTTCCTTTATTTTTCTTGCCTCATTGCTCTGGTGAATCCTTCCAGAACAACGCTGAGAGAAGTGGGGTGGACATCTTTGTTATGTTTTTGACAGAGGAGAAGCTATCCTCCCTTCATTACTGGGTGTGAAGTAGCCATGGGCTTGTTACATTCTACCTCTATTGCATCGAAGTACATTCCGTATATGAATGCCGTGCAAAGGTTTTCTTTCTCTTTGAGATGAGCATTGCTATGTAAACCAGTTTAGCCTCAAATTCATGATCTTTGTTTTCCACTTTAGCTAATAGATTATTATGTTTACTTTTTGCCCTGTTTTTAGTTGTTTTTTTTTTTTTTTTTTTTAAGAAACTTTTTCTATTATTGTCTTTTATCTGCTTTCCCCTGAGCTTTGCCACTTCTTATTGTTAATTTCATGCTTGGTCATAACTCAATAACTACTCATGATCAAAAGCTATCAACAAATTTTGGGATAGTGGCTCATATGTGTAATTCCAAGACTCATGATTCAGGGACAGTAGGATTGCTATGAGTTCTAGGACAGCCTGGAGGTTCAAAATAAAACCATGTTTCAAAAAACCAACCAAACCAAAATAAAACAAACAGCCACAAAACAAAGCATGGAAAATTTTATAAAAACATACAAAACCACAAGAATTAATCAGAAAGAGACACAAAATCTAAAGACCAAAAACCGGATAAGTATATAGAACTGGTAACCAGAAATTTCCATCAAGGAAAAACCCAGGCCAAGATGATTTCAAGGACGAATATTAGTAAGCATTTTTACTTTATGTGTGTTAGTGTTTTGTCTGGATGTGTTCATGCAGTGCCTTCAGAGACAAGAAGGGACACTGTATCTCCTGGAACTGGAAACACCATGCAGGTGCTGGGAACTGAACCTGGAGCTTCTGCAAGGACAATAGGACTCTTAACTACTGAGCCGTCTCTCCAATCATCTCTCAAATCTTAATTTAAATATTTATAGACTGGCAACTATTTAGCTAATGCAAATCATTCTCAAACTCTTCCCAAAGAAAATGAAGAGGAAAGAGTTGTTAGCTTTACCCTGATACTAGCTAGCCAGAGACGCAAGAAAATAATACTACTGGTCAGAATATTTGACAAATATAGATGTAAAGCACCTTCAACAAAATGGTCTCAAAGTGAATTGAGTAGGACATTAGCAGGCCCACACACCGTGATTAAGTACAATTATCCCTGAGACACAAAGATGGTTCAATATACACAAATCAATACATTATACACCACATTAACAGACTGAAGGATAAAATCGTATGTTCACCTCAATAGTTACAGAAAAATCACTTGACAAAATTAATTTCTTTAGAGTTAATTTGTAGGATCTAATGGAGTGGTATAATGGAACTCAGTCACGCCAACTCAGGAAAGCCTATTTTCCTCTGTTTCCAATTCTGCATTCAGGGGATTACCTTAAAATCAGGTCAGATGGGACAGAGGTTAAGACTACCAAGTGCTCTTCTAGGAGACCCGGGTTCAATTTCTCCTACCTGTATGGTGGCTCATAACCATCTGTAACTACCTTCAAGAGATCTGACTTTCTGTGAACACTACACTATAGACACACACACACACACACACACACACACACACACACACACACACATGGTGCACAGACATGGAAGAAAAGCACTCATATACACAAAATAAATATAAGTAAGTATTTAAAAGAAATCAATTCAGGTAACTAGGAATAGTCATTCTACAAAAATTGACAAATGCTCCAAATTGGACAACTTTATTTTTCTAGTATTTCAAGGTTGTTTGCCAGCATAGCACAGATCAAAGCAAATTCATAGATAGAGTTTTTGTATATTTATGGCTATGATGGTTAATATTTATGATCAATTTGGCAGGATTAAGAATTATATAGGAGACAAATCTCAGGGTCTATCTGTGAAGGAGTTTCTAGATTGGGTTAAGTGATACTGGAAGACCAGTGCTGAACATAGATGAGGTCATTCCATGGGCTTGCCTGATATCTGGACTGAGCAAAACAAATAGTGACCACAGTCTACTGCTTCCTGACTGTGGATGGAGCGTGGTCCATTGCTGTACACTCTTGTCACCATGCCTTTCCTGCCATGGTGGAACATTGGTCAGAATAAACCCTTTCTTTTTTAAGTTACTTTTGCCTGCAAGAACAACCTGGCCACATTATTTTCCAAACACATGGAACCAATATAGCTTTTTCGTTGTTGTTTTTAATTATCACTGTGGCAAATAATTGAGAAGCACTTTAAGAGAGGAAAGATTGATTTTGGCTCAAGGCTTTAGAGGTTGCAGTCTGTGGTTGCTGAACCCACTCCTGTGGGTCGGCCAAGCACCATGGTAGGGAGGGTATAGTACCTAAGGGCTGACTACCTCATGGTAGGCACAAGGCATATGGGAGGGTGAAAGGGAGTAGGAACAAGATACCTTTAAAAAAATACTCACTGGGCTTTCTCTAGCTAGGTCTCAACTCCTATAGCATCTAAAATATTCCAAAAATAAAATAGCAGCTGGGGACCAAGCCAGGACCTTGTGAGGGGCATTCCATTTTCAAACTATGCCACATGTACCATCAGTTTGAGCTGTTTTAACTTAGAAAAAGAATCATTAGATGGTGATGATTGTTTTTAATAGCCACAAAACTATGTTTTGTTAACTCCCCTTTTCCATGGGGCAGTGGGTTCCCTTTACTGATTTAATCCACTTCCTTCATTTTAAGTCCTTTAAACTCAAAATGAGGGCTGGGGAGTCATGAAATCAGTAAAGTGCTTCATGTGCAAACACAAATACCTGAGTTTGATTGCTAGCATCCATGTCAAGTAAAGTCAAATATGATGATTGTTATCCCAGGTGGGAGCAAAGCAGAGTCAAGGAGATGTCCTGTGCTCAGTGGTTAGCCAGCATAGCCTACTTGGTAAATTCCAGGCCAGAGACAACCTCTTTCTCAAACACAAACCAACCAACCAACCAAGGTGGACAGAATACAAAGATACCAGCGATTGAAGTCTGGCCTCTGTACACATGTGCATACACATGCAAACGCATATGTATACATATGTGCACCCCTTCCCTAGCACACACATGATACTGATGATAGCCTTTTAGGCTCTTCTACTTAAAGGCTTTCAGTTTGGCTCAAATCTCATCTTGCTATCCTTGTAAGTGGCATGTGATGGCAGAGGTTTGGGGTCTATAGCTGTTATCTCTTTCCCGTTGTCTATACTCTCCTGCATGGAGTTAAGCTGGGGACAGTGAGCGTTATGTAGTTGCATATGGTGTGTTCTTGTTTCTTCTTCAGACGTTGTTCATTAAATGTTCAGAACATTTCTGAGCTTCTCTTGTCTGCTGCTGTTTCCTACTGTCACTGAGTGTGGGTTGGTCACCCTTATCCAAAATGCTGAAACACAAATTGTGCCAATAGCTGAAACCTTATGAGTACTGGCTTGAAACCATGTGTAAGGCTCCACACTTGACTGCACATGATGGGTGATAGATGCAGAAGCACTAAAGATTTTGTAGGAGATTACCATCAGGCTGTGTGTATTACACAAAAACCAAAATGTAAATGAACTTCATGGTTAGAGTTGGCTACTATCCCCAGTTGAAAGTACCTCATGACATTTACATAAACATCCCCAAATATGAAAAAGTCCAAATCTGAAACATGTATGGTTCTAAATGTAAGATATAGGATGCTTGGGCTGGAGAGATGGCTCAGCTGTTAAAGGCTAGGCTCACAACCAAAAATATAAGCTATAGGATGCTCAATCTGTAGCACTATTCTGTGTATTTGTGGTGGTTTGAGTGCTAATGGCCCCCATAGGCTCATATGTTTGAATGCTTGGTCTCCAGTTGGTGGAACTGCTGGGCCCGTGGGCCCAGGAGAACTATTTGAGAAGGATTAGGAAGTGTGGTCTTGTTGGAGAAAGTATGTCACTGGGGTGGGCTTTGAGGTTTCTAAAGCCCATGCCAGACCCAGGCGCTCTCTCTCTCTCTCTCTCCATTGCCCCGCCTGCCTGCCTGCCACCATACTCACCATCATGGTGGTCACAAATTAACCTTGCGAAAGTGTAAACAAGCTCTCATTTACTGTTTTTTTCCCTATGAGTCGCACTGGTCTCTTTCACAGCACTATGGGACCAACAGTGGTATACTCATCAGTATTAATTCTTTTCCTCTGGAAACATTCCAAACCTGAACACAATTTGTGAAGTAACACCAGGCAGCAAGTAACAGGAACGAGCTCTGAGATATGTACACAAACAGGGAGAGCCTGTGTTGAGGGGCAGCTGAAGAGACAGAAACACATAAGTCTGCATTCCAGAGGCAGGAGAAATCTGAGCATGGCCTCTGAAGTGTAACAGAGGGTCTACTTTAAGGCTTCAGCTGAGTCTGATCAATTTAGACATATGGGAAAACAGTTCCTCTGTGTAGACACCGTGGCCGTTAGCAGTGAGTGAGGATAGGGGACAAAGTTTTTCACAGAAGATGGAGTGAAGAATCTCGTTATACAACTATACCTTGGGTGAAGTTCTCAGAAAGGTTCAGTTGGGCGGCTTAGATATGCTTTGAGTGCACCATTGGCTGTGTTGAACAGTGGTTGAGTCTTTAAGATTGGGCCCTAAAGGGAGGTAAATCAGGCACTGGAAGAGATGAACATAGCTCTTACAGAGCTGGGTTGGTTATTCTGAGTGAATAGTCTCTTTGATTTTGGGTCTGAGGAGAAGCAGAGTTGATGAAGTGTTTGCCTTGCAGGCATGAGGGCCTTAGCATGCACCTCAGAACCCTTGTTTTAAAAAATGAAGCAGGTACTTTGTTGTGCCCTAATCCCAGGCTGGCGAAGCTGACACAGGTGGATCTCTGGGGCACAGTGGCTAGTCATCCTAGACTACTTGATGAGTACCAGACCAGTGAGAGACCCTACCAGAAAGGGAAAAAGTGGTCAGTGCCTGAAGAACAATACACACACCCCTGGCCTCCTACCTCTTGTTTCTTCTCTTGCTTTGATTCCTCCCTCTCCCAGAATTCCCTGCCATGCTTCATCTGTTGTGATGTAACCGGAAAGCACTTACCAGACGCTGTCTGATTTCAGGGTTTCCCAGCATTCAAGAGAGTGACCTAAACAAGCCCATTTCCTTTAGAAAATTTTCAGCTTTAGGCATTTTGTCAAAACAGCAGAAACCACTTTCTGCAGGGTGAGACAGGAGGTGAACCCATACCAGAACTTAATGTTGTTCTGGTTTCGCCTAACAAAGTTGCAAAATGTTATATAGGGAATGAAACTGTTTCCAATTAACTTCCTCCCAGGACGAAGTTAAAACATTTTAATTGGAATATAAAAACATCCAGCAAACCATGATACATATCACAATGTCTTACCTGCTTCTTAAGAAACAGAAAGGGACTAGTAAAGAAGCAAAAAGCTAAAAGCAATAATGAGAAGCAAGTTAGATTTAACATTCGAAAACAACACTGAGCCCAGAAAGCATGACATGGATCTGCCTTACGTCATGGATGGAATAAGGTCTACCTGGACAACCCCATGGAATTTATTAGAAAGGGAGGGAAAAACAGCAGGGTACAGGCTCGACGAGGGTTTAAAATTTGCTTTCTTATAGTAGTAACATACAGATACTGAAACAAAGTTTAAAAGAATCACTAAAACTGTGAAATTCTTAGAGATAAATTGTTGAATCCTAACATTAAGTCAGAAGGCTACGAATTGTCAAGATACTCATTTATTTCCCCAGTTTATATATAAATTCAGCACAATAGTAAATAAATCCTACTGTGTCTGTATGTGAAACTTGACATATAATTCTTTTTCCCCTTTCCCTTCTTCCTCGTGCTCTGATCCGGCTTGCTCAGACCCACTGGCTCCGGCCCTGCTTTCTGGCCCAAAGTACACTGTAGCTGTCTTCAGACACCCATATGAGGACATCAGATCTCATTACAGATGGTTGTGAGCCACCGTGTGATTGCTGGGATTTGAACTCATGACCTCCAGAAGATCAGTCAGTGCTCTTAACTTCTGAGCCATCTCACCAGCCCTTGACAAGTAATTCTTAACTTTATAGAAACATACAAAAGACTGAAAAAAAAAAACCCAACAAGTTGGAGAATATATTGTTGCCTGAATTTAAGATGTTATATTGAAACAATAGTCTCTCTGTCTCTGTCTCTCTCTCTCCTCTCTCTCTCTCTCTCTCTCTCTCTCTCTCTCTCTTCTTGTGTGTGTGTTGTGTGTGTGTGTGTGTGTTAGAATAGAGTCCAGGAATAGACTATGTCTATATAGTCAGTTGCTCTTCAATCTGGTAGAGAAAATATAGTTTTTCCAATAATGATAAATTGTAGAAGAACAAAAAAGATCTATTTGTCCTTTATACCATATAGAAAAAAAAGGTTGTGGGTTTAGTAGCAAATACAAATCAGAAAACTGTACAAGTCCTCAAAACTACAGTAAAATATCCGTAGCTTGGACTGTGGTATGACACCTTAAATATGACACAAGAAAATATTATCGATAAATGGAGCATTGGTATTGAAATTCACAGCTTCTGCTTGAGGCTGGGGACATGGCCCAGTTGGTAAAATGATGGCCACAGAAGCATGTGGACTGGGTTCGGACACTCAGGGCACACATAAAAAGCTGGACACCGTGGCTCTTGACTATAATCCCAGCTCTGTGGAAGCAGAGCCGAGGATTCTTGAAGCTTGTTGCCTAGTCAGTTTAGCTAAATTGGTGAAGTCTAGATTCAGTGAGAGATTCTGGCTACATTTACATGTATATGTACCTGCACATATACACATACATACACACATACACACACATGCACACACGCACACACACGCACAGGAATTTCTACTCTTTGAAATGTTTTCCTTTACATAGAAATAGACTATTGAGAGAGAAAAACAGATGAGCCTTAGAGGGGCTAGAGAGTGGCTTAAGGCCCAAATGCCAAAATGTCAATTCGAAAAGGACTGGCTGTTTTGCATAGCTTCCGTTCCCAGTACCCACATGGCAGTGAGCAAAAACATCTGTAACTTTTGTTCCAGCGGATTCAATGCCCTCATTTGGCTTCCAGCATCACTCACTGCATACATGTTTTGCACACACATCTGTGCAAGCAGATACTCACCCACATAAACAAAAATTTAAAAGATGCATTCCATAGCTGAAAGAATATATTTGCAAATTAGAAATATGATCTAGGGTATGAATAATTTAGCATTTATGAACCATTTTTGGAATAATAAAGCAATCTTGTCAATGATGGGCAGAAAAATTGAACAGTTATCCCATAAAGGAATATACAGCTGACAACTAAGGGCATGACATGTGCTTGGGTCACGAGAGAATTGCAAATAGAACCTAAGTAGGAACCTGGCATTATGGTGCATGGCTTTAATCCTAGGACACAGGAGGGACCGACAAGTGGATTTCTGTGAGCACAAGGCCTACAGCCTGGTCTACATACCAAGCTTCAGTAATATGCTCGGTAAAAGGAGGCCAGAGTTACATAATAAAGAGACTCTGTCTCAAAACAAACAAATCCTTAATATGGTTCTAATATATATCTACTAGTTCTTAAATGAAACATTTGGACCATAGCATGCTTTGATGAGAGTGTGCAGCTACTCGAATTGAAACCATTTAGCTATTTCTTTAAAAATTTACCATATACCAATTGCATGATTTAATAGTCCTCTTTCCAAGTGCTTCTTTAGGGAAAAAATAAAACAGCTTATAAAATTTGCACACTAGAAGACTCATAGTAGCTTTGGTTTATCAAGCTCAAAATTGAAAACAGCCCAAATATTCATCAACAAGTGAATGGATAAATACATTTTAATTATTAATTAATTAATTAATTAATTAATTAATTTATTTATTTATTTATAGTTATTTTGAAGACAGGATCCTGCTATGTAGCCTGACTTCAGACTCATAACAGTAGCTCAGGAATCTCCCTAGTGCTGGGGTCTTAGGCATAGATCATCACGTCAGGCTAGCAAGATGCAGTATATTCATCAAATGCAACATTGCTTAACAGCACAAAGAATCAAGCACCGATTCATGGTCCATTGTAGATGGGTGGATCACAAAGTGATACGCTCAGTAAAAGATGCAAATGATTGTTGCCTCTTGCTTCTATTTATATCATATGTTAGACATGCTAATCTATAGTAGATGGTGGAATGGGAAGGGAGAACAAGGATGGCTAATGAAGTAACAAATATTATGAAGTGTAATACATATATGAAAATGTGATAACAGGATCTGTCTTATATACTAATTAAAAAAACATTCTATGATTAATAGAAAGCAGATATCTGCCTTCTTGGAAATGGAAAGGAGTGGGGGAGAGGCATGTGAATAGGTTTACAGGTGGGGGAGGCTTCTGAGGGTGATGGACAGGGTCCTTATCTGGACTGCACTAATGGTTGCAAGGCTGAATTCATGTGTGAAAACTTATCAGACTGTGAACTTAAACTGTGTGTGAGTTTCTGCACGTGGATTATGCCCAATCCACTTAAACCTATTGAAGTTAAGGAATATGTGAGAGCAGACAGTCTTCCCCAGAGAAGAGCCCAGCAATCAGTTATCCGGTACCAAACGGTCATAAACATACCAGTAACACTACATAGATGGGCAGGTTATATTTAGGAATATATATGTATAGACATACATGGATATAACAATAATTAATGAAGAAAGAAGCCATGGATTTTAAAGAGAGAAAGAAAGAGTATATAGGAGGATTTGTAAGAATGGGAAAGGGAAACAATGTAAATAACTATTATGATCTCAATGATAAAAGAATAAATAAAAACACTGAAAGTGGTAAATGTGGGTTTGTTATTCATGATCTATAAGTATTGGAAATATCCCATTTGAAAGGTACCATAGGATACAGGTGACCGAGTCTTTAGAGATACCCAACATTATTAGAAAAGGCAAGCATCAACATTACGTAGACACCACACCCTAGGCACACACTGGGTAAATATGAACTACACTTTGCCCCTGTTTTCACCAAGCAAAGGGATTTTGGGTTCCTTTAAGATGAAGAGTTAACCTGGAGTTTCTCAATAAGGCCAGTAACTGCTACAACACCCATGAGCCTGTACCTTCCTACATGACAAAGTGGGATTGTCTTGGGCCCAGGAGCCTGAGGTCTTGATCACAATTTGATTTGTGCATCTTCTGTGAAGCTCTGCGAATCTGTTCATTCACAGGAACACTGACACAAAGCATTGCAAGTATTGCCGTGTGAAGAATAGTATTATCTGACCTTTTCAGAGAGGAGATGGAATCACAAATATCAATTTAAGAGAAATTTTGTCCAATTTATAAAAAAATGCTTTTGAGGTGATTGAAAAACCAACTCGCCGAAGGGCAAAATGTAAGGTTCTGCTTAGGTCTACCTTAAGATTTTTGCCTTTGGCCTTTTGTCTGGAGCAAATCCAGGTTAAATTCCTGGATTGAAGTTTGTATGGGCACTTGCTTTGGTATTGGAAGTAGTCCATGAGGTGGTGTCCCCTTGGGTCTCAAGAGAAGCATGAAGCAGCTTAGACTAGGGAGCTGAGACATGATCTCCCAGGAGATCTGTGTATCCTGGAAGACATGCTCTGTTCAGGAAGATAACAAAGGATTATTGAGAAAAGCATGTTGATTTCATGCATGTAATATAATCCAGCATTTGAGAATGGGAGACAAGAAGATTGGTAGTTTAAGATGAGCCAAACTTCATAGTGAGACCCTGTCAATAAAAAAACAATGTAGACAGAGTCACTTTACTGCGAAGTCCAGGGATATAAGGCTAGCTCCAAGTGTAGTGATGTCCAGCGAGAAGGAGATGCTTAGGTTTGGCTTGCTTCTTTCAACCCTTCCTCCATGCTCTTTCTTCATTTGTGTTCTCCAGAATTTCCAGAGCAGTTCCAGACTTCTGTGGTTCAAATCCAGGGCTAGGATAGAGTGCCTATCTACAGGAGGAGAGGGATGAAAGTTTTATCAGCTTGTAGTGGAATTTCTGCCAGTGAGGATGCTGCCTTAGAGAAGGCACAGCAACAAGATGTCCCAGGCAGAGGGTGAGACTCAGAGAACGTGGATGCCAGCAGCTGAAAGGGTGGAAGAAAAGGCAAAAGAATTTCCCTCCCAGCAGAGCACGGTTGGGAATCTGGGAAGTACCCAGAGCAGGTGGCTCCAGTGAGGCCCAGGAGCACTTTATTATGAGTAACCTAGTGTTCTAGCTTCTGTGCTTTGCCTCAAGTCCCTGCACACCATCAATTAAACCTTCGGAACACCGATGTTGTTGTGTCTGAGTGTGTCTATTCATTGGTTTGTGAAAAGCAAGATTAGGAATCAGATTGCCCATCTGATGCTGTGCAGGGAATTACTACAGAAATAGCATGTGTCTGATGAGAAAGAGATACACCCTGTATAAGGTATCAAAAGCATTTCCATTTGTGTCATAGGCACTTAGGAGTGGAACTTAGGCCTGTGGAGAACAGAAACAGAGGTTTAAGTTTCTTGAAGAGATTTTCAAGGTCAAGGAGATCCAGCTATGGGGTTGATTATAATAGTAACAAGTGTAGTTTATTGTTTATAAGTGTCGAGTGTTTTGTTTGGTCTTTGTATATCTTTTTTAGGTAAAGCAGCCTCTTGTCTAAATTGTTTCTGTTAATTTTATTTTTAACTTTTTGTGTTTGTGGTGTGTGCATATGTGTGTGCACGCAGACACTTGCATGCTCTCTCTCTCTCTCTCTCTCTCTCTCTCTCTCTGTGTGTGTGTGTGTGTGTGTGTTGGTAGGTATATACATGTGAGTGCAGGTGCCCATGGATGTCAGAAGAGGATGTCTGATGCCTGCAAACTGGATTTATGTGTACTTGTGAGCTGTCTGTTAGGGCTTCTGGGAACCAAACTTAGGTCCTGTGCAAGAGCAGGGAGCACTGTTGGCCACTGAACCATCTCCCCAGCCTCTCTGAACTCGCCCTTATTGTTTTCTCAGTTTCTTAGAACTGCATTCTGTTTGTTAAGCAAATTGTGTTCATCCCAAGTTGTGTTTCTTCATGTACTTCTTCACTCATGTGCATGATATTCAATGGTCTTGTACGTCAAAGCCAACTCCATGAAGAAGAGGTCATGCAGGTTTTGCTGTTTGTGATTAAATGGTACATTTCAGGCCAGCAAGATGGCCTAGTGAAAGCCAGTTGGCACCAAGATTTATGACCTGAGTTAGCCCCACAGGGTAGAAGGAGAAATCCAACTCCTGCAGTTTCCACATGGTGCCAGTCCTGATCCTCACACCCGGTAGATATGACATCTCACTATGCTACCAGATAGACCAGAAATGAGTAAGATATGAATGCAATAAATGAATGACTCCATGTGGACGAAGAAACTAACTTCTGAGAAAAGATATTCTGGAGCCACACAGCTAGTAGCTGGAGGGTCACACTCTAGTCCCCAGCTCCTGTGCAAATCTGCTTCTCACATGTTTCTCTATGCATACATTTATAAAACTTTACCCTGAGCTTGTCCCAAGGCTTAGAAGCAGCCCAGTTCCTTTGCCAAACATGTCTCCTTGCCTCACAAAATTCGGTAGCACAGACAAAAACCCGAAACAGGTGGTCTAACCCAGGTGCTGATGTGTGTGGTCCAGCCAGCTGAAACTGAGATGAAGCCCATGACTGAGAGCCCACCTGCCGTGTCTAGTGTTTACAGTTACTCTAGGGAAGCTTCCAGACATGTGGCTCCAGCCCAGCCTACCTGTGAGGGTTGTGAATATCGGAGTGATTCATGGGCCCTGTTTTCTCCCCACCCAAATGTCAAGGCAACCTTGTGTAGGTCTTTGGAAGGACATAGCTAAGAACTATCATCTGACGGTGTTGGACCAGGCAGTCTCCTCACGTTGCTTTCGGCTATAGAATGCACAGAACATGGTTGAGGAAATTGCTTTGTGGTAAAGAGCTTGGTGCATGACCTTGAGGACCTGTGTTCAGACCCCATGGCACTCATGTAAGAAGCTGGGTGTGGTGATGCAAACCTGTAATCCCATAGCTGGGAGGCAGAGGCAGGAGGATCTTACAGGAGTCTCTCACTGGCCAGTCATCGTATCCCATCAGTGAGTTTCTGTTCAAAGAGAGATCCTGTCTTCAAATAATAACAATAGTAATAGTAATAATAACAATGATGATGCTGATAACTACGACAAGATGGAGAATGCTAGATGAAGACATCGCATCTGATGAACCTCTGACTTCCACAAGTGTACCCATGGGTATATATAGCTACAGAGAGGTGGGGGAAGGGGAGAGAGGGGATAGAGAGAGAAAGAGGGAGAGAGATCAGAGGATATAAACCATCTCTAAGGGATACAGCAAGGGTTAATGTGTATCATGATGATTATAACATTATACCTCCTATTTTTCTGTAATATTCATTGCACCCTCTGACAAGTTTCTATTACCATAGATGACAGTACTATTCCAGGAAGTGGCATTATTCCTTATCGGATATGTGAGGAGAAGAAAGTTACACACCACAGCCTGTCTCTTTCATAAAGTCAAACTTTGGCAGCAGCATCAGTGTATACCAATAAAGAAGTGATTAAACCAACGGGAGATTCTCCTATGAGGACACGATATACAGCCATTACAAACCATGGCTTCTAGTGCTAAAGGAGCATGCTCACAAAAGGAATGTCAAGGAGAAAAATCCATATCATTGTCTACATGGAAAAAAATAATAGCATCATGGTCCTGTGCATGGATATAACTAAGTAGGTCCTTTTCTATTCCCCATCAAGGGATTTGCAAAAATATATCCCTAGAAGTTATAGTTTAAGTAGTGAGAATACGAATGGATTGTACTTTCTTTTTTATTTTATTTGCATTTTCTAGATTTCCCACAACGAACATTTCTGACAATTATAATACCAGAGAAAGCAAACATTATTACTTTAAAAAAATGATGTGGGGCGCTGTACCTCATTTTTAAAGAAAGCAACAGCTGCTGGGAACCATTAAATTTTTGCCTCTATCCATCTAAATCCCTCCCTCTTCCCAGCTTCGGAAGAGATGGGACAGTGATGGCTTCCAGTCTGCCAGGGTTGCCTCACAGATGGGCTCCCTGGCCGGGGGTGTGGCCAGGTTGCAGCCCCTCCTTATCTCTGTTGGTAAGTCTTTTGGTATTTATTCACTCACATGGCCTACAGAGTTAAAAGAGGTTTGTTTCTTTTCAGGCTGTTGAGTGCAGCCAGGGTAATTTAGTAGAAAAATGTCATGCTAATGCAATTCAAAGTTCAATGATCTTTCATTTCGAGGGAGAGAAGAATGTGTGTGCAGTTGGAATGTTTAAAACTCACTACTTGCCCTGCAATTCAAATAGAAATATGAGCTGCAGGGGCTACATAAGTCACATGAAGTACTGTGAGTGAAATTCACGAAATGAATAAAAATGATCCGGAAGCCATTTATTAGCATTGCTGGGGGCCAGCGCCAAACAAGAGCTGCAGCCATCAGAAGCTGCAGTTGGGGAGAAGGCATGTTTGCATAAAATTACAATAATCCCAAAATAATGAGGAGGAAGTGATTAGCCAGGTCCTTCTTATCCATGTCACCAAGGCCTCCCTGGGCTCGCAAGCGAGCTGTGCCCTTTTCCCCGCCCACATGCCCTTTCCTCCTTGCTCAGTTCCCGCTTGGTTTGGCTGTACATGCTAGGTGGGTGGGAGGGAGGCCTAGAGTAGTGTGTGCCTACAGTGCTGCCTGTTCTGGTAGGGTGTAGAAGGGTAGATGAAGAAGTTGTGACTCCCCGGCCTCAGTTCAGACCACATCAGAGGAGGACAGTGTGGTTGGCACCCTAAGTAGCAAGCAACAGTTGTCCCAGCCTTTGATGAGTGCACTATGGGTAGTGGGTCCATTTTTGTTGAGCTGAGCATCTTTCTGCTCCATTCCGGGCAGCTAGTCTTGCTGTTCTAGGAAGAGGTGCTTGCTCCAAGGAATTTCAGTTATGTCTGTATCAGCGGTTCTCAATTTTCCTAATGTTGCGACCTTTTAATGCAGTTTCCTGTGGTGATGATCCTCATTGGTACATTGTTACTGTAATTTTGCTACTGTTATAAATTGTAGTGTAAATATCTGATCATGCAGATGGTCTCAGGTGACTCCTGTGGAAGGCATTGGGCCCCTATAGGTCTATATAAATTTCCCACCTGGCTTCTGTTCTAACATTTTTAGACTGCTGTGACAAGATGCTGAAGTTTTATTTTCCTGTTCCTTCTGAGTTGAGTATAAGGCAGTAGTGTGTTCTTTATTGACTCAAGTTTCTAGGATTTTTACATTTAAATATAAAAAATTTAAAATTTTATGCATGAGTACTGTATTTACATAATTTCCAAACTTCCCTCTCTAACTTGTTTCCCCCATTATCATTTAGTTCATGACCTCTTACTTTATAATTAGTACTATTACTCATATACATATATGCAGACACATAGAATGACAATAGCAGCTGACATGCCTATGTAGATGGCGGGAATTTCACAAGTTGCACTGGTACACGAAGATCTACAGCCATCAGTGGCTGCTAAGAGATTAGTCTTCTCCAGTGACAAGTCTCCTGATAATTTAAAAAGTAACTTCAATGTAGAGCAAGGAGAACACCTTTCCAAATCATCAGACCCACCTGATCTGACATCATTACATTCTCCACTAAACTGAGTTCTGTGTTCCCTAAATTCATATGCTGAAACCCTAACTGCCAGTGTGTAATTGCATGTGGAAACAGGTCCTTGAAGGGATGAATGAAGGTTGCATCAGGAAAGGTGGGGACCTGCTTCATAGGAACATGAGAACATAGAACATTGCACGAGAGGTTACCCATAAGCCAAGAGAAGGAGCCTCAGAATGAAATCTGCCCTTGCACAACGAGAATGAATTTATTGCTTTTAGAATGGAAATAATTGGATTTCCATTGGGCTAAATCATAAAGTATGAGGCATTTTGTTATGACATCTCAAGCATGCAGATTAGGGTATTTATGAGCACGCAAATCCCAAAGAAACCACGGAAATCCAATCTTCACTGATGAAAAAGACTGTAGAACAACAAGAAATTAAAGAAATAGTCTAGAGGGGCAGGAGAAATGGCTCGGTGGTTAAGAGACTTGCTCTTAACTTGTAGAGGATCTGGGTTCAGTTCCCAGCACCCACATGGCAGCTTGTAACTGTCTGTAATCTCAGTTCCTGGAAATCTGACACACTTTTCTGCTCTTCGTGGGGTCTAAATGATATGGTGCACTTACATATGTGTATGCAGAACAATCATGACATATAGAAATAGGTATATAAATCTTTTTTTATTGTTTAAAAGAAATTTTTTTATGTGTGTGGGTGTTTTGTCACATGTATGTCTATACACCACATGAATGCCAGCAGTGTCTATTGACGCCAGAGAAGTCACTGGGAGCCCTGGAACTGGAATTACAAATAGCTGTGAGCTGTCATATGGGTGCTGGGAATTGAACCTAGGTCCTCTGGGAAAGCAGCCAGTGGTCTTAACTGCTGAGCTATGTATTCAGTCCCAATAAATAAATCTTAAAAAATAAAAATAAAAATAAAGAAGCCAGATGCTGTGACGTATACGTGCAAATCCAGAACTTGGCTGAAGGAGAAGGGGAATTAAATTGGTGTGGTTTAAGGCTAGCCTGAGCTACATAGTGAAGTTTTAAGTGCTCTGTGTGTGTGTGTAATAATCAAGTGAATGAATATTTTATATTTGGATAGTGTTAATTTTCAGTTAGATTCCATCCAAGTGGATTGAGAATTTTTCATGTGTGTGTGTTATTGTAGAACATAGGAATAAATTATAGACTTTGTAGCATGGAAAAGGATAGAAGGTTAAGAAAAAAGATGAATAAGAGGGTCTGTTTTCCTTTAACTTTGCTTCTGGCTCCAAGAGCTGAAAGAACTGTAATTATTTATCTGCAGGTATCCCAATATATCTGTTATGCATTGTTTCCCAAATTGACTCCCATAGAATGCTGGTTCTGCAAAGGGATATTAATGGGAGGCATTATATGTTTCTTTGGTCAAGTGAGTTTATGAGCTGCTTTGCAGATTTTTCAAAGCCTGCACATCACGACTCTCCAAGAGCAGAGACGGCTTGCAGCAGCTTCTCACAGATGTGTGAGCAGGGTTTCATTTTCACGATTCATTTTGGGAATCAGGCTCTCAGAAATGATACTGTAAGAAAGAGCGTGGGCCAGAAGTCATGAAATCCAGTTCTAGACTGTTTTCCTGGCCATTTGCTTTACAGTTCCAGGCTAGCCATCTAGAAATGAATAGTTGGGATGTACAGTATTTCTTTTAAACACTAAAAATTCATATATGTTTATTTACTGTGCGAGGGTGCCTGTGTATGTGCATGTGGACATTGGAAGGACGACTTGTGGGAGTCAGTTCTCTCCTTCAGCCATTTGGGCCTCAGGGCCAGTAGTACTCAAATTCAGTAGCCTTGATTGCTAGCACCTTTATCCTTGAACCATTTTGCCAGGTCAGGTTGCATGATCTTGACTGTCTGTCTCTTCCCAAGCATTCTGTGATTCTGAGGCATAGTTTCATGACTTCACCAACCCACGTTGTATTCTTAGGCAAGGCATCCATTTCTCTATCTAGTTGTAGGTATCCTCAATGTACTTTCCAAAGATTGATTGTTAAGGTTAGTAGGTTAATGCAGGTGGAAACCTTTAGAAGGAAGAGAGCCAAAGAATTCCTGACTCTAGGGAAAGGAGTTATGATCTCTTTGTTATCCCAAGTATGGCACATATGTAAGGAAGGATGTACCCTTCAGAACTCATTCAGCTAAATTGACAGAAGACAACCTTGGGTGTTAGTCTTTGCCTTTCTGTTTGTTTGACACTATCTTTTATTCATCCCTGAGTATACCAGAATTAGTTCAGGGGTAGGAATTGGGGCTATGAATTTCTGGGGAAATTCCTGTCTATACCACTCATCTAGGAGTCCTGGGATCACAGACATGTGTTATTGCTTCTAGATTTACATAGGTTCTCTGTGGGGATTTAACTTATGTAGCAAGCACTTTATCCTCTGAGCCATCTACCAGGTTCTTGTTCTAGGTTTTTGTTTGTTTGTTTGTTTGTTTGTTTTTCTGTGAATGCTCTGGGAAGTCTGGGAAGGGCAGTGGTTAAAAGCTCCATAGGAAAGGTAGTACATGATCTTGAGAAAGATTGGCTTGGGAAGCAGAGAGATCAGGGGGATATTATGAGTAAAGAAAAAGAAGCTAGCATTTAGTGGAGAAAGAGGACACCCCAAACTGTAACCCTAGTTCATACACAGTGGCATGGTCAATAAAAGGTTAGCTTGTTGGGTATGAGGTGGGTGGAACCCAGACTTCATAGGAGAGGAAATCAGCAGAAGACAGATCGACTTTGCTGTTGGACTGTCTGATTTCTCCTTGTGAGAGCAGAAAGGTCACAGAACAAAAATGAGTCATGGTTCTTCCCCACTCACTCAGCACTCGGCATAAATCAGTGTTTGCCTTGGGTGATTGGGCATGTGGTTATTTGCAAGGCTGAATGAAATTATAGGGCTGGGTCTGAGTGTTGTTGGTCATTCTTTCCCATTGCCCTGGTCAGGGTTTCAGTTAGTGGGAACACAGTCATAGGGTAGCTGAGGGTTGTGTGCCCAACAAAGAAGGGAGCTCTCATTGGGGCAAATATTTCCCAATTTGCTGGATTCAGAGACCTTGGAAGTGGGGGACATACTCCTGGAATGTGATTTTGGGTGAGGTCTTTAACTCATACCTCTGGGTAGATTGTATTACAGAGCAGGAAGAATTGTTTTTATGAGTAGTCATAAAGCAAGGATAAATCATTTTCCCTTTGTACCTTAGGAATTTGGCTCTTTAATGCAGACCTTTTAAAGGGCCCATTGAACATGGTTCCCTTACCACCCTTGATGGCATGAGCTCTGTGACTTCACTGATACCAGTGCTACCAGGTGCAGCTTCTGTCTTGGCTGACCTGGTTACCATATGAACATTAAGTCATTTAAACAGAAATTAACTCTGCTATATATGATTCAATACTTTTGCCCTTTGCCTCAGTTCTTTCTACCAGCTCCTCAGCCAGGGTTTCAATTGGCCTTGGTGCTTTGTAAGGAGTGTAGCCCTGTGGGAATGGTGGCTCTGCTCCTGCTGTCTGGAGGCTCATAATTTATGGGGTTTTTGTGCTGGGCACTCTGAAGTTTTTTAATTGTGCCCTGGGTAGAGTGAAATCATTTTACTTAGAAATGGTTTGTTTTTCATGGTCTATGTTTTACTGAGAGTTTTTCTCCTTTGTCTTTAAAGTCAGAGCCATTTGCTAGAATGAATGCTGTGTGAGGAAAGATGAAAGACAAGGAGAAACAGGTTTCTAGAACATTCAGACATCAGCAATGCATTCAGGTGGTCTGGATAATGCATCAACTTAAGAAAACTCTTTGCTAGTCAGTCCCTATCACATGTAAAGTGTGGGAAAAAACTGGGGGGCCGCAGCGGCAGGCCCCAGGCCCACGAGGCAGCGGCCCGGGACCTGTGAGGTGGAGGCTGCCTGGAGGCCTCCAGGCAGCCTGTCTCACATACCGGAGGAAGGTCCCAGGTTCTATGGGCTGGAGGCTTTGGTGGCGGCAGGCCCTGCAGGCCCCAATAATACGAGGAAGTCCTTGGTTCCAAAAGGCTTTATTGTCATGGCTGATGGTAGATGGATCTGGATGTACCCCCCCAAACTCAGGGCAGACCTGAGTTAAGTAGGGAGGGAGAAAGAAGGAGGTTCTGGGGAGGAATGGTTAATTGGCTCCGCCCTCTGACCTTCATTAGTATGTAAATCTCTAGGGCCTGAGGCCTGTAGTTACACCCTCTACCTGTGCACTTTGGGAGGGGCTGTAATGGCCTTCGTGACTGAACAATGTAGGTCCATGGAGATTAGACTGCTTTTCAGGACCCTGAGTTCTGGGGGCATGGCTGAACTCCTGCCGTTTCTCCCTTGGAGTCTCGGGGTTCTAGGCCCATGCCCAGCCAAGAACCAGGATACCCTTACGCAGTCCCACAGTAAAGTTTGTAATGAGAAGCTTGTGAAAAGCATTGAATATGAATGAAACCTTACTCCCCCAACTCCTCAAACATAATGGCTTCCCACTGTTTACTAAAAATGTAACCTGGTGCCTAGGGCCTTACACAGACAGCCCTAGCTGATCATTTCGTATGCATACCATACAGCATCGATGATCCTGACATGATTTGCTTGTGTTCTTATCTGAGGATAAATGCCCAGGACTATTTACTCACTTTGTGTATGTTAGTTTTTCATATCACATCCTCGATGAAGAACACCTTGACTTGAATCCAAGTTGTATGTGAACTTTGACCCCTAAAGGTTGCCCAGAAGCCAAGGGAAGAGACCTCAGTAATTTTCTTTTCTTTAGAATCGACTTCGACAGACCACGGAGATCAAAATATGTTTGCTGATTAGCTAATGTACTTAGGTTGAAGGATTCTTAGGATCCTATTGGATTATAAATCAAAATAGTGTGTGTGCCAGGGAGGTAAGTGATTGTCTTGCAGACACAAGGACCTCAATTTAATCCGTAGGACTCATGTAAAAAAGCTGGTTGTGGTAATATGCATTTGTATCACATTTCTGGTAAGCCGAAGACAAGTAGATTCCTAGAGCTTTCTAGACAGCCAACTTTGTGGGCTCCATGTCAGTGAAAGACCCTGTCTAGGGAGAAAGAAAGATGGGCAATCCTGAGGAACAGCATCCAAAGCTGTCCTCTGACCTCTATGCTTACATACCAACATAGTAATGTGCACTTGCCCACACAAAAACATGTGTGTGAGAAAGCACATACAAACACACACACACATACACCCCAGTTGTGCAAAGAAGTCATGAACTCCTACGCCAATTGTGAGAATAAAAACAACAATCAAGGACATTTAACCGAATTGCAAACAGATAAAACAGTAAGAGTTGAAGATGTCTTAAGTTCTGATCCACACACATGAGTGGTAATTTTATAGACAGATCAGAATGTAGTACACTGAGACTAGGTTTGTTCCTTTAGAACGGTCCCCTTCAGAGACCCATTTCACTGTGCCTGTCACTAAGCAAGTTATTAGCAACCAGAAGATCCACCCTAGTTCCTAGTTCCTGCTGTGTTGATGTAAATCAATCCACTTAATTCTCACTCACTGAGTGGAGAAGATATCATAAGGGTCCACTGGGCGTGATGAGCAACTGAGGAGGCAGTGTAATGCAGACAGTTCTTGTTAGGAACTTACAGACACACCAAGGTGAAGCCAATGCAAGCCAGACCATGATGAAGTGGCCAAGTGAATCACTCAGACAACAAGGGCTATTTGAGTTTTGGGGAGATCTTTGGGTGGAGCCTAAGTAGTGTCCTGTGGAAATGGTGAGGAACCCAGAGAACTCTGGGCTCTGCAAGTGGGAATTCTATACTCTGCCTTGTGGATGTAAAACTTCCAGAAGATTTGCATGTCATCAAGTCTAATAGCTTCCTCAGTGATGGGCTTGTTCAATGGTGCTCAAAATGTAGTCTTCAACATCGCATACCTTGGTTGCATGATATAAAAGAAATCAAGTTAGAAGAAGGCTGGAAGCTTCCTCTATGCTGGCTGGCTCTCACAATCCTGGAAGGTGCCATGCAGGACACCGCAGGAGAAAAAGCTTTAATTTTCTTATTTAGCTGTGAACCCTAGGAGCAATGTAATCAACACGTCAGGCAAAATAGGATACTTGTACAGCAGTGGTACTCCTTGTATGAGGATGTCTTAGCTACTTTTCTATTGTTGTGAAGAGACATCAGGACCAAGGAAACTTATAGAAAGTTTATTTAGATTTATAATACTGGAGAGTGAGTCAGTGATCAAACAGTGTAGAGTATGACAGTAGGCAGTCATAGCTCTGGGGCAGCAGCCAAGAGCTTACATCTATCTGACATTCAGGTATGATGCAGAGACAGCTAGGTGGGAATGATGTGAACTCTTGAAGCCTCGAAACCCACCCCTAGTGACATGCATCCCTCTATAAGGCCACAACTCCTAATTCTTCCCAAGCAATTCCACTAACTGGGGACCAAATATTCCAACTTATGAGCTTATGGGGTGGGGAGCTGCGATTCTCACCCAAACTGCCACAGGAGGTAACCAACTTCTCTGTTATTGAATTTGATGTCCACTTCATAGGAGGAAATCTATGCTTGGTACTGCAAATATGGTTAAAAATAAAACAAACCTCATTACAGGATGAGATGACTCAGTGATTAAGGGCCTGTTCTAACTTTCTAGAGGACCTGAGTTCAGTTTCCAACATCCATATCCAGTGGCTCTGAAATGCTTATAACTTCAACTTCAAAGGATCTGATGCCTTCTCCTGGCTTCTGTGGGCATATAAAATCATGTACACACACACACACACGCACACACACACACACACACACACACACACACACACATACACACAAAATTAAAAAAAATACATACTAGGGGAGATTGTAGGCCAGGGGGCTGGGCAGGGGGCACTGAATGTTATTGCAAAGTACCTTCTAAATATTTATGTTTATACACATAGAAAAGTGCTATTCTCAGCCTTAACTAGAGAAAACTCTCTCCAGGGAGTAGTGGTGTAAGCAGAAGGCACATGGTGCTTAGAACAGGTGGCAGATGAAGACTCAGCTCTAACCAAGACATTTATACCATTCCTTCTAAGGATCAGAGAACATGGTGGATGAGGGGCAGAATGAGCCACAATATAGGGAGAAGAGTTATAAAATGTAATCTTCTGTGCAAAACACTGCCATTGCAAACATGAACTCACAGATGGCCACACTGGATCTGGACAAGAGTGAGCCTGTGAGGTTGGGGATGGCTGGAGGAGGGTTCAGGAGACCCTATTCACTCACTGTTGAACATTTTGCTATTAATAGATTCAGGGAGAGAAAGGGCAATTGCCATTAGTTGCATGCTAGCTAGAATATTCCAGCTAGAGACCCTAGTCAATCTCCAATGGATAGTCCCAATCCATTGCTCACACAGATGGCCCTAGTCAAATGAAATGGGTCACAAAACACAATCCAAAGCTAAGAATATGGAAAAGGGACTGGTAGGGATGAGCGAGGGTGTTTGATAGGGATTTGAGGGAGGAAAGGAAGGGTATGATGGAAGGAAAATTAAGACTATATCATATACAAGTATGAAATTGTCAAAGAACAAACAAATCAACAAAACAACGTGGTCTTCCAAACAGTAGCACTAATGTTTCCTGAAAACATGTTAGAAAAAAAGCAAATTCTTAGGATCTGTCCTAGAATCACTGAAGAGGGACCATGGATGAGATCTAGTCATTTTGACTTCATAGAGCCCTCCATGTGCACAGAGGCTGGAGAGTTCTTGGGTGAGATGATCTCAGAGGCCTTTTTCTTTGGTTTTCTGAGATTCTGACTACAGAGGCACTTTCTCCTACATGATCTGAATGGATAGTTAATTAATGGACAAAAGCATCAATTAATACTGAGAAATTTTACTGATGTATTCAAGACTTCTCATTTTTATGAAAGGGGGTCAGTCTTTTGACATCTGGTCAAGGCTTTTTGTCGAGGATAAGTGTGTCCTGGTTGGATTTTTAGACAGCTGATTTGCATAAATGGTACCCTCATGCATGATCTAAGATATTCAGCTTTCCTGAAAGAAGAGGAAAAAAAACCCTCAATACTTTAAAAGGAATCTAAAATTTTAATTTTTGACTAATTTTTATTGACCATTTTTGAGTATCTGTGTTGTTGGTTTATATGGCAAAACATTCATAATACTTAAATGATGCCAGTACAATAATAAGAATAACTGCAATAAACTAGTTTTGGAATTAACTTGGAGGTTGGGAGCAGAAGCTCCCTGCACGGGATGGCTGTTTATTTCCTATTGGATAGGCATTAACTGCTTTGTCTTGTGTGGAGATGAGGACTTTTGACTGATGTGTGAATTGGTCAAGTGGACAGTAAGGGAGCTGCTTCATTATTTACAACACCTTTCCCCCAAACCCTGGCTTCTCCATTCTATTGCATTGTATTCTTGAGTCACTTCTAATTTAAATCCACTTTATTCAAGCCCTGACTTTTCATACAAGGACCCTTACAAGGCTTTATGCTCCTGTATATATCTCCTAGAGTTATCATAAACATTTGCTTTTAGAAATCATATCACAGTCCTCAGCACAGCAGGGCTGGAAAACCACTCCATGCAACCAAGTGGCCAGGCTCTAGTGTCAATCTACCATATCGAGGTATGTGGCATTGAGCTTCTTGAGGCAAGTTTCCCTCTAATGATATCTAACCAATGTTACATATCTCAGAGATTGTTGTGCGATCAAATAGTTCCCCCAAATACACAAAAGATTTTGAAATCTGAATAGAGTTCTACAATTGCGTTTTTATTTCATTATTACGTGCCATGATTTGAACTTTAATATTTCCCTCAGACTTATTTATTACAGACTTGGTCCCCAGTGCAGCGATGTTCAGAAGTGGAGCCTGTAGGAAGTGATTAGCTCATGAGGGGTTTGCTCTTGTAGCTGGATTAACCCATTTATGTATTCATAACTCAGTGGCCTGTAGGATGTAGGGCCTAGTTAGACAAATAGCTCATTGTGGTCATGCCTTAGAAGGTATGCCTTGACCCTGGTTCCTATTTATCTCTTTGTTTCTTCATGAACCTAAAAAATTATTTAATGACAGTAATCTTGAAGGACACACCTCTAAAGCATTATTTCCTGTATGCAATGATAATAAACAGCTTTGCTCTGTCACCTACCCCATGCCATCATGTTCTGCCTCATGACAGGCAAAAAAGAAACAGAACTAGGCAACAGATTAAAACCCTGGGACTGTCGACCAGAATAAATGTCTCCTCTCTGGAATATGGTCAATGGTGGAAAGCTGAGCAACATACTATGCTATCCATCTCAACCATCACACTGTTACATTACAGTATATGCCTTAGCTAATGTTTTCAGTATTTGCTCAAAGCATCTATGTATCCTTTCTACTTCGTAATAAGGTCCTACTCAGGATTTCATGTATGGATTGGTAGTTCCTGCTTCTTTTTCTTAGATGACTATCCTCCTCCAAATTTCTTTTCCATTTTACTGGCCTGGAAAGCTTTGTCCATGAGTATGAAAGAAAACTTTCATTTTCTGAGTTTGTTGTCTATTAAGGGTTAAGAGTCTGTATTTTTCTCTACTCCAGTGGGCTATTATAGAAGACACAGATCCACAAAGCATGGATAGAAACCAAGCAAGAAACAGCAAGCAAACGTCTGCCTGTTAAAACCCAGTGGAGAAGAAAACAGATTTCTAATAGAGGTAGAAAGCAGTTTGTAATTTCTCACTGCTATGCATAAGGTTTGGCACACTCTGCAAGTAGAAAAGAGAGTACTTTGCTCTGATAGCTCGCTAATGGAATTGCACCTTTCTTTGTTTTTGTGAAACAAGATTGCACAGTTGTTAATAGATCTTAAAGACACAGCTGTAACATTATAGACCAGATGGGCCCTCATTAAGTCATCTATTCTATCATCTTTTGGTTGGAATTACTCTTATTAAGACAAAGTAGACATTCAGAGCCCGAGCAGCCAGGTGTAAACAAAACATTGCGGTATGAACATGAAATGTCTCCCATAGGCTCTTGTATTTGACTGCTTGATCCCGAGCTGAAAGCAATGTTTTGAGAGATTGTGGCACTGTCAAGAGATGAGGCCTTGCTGGTAGAAGTAGCTCACTGGGGAAGACTGTCTTACCCTGACTCCAATCCACTCTCTGCTTCCTGATGCTTTGCAAACTATGCTGATTCTTGCTATCAGGAACCATGTCTCCTTAGCCTCTATTCCTTCCCACCACGATAGACCATCTGCTCTGACTCAGAAAACAAAATAAACCCTTTCTATCTTTACTTTCTTCTGTCAGGTACTTTGTCATGGTGAGGGAAATGCAATTAGCAGAACCAGTAAGCCTCAGATTCTTTTACAGTGGGTAGATTGAAGGCTGTTTAGACTTCATTCAGAATCCTTGTCAATGTGTACACCTGCCCTTTTATATTCTGTTTTGTTTCATTGATCCCTGTTTGTTTTTACTCCCCTGCCATGCTGTTTAAGTTGTGGGGCTTTATAACATGTTCTGATGTTAGCTAGTCATGCTTACCGCTCCATTCTTTTTGCTCGAGATTTCTTTTGCTTTTCAGGGTTGTTTGCAGTTCTCTGCAAATTTGAAGATGACTAGCAGCCTTATTTATAATAGAAGCTGGAAACAACTCAGATGTCCCTCAACAGAAGAATGGATACAGAAAATGTGGTACATTTACACAATGGAGTACTACTCAGCTATTAAAAAACAATGACTTCATGAAATGTGTATGCAGATGGATGGAACTAGAAAATAGCATCCTGAGAGAGGTAACCCAGACACAAAATATCACATATGGAATTTACTCACTAATAAGTGGATATTAGCCCAAACACTCAGAGTACCCACAATATAACCCACAAACCATATGAACTTAAGAAGATGGAAGACCAAAGTGTGGATGCTTCAGTCCTACATAGAAAGGAGAACAAAAGAATCAAAGGAGGAAAAAGAGGAAGGGGCCTGGGACAGAGAGAGGAGGGGGAGAAAAAAATGGGACAAGGTCAAATATGGGAAGGGACAGGAAACAAGTACAGAGGGTCAGGAAATTAAATGGAAATATGTAGCAGTGGGGGATGGGCAGCTGGGCGTAGCCATTAGAAAGTCCTAGACACTAGGAAAGCAAGAGGCTCCCAGGACCCAATGGGAATGACTTTAGCTGAAATACCCAACAAAGAGGAGAGAGAACCTATAGAGACCACCTCCAGTAGATAGGCAAGGCCCCAGTTGAGAGATGGGGCCACCCATACATCTCAAAAATTTTAACACAGTATTGTTCCTGTCCAAAGGAAAGAGAGACAAAAAATGGAGCAGAGACTGAAAGCAAGGCTATCCAGAGACTGCCCTACCTAGAGACCCATCCCAGCTGCAGACACCAAACCCAGACACTATTGCTGATGCTAAGAAGCACTTGCTGTCCAGAGCCTGGTATGGCTGTTCCCTGAGAGATTCTGCCAGCACTTGACTAAAGAGATGCAGATACTCACAGCCAACCATTGAACTGAGCCCAGGGACCCAGTGGAAGAGCTAGGGGAAGGACTGAAGGAGCTGAAGGGGATTGCAACCCTATAGGAAGAACAATATCAACTGGACCACCCCCCTCCACCCAGAGCTCCCAGGGACTAAATTACTAACCAAAGAGTACACATGGAAGGATCCATATCTCCAGCTGTATATGTAGCAGAGGATGGCCTTATCTGGCATCAATGAGAGGAGAAGCCCTTGGTCCTGGGTATGCTAGAGCAGTGAGGTAGGAGTGGGTGAGTGAGTGGATTTGGAACATTGGATGGAAGGGAAACCAGGAAGAAGGATGACATTTGAAATATAAACAAATAAAATGATTAATAAAAAAAGAACATCAGCATTTTGATGGAAATTTCATTGAATCTGTACGTTGCGTTCGGCAGTGTGACATTCTAAAAATAATAGTTGTAACTCATGAATGTGAGATACCTGTTTTCTTGACTTGTGTATTTTTTAAGGTTTTGTTTCATTAGTGTTCCAGAGTCTTCAGGGTAGAGGCTAGGACTTACACTTGGTTAGATGTATTCCCCACATTTGTGACAGCAAGGATGAGCACAGTGAGTACCAGAGACATAAAATATGCCAAGCACAGAAAGACAATCATCGTAGGGTCTTGCTCACTTGAACAATCTAGAACAGATAAGATCACAGGTGTACAGGGTGGAATGGTGGTGACCAGAAGCTGAGAAGTGGGATAGCATTCAGAGATGAAAATCAGATGAGAGATGTTGACAAATGGGTACCAAGTTAGTAAGGTTGACTTACTTCTGGTTTCCTACCCATCTTAGGATGATAACAGTTAATAACATTGTCTTTCCAAATAGCCAGAAGAAAGGAGTGAGAGTGTTCCTACTACAAAGAAACGATAGACATGTTAATTACCCTGATTTAATTAATACACAAAATAAGCATATCACATTGAAACCCACAACGTGCAATTTAAAATTTTTCAAATAAATACAAGATGAAAATTAAAAAAATAAAGAATTCCACTCATTCAACAAAGCCTTCAAATAACAAACAAAATGAAAACCAGCCAGTCACACTCTTAGATTTAAACATGACATGAAGGAATTGCAGTGTTTCAAGGTGCAAGCAACAGAAAACACCACGAAGAGTAGTTTCAAATATAACCCATTTATCAAATGCAACATGTACTCTGGAAATAGGCATTATATAGGTGCAGCCAAGCAGGTTGGTCAAGAGAGGTAACCCCTAATTCTCCTTTCTTCCTATCACCTTTAGCTTCTGCTGTTGTGTGTTAAAGTAGGGGCTCATATATGTACCCGGGCTGACCATCACTACAGCCATCGGGAGCTAAATCACCAGCCTCTAGCTGTGTGTTTCAGTGAGAAGTGGTGATGGGCATGCCCTTAGGCAGTAGGTCCTGCTGCAGGTAGGGTGGAAGGAAATGATAAAGTAGTTAAATGGGTTAAACTTGACTCATTTCTTTGAAACCTTTCCTGGACACAGAGCTAGTTGTTTATAACAAGCATCATTTATAATTGATATTAATTTATTTTGAAACATTGCCCTTCATTAATAGCCTCACCCTTTAACTTCTTTTATATAATTATCTATAACTGGACTGTGTGACACCCTCATCTGGGAGAGACTCTCGGAAACTCATTCCCAAACAGACTGGACTACTGTCAAGAGATGCAAGAATCAACCATGAGCAAACAGATAGTGCAGACAGATAACAAAGTTTGCTGTTATATCTAGATTCAAACTTGTGACTCACTACCTAATTGTACCACTCAGGTCTATATTCAAAGCCTGCGTGCTTCAATTATTTTAGGGACAATTAAGTCATCAAAGAAAGAAAACATCACATTAAGGTAATTTTTGTTCATTTGCTTGTTTGGGAAAGCTTCTGGTCACATGTTTTCTCAGATACACTTTAAACACCACAACCTTTTGCAAAGCTTTGTTCAACCTCCCTTTCCTGGCCAGCTCTCATTGCTGATGCCTCTCGCTCTGCATTGATCTTGGATGGAAGTCATTTTCCACCCCAACCAACTTGTAAGTTCCATGGGGGATAGAATACATTTTCTTTTCTTTTCTTTTTTTTTTTTTTTTTAATTCCCCATGGCTCCCTAAACAGTATTGAAAACACCAGGAGGGCATAGTAGATATTCATTGCTTAGTCCACAGGAGGTAAAGTCAATCCTGGAGGGAGAAGAGATAGAACAGGAAGCCAAGCTTCTGGGTCTGTCTGGGTGAAGGAATTGCAAGAAATAAAATCAGAAAGGTCATCCTTTCATTTACTATCCCCCCCATGTATGTGTGTGTGTGTGAGTGTGTGTGTGTGTGTGTGTGTGTTGTGCATGTGCTTGCTGGTATATGCACACGTGTGCAGATGCTAATTGAGGTCTGTGGTTGATGTTGGGTGTCTCACTTGATTGTCACACATTTCTTTTCTGAGGCAGAGTCTCACCAATTCAGCTAGTTCAGCTAGTCAATTTGTCTTGAGGACCCCCAATCTCCACACCTGGAGCTGTAGTATTACAGTCAGACCACCATGCTTGCTCAGCTTTACCCCGGCTCTGGGGTGCAAACTCTGATCCTCAAGATTGCACAGCTAGCTCTTTACTGACTGAGCCATCTCTTTAGCTCCCACTCCTTATATTTGTGTAGTTGTTGAAGGGGAAAAGAGAGAGAGAGAGAAGAGAGAGAGAGAGAGAGAGAGAGAGAGAGAGGAGAGAGAGAGAGAGAGAGAGGAGCAAATAATTTAGGACATATGCAGACCTAAGTCATTGGGTGCTGCCTTGTTTTAGCTATAGCTAGTCTCGGGCATGGAGTCAGGCATCATGCACAGGTGGATCAGCAGATGTGTTTGTCAGGGGCTCTCAGCTTCCATTTCTAAGCACTTAAACTAAGCAATGGCATCACTCTAGTGCCCACAGCTCAGCTCACTTGCTTGTTGATAAGTAACTCATCTGAGTTGTTTTCAGCTATCTGGTGCCTTGATGTGACCAGAACAGTCGTTGATTCCAGCTCTCAGTGAATATCTGTCTCATACCAAGAGATAGCACAAAAGAAGCAGCCATGAACACATCACCAAAGAGTCCCTGGCATCATGGACTCTGTGTGACAACAAATAAATCCATCTTACCAGCTAGTAAGGTTTTAAAGAAGTTGTAGACATAATCCAGAAAGTTCAAGATGTTTATGATTTAGACTAAGGGGTCAGCATAGGGGGCCCACAGGAAGGGGACTGTGGGGGCTGTATAAAGACTAGTTGAGAAAGGAAAGTTGGGTAATACTCACGGGAAACTTGCTAATGCCATACCAGAATTGGGAGCATCCAACTTCATTCGAAAATAAAACTTAGTATCCTTAAAGTCAAAGCAAGGGGAAAATAGAAATCTAAGACTATAAACACCATGAATGGAGCTGTGGACCATAACTTTCTTGATGTCTGTCAGATAATGCCTGTGTAACAAATATGTTATAAATGACTGCTGAATAAACCTGAGAAAGCATTGCTCCTTCACACATATTCCCCATTTTTTAGTCAAGTGTCATGGAATCTACTCGAAGAAAACGGATGTAGATTAAATGTGGGATGTCTCTCACAGATTCATGTGTCTGAAAAATTGGTTCCCTGGTTGGGGGCAGTCTTTTGAGAGACATGGAACTATTAAAAATAGGATCTAACTGGAGAAAGTGGGTAGCTGGAGAGGGCTTTAAAAGTGCCAATTGCTTCTCCATGCCTTCAAAGCACTCTCTGAGACTTGATGGCCACTTCTGAGGAGTTTCTAAATTTGTAGGTGCCTTGACTTTAGACTCTTAATCTTGCAGAACTGTGTGAAAGCCTGTTTGTTGTTTAAAAGCCATTCACTTTTATAGCATCTTGTTATAGTAACTTAAAAGGACTCAGGGACATGACGACCCCCTCCTATTTTTTCCAAGGAGCAGGACACAGTGCATGAAGGCCAAACATAGGAGAGTCAGGATCTGAAGTCAGGGTTGTGTTTTCTCAAGATCACAACCTTTCTTCTTTGCCTCAGTTTCTCATTCTGCTCACTTTGGCTGCTCACCTATGGCTGTTGGACAGGACTGCCACCTGAAAGTACGTTCACCTCAGGACTTTGAATGTCAGCTTTCCTGTTAGTTGACTGGAAAAATTCTGTTGTGGGAAAACTTTTCTGTCATCATATGCTTGCTTTTGGTGACTATCTACACACAGTGTAGGGTAGCAGGATGTGTCTTAGTGTGCGTTAGTAAGTGACAAGTTTAGTGGGAAAGTGTTTAATCTATGTCACAGGAAAGACTCAGGAGCTGAAGAGATGGCCATTAAGAGCACTTACTTTTATTTTAGAGAACACAAATTTGGTTCCCAGACAATATGACTGGTGGCTCATGACCATCTGTAAGGTGAACTTTATGGAATCCAATGTTCGATCTGACCTCTTAGGACACACACACACGCACACATACAGACACACCTCTGACACATACAAACACTGTCACACATGTACAAGATAAATAAAAGTATATTGTAAAAGAATCATAGATTAAAGTATAAAAGTTTTGTGATGTTAGAGGAGAAAGAACACTGGTTTGTGCACTGAATTTTGCCCACTTATATATTGAAATCCTAACCCTTGGTATGCTGGGTATTTGGAGATTGAGGTGTTGGGAAGCAATGTGATTTACATGATGGTGGGATCCTTAAAAAGGTATTGGTGTTTTCATAAGAGGCCTGATTACAGAGAGTGGAGAATCTCAATGTCTTCCCTCAACTTTTTCCTTTCTGTCATGTGAGCATAGCAAGATGGCATGTTTACAAGGCAAACAAATAAACAAGCAAAGCAAAGGCCTGAGGATGAAATCTGCCGACACTTTGCTCTTGAGCTTTCCAATTAATCTCTATAACAATGAGAGTTAAGTTTCTGTTGTTTGAGTTACACAGTCTCTGGTATTATTTATCGTAAGTAACAGGGACAGACTAAAAAAATTGCTCATTTTAATTGGAAATATCCTGTGTATCAAACCAGAGAGGCCAGGCATATGAGAGGAGAAAATAATGAATGATTGGGTACTGAAGGTGGTATCATCCGATGTCTGTGATGAGGTACATCACTGAAGCGCTGACCAGGAGTTTAACACCCTGTTTAGGTCTTGCTATTTATTCTTTGGACTTGTTGTCTATCTATCTATCTATCTATCTATCTATCTATCTATCTATCTATCTATCTACTATCCATCCATGTATCTATCTATCTATCTATCTATCTATCTATCTATCTATCTATCTATCTATCTATCATCTATCCATGTATGTATGTATGTATGTATGTATGTATGTATGTATGTATGTATTATCTATCTATCTATCTATCTATCTATCTATCTACCTACCTACCTATCATGTCTATCTATCACCCATTTTTTAAGGAAGAAAGAGTTCTAGAGAGATGAGTTTGTCATGGTGAGGAGGAGGCATCAGGCTGCTAGAATGGAGCTCATATCTTGGAGCTCAAGCAAAGAAGCAAAGAAGCAACTGGGAATGGCTTGCATCTTTAAACTCTTACAGCCCACATCCGATGACATACTTACTCTAGTAAGATCATACCTCCTAAAACTCCCAAACAGCTCCACTAACTAAGAGCTGAATGTTCAAATGCCCAATATCATAGTGAGAGGGCACTTCATTCAAACCACCACACTGATATCCCAGGGGATACCTGAGTTCAGTTCCCAGCATACCATCCAGGCAACTCACAACCACCTGTAACTCTAGCTCCTGGAATAAAATAGTCTTTATAGCAAATGGTACTGGGAAAAGTACATAAGAAGAAAACTAAATAAAACAATCAGCTAACACCATGTACAAAAACTAGCTCAAAATGAATCAAACACCTGAATATATGGGCTAATACTATATAGATAAGATACAGAGGAATAAGATCATGACAATGGGCTTGTCAAGGTTTTCTTGGATGTAACGACAAAAGCTTAATGGAAAAACATAGAGATGTTAACCTTCTTCAAAGTAAAAACAATGTACATCAAGGGACCACATCAGCATAGTAAAAAGGAAGAATTATTAATCACCTATTTGATAGGAGAATAATAAAGAACTCAAACCTAACAACAATAATGGGCAAAATATTTAGACATATATTTCTCCAAAAAAAAAAAAAAAAAGGTACTCAAATGACCTCTGAGCATATAAATGCATTCCACTATTTCCAATTACAAGTACCAAGCACATGGAGGTACCCCTTCAAACCTTTAGGAATGATTTTGCCTCCATGAAAATGGTTATCAGAAATCAGGAAACAAGTGTTAGAATAAATGTGGAGAAATTCAAACTCTGTATTTTGGTAGTTTTTTTTTTTTTAATTGAAAAACCTTTTTTTCTCAAACAATATATCCTGATTATAGTTTCCCCTTTCTCTCCTCCTCCCAGTTCCTCCTCACCTTCTCTCCCATCCAGTTCTACTTCTTTCCTACCACTCATTAGAAAACAGACTTCTAAGAAATAACTAAAAATAAAAGAAAATTAAAGAAAACAAAAATGAACACGTCAGAGTTGGGCAAGACAAACAAACAGGAAAAGGAGCCCAAGAGAAGGCACAAAAGCAGAAACCTTCTCATTCGTATGCTCAGGATCTCGTAAAAAGCCTAAACTAGAAGCCATAAAATACACGCAGAAGATCTGATACCGACCTGTGCAGGCCCTGTGCATGCTACATCAGTATCTGCGAGTCATATGAGCTTTGCTCATGTTGACTTAGAGGGCCGTGTTTGCTTGGTGTCCTCCATCCCTTCTGGCTCCTACACTTTTCCTGCCTCCTCCATGGGGTTCCATGATCCCCCAGGGGAAAGATTTGATGGAGACTCATTTAGGGCTGAATGTCCTAAAGTCTCTCATTTTTTTGTAATGTCTGGCTGGGTCTCCACATTTGTTCCTGTCTTCTTCACAAGGAAGCTTCTTTGATTATGTCTGAGCAAGGCATTGACCTATAACTGTAGCAGAATGCTATTACAAGTCTGTAGTAGAAGAAATTATTTAACCCCCAAATTTTCGCTGTAAGATCTCCTAGCAGCGATCTCCGAAGCAGACCAGTAAAGGAAGACACAACTCAATAATCATGGTATAAATAGCACACCTAGATTGGGCAGGTTTACCACTACACTACTCTAATCCCAGGCTATGAGATCCCTTATAACTTGTGGCTCATCCAGGCCTCGTGGTTGTCCTTCCTTCTACCGCTGGCTTCCTTCTGCTTCTATTTCGACTCCCTCTGCCTCTGCTTCTGCCTCTCTGCTTCTGCTTCTGCCTCCTTTTATATCGAATTCCTCTCACTCTCTCCTCCTCTAAGCCCTTTTCTCTGCCTCCCCTTCTACTGCCCAATCTCTGGCTCTAGCCTTTATTTTACAGGTTTTAATTGGACAGAAGGTTTACAAGATGTCACCTGTGTACAGATTCAATCACCCTCTGCAGCCCCTCCCAGGAGGGTGGAACTAGGATCAAAATACAAGGCTGGGGCTATCCACAACATTGATTCAATCCTCCTCTGCAGCCCCTCCCAGGAGTGTGGAACTAGGATCAAAATACAAGGCTCAGGCTATCCACTGGGAACTAGGATCAAAATATAAGGCTGAGGCTATCCACAACTTGAGTCATTGTATGACTACCTTTAAAAATATTACAACAGTAGTTTTTGGTTTAACACCAGATCCTTTGGCTATCTAGTCTCTGGTTCTTTGTCACTCAAGCAGTGTCAGGTATGGCTTTCACCTCATGGAGTGGGCCTTAAGTCAAATAGGGTATTGGTTGGTTACTCCCATAAGCTTTGTGTCACCATTGTCCCAGCATATTCTGCAAGCAGAACACTATTGTAAATCAAATGGTCTATGCATGCTTTGGTGTCCATGTTTCTCCCTATGTAGTAGTTGTTCAGAGCACACTCCTGAACAAAAGACACTAGAATACAGGGGTGAAGGGTTCATGTAGGCACTAACTTGACCTTTTCATGTTTAATGATTTGTGCAGGAGTTGTCTTTAGCATTGGGGCCTTGCTATCAGTTTGTGGAGAGCAACCTGTAGTCTTGGCAACAGCCTGTGTTGTTTGGGGATTCCCATCGGCCCCTTTGACCAACAACTCAATTAGATGTAAACCAACCCCTGTACTGGAAGCTTCCTTGGGTGACAAGAGATGGTCAGTGGTGGCTATGTCTTCACTATTGTTTGGTGACTCCATTTAGATCACCTTCACATATGTGTATATTTTAAGAAATTTCTATTGTGTTAGGTTTCCATACTACACTTCAAATGGCCCTTAATTTTAGCTATCTCTCCCTATATTTACTCACCTGCCTTCTCCTTTCCTCACTCAAACTGGTACTTACTTTTGAGACTCCATCTACCCATAACTGTCTATTCTATTTCCCTTTCCTAATGAGATCTATCTGTTCCCCAGTCTTTTACTGTTTATCTAAGTTCTATAGGTCTACGGATTGTAGCTTAGTTATTGTTGATTTAACAACTAAATATCTACATATAGGGAATACATACTATATATGTCTTTCTGGGTCTGGGATACCTCACTCAGATGATTTTTTTTTCCTAGTTCCATCTATTTACCTGTGAATTTCATGATTTCAGTTTTTAAAAAGCTGGGCAATACTCCATTGTGTAAATGTATTGCATTTTCTTTATCCATTCTGCTCAGGACATCTAGGTTATTTTTAGTTTATGGCTACCAGGACTTCTAGAGCATTGAACATTGTAGAGCAAATATTTCACAGGTAAATGGATGAAGTGTCATGATACTGTATGTTCAAGAGTAATATAGCTAGGTCTTGGGATAGATCAGAACCACTACACTGGTTTACATAATGACTGCACGAGTCTGCACTCTCACAATGAACAAGTTTCCCCCTTACTATATATTTTTGCCAGCAAGAGCTGTCACTTGTTATATTGATCTTAGCCGTTCTGACAGGTATAAGATGAAATATTGAGATACATTTCCCTGATGGCTAATGATGTTGAACATGTCTTTAAATGTTTCTCAGCCATTTTAGTTTTCTCTATTGAGAATTCTGTTTATGTCTGTACCCCATTTTAAAAATTGGGTTATTTGTTTACTAGATATCTATTTTTGAGTTCTTTACATATTTTAGATATTAGCTAGCTATTAGATATGTAGTAGGTAAAAATCTTTTCCCATTTATTAGGCTATTGATTTGTCTGAATGATAGTGACTCTCCATGAAGAAGCTTGTCATTTTCCTGAGGTCCCATTTATTAACTGTTGACCTCAGTGCCCGTGTTATCAGTGTTCTGGTCAGAAAGTCTTTTCCTGTGCCAGTGAGTGCAAGGCTATTCCCCACTTTCTCTTCTATCAGAGTCAGTGGTATTTGGATTTATGTTACGGTCTTGGATCCATTTTGAGATTTGTACAGGGTGGTAAGTATGCATCTACCTGGATTCTACATGCAGTCATCTAATTTGATCAACACCATTCGTTAAAATACTGTCTTTTTTCCTGTGTGTGTTTTGGCCTATTTATCTACCTATCTACCTATCTATCTATCTATCTATCTATCTATCTATCTATCTATCTATCTATCTCAGGTTTCCATTAGTGTGTGGATTTATGTCTGGATCTTCAATTAGATTCCATTGATTGGGGTTGTGTGTGTGTGTGTGTGTGTGTGTATGTGTGTGTATTTGTGTATGGCAATGCCATGTTGTTTTCATTGCTATAGCTCTGTTGAAACTGGGATAGTGATATATCCTGCTGTTCGTTTATTATTCAGGATTGTGTTTTAGCTGTCCTGATTTCTATGTGTGTGTGTGTGTGTGTGTGTGTGTGTGGTGTGTGTTTTCACATGAAACTAAAATTGTCCTTCCAAGATGTGTGAAAAATTGTATTGGAATTTTGATGGGGATTGCATTGAATCTGTAGATAGCTTTTGGTAGTTAGCTTTCCCCTACTGATTCATGAGCACAGGAGATCTTTCCATTTTCTGATATCTTCATTTTTTGGAAGAATTCCATGAGGTGGTGAAAAGAAAGTATGTTTGTGTTTAGGTGAAATGTTCTATAAATATCTACTAAGTCCATTTTGTTTATAATGTCTCTTAGCTCCAGTGTCTCTCTGTTTAGTTTTTGCCTGGATGATCTGTCTATGGCAAGAGTGAAGTATTGAAGTCTCTCATTATCAGTGTGTGAGAGTCAATATGTGATTTAAGCTGTAATAGTTCTTTCTTTTAAAAACATGGGTGTCCTTTTGTTTGGCACAAAGATGTTAAGAATTGCAATGTCCTTGTGGTGGATTTTTCTTTGTTAATTATGTAATGTCCTTCCCCATCTCTTCTGATTAGTTTTGATTTGAAGTCTATTTTGTCAGATATGAAAATGGCTACACCAACTTGGTTTTTTTAGGTCCATTTGCTTGGAATATATTTTTCTGTCCTTTTAGCCTCAGGGTTTTGTTATCCTTGATGTTAAGCTATATTTCTTGGATGCAGCAGAAGGACAGATTCTGTTTTTGTTTCCATTCTGTTAACCTGTGTCTTTTTATTAGGAAATCAAGGCCATTGATTTAGAGAGATATCAATGAGCAGGGTCTTTGATTCCTGTTAAATTTTGTTTGTTTTTATTGTTGTTGTTGTTGTTATGTGTGCATGTATTTTCCCTTTATCTATTGTGTGTTTGACTTCTTTGTTACAGCACATCTGCCCAGGATCTTCTGGCTTTTAGAGTCTCCATGAGAAGTCAGGTTTTATTCTAATAGGTCTGCCTTTATGTGTTACTTAGACTTTTCCCTTGCAACTTTTAATATTCTTTCTTTGTTCTGTACATTTAGTGCCAGAGGTACTTTCTTTTCTGGTCCAGTCTATTTGGTTTTCTGTATGCTTCATTTACCTATAGAGGTATTTCCTTCTTTAGGTTAGGAAAATTTTTATCTATGATTTTGTTGAAATATTTTCTGTGCCTTTGACCTGGGTTTCTTCTTCTTATATTCTTATTAATTTTACATTTGGTCTTTTCAGTGTCCCAGATTTTCTAGATGTTTTGTGCCCAGAGATTTTTAGATTTAACATTTTCTTTGACCAATTTATCTATCTCTTCTATCCTATCTTCAAAGCCTGAGGTTTTTCTTTTTATCTCATGTAGTATATTCTGTTGTTGATGTTTACCTCTGAAGATACTGTTGACATCCCTAAAAATTTTATTTCCAGATCTCTTCTAGTTTGGGTTTTCTAAATTAATTTTTTTTTTTTTTTGGTTTTTCGAGACAGGGCTTTTCTGTGTAGCCCTGGCTGTCCTGGAACTCACTCTGTAGACCAGGCTGGCCTCGAACTCAGAAATCTGCCTGTCTCTGCCTCCCAAGTGCTGGGATTAAAGGCGTGTGCCACCACCGCCTGGCCAGTTTGAGTTTTCTTTATTGATTCTATTTCCACCTTTGGATATTGAATGGCTTTCTTCATTTCCTTTCACTGTATTTTCATAGATTTCTTTGAGGTATTTATTAATTTCCTCTTTAAGGATCTCTTTCACATTCATAGAGACTATATAATGTCTCTTTTTTATATATCAACTATGTTGAAATACTCAAGGTCTACTGCAGTAAAGTTTCTGGGCTCTAATGGAGACACCTTGTGTTGTCTAGTATTGATTGTGTTTTTATGCTGTCATGTTTCTAAGGAAACCTGGCTGCATGAGTGATGTAATTCCATCTATGGCCATGACAAAGATGCCATTCCTATGTCTTTCACCCCTCCCATCAGCTGGACCACTTAGGTCTGTTTCCTAAGTGCTTCTTATGTACAAGGACATGAGCACAGAGATCAGAGGATAACTTAAAGCAGTCACTTTTCTCCTTCCACCATGTGTTTTCCAGGGGTTAAACTTGGGTTGTCAGCTGTGGTGGCCAGTGACTTTGCCTTCTGTAACATCTTGCCCTCTTACCATCTTATTTTAAATTTATAGTTCAGTGGCCTTAGAAAATTTCATTGATCAGTCATTTTTATCCTCCATCTTTGATTTTTCTTTTTCACCTTCCCATATTAAAGCTTTATCTTGATTAGACACCAGGTCCCTTCTGTTTCTTCCAGGACGTTCGACTTCCTGTCTTGAACTTGACTTTACATAATGGAATCACACAACACTTTTCCTTTGGGGTCTGGACTCTGTCATTCTGCATGATGCCCTAAGGTTCATCTGTCTTGCTGGACTCATTTTTGTGATTTACTTGAACAGAGAATCAGCTCTCCACATTCTTCGAACACATGCTGGTCCATGTGTCATTGTTTTGGGCAGGACTTATGAGAAGCTCTGAACTTCATGGGGACTTTCCAGGAAGGCCTCAGGGGAGATATATGCTAGGATTTGGAGATAGCAGGGAAAACCCCTCCCGAGTCTGTAGTAAGTAAAAAAAAAAAAAAAAAAAAGAAAGAAAAGAAAAAAGAAAGAAAGAAAAAGCAAATGGTAGACACTAGGCTCTAGAGAGGCATGTGTGAAGAGTAAAAAGGAAGCTCTACAAAAAGAACAAATAGTGTGGTCACAGGAGAATGGAGGAATAACCTGAGGGGGAGAGTGGGCAGTGCCAGGGCATGGCTGTACTTTTCCAGTGAGTGTGCTGTCCAGGGCTGGGTGGTGACATTCTGCTCATTATGTCTGTCTTCTGCTTCCATATTGGCATTTCTTGGAGATAGGGGCCATGGCATCTGGATAATGCCCTGTTGTGGCTACTGACTTTTCACTGACTGGCAAAGAGATGTAAGGCTCGGGAGAAAAAAAATCACTGGACAAAGGGCATCCAGCTGAACCTTTAAAATGCCCCAGTGGCACCTAGGTGCTGGTTGTCTTTGCTTCCTTCCCCTGAGAGAGTAGGACACTCTATCAGGCTCTGCAACTCTAGCAGATCCTGTACACTATTCTCCCATTAGACTCAGCCGAAGAACTTTGCTATTCTGATAGAAAACTAACATAGATTCTTCAACATCCCAGACACTCACAAGTCCAATAATCTTAGGTGCAAGTTATTGGTAAACTATAGACCTTTCTCCCAAGGCCACAGATACTATCAAGCTCTCCAAACCCAGTTCCCTCTCACACTATGTGATAAAAGTCTTGCTTACCAAATACTCACTCATCAGGAGTAAGGGAACACTGAACAGCGAGATGCTTTGGGCATAGCTTTGTGCAGTATATGATGTAATTATGGGATCCCCATGTTGTCACCTGTTTTATTTAGCTATCTTATGTCTACTGAAAAATGAGTAAGTGCTGAGCCTATGAGGTTTGTAGAAACATATGCTCAAGAATCAGTGAGATAGCTCAGTGGGTAAAAATGGTTGCCACATAAGCCCCCCCAAACCCAAGTTTGATCCTTGGAATACACACTAGAAGGAGAGAATTGATTCTACTAAGTTGTTCCCTGACTGCCACAAAAGTTTGCACTCATATATGACACACACAGACACACAGAGAGACACACATACACAAGTACACATAAATGAATGAATGAACAAATATACAAAGCAAGCAAGTAAACCCTTTGTGTTCAGAAGGGGAAGCAGCCCAGGCAGATGATTTGTTTTCCCAGGCCGTTCACATTCACTAGGCCTTCTCCAACACTAGGGCCACCAGAACAAAGGTCCAGTCACCAGACAGTTCTCCCACCTGCATTTTCAGCACTACTCCTTCATATCTGCTTAGAAAAGATTGAATTAATCAAGAGAGAATGAGAGAAAGGAAGCCCCATGACCTGTAATTTTATTTTAATATTTCAGTACTTTAGTAATTTAAAATACATGAAGTAGGATGAATGCTGAATCTCCTGCTTGGTTCCTGTGTGTGTGTGTGTGTGTGTGTGTGTGTGTATGTGTGTGTGTGTGTATGTATGTTTGCACATGTGTGCATCTGTGTGCAATTCTGTGTGTATACATGTGTGTAAGCATGTATTTATACATCTATGGATATACATATATGTGTGTATCTTATTGAATAGGAAAACATGTATGTTTTATATTATTTTATTATTATAACCATAATTACATAATGCCTTTTTCATGAATGCATTTAAAGCACTTTGAACATAATTTTCCCCCACACTCCACTACATTTTCCCTTCAGAGCCTTCTCTATTCCCATTAGTTCCCTTTTAGATAGTTTCTCATTTATATTAGTTAGTTAATTAGCTAATTTATTAATTAGAGGCCAGGTTTCACTATGTATCCTTGACCATCCTGGAACTTCTATGTAGACCAGGCTGGCCTTGGACTCACAGAGATCCTCCTGACTCTGCCTCCCGAGAGCTGAGATTAAAGGTGTGTACCACATTGACCATCAGTTTCTCTTCTTTTATGTCATGAGTACATATATACTTTAATATATCATTAAAGTCTAAGACCCATAAATTAGATAAAACATGAAGTATTTTTATTTCTGAGACTGACTAAATTTGGTAGATATGATTATCTCTACTTGTATCTATTTTCATGTAAATGACAAAGTCTTTCTTCTTTATGGAGGAAAAAAATTGTTCTTATGTATTTAAGCACATGGCCTTATCCTTCGGCATCTACATTGGTTTTTTACCTTATCCATTGCACGTAGCGCTGTAATAAGTATCTCCGTGACACATTAACTTGGGGTGTTTTGGGTTAATACTGAGAAGTGGAATAGCTGGTCATATGTAAGATCAGTCCTACTCTCTTGAGAAATTATTATAGTAGCTGGACTACTTTACATCCATACCACAAATGTCTAGGAGTCTTTTCCTTTGTTTTATCTCCACCAAAATTTGTTGTTACTTGTTTCTCTGTGACTGCCATTCTAAGAGGGGTAGGATGGAATCTCAAGGTAGCATCTCTCTCTTATGTGTGTGTGTGCATGTGAGTGTCTGTTACTCTGTGTGCTTTTGTGTGTGTGTGTGTGTGTGTTTGTCTGTGTGCAGTTGACCCAGAACTCTTGGTTCTCCTGTCTCCATCTCCCAAGTATTATGATTACAGATATGGACACCACAGGCAGCCCATTGACTCAGTATAGATAGAATCCTTAATTCTTCATGTAGCTGTATGGAGGGAAGGAAGTCAGAAACATAGACAGCTTCATATTCATCTATGTATTAGTCCTTTGCCACTCCTACTTGAAATGAATGGCAAAAAGTGCATTCTTTTTTTTCAATTTGTGTTTTTATGTTGGTTCAAGCCTTCCTGAGCAATGCTAGGACAAGATACGACTTTGCCTGTCCTGGCTTTAATTTATACAGCAGATTTTTCTTATATTCTTCCTGACTCCTTCAGTCTAATATCTTTTCAGTTTTAATTTGCATCACCTCGGAGCCAACCCTTGCCTATCTGTACTCCATCACCCAGGTTTTAAATGCATGGGAAACTAAAACTATTAACAAACCAGGGATTTTACATAATAACACACAGACAGCACAGCTGCCTGGAATACAGAACAGGAAGCATCTCCTTTCCCTTAGGAGGTAAAGGACAGCCAGAATGGCATTAGTTAGCAAAGACTTCATTGCTTCCAGTGTGGGCCTGAAGTGGCTTGAAAAGGATTAGAGTATGCACATGCAGATGAAAATGGGCCCATTTCGAAACAGAAGGAGCAAGAGAGAGAAAGGAAATGGGTCTACTTGTTGTGTTTTTCTACCTCCCCCACCCCACACTCTATCCTCATGCTCAACGTAAGTTAGTGAAAGGGTGAGATCCCCTGAAGGAAGCCAACATGGACAGCAAGTTCATGTTCTGAGGAAAGGCCACGAGTGCCAGGTCTCCAAAGTGCATTTCAGCTTTTCATGTGAAATCAGGGACAGGGAAGGATGAAAGAATCTCTGCAGAGAGGGTCAGAAAACAAATAAAAGTGGGAGAAGGAGCTCCAGGATGCCTTATTGCTGAGCATGATCCAGGCACTGTCTTTGTGTGTGGGCACAGACCTTTCCTGTCTGGCCTTGGCTATAAGGCTTTATGGATTCAGAAGGACACACCTGTCATAGACTCTGGAGACCGTAGTCTGTCTTGATATATATATATATATCACACACACACACACACCACACACACACACACAGATATATATAGATAGTGTATGTGTGCATCTGTGTGTACGTATGTGTAGATGTATGAGCACACATGTGCATGGAGGCTAGAGACTGACTTTCTACCTTAACCTTGAGATGGAGACACTGAACTTGAATTCTACTGATTATGTTAGGTTGCCTGGTCAGTCAGTCCTAGGATCTGTCTGTTTCTCCTTCTGTAGGGCTGGGATTACTTGTGTGCACTACTGTGCCTTAATCCTTAGCATGCCTTGTGGGGATCCAAGTCAGTTCTCCATGCTTGTGTGGCAAGCATTTCATCATTTAAGGTATCTCTGCAGTCCATGACACAGCCTTTCCTATGGTCTTTTTTCACTGCCGGGCAAAGGTTAGATGAAAGAGCTTTTCCATTTTTAACCCCCCACCATTTCAGGGTATACCTCTTCACTTGCCTGATAGCACAATAACTCCACTCTCAGGGTTACATAACAGTTTTGGCCCTCATTTTTCCTTTAAGGGGTTTCTCATCTCTTTGTTGCCAACACTACATTCTTGTCAAACTCTCACTGGGGCCAGCGTCATCTGAGCCACTTTCCACTTTGCAAGACAGATGGTTGCTTGCGTTTCGAGACTGTGGCCCATGACAACTAGTCTTGTGACAACTGGCAGCAGGAGAAAGAAAGGAGTTGGCAGCCCTTGGGGTGGCTGAGGAGGGTCTGGGACAAAGAGACAGCAACTCGCTGCATTTCAGTCTTTTGAAGCAGGAAAGGGAAGCAAAAGCCTGGGTCATGGTGTGCTGTTCATGGCAGTGATGCCATGGGAAGTTAGGTCTAAAAGTCTTGAGCAGGTTGGAGGAAGAGGGAAGAGTCCTGGACCCATAAAGCAGCCCTGCATCGCCAGAGCCTGTGGTAACACACTATGGTCTGGCCTTTTCCATAGTGCTGGTGTACTGTAAGACTGCTCTGGGTTCTGCTCTATCCCAGGGGTCACAAAGCCATTTTTAGGGCTGAATTTCCAATGAAGAAGTTGGCTAGGCTGCATTCGCATTAGCTGCAATAATTATGCTAACATTTGTACACATAGTGAGGAGGCTCATTTGTATCACAGATGCTTGGTGAGCCTCGGATGCTCCAATTACAGGACGCATTTTCTCATGAACCAACTGCCAGAAAATGCCCTCGTTGTTATTCTGACAACAGGAGCTACCTCGTTAGTCTTCCCCTTTAGAGTAAAAAGGAGAGGAATGAAGTAAAAGACTATTGCTTCCTTCTGCTAAGAACACAACTTCATTCTTCTTCTAAGACTGAAGATGCCTAATGAGGTAGTTACTGAGCCCAGAACAGACGAAGGGCATTGAGTCTGGCTTACGTGGCTGTTCTTGGTTTCACAGAGTTTTCATGTAGCACTACTAAAGTTTTTATTAGTGACATCCTATGTAAGCCAATGCTAAGACACTATGATGAGCCAATATTGATACATTATTGTTAAATGTACCCACCATTATCTAGATCACACAAAACAGTTTCACAGCTCTTAAAGCTGCCCTGTCTTCCTCCTATTCCCTCTCTTACTCCCTCCATGCTTCCAAACCCTGGCAAGCACTTTTTCTTTTTAATTTTTTTTTTTGTGTGAACTTGATACATGAGCACTATATTTATATCAGTCCACCCCTTTCTCCTTCATCTTCTTCCATGTTCCACCCTTCCTTCCAGATTCATAATACCTTCTTTAATTAATATTTTTATGTATGTATGTGTGTATGTATGCATGTATACATGTATGCACGCATGTATATGCAACCTACTAACTCTGTTTCTTACTGCTCATAAGTACATTTATTCAGTGGTTAACTTCTTGGGACTGGACAACCTACCTAGGAACTCATTCCTTGAGAAGACTGATTCCTTCTTAATGGCCGTTGGCCACATGCAACTCTTCATCTAGGCATAGGACCAGGTTCATGTTGGTATGCCAACTGGTGGTGTCATTGTTCAGACAATGGTGTTTGTGAGATTTCCTGGGTGATTTCTCCCTGTGTGACCTCAACTTGACACAAGTTAGTGTCACTGGAGAGGAGGGAACTTCAATTGAGAAAATGCCTTGATAAGATGAGACTATGGGCAAGCCTGTAGGGCATTTTCTTATTAGTGATTAAAGGGCTCAGGCCTTTGTGGGTGGTGCCCTTCTGGGCTGGTTGTTCTGGATTCTATATGAAAGCAAGCCATAAAAAAGCAAGCTAGTCAGCAGCACCCCTCCATAGCCAGTGCATCAGCTCCTGCCTCCAAGTTCCTGCCTTGTTTAAAGTCCTGTTCTTTGTTCCTTCAATGATGAGCAGTGATGTGGAAGTGTAAGCCAAATAAATCCTTTCCACTTCAACTTGGTTTGGTCTTAGTGCTTCATCACAGCAATAGAAACCTTAGTAAGACAACCAGTCAAGGTCTAGAAGCAGATGTCCTGCTTCTCTGGCTCTTGCAATCATTATGGTCCCTCTTTTGAGATTTTTCCTGAGCCTTATATGTAGGGATTGCAGTGCAAATGTATCAGTTGTAGGTCACTTATTTTCTGCATTTTGACTCTATAATAATTCCCATCTGTTGCAAACAGAAGCTTATTTGATGAGAGGTCAGAGATACACTTATCTGTGGGTATAAGGATAGATACTTAGAATACACTTAAACATATTGACAATCACTCTTTCCATTCTCTGCACAGCTTTGGCTTTTCATGTGTGTGTGTGTGTGGTGTGTGTGTGTTGGAATCATACAGGCAAGTTTTCTTTTACAACTTTTTTTCTTCATTTCAGTTTTTCTTGTATTTATTCCTTTGTGATGGGGCCAAGACTCTCCCATCCTCCATGGTCATCCAGGCACAGACATGTACTGAGAGACTGTGATATACAGGATAAGAAGGTTCTCACTTAGTGAATAGAGTCGCTCTACCATCAGCCCAGAGGGGAGAGAGTACATCTTGGCAGTTCCCTTTTAATCACTAATGCTTTTGATGATGAGCTGGGGATGACTTTTATCATTTAAACCAACTCTCATCTGTTTCTGATGGCTTCTGAATATCGGAAATGAGAAGAAAACAGCTTTTAAAAATCTCTTTGAATCTGCTACACAGGGACTGAGAATGACCCACATTCACCTGAAACAAAGCTTCCCCTTGGAAGTGGTGTGGTGTTAGTGTGATGGAGCAGTGACTGAAAGCCTCCCAAGCCCTGTGCCCCAGGGCTCATGTGGTGATCAAGAAGACTTCGGCCTCATTGTTTCCTAAAAGCACAGCAAGAGGAGGGGACCCTGTGAGGGATGAGCTGAGGAAGGGCGAGCCTGTGTACCATCTTGCTGAGTTATTTGTCAGATTTATGAGCACTAGTGGCACTTATCAAAAGTGACGTTTATTGGGTGTGAAATGTTCTCATTTGTTAGATAACACAAGCTGTTTAGTATTAAAGCGACTTTCACATGGCACAATCTCCTCTGTCATTAAAGACCTCCTAGGATTAATTACTGAGATCTATGCCCGGATGCCTAGATGCCTCCCAGAACCATAAACGTATCAATCACACATGAACCAATTGCCAAGACATTTTCCTCAAAGCCACTGTCTTCCTGCAAGAGGGGTGAGGACAAGGCAAAGGGACAGTAAGTACATATAAGTATTCCTGGAGACCTGAGATCCTGGCCTGGGTCAGGGCTGCCCTCCTTCCTCAAGCTTGAAGCTGCTACAGCTAGACCTAGCAGACAGCCACTCAGCCACTCAAAGTGTTTTAGCAGAAAGGTCTCTATTAGTTACTTTTTCCACTTCTGCGGTGAAATACCTGACAGAAAACTATAAAGGAGAAATATTTATTCTCCTTGTGCTTCAGAGCTCTGGTCCACCCTGATGTGGAAGGTGATGTTGGGTCACAGCATATGGATCGTGTAGCTGGGCTCTTCTCACTTCACAGTATCAATTGGGAAATAGAACAGGAAGCAGCTTAACCTCTGAGAGGCCACTCCTAGTAACCTCTCCCAGTTAAGACCCACATCCTGAAATTTCCACAACATCTGAAAACAAGTGCCATCAGCTGGGGACCAAGTGTTCGAACACCCGAGCGTGTGGGGGAAGAGCTCCATTTAACTATGAGAGGTGTTTTGCTTGTCATTTATCACTTCCTTGGGGTGACAAAGGACATCCTGTCATATGGTAGGTCCTTAATAATGGTGAATGGCAGGAAACATCTTGTCCTAGATTATAAATGACTCTGAGAATGAGCTAGTACTAGGAATCCAGTTTGCCTTTTCTGAATCCAGTACAACCTGCCTTTGAACTTGTTCTTTAGAATACCTTCCCAAGTCCCTGGCTCCTTAAGTCACCAGCATAGAGCTTCCCCTACAGGTTCATGTGTAGAATGTGTAGCTACCAGCAGGTGGTGCTAATTTCAGATCTTAGTGAAACATTAGGAGACAGAGGCTTCGATAGGAGCCAGATGTGGGTTTTTATTGTTTATTTTATTCTATTTTATTTATTTAATTTGTAGTGTTTTGCTTTGGTTTGGTTTTTAGTTGTTGTTGGTGGTAGTGTTGGTGATGGTGGTATTGTGGTGGTGATGGTGGTGGTGGTGGTGGTGGAGGTGGTGGAAGTGATGGTGGTGATGGTGGAGGTGATGGTGATGATGGAGTGATGGTGGTATTGGTGGTGGTGATGGTGGAGGTGGGTGGAGGTGATGGTGGAGGATGTGAGGTGGAGGTGATGGTGGAGGTGGTGGAGGTGGATGGTGGTGGTGATGGTGGAGGTGGTGGAAGTGATGGTGATGATGGAGTGGAGGTGATGGTGGTATTGGTGGTGGTGATGGTGGTGGTAGTGGTGATGGTGGAGGTGATTCCAGTTGCACCTGAGACTCAGAAACATGGAACTAGTTTACTAAGGGTGAAACCATGAACCCAACAAATCTTTCCTCTTTGTAAGCTGTTTATCCCCAGACATTTGCCAAAGCAAAAACAAGTTTGATTAACACAGGAGCCATAAGAACACAAGCTCAAATGTAAGACAATTTTTCAAGGCATCAAAATTACTTGCAACGAAAGCAGAGTTCACTTAAAAGACCCTGCAATTATTGCTAAGAACCCCTGAGCACAAGAAAAAAATGAGTACATAATATTACAAGTTGGATGAAGGTGCCCATGAGGAAGAAATTTTATGGATGTCTAAAATATTGATGTGTATCAGGTAATAAAGCTATTGACGGCCAATAGAAGTATCTCCTCCATCACAGTGTAAGCTATGTGGTTTTATTTTCACACAGACACCATCTCCACAACCACCATAGACCAAGCCTTTTACTTGGCTGAGAAAGTCTTTCCACTGTATCTGTTCACCCTTACTACAGTGCCCAAACATTCTAAGCTACTGCCTGAAATATCTTATTGGCTTGTTCAACTTAAGTGCAATGCAAAATCTTCATCTGGACCCAGAAGCTCTCTGAGATGCAGCCCTTGAGTGCTTCCTGAATTCATTGCTAACTGATATACCCCTAATTGTCTTCAGCCACACTGGGCTTCTTCAGTGGGCCATCATCTTTCTATTATGAAGGATCTTTGGAATATGTGTGGGAGGGTGTGCATTTTTCCTCCACCCTCCCACAGACCAGTTCTTCTGCATCCTTCCAGGTCTTCCTGATATCATTGGAAATGTGGTCTCTCGGTTAGGGTTTCATTGCTGTGAGATACACCATGACCAAGGAAACTCTTACAAAAGAAAACATTTAATTGGGTCTGGCTTACAGTTTCAGAAGGTCAATCATTGTCATCATGGTGGGAAGCATGGCGGCATCCAGGCAGACTAGGTGCTGAATTGCTGAGAGTTTCACATCTGGATCAAAAAAAAAAAACAGCAGCAGGAGACAGCAGGAGGTTCTCTTTCTCTCTGGCAGAGCTTGAGAAATAGGAGCCCTCAAAGCCCATCTACACAGTGACACATTTCTTCAACAAGGCCACACATTCTAATAGTGTTATTTCCCATGGGCCAAGCATATTCAAACCACCACATGTGGTTTCCACGTGGTTGGGGAATCCAACTGACTAGCAGCACACTGGTCATGAAGCCATGCTGACCTCATGACCTTAGTCAGGTTCTACTTATTCTTTCTTAGTAGTCCTATCTGCTTTCTTCACAATGCCAAATTATTTGTGGTTTGTTTTCTGTGTGTTTATCTCTCACCTTTCATCTCTCACAGGCAGGGAATGTTTATTTACTGTACTAACAGTGCCTAGCAGCTCAGCGTGGTGCCTGACCTAAGGATAGGCATCTGAGAAATACCACTCTGCTGCTTGGAAGGAGAAATATATTAGTGGCTATTAAAAAAAATAGAAAAAAAAAGCCCTTTGTTTTCTGAGATAAGTTATTGGTTATGTAGTTAAGGTTAGCTTAAAATTCCCAATCCTCCTGCCTCTGCCTCCTTAGTGTTGGAGCTACATACATATGTACCGCCACATCCCACAATATAATGCATTTTTAATGTTCCAAGGGGAGTTTATCATCCATTTGTGTGAAGGGTATTTGTGTGTATGCGTGTAACACTTAGAAAAATCTCAGGGACTTTTAGTTTATTCATTTACATAGAACTGATACTTAGAGAAATGTTTGACCCACAGATGTTCAAATATGTAAACACAAATCTCTGTTGGCTGAATGGTGAGCAGAGGTATAAGGGATATAAGACTATTTATCAGGGAGAACTAACCCTGTGGGCAAGCCAGAGTAGTGTCCTGAAAGAGGCTTTGAAATGGAGTTGGTGTTGGTGGGCAGGGGTGTCATGAGCAGTCAAGGCAAGACAAAGGAAATTCGGTTTAATAAAGGTCTAAAACTAAGTGTGCTGCTAGGCAAACAGCATCATTACACAGGTCTCTCAGGCAAGTACTAACACCCAGGATGGGCTGCTCTGGGTACAAGTCTATGTACTTCCCCTGTATAAATAAAGAAATGAGAGGGTTTTTTCCCATGTCTGGGCCATTAGATCAGCTGGTCAGTTGGTTCCTCCAAGTCTGAGAAGTCGTGTTTTGTAGTCCAGGTCCAGAGCCATTATAACTTAATCATTGATGGTAGCCTGCAAGGCTGCATTGGATGGCCAGCCTGCCTTTCTGCAGTCATGATTAGATTCCAGAGCTCAGTCTAGATGTTTCCCATGTGGTAGAACCGCTTATAAATATTATAACGGAGTTGTGTGTTATTTGCACAGGCTTGTTGGTGTTGGAGATTTACCGAAACGAATTGGCACAACACCTTGTGTCTTATCTCTGGATTATCTGCTCCCATCTTAGCAATCCTTCTACTCTTACCTTGTGGACTGAAGGAACTTACCTAGGATTCCCTAACCTCAGGAACCCCTAAATCTTGCATGTCACTGGCATTGATATACTGAAAGAAACAAAGTGATTAAGATGGCCCGGCAACAGACCACTGTGCCTCTGTAGCCTGTGCTTGCTTTTCCCAACCTCATCTGTATTTCCAGCCTCCGGCTTACCCAGAAAGCCTTTCTGCATCTCCTTCCAAATTTCCCTTCTCCTCCAGTCATGGAAACACTGAAGCTCGGAAGTAGTTCCATCCATGTTAACATAACAGGACAGCCGACACTGGGCAATGTAGAGAGGAAAGAAGGTTCTTTAGCTGATGGTAGCATCAGACACAAGAACCCTGTCTATGATGTAACATGTCAGAGAAGTGGAAAGGGAAACTACCCGTGGAACAGGGTGTGTGTAAGCAAAGAAGCAAGAGAATGAGGAGGTGCCCAGACTTGCTCTGGGTGTTTGGTTGCATTTGTTTAACATGTGTGTGTATGTGTGTGTGTGTGTGTGTGTGTGAGTGTGAGTGTGTGTGTATAGCCAGAAGTCAACTCAGAGTGATATTTCAGGGGCTACCTTACTTTTTTTTTGGGGAGGGGACGACTAACCCAAAACATAATCTTCTAAGAGTGATTATGACCTACCCACCTACTTACCTTCCATCTACCATCTTAAACCCCTTGTTTCCACCCCACCCCCCAGACTCACTACTTCTTAAGATTGGAGATCACATGCGACCTTTTCAGGAGCCTGTATCCAAAACACAGAAACTTCTATTTAATAGAAATCTAAGGGCTTTTTCTTTTGCTGAAAAAATATTGATTAAAGGCTGACTGCCAGCTGTGTTGGGCACTAAGCTCTGGGGGATATAATGAATAAGAAATAGGCACATTCTTTGCCCTCAAAAGGTTATAGTTTAGTGTGAGACTCAGATATTAAATTTAAATGCATGAGTAAATACAGAACCCAAGTTGTGACATGTGCTATGTAGGGGAGTCGGAACTCTTATGTTTGGTTGGCGGCCCCTCAGGACTTCTCTAGGTGACATTTGGGATAAGGCTTTGATACTGAGGGAATCCACTGTGCAGAGAGGGGGGCTGGGAGATTTCCAGTCGTAGGCAAGGGAAGAATCCAAGTTCGTGTGTGTTGTAGTTGGGAACAGACGCAAGCGTGGGCATGGAAGGGCACCTACACTTAGGTTTGGTTAGAGTCTATCCTCTCTATCACGTTAAACTGCGCGAACTTCGCCCTTCCGTCATCTTGGGGCGCCTGCAGAGCTTTAAGCGAGAAACTCCATATTGTGATTTGAATTTTTATAAGCTCCTTCCAGCACAGCCATGCAAAGTCTTTGGAAGACTGTAATGAGGATGAGATTGTGGTAGATTAGGTGAGAAATAATAGTAGTTTGCACCTGGGCACGAGGGCTGGAGAGAAGCAGAGGGAGGGGAGGTGGCAAAAGCGTCAGGAATGGAGACTTGAGCAGGATTTCGGAGGAGAGAAAAGGAAATACCAAGAAAGACTTTTGCTTTAGTCTACTCGGCCTTTGCAATGGGTCCGGGAGGAGGCAGGTTTTCCCCTGGTTAAGACCAGAGATTTAAATTTTTATATGAAGTCTTGGGGTGGTTGTCCAAAGCCAGGTCTATATATCAGTTTTTCAGCCTCTCCTTGCGGAACAGGACCAGGGTTCTTTAGACTCCAGCGTTTCCTGTCCAGTCACTCCTTGCGTTTTGACAGGCCGCCTCTCCTGTAGCTCTGCCATGCTCACCATGTGCGCCTTTCTCTGCCAGCTCCCGGTTTACTTAGACTTAATGACACTTGGTTCCCAGCAAGTTCATTCCCAGAATCACAATGGGCGACATTACACACTCCTCGTGTCTGGTGATAACTTTTTATGAGGTTTTTATTCTCTAACAATATATTAAAGCCATATTTTTGCCAGGTTTTTACTTCGGTTTATTTCTTGCCCTTGACTCGCTGTTCTCTGCCCCACCCCCATCCCGCAACTCCTGTCCCTCCCACGACTCCCTCTACCTGAGCAGGTTTGCTGCGAAGATGTTTAATTCTCCTTTAATCCCAATTCCCCGAGATACATGAAAGCAGCTTTACGAGCCCATAAATCCACTAAGATAAAGTGCATTTTTATTAGTTGTGTTGACATCAAAGGGAAAAAAATAGAATCTAATGTGGAATAGTCAATAATGAATTTGCTTAATAGCCCCCCTCATCACCTTAACAGTCTCAGGAGGCAGTGGCCTCCCGGGTAGGGCACAGAGGCTAGCAGCATTGCCAGGCAGGGTACCACCCTGGTAGACGCCGTTTCCTCCAAGGAGGAAATATTTCTTTGTAATGGAGCTTGGAAGCTTGAAGGCAGAATGTGGAAAACATTCACAGCCTGGGGCAGAGGGGTGAAGAGAAGGGGTGGGTGGACTGGGAGCTAAGCTATTGGTTGTTCCAAGACTGCTAGGGTTCCTGTCATCCTCTCTGTCAGCCTTGGTGAAAGCTCAGACCACTGAGAGCTGCTTCGGTGACCGGAGGTATAATTTTCTATCTCAGGGAGCAGGTGACTCTGCAGTTGGCTGCATCTCTGGGAAGAGAATGGAATTCTGTGGGTCAAGCTAGGGTCAAGATCAGCTTTGGTGCATCTGCATTGTCTGCGTATCCCAGCCTTGCCTTTCTCCCTCTTGGGCCATCTGCTCCATTTCCTTTATTCCGTCTGCAGGACTTCCTTTCCTCTTCCTCCTTATATCCTCCGAGGTTTTCTACATCCCTTTGTAGCTACAGATCTAGGGTTTGCAAGATTCCTGGTCCCCATCTCTCCCTTCTTCCAAGTTTTTCTTCTCTCCTTGCTTTCCTTTCTTGTTCTTGAGCTCTTCAGAAAGTCTTTCACCCAGGGTGTTACGGAGAATGAAGTCCCCATGGATGATCTTGGTCTTAAAGTCTGTGCACTCAAGTCCTTGTCTGAGAACAGGGAAGCTCTCTCCTGCTTACACTTATTTGGTTGATTGGTTTGGTTTTTCAAGCCAGGGTTTCTCTGTGTAGTCCCGGCTGTCCTGAAACTCCATTTGTAGATCAGGCCTTGAAATTAGAGATCCTCTTGCCTCTGCCTCCAGAGTGCTGGAATTAAGGCATGCACCATCATGCCTGGCACAAGAGAATGCTTATGAGACTTAGAGACAAGGATATAGAGATGGTTCTGCGGTTAAGCGTGCTTAGTGCTCTTGCATATCTCACATATGGTGGTTCAAAACTATTAGTAACTTTTCAAAGAATCTGATACCCTATTATAACTATTGAGCCAGGCACACGTGTGGTGTACATTATGCAGGCAAAATGTTCAAAGATTTTGTTTGTAGAAAACAAACAAAAGATAGGAGGGGAGTTGAAACTATTCCTGATGGCCACTAGATGGCAATAGTCTAACATACAAAACAGTAAGTCTCTGAAAGACAGGTCCAGGATAAGGTATTGCCCTGTAATGAAAATGTAGGTGTGGTCTTATGTAGGTGTTTGTTTTGGCCCACGGGTTAGGTTGTAGTGGCTGCAAGGTCACCTCTCATAGAAGGGCATATGTCTACATTGTCACCCTCCAGGGCGCTTAGCTCCTCTTCACATCCTTGGCCAGGTGAGGTAAGAGCCTCAGGCGGGATATGAACACACCTGGTTACTACTGCATCCAGATGTAACCTCCTGTTTCCTCAGGAGGCTCTGAAGACGGGCATGCAGTTTCACTTCATGTCAGGGATTATCTGTGGTAACTAAGACAAGGGCACAGTGTTGAGACTGGCATAAGCTATTTGGAGGAGTTTGCTTGTCTGCTGGGAAAAGCCTTGTATCAAGAATGTCTCACCAGTGACTCATGCACAGACGTGGACAACACAGATGTTTATGGAATGGAGCTTATATGGTCTCTATTCTTCAAAACCGTATGTGTGTGGGAGAGTCAGAGGTGGAGACAGAAGACAAAGGGAGATTAAGAGACTACTGTAGTGGAAGGCTGCAGCTTACTGCTGGTGGAAACCAGACATTAGAATAGAAGGAGCTCACTGGGCTAATGGGCCTTGAGCTTGTTCCTGAAGGATTTAACTTAAAAAGTCACAGCTTTCCCGGCTAAAGTAAGTAGGAACTTGAGCTGGCACAATGAGGACATTTTACCTGCAGATCTGGGGTCCTGGTCAGGGATGGCTGCTTGGAAGTCAGGATGAGTTAGTGACAATGAGTGGGAAGCTAGGACAGGTTGCTGAGCTGGAATGTGAGCCTTCTGTTGTTTAAAGGGAGCTCTCAACTCTGGCTCAGGACTGCTAGGTAATTGGCCGTGGAGATGGAGTTTCTTTTACATAGTGCATGGCCTTGGTGTTCAGTAAATGCCAAACAGACACATAGCAGGAGCCTCAAGGACACCGAGGCCAGCAGGGGACCCCTCCAGGGAGGTCAGCTTCATTGGTGAATGTGTGGAGCAGTCTGCTCCTGAAGGCTGGCTGAGAGCCACCCACACTGAGTGCTGCTTATCCAAAGGCTGCTTTGTTCAGTAGCTTAGCAGAGCATAGGAGATGTGATCAGTAGCTGGGAATTACACAGGCTGTCTTTGCCCTTTGCCACTTCCAGTTTTGCTGACACACTTATTTGACAATGCCTAAGGAACCCCTGAACCATCTTTTATCTCAATGCAGGGTTATAGCTAGACTCCACTGCTGCTCCAGCCAAATCCCATGCCTGTTGTGTAGGCCCTGTTACATGGGTCCTGCTGTGCATACAAGGCAGAATGCACAAAGGGTCTGAATTGCATGTAAATGGAGGCAGTAAGGCCAGGTGCCGTGTAGGATCAGGGCACACTTACAGAATTTGGAGCTACAAATGCAATCTCAGAACTGAGTTCCACCTTACTGAACACAAGGAGTAGGCCTAGTAGAAGCCTGATCCTGGGTTTCTCTGGCGTCAGCTCAAGCTGAGAGAAGGGAATACTTACGTATCTGGCAAAAGAATAGGCTAGCTGTCAGTGGGCAAGCATTTACTGAACCCTAATTAGGCAAAGCATGAGTAGGACATGCTTCATGACCCTATGGGTATGACACAGGAAATCAGCAGTTATAGTCACAATGGTACTTATAGTAAAGCATGGACAATTGCTTCTTTGTTGAGCTGGTGGGATTTTGTGGTTACATTAATTTGAACTCACATTACTGATATAGATCAAAGTATGATCAAGCAGCTGGCCCCAACAACAGTCTTCCAAGTGCCAACCAGGCCTGGGAGTGCAGGAGCTGAGCAGAGAGGTCCCTTCTGTTGTCAATGCTGCCATGGCAGTCTGAACAAGCTGAGTGCACTTGTTTCCCAAGGCATCATTTTTTTCACACCTCATGCCTTAGAACTTCAAACCCCAGGGCAAGAGCCCCAAACGGGCCATTCTCATTCAAACCACCACAGTGTCTACAGGACAGCTTCCTGTTTTCTGTAACAAGATGAGCATCTCAAATCCCAGAAATTTTAAATGTTGACATGATGTTCAAATATTTTTTTTTTGAATTTTGGAACATTTCAGATTTCACACTTTGGGATTATGGATGCTTAGCTGGTAAAGAATATGCAAATATTTTCAAATCTCAAAAGTGAAAATAAAAACCTCTTCAATCTTTATGATTTTGAGTATTTCAGACAAGACACACTCAATGAGCACTAATGGTCTCTCCTCTCAAACGCTCTTTCACCTGAACATCTGTCAGCTAATGTTTCCTGATTCTTCTACTCTTTCCTTGTCCATGACCCAGGGATTAAAAGACCAGGACAACACAACATTATAAATAAAATCTTGTGCGTAATGAGGGCTAGGATGCAGGAAAAAAATGAGGAGAGCACACAGTGAATTTAGAAATGTACCTGCAAGTACAGTCTTGCAGTCACACATGGAGCTGGTGTCCTCTGCTCGCCGCTAGTGGGCAGAGCTGCTGATACTAAGTACCTTAGCTGATTTCCTTCATGGACCAATGTTTCCGGACTACATTTCCTGGCCCCTCTGTAGCTTAAGGTGGTTTGGTGATGGTGTGTTTATCTATGAGATGTGATGGGAAAGCCAAGTGTGCTATTGTTGTAGGCCCACTCACAAGCCCCTTCTGCTTCTTCTTCTTCTTCTTGTTCTTCTTCTTCTTCTGTGACAACCCTCCACACACTGCAGATGACACTATGCAGAGCCATAGTGAAAGCAATCTGTGCCCTTGTACTATCATTGTGACAAGTGAAACTTCTTGTGTGATTTCCCTGGGATTTGAGGAGTTTTGTCTCATAGGAGATCCTGTATGAGCTCGGCTTGGATTCAGGTTTCACAGGTAGAGAGACAGAGGCTGGTGGGTAGAATGTTATGAAGAGTCTCTTGAGAAGGTAACATCTTCTGTTTGTTTGTCACTGTGAAAGAGAACAGTAAGCTTTACCAGAATGACAGTGAGCTTGAGAGAGAGTTCACCATGCACTCTTCTCTAGCTCTGACCTTGGGGTATTTAATTTGAGGTCAACTGCTAAAGATCCTCTTTTCTAGGACAGAGGACTTAGCAGGACCCTCCTTCTCTCTTTGGGTTGTGTATGATAAGGACCTGTCTTTCTGACTTTTAGAGTAGTAGTGAAAATGACAAAAATAACCATTGTTAGAGACAGCTTTTGTATGCATTCAGTGCTATATTAGGCCTTATTATTAATGATAATAATTGGGACTTGAAATCAACAAACACCAGGAACAAATAAGCGATCATTTTAAGTGTGACATTTACTTTCAGTGACATAATATTAGCTCAAATGATGGCATAATCTATTTTATGTAAATCTAGTAGATGGAGATTAAACTTTTTATGCACAGACAGATTAGAGAAAAATTATTTTCAAGTCAAGGATCTTTAACAATCAGGTTCTTTATCTTATATTGATTGGTACTGAGAGAGAAGGGCTACTTTAGACCCAGAGGTCATCAATTAAGAATTGATTAACATAACTATGAAGTAACCTTGGGATAGAGGGAGAATGGAGTTACAATGAATAACTTACATATGATTATGTACATAGGAGCACATAAAGGAACTTGTGGTATGAAGACTATTGAGATACCCATGCCATAGTGCCTTTGCATTCCATGTGTGGCTAATGATTGAATGGACCGAGAACACAGAGCTTCTGTTCTCACGGCAAGACAGACAATGGCCCTGCAGAGTCCGATCCAGCTAAAAGTGAGATTGCTGTATCCAACCTTGTTCTTTTCTAAGCTTATCGCCACTGTTAACTCATGTAGACTGTCCAAGGATAAATACTCCCATTCATTGCCAAAGCCAGGGAATCAGATATCTCACATCAGTACTAAAGACTAGAGAGGACATAGGTCAGAGAAAATGCAGTGGAAGAATGTAGTCAAGTGGTTAGAAAGGTTATAGAGGGATGACACTGAATCGATCACAAGTGAAGAGAGGAATCCAGGGTAAGGACAAAGGAGAAGTAGTGTTCTGGGTCAAGGGAAGTGGAGACACCAAGGTCTTGGGTGGAAAAATTGTGGTGGGTTTGAGGAGCATCAAGAAGAGGGCTGGATAGAAGAGAGTGGATAAGCAATGGGAAATTGATAGAGGACACATTAGAAGACACCAGAGCTGGGTCTTTTTGTGTGTGTGTGTGTGTGTGTGTGGTTTTTCGAGACAGGGTTCTCTGTGTAGCCCGGCTGTCCTGGAGCTCACTTTGTAGACCAGGCTGGCCTCGAACTCAGAAATCCGCCTGCCTCTGCCTCCAAGTGCTGGATTAAAGGCGTGCGCCACACTGCCGCTAGAGCTGGTCTTGATGAACCTTGACATCCACTGTTGCTTTGGCTTTCATGTGACATAATAGCTGTTGAAGTATTTGAGCAAGGGCAATAATGAGATTGAGCCAAGTGTTTTAAAAGAATGGACCATTTTAGATACTCACTGGCAGACATAAGTGATGGAGGAGAAGAAACAGGAAGGAACAGAATAGAGATGACAGTCATAAAAAAACAGAGACTGAATGAAAGGGAGATTGTGGCTGGAGCTGAGAAGGACTGGAAGTGGGACATGTGATAAAGAGAAGACAACTATGTCACTAAGTGGCTGGGGCAACTTGGGTGGTAGTGGCTCTATTTACTGAAATGAAGACCAGCAGGAATGAAGAAGGACATGGTCTTGAGAGACAGACCATTCAGAGCATTGGTTTGGGGATGCAAATGGAGATGCTAAGTAAGAAATTGGATACCCCAGGCTGGAACTCAGCGGAGAAGAGAATATTCAAAAGTTTAGGAGTTTTCAAATCCTAAGCACAAATTGATTGGATTACCTATGTAAACCTGGTAGATAAGAAGCATGCTTTAGGACTTTGATATCATACTTAAAAGATAAGGCTGATGGAGAGGCAGTGAAAAAGGAGAAGACTCAGTCAAATGTGGATTTCCTAATAGTGACATAGGTTTGTGCCTCTCTATGCAGGATGATATAGTCAGTGGTATTGAATACTACTTGTAGATTTGTTGTAGTTTGTATGCGAAATGTTCCGTGCAGGCTCATGAATTTGAATACTTGGTTTCCAGAGGATGACACTGTTTTGAACTCTTGAAAGGCTGTAGAACCTTTAAAAATCTTGAAGTTTTGTAGCATAACCTGACCTCCTGTCCTGCAAACTCTCTGCTTCCTGACTGTGACTATCGTATGTGTTTGTGTGTGGGATCCAGCATGAGGAGCTGCTTCACACTTTTGATACCATGCCTTCCTATCATGAAGATGCTTTTGTCTGAAATTTGGACGCATCCATGGGCAGGTCACTAAAACAAGGTTCAATAAGGAAGAAGGATTAGTAATTGGCTACTGAATTTGGATATGGACTTGGCTTTGACAAGGGAACTTTTTCCATAGAGACAGAAGCTGGATTCAAAAGTCAGTATTTGCACTGTAAGGATGCAGAACAGTCAATACCCACATCTCCAAGGCTTGTATAAAAACCATGCCTCTGTGTTGTTTGTGTTACCTGTTGGTGAATATGAGTTAGCTGCTGTGCCACTCCATGTAGCTTCTCATTTTAGAGCCAGGCTGAAGCAGTAACTTAATCTGGGAAGTACTGGGGCTGGAGTGAAGAGCTTGGTGGGAATGTGATACCCTCCTAAGCCTTTTCTTACACATGCCTCACATCATGTCTCTTCCGATGCTATGGATGATGCTAATCATGGTCAAACCTGATAGGTTGGGAAATATGGCTTCTTGTTGAACTTCACTGTAGGTCACGTGGTGTATTAATTTTTTGATGACTGTGACAGAAGTCCTGTTAGAAACCACTTACAAGTGAAAGTCTCTTAGGGTGGAGCACTGCAGCTCTATGGCCATGTGCATGGTAGCCAGAGTTTGCAGACCATTTGGACCAGAAACAGAGATAATATCACCTTTAAGATTCATCCTCCATAGTTTATGTTCACCAGCTAGTCCACATATTCAAAGGATTCTATGACCTCCTCAAACTGAGCCATCAGATGGTGACCAGATGTTCAAGTACATGAGCTTGTAGGAAACACATTCAGCTCAGACCACGATGCACAGCACACAGAGATACATAAGCTTTTTACAAAATAAAAAAGTGTATAGTTGGCAACAGTAATAGGATCTTCAACAAAGGGAGTCCTGGAGAAAATGGAAGGTGAATTAAGGGATAAACATTACATAAAAGCTCAGGAATTTTACTGTACAGAGAACAAGGGAATAAGGTGGTAGCTGGAGAGTGAACAGAGGTTAAGTCAGACCTTCATTTCTTGTTAACAGGGAGTTATCTGAGCAGGCTTGTATGTGATGCGCTGATCTAGAGGAAGGAAGAAATTGCAACAGGAGAGTGATCAAATAGCTACAAGGAAAATGTCACATAGGTGAGTGGCGACATGTTCCTCTGCACAAGAGGAAGGCTCACCTTTGCTAAGGTCAGCAAAAGTTTGTTCTCTGTGACAGGAGAAAAGGTACAGCTTGTTGCTGCAGAGCCTGGGAAATGTTGTAGGGAGAGGAAGTCAGAATGAAGAGGAGGAAGTGGATCTGGTGATTTTAGTAGTGACAAATAGTGATGTAATTATGACAGACAGACATGAAGTGAACAGGACAACTCCATCGGAACGTTGACCCTCTGGGGCAGTGGTTCTCAACCTGTGGGTCAAACGAAACTTCCACAGGAGTCACCTAAGATGATCAAAAAACAGATATTTTTATGATTCAGATTCACAACAGTAGCAAAGTTACAGTTATGAACATTAACATAAAATAGCATTGAAAATAAGTTTTTGGTTGGGAGTTATGACAATATGAGGAGCTGTATTAAAGGGTCACAGTATTAGGAAGGCTGAGAACCACTGCTCTGAAGGGTTGTGATCATAGATTTAGGATGAGAGACTGAGGTGTGTGTTTTTTAGTATCTGTGCAGATGGATGAAAATATGATATAAATAGAAAGCTGAGATTAGCCACAAATTTGAGGCTCACAAGATGGCTTTCAAAATGGAGACACACAGTAGATGGAGTTGATTTATACAAGGGGTTGATTTTAAGAAGCAACCATGGAATGAAAACATGAGGGTATGATGCCCATGAGCATAGGGAATCTATGACCGGGATGTCCTAGGGGCTCAAGATGGTCAGAATAGAGTATCTTGGAATTTGTTAGAGTAGCAGTAGATATTTTTTTTTTTATTATTGGAAATTTAGTAAAGGGACCAGGGCAATGTCTTAATGAGTACAGTGCTTGCCAGACAAGTGTGAGGCCCTGCGGTTGAATCCCCAGAGTCCCCGTAAAGGTGGATGTGGAAGTGTGTGCTTGTAATGCTATAGGTCTTATGATGAGATAGGAGATAAAGAGAGGAGAATCCTTACAGACTCATGGGCATGGCATGCATGTACACACACACACACACACACACACACACACACTTACATAAATTAAAAACACATCATATTAGAGTTGGTCCAAATAATTAGAGGTAGTGTAGCTGCTATTGACAAGACCCAGAATGAGAACATGGCAGTGATTGGTAGAGGAATGGCTGAAGTGATTCCACAGTTGCTCTGATGTGAGGATGGGGAGATGAGGAGTTTGGGGATCAATAAGTAAAGTATATGGACATAAGTAAAGTATATGGACATAGAGCAGTGGTTCTCACCCGTCCTAATGTTGAGACCCTTTAACACTGTTCCTCACGGTGTAGTGATTCACAACCATAAAATTATTATTGTTGCTACTTCATAATTATAATTTTGCTGCTGGTATGAATCATAATGTAAATACCTGATATGCAAGATATCTAATATGTGACCACTGTAAAAGGGTCATTCAACCCCAAAGGGATTGTGACCCACAGTTGGGAACCATTGACATAGAGGTTAAAAGTATCTACTGCTCTTCCAGACTCAAGTTCTATCCCTATCACCCATGCTAAGTGGCTCACAACCACTCGGAACTCCAGCTGTAGGGGATTTGACACTCTTTTCTGGCCTCTGAACTAGTGTACACAAACGCACACGCACTCATGCACACATGATTTTAAAAGTAAAAACACTGTTTAAAAAACGTGGTGCTTGTTGATGGCAGGCATGGTCTGGTGACTGATTGTTTTGGAATGTCATAGTGTGCTGCTGAAGCAGTCACCTGCTTTTCTGCTGAGATGCTGAGGAGGGTATGTCACGGGGTTAAAGAGATGTTGGTCATTCATTACCCTGTAGCCAGGCACCAAGAGAATGCACAGAGGCCAGCCTCAGCATCCTGCACAGCCTTGTAGTCTCATTCTCCTTCTAGACACCAAGTCACTGAGATCCTCAGGGCTGGCTGGTGAGCCGTGAGAACAGAATGGGACTTCCTTGCCAAGCTGACAGTAACAGGGACAACAGAGGCCTCAGACTTGGGGAATGAAGTGGTATCACCACATCTCAATAGCGATGGGGAGTGGAGACCAGTGTGCATGGAAGAGCAGAAGGAGATCACAAGTGAAGGACAAACATTCTAGAGTTCCATAAGTCATGGAACACGACACTTTGCTGAGGCCTGCCTTCCCGTGGCCAAGCTTCCCACTCCATGCTCAACATGGGATTTTTTTTTTTTTTTTTTTTTATTTAATGGGGGGAGAGATCAAAGTTTCTGATCTATCACAACTGGTCATTTGGCTTGACAGAATGACAACTGTTTAACCACAGATTTTAGAAAATCAGGTCTTTTTCTCAGGCTTATTTTAAGGTTTTATGATCCCAAACTTAATTTTTTTGAAAGGTTTCTTTCCTGGAGTCTTTCTGCTTCCTCAGTCATTCTTTTTTCTTCTTTTCTTCTTCTTCTTCTTCTTCTTCTTCTTCTTCTTCTTCTTCTTCTTCTTCTTCTTCTTCTTCTTCTTCTTCTCTTCTCCTTCTCCTTTCCTTCTCCTTCTCCTTCTCCTTCTCCTTCTCCTTCTCCTTCTCCTTCTCCTTCTCCTTCTCCTTCTCCTTCTCCTTCTCCTTCTCCTTCTCCTTCTCCTTCTCCTTCTCCTTCTCCTTCTCCTTCTCCTTCTCCTTCTCCTTCTCCTTCTCCTTCTCCTTCTCCTTCTCCTTCTCCTTCTCTCCTTCTCCTCTCCTCCTCCTCCTCCTCCTCCTCCTCCTCCTCCTCCTCCTCCTCCTCCTCCTCCTTCTCCTTCTTCTTCCTCCTCCTCCTTCTCCTTCTTCTTCCTCCTCATCTTCTTTTTATTTCTCTCTCTCTCTCTCTCTCTCTCTCTCCTCTCTCTCTCTCTCTCTCTCTCTCTTTCTCTCTCTCTCTCCCCCCTACACTCCACAAGGGTTGTACTTATCACAGATTTCTATAGCACTGTCTTTAGGTTCTCTTCAGGAGATCATAAGTCCAAGTACTCACATCCTAAAGATCCACAGTATGGAGTTTGAACCTTGGCTTTCCTGCCTGTCCACTGTTCCTTAACTTTTTCTGGATATCAGTATGCTTGTTTTTCATTCTCTTGGTGTCTGTGTGCATGGTGTATGTGTATGTATGTGTGTCTGTGTTCATGAGTGCATTGTGCATATGAATGTGTGTGTTTATGTGTGTACAGATTGATACATGTTCATATGTGTTTGGGTGTATATGTATACATGCATTAGCTTGGGCATGTGTGTGACTGTATATGTGGAAGCCAAAAAAATCACTTCAAGCCTTAGGTCTCAAGAATTATCAGCCTTCAGTTTTGAGACAAAATCTTACCAATTAGAGTAAGCTAGCAAGCCAGTGAGCCCCATGGACCATTGTCTGCCTCCCCAGAGTGGAGACTATGAGTGCTTACCACTATGCCCAGTTTCTTTTTTTCCACAAGAGCTCTGAGGATTTAACTCATGTATGTTTCTGTCCAATGTAACTATACTATATAGATCGCCCACTGAGTAGCCTTCTCAGCTACCAAATTGGCTCTTGCAATAGTATAGTCCTTATGTTCAGGTGAACTTTATCTTTCTTAATAATGTTCCAAAGTGTAAAAGAATAGTGCTGCTGGTCATTTGGCTAGACCAAAGGGGAGCCGTAGTGTTAATCTTAAGTGTGAGTGTGAATGTTTATTGTAGACATATAGGAAATGACATACAGATGGTCTAGTACTAACAGTTCCAGCATCCACTGGAGGTCCTGGAATATATCCCTTAGAAATAAGGGAGAATAATTGTATTTGAGATGTAGGTAAAAGAACTACCTTGGAATGGTATTTGAAGATTAAATGATGTAACATGTAGACTTAGTACTGGCCTATTCATCATTGTATTATCCCATACACTTTCTAAGATGTGGGTACCATACACTCTTTAATAGAGGTGATGCTGCCAACTGCCAGGGGCCAAGTAAGTGTCACTGATAATCTTCCTTCATAAATGCTCCTGAGTTTGCCTTCTCACCCAGTGAGAAATGTTGCCTATACTGCTTTATGGGACAGAAATGGAGAATAGTAAGATATGACACGAGAACTGCAAAGTCAAGGGCTTACCCTTAGAATATCATTTGAGAAAAGGCTCAGGAAGGTTAAGCACCTTCTTCATGTTTTCCAATTCCTAACTGAAGGCAGGATTTATGCTAGGACAGCGAAGCTCAAGGCAGGAACTCTTTCCATATTCTGTCTCTCGTAGGTCCCCCTCTCAGGCTATGTCTGGCTTTTGGAGCTTGTGTAACTAAGCTCCAACCTACCTACCCCTCCTATCTCCAAACAGAAGTGCATTCTCATTTAGAACTCCTGGCTTTCTCTAGCCCCTGCCTTCCTTCTCTTCAGTAACCTGTCATTTCAGGCCTGAATCCTTCTTGCTCTGCAGGAAGACTCCCACACTCACTGGTCTGCTCCTCTGGCCACCCATACCATGGTCATCAGGATGACCTTTTGGATGGTAACTAGTATATCAGCTCTCTCTGGTTCCACCTCTTCCTATAGGACTTTCTACAATGCTGGAAATCTGGAAGATTGATCTAGGTACAAGTGATCCTAGGATGAGATTTAAGTAACAAATAGACAGGTGTCATGGTGCATAGCTGAGTCAGAAGGATTTCAAGGTCTAGACTGCTATATAATGAGATCCTGTGATGATGATGATGATGATGATGGTGGTGGTGGTGGTGGTGGTGGTGATGATGATGGTGGTAGTAGTGGTGGTGGTAGTGGTGGTGTTGATGGTGGTTGTGGTGTTGGTTATAGTGGTGGATGTGGTGGTGATAATGGCAATGATAATGATAGTTCTATTTGTGATGAAGATCTGTTGGCATCACAGACTTACTGAAGGCGCTAGAACACTATTTAGAGCTTGGCTGAAAGAAGTCTAAGACTTTCAAGGTAGACATAACAGCATAATTCCAACTTTCCCATAAATGCCACCAATGGCTCTAAAAATCTTATATTTCCTTGTTGTGGATAGCCCCAGCCTTGAATTTTGATTCTAGTTCCACCCTCCTGAGAGGATTGAATCAATGTTGTGGATAGCCTCAGCCTCGTATTTTGATCCTAGTTACACCCTTCTGGAGGGGCTGCAGAGGATGATTGAATCTGTACACAGGTGACATCTTGTAAACCTTCTGTCCAATTAAAACCTGTAAAATAAAGGCTAGAGCCAGAGTTTGGGCAGTAGAAGGGGAGGCGGAGAAAAAGGCTTAGGGAGGAGAGAGTGAGAGGAATTCGATATAAAAGGTAGAGAGAGAAGAGGCAGAAAGAGAAGCAGAGGTAGAAGCAGGAGGAAGTAGAAGCAGAAGGAAGCCGGTGGTAGAAAGAAGCCGACGACAGAGGAGCCGGAGCTCGGAGGACAAGCACGCGGCCTGGAAAAATCACAAGTTATAAGGGATCTCATAGCCGGGGATTAGAGTAGTATAATGGTAAATCTGCCCAATCCAGGTGTGTGATTTATACCATAATTATTGAGTTGTGTCTTCCTTTACTGGTCTCATTCAGGTAGGAGATTTACCACGACAAATTTGGGGCTTAAATAATAATTCCCTCTACTACAAATTGGCGCCCAATGTTTCTTCTAGATTTTAATTAGAAATAGTGGAGAGGAGAGGCCGATTTAAATAATAATTATCTACTACATTTCCTGTTGTGGTTTGAATGTAAAATATCCCTATTATGCTCCAGTTGGTGGTTATATTTTGGAAGGTTATGGAACATGGCTGGAAGAAGTGGGTCACTAGGAGTGGGCCTTGAGGTTTTGTAGCCTGGCTCCACTTCTTGGATACTCTCAGGTTCCAGACTGTGAAATTGATGTGACTGGCCACTTCATTGCTCTGCTCTCATACCCTCCCTACCATCATGGACTAACAACCTCAAACTGTGATCCAGAACAATCCCTTATTCCATTAAATTGCATTTCATTAGATATTTGGTTGCAGCAATTAGAAAAATAATTTTTTTTTTTTCGTTTTTCAAGACAGGGTTTCTTTTTATAGTCCTGGCTGTCCTGGAACTCACTCTGTAGACCAGGCTGGCCTTGAACTCAGAAATCCGCCTGCCTCTGCCTCCCAAGTGCTGGGACTAAAGGCGTGCGCCACCACTTCCCGGCAGAAAAATAATTAAAGTCAGTGATATATAAAAGCTAACTGAAGTGCCATCCAGGGCACCCACTTTGAGATCTGCTTCAACTTCTTTTATATACTGTTTTTCTGGACTCCCAAAGGCCAGGATCACATTGGTTACCATCCCCTGAGCATGTTTGGGGAGAAGAGGATCAAGAGGGTGTCCACAGCAGCCCACACTCTTGCTAGGTAGTATCACGGAACTTGGAGGTATTTCAAAGATGACTTTGCCTTTTACATGAGAGATTGGGGGCATGTATTTTCAGGGAGTTATTAGAAATCTTGGCTGGATTCAAGTCTTCTGAGTCTGGATTAAAGCTATTGGCATAAAAATACAGGAGTAGGCACAGAGGAAAGACTTTTCAGTTTCCACTTGATGCAACAGAGCATCTCTTCAGTCTGATATTCATTCTCTGTGTTCATCCCATATCTCTAATGCTGGGATAAAAGCTTCCTGACAATGCACCATGATGGGGACCACTTACAACCCCCTCTCCTATCTGCTCCACATTCAGGCACCCAAGCATACATTTGTTAAAGCACAAAGATATTTTCAAATGTTCACTTCTTTCAGAATTGGAAAATTGTGAGTATGATTCTGTAGGGAGGAAAAATGTTCTCTGTTGTGAGCAAGATCTGGATCTCAACCCTCTCCACAGGCCTGGAGTTGCCTGGTTATCTGACCATATCCTGACTCCAACCTAGACCCCTTATTCTTTAATTTTCAACTCCACATTGCATTCATGTCCCCTGGAGCATCCTTGTCTTGCTCTGGACTGTCTGTGACTCTTGTGTCTTCCTTATGACTTTCTCCTTTAATTACTCTGAGATCATCTGCAGCTCTTTAATAGCTTGGAAACTCCCAGCTTCCTCATCTTCCTTTTAACTCTGAAGGCCCCAAGTCTTTCTTGTGTTCATGTCCTCCCTTATGTCCTATCATGGGCCTTCTCCTATCCTTTCCCTGTTAATTATATTACCTTCCCCTGAATCTCTGAGGAGCTTTCTTGGGCTGAGTAGATGGCCCCTGACATGGTGGTCTCCTTTGCATCTCTGTCTGTTGCTCTTTCTGTTCTCTATAAAGAGCTGGAGAGAGAGAGAGAGAGAGAGAGAGAGAGAGAGAGAGAGAGAGAGAGAAAGGAGGAGGAGGAGGAAGAGGAGGAGGAGGAGGAGGAGGAGGAGGAGGAGGAAGAGGAGGAATGTGGCTATATGAATTCTATGGAGAAAGAAAAGAAATAATTTTGATGTAGGATATAGGAGATCTAGGTTCTAGCTGCAGTTCCTTTTTATTCACATATTTGTATATTCATCAAACTTTTGAGTATTACTACATGTTAAGCATCCAGTGGTCATTGGGAAATACCAAGATGGACACAGGACATTATGGTACTGAATTGCTGATTTTCTCTGGGGAGACAGGCACTGGAGCCAACAGAGCAAGGCAATGTGGTCATGGAGCAACTGCAGCATGGGCATGGAGGTGCTCTGAAAGGAGGACCCTTTTTAGCCTGGGGTGCTTAAAGAGAAACACTGAGATGGGCAGTTGCTTTGAGTCATCAAATTCAGCCAAGAGAAAATGAAAAAGCAGGACACAGGGGCAAAGATGCATTGCACAGGGTCTTCATCTTGAAGCTGTGGCATGTGTTGGAGCTGACTGTTCTAGGAGTAGACTTCTTTTTGTGTTCTGACTACAGTGCCCTGGGTCAGGAAGTGTTTAGAGATGACTTAGAGATACATAGATAGATCATGACAGGTTTGACAGGAAGGTTGGGGGATTTACAGATAACACTTAAAGCTATCAAAACTGTTCTGTAATTACCATGTATATTTTCAGCAGCAGTCAGGGAGGGAAAGATTTGATTGAGGCAGCAGATAAAGTTTGGAGCTGTAGCAGAAATTTTGGAGGGAAGGAATGGAGGGCAGGAACACACTGGAGGAATGCTCAGGAAGTAAAAGTAGTAGGGACACAAACAAGCCCTTTAGACATGCAGAAGAAGGAAGGGATATGCGGATGGGAAGAAAGATTGGAAGAAGATAGGGGATGGAGGAGAGGGGATGGAGGGGATGGCATTGGGGTCTAATGGGGGGGGCTAAGGAAAGGTATGGCTTAACATGGAGACCTGTAGTGTCTTAGAATTCAGTGGTGACTCATACCTGGGAGTATGTGTTCACATGTCTACAGGACTAGCTGAAGGCCACCAAGGATTGGAAAACAATCATGGGCTACAGATGGAACTACAAGGAGAGGGGAAGTACCAGTGTAATAGGTTCTCAGAGTCATACACAGGAAATAAGTACCCTAATGTTATGGGCCAGATGTTTGTGTCCTCCTCTTCTGGATCATACCCTGAAGCCCCATTCTCCAACAGGATGTGATTAGGAGGTAGAATCCTGGGGAGGCGAGGGTATTGAAAAGATGTCACAAAAGTGAGGACTGGGTGATGATATTAGTATTATTGAAATAAGATACCAGAATTACCATCCTTACGCCATATTGGAACATGATATTTCAAGAAAGATGCTAACAAAGAAATGAGCACTTTCCAGAAATCCAGTTGGCTGTCACCTTGATATTGTTTCCCATAGATCCCATTGCTTCTCACAGTTCTGGAACTATAAGAAAATACATTTTTGTATTTAAGCCCCACTAGCCTTGGGTGTTTTAGTGGTATGAGTAGGAATGGCTTTCAGGGCCTCATTTATTTGAATACTTGGTTATCAGGGTGTGGCACTACTTAGGACTGGGAGCAGCATTGTTGGGGTAGCTGTGGCTTTGTTGGAGGAAATATGTCACTGGGGGTGTGCTTTGAGGTTTCAGAAGCCCAAGCCAGGGCCAATGTCTGTTCTCTCTCTTTTTTCTGCCTGCTGATCCAAATTTAGAACTCTTAGCTCCTTCTCCCGCACCATGTCTGCCTGTGTGCCACCACACTTTCTGTCATGCTGATAATGAACTAAATTTCCAAAACTGTAACAAGCCCTGTTTAAATGCTTTCCTTCATGAGAGTTGCCATGGTCATGGTGTCTCTTCATAGCAATAGAACACTAAGATAGGTGTTTTGTTATAGCAGCTGAGTTGACTAAGATACCTAATAAGACAAAGGGCCAACAGGTCCATAGTGGGTAATCACAGGTGAGTTGGCAGAAATTTAGATGAATGAGTATGGGAACTATGAATTCAAGGATGCTGATCAAGATGGAGTCCTTAAAGACTTTTGCTTAACAAATGGAGGAAATAAAAGAATTCACCAGAGTAGTGCTGTTCACCAGTACTCTAAATTCAAATGCAAATATTACTTTTAAAGACTTTATTTTTATTTTTAATATGTGCGTGTCTATATGTGAGTATGTGTACATGAATACAGGTACTCAAAGAGACCAGAAGACGACACTGGATCCCCTGCAGCTGGACATGCAAATGATTGTAAAGCTGCCTCATGTGGGAAGAGTCTGTGTCCTCTGCAAGAGCACTGCATGCTCTCTGCCAATCACTGGACTGGCTCTCTGCCCTGCAGATAATCTTCAGAGTTGTTTCTACATCCTCCACACAGTTGCTACTAAGGAGATAATCTAATGATGCCTTAGTTATAATTTCATAAGCCTCCTATAATGAATTTTGTTTAGACCCCTACACTGGGAAGTGTTGACTTTTGAATAGAATGTCTCTCTTTCCTCATATAACAGTTACAGCTTGTTTTACCCTTTTTACTTGGCTAGCTAGGAGACCTAGAGGCCAATTTCAGACAAATTATAGGAAAGAGAGTCTTTTTGGTCATCAACACAAAAATCACCTTCTTTGTCTAGAAGATGTTCTGATTTCTTTTTTTTTCTATTCCCCTGTATTCAACTAGTGATGTTTTTAAAATGTTCAATATAAGTTTATTGAGCAAATAAAACCTGCAAATGGCGATTTTCTCCATAAATTGGAGTACTTAAATTGTCATAACATGTGTTTTTGCACGTTGTTTTGACCAAATGCTGAGACGTTACTACAGTGAAACATTGAATGCTGTCATTATGTAAATATTTTATTTTAAGCCATAGAAAATGGCTTTCAGAGTCTAGAGAAATATAAATTCCAGAAATTGGGAGGAAGCATAACCTCTCTGGATTCAGGTTCTCCTGCTGTGAAGTGGTGATGGAAACATTGTTCATTCAGAACAGAGACGGAAACCATCTGAGGGTGAATGTCCTGCAGACAGAAAGTAACATCAATAGCAAAGCTTAGTTTCCTTCTCAGTTTCCTCATGCGTGCAGCCCAAGCCCATGGAGTAGGTACAGTCTTTATTACCTATACATGTCCTTTTCAACTCAAAGATCCCACAAGTCAGAGGTTTCTTGGGCTAAGCTAGGACATGGTCAATGAAACTCTGTATTTATAGAGTATTATGGTTGCTCTCAACTGGCAATGTGATACAGTCTATAATAATCTGGGACAAGGGTCTCTAGACATGCCTGTCAGTGGCATTATGTTGGTTAGGTTAATTAGTATGGTAAGAGCCCTGTGAGTGGCACCATTGCCTAGGCAGGGATCCTGATCTATTGAAAAAGGAGAAAGTGAATTGAACATAAGCATCCATTGCTCTCTTCTTCCTGACTGGAGACTTAATATGACCAATCTCCTCAAATATCTGCTACCTTAATGTCTCCACCATAACAGACTGTGCTTGAAGAGCCAACATAAACTCTTCTATCCTGAAGTTGCTTTTGTCAGGATTTTTTTTTTTTTTCTTATCACAGCTACAGGAAAGTTTGAGTATAGCACAAAAGAGTGATGAGATCAGGCGGTTGTGGTTAAGCTCCTATCTGATACCAAGGCTAGCTCCAGAGATTCTTAATCCCAGCAGGCTTTGCTGGAGGCTCCATCCCTTAGAAATAAAAGCTGGGTTTGTGGCAAGAGAAACGGTGCTGAGGGTGATGATGAGTAGTCCATTGAGGACCTAGAGGGCACTGCTTCTGTTTGCTCTGCAGTCTGTGTGGTTCTAGAGGGAGAAGGGATGACTAATGAGAACCAGGCTTCCTGCCTGTGTGGTCTGCTGGCTGGCACATCGCTCACAGCCCCTGATGAACTACCACCTTCCTCAAAGGCCCTGTTTCAGGGTAGATTATGGATGAGCTGCCCTGAAAGCTATTTTTTCTAATTATGTTTTTTGGGCTTAGGACACAGTTGTCCATGGGAGGTGCCTGGTTCTTGAGGAAGAGATAGAGGCACGAAGTTAGAGGGGAGTATGGGAGGTTTGTTCTTGCTGTGGTGGCAAAGACAATTTTATTTAAAGAGTTAAGAATGAGCTCTAGTTTCAACTATTAAACTGGCTGAGGTTTACCAGTCATCTGGACACTCAGTCACCTGTTCACTCAACAAACATTTTTCTGAAAGACTGTGGTGTGTAAGACATGGTGCACACACTGTTCTTTAGACAGAGCTTGTCACATTTTACAATGTTTTTGCTATGTCGAGGGATCTTGTTAAAACTGAGGGCTAGTCTCCATGGCTTTCCAGTAAAGTTTGAGGGTTTGCCTTCCTGACAAGTCCCCCCACCCCAGGGCTTCCTCTGTTGCTGACACACAGACCATGCCTTGTGGATTCCAGATTCAGCATGTGTATCCAGATAACACATGGCTTTTGCTCTCCAAGAGCTTTCAGTCCAGTGAGGCACAAAAGACAATTAACAAGTTAGCACAACAGTTAAGGTAAAAGAGGAAGCCTAAGAATAGACATAGGATGACACAGGAGTAGGAGAAAACCATCCATTCTGGGCTATAGGATCAGAGGAAGTCTTCAGCATGGGAATGATTAAATTACATCTTTAGGGGCTGGAGAGACAGTTTAGTGGGGAACAGGCTTGCTGCTCAAGTGTGAGAACCTGAGTTTGGGCTCCCAGCACCCACATAGAAAGATGAGTGTGCTAGGGTAGTGGAGGCAAGAGGGTCTTCTCAGGTTTGCTGCTCATCCAGCCTAGCCAATCAGTGGGTTTCAGGTTTGATGAGTGAACCTATTCATAAAAAACAAGGTGGAAAGAGATGGAAGAAGAAACCACGTATCCTCTCTAAGCTTCCACACACATGTATTCCTGAGTATATGCATCTGGTATGAGGACATCAATCCTGCATCTTGAAGGAGAGCTACATTTTAATAAGTAAGCAGAGATGAGTGTGGCATCGAGGATGCTCCACAGGCTGAGTCTAGAACAAGATACTAGGCTCTTTTGTGGATGACTTCCTGCCAAACAAGGAAGGATTTCTGGGCACATAAATGGATGAGAACCAGAGGTCTTTGGCGAAGCTATTCTGGAATCAGAGGAAAAGATCCAACTTTCACTATGCTTCGTGAGGAGGATGTGAGCAGTGTCAGAAGTGAGGTGAGTCTAGGATGCTCTTCCTTATCCTTATCCTTGGGGAAAGATGGAAAAAAAACAAGGGAGTGGCCAGCAGACTGGAGACATCATAGCTCCAAGTTTATCTACCCTCTTTCCTAGAGTTCTCATTGGTTACCCTGAAGGTGCTTGGCTTTACAGCTTCTTTCTTTTTTCCTCACAAAAATATGCCCTTTTGCTCTTCTTTCACGGACAGGAGCTTTGCCTGCAGCTGTCAAAGCCACCTGTGCTCAGCAGTTTTCACCAGAGATTTGACAGGACACACTGGAGTCCTTGAGCATGCTCAGAAGGTGGTGAAAATGAGCTAAGTCATATCACTTCTGATTCTGTTCAATGGTTCAAAGTCCCTCTGTCCTTCCTTCCTTCCTTCCTTCCTTCCTTCCTTCCTTCCTTCCTTCCTTCCTTCCTTCCTTCCTTCCTTCCTTCCTTCCTTCTTTCCTTCTTTCCGCCCTCCCTGCCTCCTTCCCTCTTTCTCTCTACCATCTCACCTTCAGATCTCCCTTCTCCCTTCCATTTCCCTCCCTCTTTTCTTTTCTGTTCTCCTCTTACACCCCTTACTACCTCTGAGTAGGCTTTCCACTTAGGTGTTACAACGTACATCAGTGGGAAAGAAGCTCACTGCTCCCAGGAACACTTGATTTTATCAGTGGAAATGACTGATGAAGGTCATAGTGGTTGGTATAGCCAACTCCCCTCCCAACCTTAGCAAGTGCACAGGAAATAGAAGATTCTCTGAGGCCCGGCTCAAGACTGCTGCTCAAGGGAAGGGCTCAGGTGTCTTAAGGGTACATGGATGGCCAGGGTCTAGAGCATTAGATATGCTATATGTCTGACAACAGTCAGGCACTGTTGGCTTTTCAGATACCACAGATGCATCCCAGAGATATTACTCATACTATGGTCTGGATGAAAGCAACAAAACTGGGCATTTTTACAGGCAGGGAGCTTTGTACATAAGCTCTGCAGCTCAGTTCAATAAACTCTAGTAGGTCTCCACCCAATAAAAGATGTCTCAGGCTTGTAGTTATTCAAGGAAAGATTTCAAGGTTCAGAGAATGGAGATGGCCAGCTCAGGACTGATAGTGTTAGAACTGGATCCCAGGCACAGCAGCCTGGCTGAGTGTGCGTCCTATGCATGTGTCCCCTGTGGCTGGTACTGCAGACAGCTGGAGATACATGTACACACACAGACAATTAACACCGGCATTTGACCTACAGCTTGGAGGTTGTGAGGGAAGATGTTTACAACTATCAGCAGCAGCTGTTTGGGGGAAATCTGGAAGAGAGTAGCCTGGGTCATTTCTGCTCACAGGGCACATCATTCAAGCATACTAAGCCCAGTCTATGGGATTGAATGACCAGGAACAACCAGAAGTGGGCAATTTTGTATCAAAGAGGCCAGATAATCAAAACCATCCAGGTGTAGACTTCAGTTTCATGTTATGGTCAGGGTAAAGCAAGTACTCATGGAAGAAAAGGATGAATTCAAGGAGTCTGAATTCAGAGTCACATGGTTGATAGGAAGAATGTGGACTCCAGCACCAGAATAATTTTAGTTTGAGATTAAAGTCTGACTTTTCCCAATATAAGCTGTGTGATGCTAGGTTGTCCCTTTGTTACAGATGCTTGGCTCAGAGCTTATTTGCTCTTACTTAGGTAGAAATCCTAGGCACTCAAGTGATAACTCCCTTAGCAACATCCATATTGAGTTCCAGATGGGCTTCCAAACCCAAACCCTTGTGATTCTTAGCCTGCAAAATTAGAGGCTCATGGCTCTAAGATTTTGAAGCTGAAGGTTTACTATGCTAGATGTTCAAGGCAGAGATGTATTATTCTGGTTAGAATACCGCACCCAGATGCTAGCTTCACAATTTCTGGGTTTAAAGGACCAAGACATTTGGCTCTTTCATCCTTGGTGCCCTATAGACTTTGCAGGTTTGGATCTCCAGTTCTCTTACAAATGCTTATATTGCATGACCTCAGCTGTGCATTTCACCTCAAAATATCCTCATTGTGTTTATAGTCTTAGAATCTGATCTTGGTCTGAGAGAGAGAGAGAGAGAGAGAGAGAGAGAGAGAGAGAGAGAGAGAGAGAAGAGAGAGGTGTCTATGTGAATGTGCACGCATGTGTTGGAGACTTGAACCTAAAGCCTCAGGCTTGCTAAGGTTTTACTTTATCATTGAGCTAATTTCCGAAGTCTTGCTCTCTAGAATTCTTAGTGGCCTCTTATTATATTCCCAAACTTGGGTATTGAGACTCTTTGTTTTTTGTTTAGTTTTTTTTTTTTTTATTGTTGTTGTTTATTTTGTTTTTTGGGTTTTTTTTGTTTGTTAAAGTTTGTTGTTGTTGTTGTTGTTTTTTCAAAAGATCTCACTGTGTAGCTCTGGTTTGTCCTGAAATAAGTAGATCAGGGTGTTCTTAAACGAGAACTCATGGAGATCCACCTGCCTCTCCCTTCCAAATGCTGGGATTAAAGGCATGTGGCACTATACTTGGTAACTCTTTGATACTCTTTAATTACTACCTCATTGTTACTGATGCTTCTGGCATGGGAAGTCCTGGGCTTCTGTGCCTTCTTCCTGCCACCAGCTCAGTCTGTTCAACCTGTGATAGACAGCCAGCAGATCATTCATGAAAAGCTGTTCTTGTGGTCTAATTTTATAATAGTGACTGAGGATAATACATAGGTGAGAAGTGTCCTAGACTAACCAGAAAATATTGATGAATAGTGAATGAATATGATACGGTAGTACAGAGAGTGGTCTGACAGGTTTATGCATGGATTACAATTTCACCAGTCAAGGTTCTGCATATGTACATATTATAGCTCTACCAACCATAGGTCTTACAAGTGGGCCAACCATATACACTACAAGTACACCAGTGATGAGCTTCATATACATACAGTCTCCTTTCTGTCACAAGCCTTTTGCTGAGTCACCAGGAAATGTGATTTCTTCCTTTCTGGACCTTCCTTAATTTAGGGGATGTGGTTCTAGTCATACATCATCAGAGCATAAGCTCAGTGAATTTTTGATTACAGACCTCATCTTCCCAGAGCACATGCTTGATAAGAGCTAGGTCGCATGTATGAACCTCCCATAGAGAATGTATCATGAGTTCTGGTTTACTGTAGATTCACATATACTGGGTAATAGATAAGAGCCTACTACAGTATGTGCACCATATGTGCTAGGAGGTGCCTTCTTCCCAAAGTACATGCATCATGAATATTGGCTTAAGCTATGAGCCCACCATAGAATATATAGCACAAATACTGGGGTTTTAGGCATAAGCCTGCTGGAGTACTGTTAGCCCTGGTTACTGCTTTGAGTATTTCACAATACATTCACAATGAATGCTGTGTTATAGTCAGGAATGAACCATGGGTGCTGTGTTATGAGTGTGTCTCCAAAGTTGATGCACAATGAGTGTTGGATTACAGGTGTGAGATTCACACTGTACATGCATCATGAATGCTGACTTAAGCTACGAGACCACCACAGAACACGTACCATGGATCCTGGATTTTAGGCATGAGACTCCCTCATTACATGTACCATGAGTACCCGTTCACTCTTTTGGGCCCTGTACAGTACATTCAAAATGAGTGCTGAATTACAGACTTGAGCATAAAACAGTATATGCTCAATGAATACTGATTTGTTGTTTTGAGTCTGTCAAGGTATATTCAGTTAGTACCAGATTATAGGCCTGAGCCTCCCACAAGACATGTACCATGAATCCTGGCAAGTTTTCTGTCAACTTGACACAAGCTAGAGCCATTTGAAAGGAGGAAACTTCTGAGAAAGTGCCTCTATACGATTCCACTGTAGGGTATTTTCTTAATTAGTGATTAATGGGGGAGGGCTCAGCCCATTGTAGATGGTGCTATCCCTGGGATGGTGATTCTGACTTCTATAAGAAAACAGGCTGAGCAAGAAAGTAAGCAGCACTCCTCTACAGCTTCTGCTTCAACTCCTGCTTCTAACTTCCTGCCATACTTTAGTTCTTGTCCTGAATTCTTTCAATGGTAGAGTATGATGTGGAAGGTAGGCCAAATAAGCCCTTTCCTCTCCAAATTGTTTTTGGTCATGGTATTTTATCACAGCAATATTAACCCTAACTGGGACACAAATTGGTATCATGAGTGGGGTATTGATGTGATGGACCTGATCATGTTTTAGAAATTGCTGTGGAAGGACTTTGGAACTTTGGGCTGGAAATGCCAGTGAGTGTTGAGAGTTCATTATGCTGTTGTGTAGGAACTTGGAAGATAAGAATGTTGAGAGCAATGAAGACAATGGAGACCTGGCTTGTGAAGTTTCAGAAGGAAGCAAAGACTCTAACAGGCCATTTGAGTGAAGATTCTGTGGTTCTAGCCATCTGGGCCTGAAGAGTTAGCCATAATTAACAAGAGACCAGCACCATTGGAATGAAATCTTTGCATTTCTGGGACAATTGATGCTGGTTAACTAGAGCTGAGATATTAACAATGATTAAGAAGAGACCAGCATCAGTGAGGTGTAATCTTCTGGGAAGTGTTTCCTGAAAGTCAGAAGAGTCAACTGTGTTCCAGAGGCAGCCATAGTTGTATCTCATGCTGGCAACTGAATTTGGTAGTGGAAGAGTCACCCAGTGGTACTGGAATGAAGTGGTCATGGATTGAAGCTGAGGTTTGGCACTGTGTGGCAGGGCTGGCTTCCCTGAAGAGAGCACAGAAAAAGAGCTATTGGTAAAAGTTCAGTCCTGTTGCAGCAGAAGATCCCAGCATTTTGGAGATGCTGTACTGTGGGATGACCACCAGAACCACAGTGAAATGGAGCCAGCTAAAGCCTAGAAGACAAGCTGTGTGTGCTGCTGCAGAGGGTGGAACCAGAGAAATAACCCAAGTCCTTTGGAGGAGCCCAGAAGATCATGAACGAATCCCAGACATTGGATATGATGTTTTTTTATTTTTGTTTTTTTTCAGTGTTGGGAGTTTGATTTTGCTTTGATCTGAATGTGATTGTGCCCTGGTTCTTCCTTCTTGAAGTAGGAAAGTATGTACAAGAGCCCACAGTTGAGTGATTGATTTTTAAAAGGGATTTAGATTTTAAAAGAGAGCTTGAATCATATATATCCTCCTCCATTTCTCTTCAGAAAAGGGAGTGTTGTGGATAACACCAGCCTTGTATTTTGATCCTAGTTCCACCCCCCTGAGAGGGCTCCAGAGGAGGATTGAATCAATGTTGTGGATAGCCTCAGCCTTGTAATTTGTTCCTAGTTCCCAGTGGATAGCCCCAGGCTTGTATTTTGATCCTAGTTCCACCCTTCTGGAAGGGGCTGCAGAGGATGATTGAATCTGTACACAGACGACATCTTGTAAACCTTCTGTCCAATTAAAATTTGCAAAACGAAGGCTAGAGCCAGAGATTGGGCAGTAGAAGGGGAGCAGAGGAAAAGGCTTAGGGGAGGAGAGGGTGAGAGGAATTCGATATAAAAGGCAGAGAAGAGGCAGAAGAAGGAGTCGACAGGAGAAGTAGAAGGAGAAGAGAAGAAGTCGCTGGGGGAGCAGAAGAAGAAGGAGAGCAGAGGGAGAAGCAGGAGGAAGCAGAGCAGAAGGAGCTGGTGGTAGAAGGAAGCCTACGACAGAGGAGCCGGAGCCAGGACAACCACGCGGCCTAGAAAAACCGCAAGTTATAAGGGATCTCATAGCCGGGGATTAGAGTAGTGTAGTGGTAAATCTGCCCAACCTAGGAGTGCAATTTATACCATAATTATCGAGTTGTGTCTTCCTTTACTGGTCTTGTTCGGGTAGGAGACTTACAGCAACAAATTTGGCGGATTAAATAATTCCTCTCTACACAAATTGGCTTCAAACTTCTACTACAGGGGAGGCCTCTCATGGATATCAACCAACCATGATATATCAAGTTGCAGTAAGATTAGGTACTCCTCTCCTATTACAGCTAGACAAAGCAACCCAATAGGCAGAAAGGGTGCCAAAGACTGGCAACAGAGTCAGAAATTGTTCCTGCTCCCACTGTTCGGAGTCCCACATTAAAACCAAGTTACACAACTATAATATGTGTAGAGGGCCTATGTCAGTCCCATGCAGGATCCCTGGTTGTTGGTTCAGTCTCTGTGAGCCCTCCTGAGCCCAGAATTGTTGGATTTCCTAAGATCTGCCTATTGTTTGACTGTGGGTCTTTGCATTTGTTTCCATCAATTGCTGGAAACCTTGTGCAATGGGAACTCCCAAGAAACTATGAAGATGACTCTAGGTAAGAGTCCTACCAATGAGAGATATGAAACCTGAACCAGCCATCTTCTGGAACCAGGCAAGACTTTTAGTAGTCACACTGGGGCGCCAAATCCAGGCTCAAACCCACAAAACCTTTGACCTAAAAAGTTTTCCTGCCTGCAAGATATGCTAGAGTAAAGATATCACAGAACTTGTGGGAGTTGCCAGCCAATAGCTGGTCCAGCTTGAGATCCATGCTATGAGAGGGAGCCTATCCATGACACTACCTGGAGGTCCAGGTATTCAGAAGCTAGATAGCCCAGAGACCTAGGATAGAAAATGATTTCTAATTCCACAGAAAAAAATAATTCTTAATATTCTGCTATACTCATAGATTGGTGTCTAGCCCATATGTTGTCAGAGAGTTTGAATTTTTAAGGAGATTGAACTTTAAAGTGTTTGAATTTGTAAAGACTGTGGGACTTTTTTAAGTTTGTAAAATGATTTATACTGTTACATTGATGAAAGGCAAGGTTGTGACTTAACTGATGTGTTTGTGTGTCACATTGACAAGAGGTCAGTTGTTCCGGCTAGTTTTATGTCAGCTTGAAACAAGCTAGAGCCATTTGAAAGGAGAGAACCTCAATGGAACAAGTGCCTATATAATCTCTAGCTGTAGGACATTTTCATAAATAATGACTGATAGACAGAGTCCAGCCCATTGTGACTGGCCCTATCCCTGGACTGGTGGTTTTGGCTTCTGTAAGAAAGCAGAATGAGCATCACCTAGCTCCTGCCTCCAGGTTCCTATCCTGAGGTCCTGTCCTGTCTTTCTTCAATGATTAGCAGTAATGTGAAATCACAATCCAAAATAAACCCTTCGTTCCCCAACTTTTTTTTGTCATGGTGTTTTATTACAGCAATATTAACCCTTACTATGACAGTCAATGTACTGTTTTGAGTCCTACATAGTACATTCCCAATGACTTCTGGGTAATAGGCATGAGCCTACCACAGTACATGCACTGTGAGTGCTGGCTCCCAACTCTGAGCCTACCATAACAAATCCGCTATGAATCCTGGGTTATAGGCATGAGTCTCCCTCAGTACCAGAAGTGCTAGCCTACCATTAACACCCTCCACCCCCGTTATACAGTCCTATCGAGGGCTAGGTTTATAGGCGTGGGCCTCCACAGTTGCTCATGCACCCTTAGTGCATACTTACTTTTTCTCCCTCACAGTTCATTCCAAAACGAGTCCTGGGCAATGGGCATGCACTCATCATACAATACAAATGCCATGTGTGCTAGAATTACAGGTGTCAGGCTCCCACAGGACATTCACCATGAGTGCTGCCTCACAGGCAAGCATCTTCAGTGTACAATGCTCGAATGTGAGGTTATAAGTACAAGGCTCCCACTACATGCTATGTGACTGCAGGCCTACTCTTGTAAGTCTCACATGTACTTTCACAAAGAGTACTGGGTTATTGGATTGAGCACTGTGATTAGTACCTTACTGTTTTGAATATTGCCTTCATTCACAATGAGTTTTAGGCATGGGTCTCACACAGTACAGGTTCTGTTACTCTTAAATCATGTGCAGTCCATTTACAATGAAGTGACGGGTATAGGCATGAGTCTCACACCGTGCATGCCCTCGCAAGAACTGGCTTAGTGTTTGGAGTATTGCATAGTACATTTACAATGGGTGCTAAGCAACAGGCATGAGCTTCTAATAGGACAAACACCATGAGTACTGCTTTATAATAGTTTATTTCCGGGAAACATACATGATGAGTACTGGGTTACAGGCTTGAGCTTCATACAGTGTATACACATTGAATGCTGGCTTACTGTTTCAAGTCGTGTACAGTATTTCAGAACAAGCCCTGGGTTATATGCTTGAGCTCCCAGAAGTAACATACCATGAATACTGTGTGACAGGTGTGTGTCTCCAGAGTCCATGCTCCATGAGTGCTGGCTTCCAGCCATGAGCCCACCATAGAGGATGCACCATGAGTCCTGGGTCATAGGCACAAGCCTCCTGCAGTCCATATGCTACGAGTGCTTTCTTACTGTTTTGAGTTGCACAGTAATCCACAGTGAGCACAGGGTTATAGGCATCAGCCTGCCGCAGTATATGCACTGTTAGTACTGGCTTACTGTTTTAAGTATTGTGCAATACATTCGCAATGAGAGCTGGGTTATAGGCATGGGCCTCCCAAAGTATATGCACCGTAATTGCTAGTTTATAGGCATCAACCTCCCGCAGTGCAGGCTCATTCCATAAGTTCTGTTCCCCCAGAGAACCCCAAGTAATACAATGCACCGTAAGCACTGTATTATATCTGTGAGCCTCCTACAGTCCATGCACCATGAGTGCTGGCGTATAGGAGTGATTTCTCCACATTACAGGCAGCACAAGTTCTGAATTACTGGTTGGAGTTTCACACAGTACATTCACAATGAGTGTTGGGTTATAGGCATGGGCGTCCCATAGCACATGGACTGTGAGTGCTGTGTTAGTGGTTGAGTCTCCAAAAATACATAAACCATGAGTGCTGGTTACAGGCCTGATTCTCCCACACTATATGCAGCCAGGGATACATCTGCAAGTCTCCCACAATTCACGGACTATAAGTGCTAGGATACAGGTGTCAGCTGCCCATGGTACATGCACCGTGAGTATTGTGATACACGTGTCAGCCTCCTGTAGTGTATGCACCATGAATGCTGGCCTGCATTTGTGAACTTCCTGCAATACATGCACCATGAGTTCTGGGTTCCTGTTGAGAGTCTCACACATAGGCACGAGCTCCCCACAGTATATGTGTCATAAGTTCAAGGTTACTGCTTAGAGTCCCACACAGTACATTCACAATGAGAGCTTGGTTACAGGCATGAGTCTCCCACAGCACATGTGCCATAAGTTGTGGGATTCAGAGGTTAGCCACTCAGAGTACATGCACCACAAGTGCTGGGTTACCACTATGGGCAGTTCGTGAATGGTAGGTTACAGGCATGAGCTTATGCTCGTGTGTCCTGGGTCACTGGTTAGAGTCTCACAGTACAGTCATAATGACTACTCACTTAGAGGCATACACCTCCCACAGGATATATATCATGTGTTGTGGGCTGGTCGTATAATTCTCCAAAAGTACATAAACCACGAGTACTGGAATATTGGCTTGAACCTCCCAAAGTCAATGCAGCATGAGTCCTGGGTTACTGGGCCAAGCCTTGGATAGTATATTCACAGTGAAAGCTGGGTTATACATATGAGCTTTCCACAGAGTGTGCACCATGATGCTAGGTTATAGGCATGATCCTCCAACAGTAAAGATTCATTCTCTAAGTTCTATTCTCCTAGAGAACTCCTATTAACACAGTGCACCATGAGTGCTGGGTTGTAATCATAGACCTCCCATTGCACACGTACTATGAATGATGGCTTATAGGAGTGAGTTTCCACATTACATGTATCATCAGTTCTGGGGTTCTGGTTTGAGTCTGGCAAAGTGCATTCACAAGGAGGCGTGGATTATAAGGCATGTACCAAATGCTCCATGGGAACTGGGTTAGTGGTGTGTATTTCCAACAATACAAAAACCTTGAGTGCTGGGTTATGTCAGAATACATGCAGCATGAGTGCTAGGTTACAGGCATTAGTCTATAATACGTGTAGCATGAGTGCTCTCGGATATAGGAGTCTGCCTCCTGCTGTACTTGTATCATGAGCATTGTGTTATAGTTATGGGCCCACCATAGTCATGTACTGTGTACTATGAGCGCTAGGTTAGAAGCATGCATGCACCTTGAGTGCTTGGGTACTGGTTTGAGTCTCTTACAGTACATTCACAATGAGTGTTGGATTGTGGGTATGAGCTTCCCACAGCTCATGGACCATGAGTCCTGGGTTAATAGTGTGAGAACCTAACTTCTGGACAAATTGCCATTGGAAGGATTAGGTCCTCCTGTATTTCCCAGCTTAGCCTCTCTGTTGCCATTTTTCTCCATCTGAAAGTATAGGCTGGATAGGATCTTTCACTTTACACTCGAGAAGAATTGAGGGAAGCCTCATAGCACACAGTTCCTGGCCTATGTTAAGAGTCCAGATTCACCCTTGCTACCTAGGTGTTATACTTAGTCTGGACCTTGTTACCCATGTGTTTTGAAAAGAGTTTCTGTCAGTTTCTTTATTATGGAGGTGATGTATGATAACATCCAACATGTGTGTCACAGACCTGCTGTCATGATCAACAGATATAGACTGTTGCTCCCCTGTCTGTATCTTTCAGTGGGTCACCATTTACCCTGCAGTTAATGTCTTCATTCTTCCTAGATTTGCCTGCTTTGGTCAACTTCCATCAGGTCACCCATGCTCCAGATATAACAAACCCTCAGAATGATCTGGAGCCCCATGAGGCCTCATGACTTTCCTGCAAACCTCTCTTCCACTGACCTGTGTTTCCTCTCACTCCACAAACAGCACAATGTTCTATTATGTGTCATGCATATAGATGCAGCTTCCTGAAGTCAGAGGAGTAAGCAAGTGAGAAGGTGTTTGGCCCTTTGGAGTTTACATTATAGCAGGTAGAGATACACCTTAGGAAGAGAACGCATGACTAAAGCACAGGTGTATTTGCCTCCACAGACATGTATAATTGGGCACATGCATGTGAGTGAATTACAGGACTATGACATGGTCCTTAGGGTCAGGGGTAGAGAGTGTAGATCATTCACTCTTTGAGCTCACACTTCTTTCACACACTAATGCCAGGCAAGACATTAGTTTCTCTAAGAGGCCTTCCTGGAAGGGAATCTAGGTGGGGTGTCACTCATCTGTGCCAAGTCCAAGGTATTCCTTAAGTGTTACACCTGACCCCAGGTGTCAGTAGCATCTGTCCTTAGAGACTTTCCGTCTTCTGAGGTCAGTGACTATGCCATCCAGTGTGCAATGGGTGCCCTTATTTGAGTTAAATTGATGACAATGAATGACTACCCAGATGTAAATACTAGGGGCCTCTGGATCAGGAAACAGAGAGACCAAAGCAGCCAAGGCCAGGCAGGCTCCACTCTCGCCTATTTAAGAGAGTGCACTTGAAAATGGAATTGTGGAACCGAGTTGAGCATTTGTTTATAAATGACAAAGGCGGCCAGGAGCTTTTGAGGAGACCCTCATTCATCCTGCCCCCATCACCTTCCTGTCATTTTCCAGTTATTTAGAACCAGCCGGCCAGATAGCCCTTAACCAAGCAATATACATGTTAATGTGGAGAGCAGGGGCTGAGATCGAAGTAGCAGCAAAAACACATTATTCAAAAGGGAAGACGAGGAGGAAAAGAGAAATGGACAAGGCAGGGGGAGGCTCGGGCAGCTTTAGCCTTCATTGAAAGTCACAAGCAGCCATGGCTGCAAGGGCCTGGTGGCCACCTGCCTCCATTCCATGGCCCCTCCCTTGAACCTCTCTCTCCCCATTCTAAAAATGCCCTTCCTTTAGTTTATTTTTAACCATCTCCATAAGGCCCCTGGCAGTCTCATTTTAATTAGATTTGTACCCAAAGAAGCTGTAGCTATTGATGGAATGATTTCTTTCCTTCTCTCCTTATTGGCATTGCGTAGGGGGCAGCCAAAAATTCTTTCTGAGAAGTGAAAGTTTAGCATTTAATTATTTTTCCTTGGCTATCTGGTTCCAGTTCAAGAACACCGAGTTGGCAAGAGGATGTGGTTCTTGCGCTTGCCTCCTTTATTGACACTGTTGGTTCTTGGGTAGGGCTGCTTCCAGTCTTTACCCCTGGACAGGCTTCATTAATTGCACTTGCCCTCAGCTAACTCCCCTGGCTCTTTTGAGATGATGGACTCTAGGGAGGAGAGAAATAGGTAGAAGAAGGATTCAGTTTTGAGACTTCTCAGGCTCTGAGGCTACCAGGAGGGACAACAACCCTTTCTGGATCCAGGCAGTTCCTCTGTGTGTCATGGTCATAGTGTTGAGAACCGCACTGGGTGACACTGTTGCTTCATGCTCAGAAGCTAGGTGGCTGTCCATCTAGACACGTGCCCTAGAAGTAGTTATGTTGAGTTATGTTCAACTACACACTAACACACAGACGTACAGAACAAACACACATGACATGCACACACACATATATACATACATACACAAATACATAGACAGAAAGACAGACATACACTACACACAAATACACATACACAGAGACACAGACACAGACAACACACACACACACACACACAACAGAGAGAGAGAGAAAAGAGAGAGAGAAGAGAGAGAGAGAGAGAGAAGAGAATATTTAGATTAGGTCACCCTGATATAATGTAGCATATCACTCTACCATTCCCAAACTAGAGTCTATTTTTATGTTTGGAAAAGTTTCTCTGAACCTAAGTGCTTGTCTAGGGCAATTTCCCTGCAGGGAGATTGTCAGTTGAACACTCCACACTGGTGCCTTTGGGGTGACAGATGATTTCTATGACAGAATCAGAGCTGGACCCCAGCAACTAAATGCTTAGCCATTCACAGTTCCCAAGTGTTATTTCTATGTTCAGGTCAGCTGAGGAGAATTAAGCATTTATAAGCTGGCTATGTCTTCTAACCTTCCCTCTCCCATGCCTCAGTTTCTTTCTCTGCCTTCATTCCAACGATGAAGGAAGTGAGCAGATGACTTCCTGTTCAGACACTGTATATAGAACACTGCCCATGCTCACACCCCCCCCCCCCCTCGCTTTGTGCTCTAGTCAAGCATCTAGGACTATTTCAGGGCACTCTACTTCATATTATCTGTGTGTAACCCTGAGAACTCAGCCCTAAAACCTGAGTTATGCAGTCATGAGAAAATTCTTCTCAAATATCTAAGTGTCTCTTCCTTAATTTGGCATCTGAAGTTTTCTAATTTTAACCCCTGATTCATTTTTGGCATCGCCTACCTCTTCATCTCTAGTTGAAGTCAATCACTTATGGCTGCTTGGACATGACCTTGGTGAACTTTGTTTCATCCTACTTCCTACTTGTCAATTTGCCTTTCCTACACTGGCCATTTATCAATTCATGTTTGGTTTCTCTAACATACCACACTTATGCTTGCTTCTAGGCCATACCTGGTTTCCTTCATCTTTCTCGTCCTTACCCTAGCCCTCTCTACACTTCTCAGAGCATCATCATCTAGAGAATTTCTATTTTCAATAAACTTGGTGGGTTATCTCATCATGACCTTACATGGTCAGAAATCATTTGGATTTTATTTGACTGCCTCTTAGCTAAAATGTGAGCCCTCTGAGGGCAGGGACTGACCTTGCTTGTCTTAATGCTACTGTCCCTGCACTTAGGACAACGGTTGGCAAAGCTGCTCAGTGCAATTGTTGATTAAACTAGTGTTTGATTAAACCAAGGTTCTGCTAGTATCATAACCTTAACTCTCATTTCTTCCACCCGCTTCTCTATCAACCCATTCTCATTTTATATCCATATGATTTTCTTGTTCCTCAAGGTCACCTTGAAGGCCAAACACTTTGTGGGAGTTTGCACATATACCTGTTGGTCCATTATTTCTTAGAATATACGGTATTTATAAATGGCTCTTCAAAGACATCCGGTATCTTTGGCTTTCATTATGCATCATAACCTTATAGTAACTTAGGATCACGGAGGTAAAAGATTTGGAGTGATCCTGTGGCTCTTGAGATATGTCCCGATGCCTAGAAATCACATGTCTTGCCTTGAGTCCACCACCTATATCTCACTGTGTATGTATTGGCTGTACAAAAACTAGACTATGACCTGTTTCCATTTTGGAGGAGCTCCTGGTATATCCAGTTATCTCCTGTTGTACCTGGGTATCAGGGTGAGGTATAATCTTGTATTACAGGAAGTTGCAGGGAGATTAACTAGAAGGTCTGGCTAGTAGAAGAGGGGACTATGATGGTGTTCAGAGGAAAGTGTTCTGTTTGGTATATAGGCTTGGTATAACTTGTATAGGTAGGTTAGTAATCAACATACATGGAGAGAGAGAGAGAGAGAGCGAAGGAGAAGAAGAGAGAGAGAGAGAGAGAGAGAGAGAGAGAGAGAGAGAGAGAGAGAGAGACTCAGAAACCTTGCAAACAGTACAAGCAGGGAGTTACAACTAGAATCTCCAAGCCTTGAGTCTCTGATCTCTAGCTCTTTGCTTCCATTCTTTGAGTCATGTTCATTCTCCTCCATAGCTCAATTAAAAACAAAACAAAGCAAGAGGCAATGTTGCCTGAACAGAAAAGCACAAAGCCAATTAGGACACAAGTTGATTAGCTGCTTTTGAGTTGTTGTTTTCCTCCTGCTTCAGGTAGCTTAAAAGCTTTCAGAAATAGTTTTAAAATAGACTGAGAAATAAGATAACAATGGTGTTTTTCAGTAACAATGATAAAAACAAAACAAAACAAAAAATCTCCCAACCAAGGCTATGAGATTTCCTCTTCCCCAACTTGGCATTCAGCTTCCATGGGAGAGAACAGGAGAGGTCAGGAAAGTGTGGTGTCCTGGGGTAGAGCGTCTTAGTTAGAATTTTACTGTTGTGTACAGATACTATGACCAAGGCAACTCTTATAAGGACAACATTTAATTGGGCTGGCTTACAAGTTCAGAAGTTCAGTGCATTATCATCAAGGGGGAGCATGGCAGCATCCAGGCATGCATGATGCAGGAGGAGCTGAGACTTCTACATCTTCTTCTGAGGGCTACTTAGAGAAGAATGGCTCCCTTGTAGTTAGGAAAAGGGTCTCATTGCCAATCTACAAAGTGACACACTTTCTTCAACAAACCACACCTCTCTAACAAGGACACACTCCCTAAGAGTGCCACTCCCTGGTCCAAGCATATTCAAATCACCACATAGCAAATAGGAGACAGATGGAGTCTCTTGCATAGGGTGGCAAGCTGTTCTCTGGTTTCCTAACTGCTTTCTTGGGGGAATACATCAAGGCTGGAGTAGTTTTACAAGGGTGAGATTAGGAGCTGATTGATATCTGTCAGGAGGCAGAGATGAATTTCCTACCCACCTTTCATACTCCCCTGGTTCTTCTGTCCTATGGATTCTGAATCTCTTCTTGATCACATTTGTATTATTGGTTATTTTCTTATTGTGATAAAGTAATCTGATAAGGGGGAAAGGGTTTACCTTGGCTCATAGTTTGAGGGTGCAGTCCTGCATGGTGGAGAAGGCATGGTAGCAGGTGGCTGAGGTGGTTTGTCACATTGCATCTACAGTCATAAAGCAGAGGGCAGCGGTAAAAATTGCTCAACTTGTCTTTTCCTTTTCATTCAGTTCAAGATCTCACCCCATGGAATACTGTCTCCCACAGTAAAGTGGGTCTTTCCATCTTGGACAACTTAATCTAGATAATCTATCAAATATACATCCTAAAGCTAATCTAATTTAGCTGATTCCTTATAGCTGTGTCTGCTAGGTGATTATAGATCTTGTCAAGATGACTATCAAAAACCTATCACAACACTATTCCCTGATAGATCTACTTCTCTCTCAGGTAAGTGAAGGATGAGGGAATCTTGGGCTACCATTTTGTCTCAGTGGTGAATTTCATGATAGGCTCCCATTTGGCTCAGTGGTGAATGCTACAATTAAGGTTTTGGTCACCAAATAAACAGGAAAAGTTAAAAAAACATGAGGTGGACAATATTTAATGATACTTCTAGAGCCCAAAATACATGGTTTCTCAGATTTAGGCATCTGAGCTGGGATTATAATGAGTAAGATAAGCACTATGATAGTATAAAGGGGCTTTGCTTTCAAGATATGCAAGCAAAAGGCACAAATAAGCATTTTTTTCCATTAAATATTTATTTATTCACTTTATATCCTGATCACAACCCCCCTCCCCTTCTCCTCTGAGAAGAAAAGGCATCCCTGGGAATCAACCCACCTTGGCACATCAATTCACTGCAGACTAGGCACATCTTCTCACACTGAGGCCAGACAAGGCAGCCCAGTTAGGGCAACAGCACCCACAGCCAGGCACCAGAGTCAGGGACAGCTCCGCTCCAGTTGTTGGGGACCTGCATAAAGGCTCTCTCTCTCTCTTCTCTCTGTCTCTTCTCTCTCTTCTTTTTAAATTTTCACTTTTTAAACATGGGGAAAGAAAAGGTATATTTGTCTCCTAGTTTCTGTGGAGCTTCATGCACTTCTGAGGTAACGTTGGCTAGATAGGGATGACATTGTGGGAAGGAGAGAATTGACAGATGATACATTCCTGTCTGAACCAAAAGAGGGCCATTCCAGGAGCGGAGGGGAGGGATTGTGGGTGTAATGGGGTCTGTAGTGTTTCCTTCGAGCACACCTGAGAGCTGATGGGGAAGAATAGTCTGAACATGGAGAAATAAGTATGAATTTCAGTATCTGGAGGACCTGAAGAATATCTGAACATGAATAGGTATGATTTCGTATCTGGAGGACTGGATGCCACTTTGCTCTATGAATCCTAGGTTTTCTCATTTTTAAAATAAGACTCTCTCATGGAATACGGGCTACCTTGGCTACAAAGGGCTTCCATATTTCCCTGGAAGTGGGTAGGTTGAATCTATCTAAAAGTAAGATCATTTGGGTCACATCCTGGTGCTCTTCTGTTGCTGGGGGTCAACTCCCTGTCTCCCTTCCGCTCCCTTCCGCTGTCTGTAGTCTGATGTTGACTCAGTACCCCGTGCTGGTGTACTGTGTGATATGATCCCCTCAGGGACCCGAAGACATCTCTACCATCTCTATATCCCCCCTTATTGTTTTAATACATTTTACAGCCATGGATCTTGCTGTGGGGCAGGATAGTCTTGGTCCTGAAGCAATTTTCCTCTTTCTACCTCCCAAGGTCAACCACCATCCTTAATAGCCCCAGTAGGAGAGATTCCTATGTGATTCACTTGTTTTGAGTATATTGACTTTGAAGAGAGTTTGTCAATCATACTCCAGAGCAGTATTTGTACAGGAAAAGGAATACAGCTTTGGAGGCCCAGGAAAATAATTCTCTCAGGAAGAAGGAACTGTAGGGATGTTAAAGATGCCCTGAAGCAAAAACACCCAAGTTCTGAACCTTACCAGCTGCAAGTAGGCAGCTTTTCAGCTTTTCTGAGTCCCACTATCCTTATTTATACTATAAAGGAAAAGTCTTTCTCCTGGAACTCTCAGGAGAGGCAGGAATGATGAAGGTGTTTGAATGCATTTGGCATATATGAGGCTACCACTACATTTTAATATTAGACCTACTGGGAAGGAAGGAAATTATGTCCTCTTCCTTTTCTTAATCACCATCAATACCTAGTCCCTGCTGTGCCTTCTTTTCTCCAGCAGAGCATTCTCAAAAGTTGTGTATCAATTGAATTTTTTTTTCTAAATTGAATCTCATTTCCAATGCACCAAGGGAGCTGGGGATTTTAAAGAATTCTCCAGTTTGTCTTTTTGTAAAGCTAATAACCACCCCTTGATGTCTTTGGTACAATCAGATTTTTTACTTATAGGCTCTGTTGAAAGTAGAGTTTCCTTGTATTCATTAAGAAGCCCACATATACCTTCTTGGAATTGAGACGCAGATTGAACAAGCCAGCTAAACAGACCTGGTCTCTCTATGGATGTCCATGTGGGGTGCATGGTGATGAAGGGTATCAGAGAACAAACTCAGCCCCAGAAATACTGGAGAAGGCTGGTCCATTGGCACTTTGAGGACTCACCAGGTCCGACAAAAGAAGGACTGTCAACCTTTTCCACCACCAGATGTTTTTGCAAGGTTTCACTTGGGGGTTGTGGGAGTTCCACTTGTTTTGGAAAGATCTCGATGCTACATTTTCTCTCTTTATAAAAATTATAATCCCTTACCACCTCCTATCACTTTTTCTTCGCTGGTGTAGGTAACCCAGTGTTCTGCTTCTCAAGTCCCAGAACATAAGCCAAGGTCCCAGACTTGGCTTTCGCATCGACACAAATTCATTTGTCTGGTCTTTAAATCTCATTTGGCTTGTCTGTTTTTGCTAATAAGAAAAATAGAATTAGCTCTCTCTACTCAGCAGGGCTCTGGTATGGAATTTACGTAAATTATCTCCTTAATAAAATTGCTATATATAGCATCAACATGGTTACAAGGGGGAAAAATAAAACTCTTAGGTTGTAAGTGTCTTTAAAAAACAAAGCTATGTACTACTACCAAGGGAAATGAAATTTAGCTTTTAACCAGTGGGAACAAGGTATGGGAGGGAGGGTAGATGAATTCTAGGAAAGACTGGAGACAAAGACTGAGAGAGAAGATGGAAGAAATCTCTAAGCCAGGAACACACAGATATCCCTTAATTAATTGCTCTTCAGGATTTTGGAATCAGGTCAGGAATATAAACAGTCCTTGCCTTCCTGAAAAAGTTACTCCGATTATCTCTTTCTGTGTCAAAGAAATTGTTCCAGTAAAATAATTAAAGGTATTAGACATGACAATTAGTCAGGGATGAGTTTGTGTGTGGATGTGTCTGTAAGCATTCTTGCTCACATACACAGGCAAACTGTTCTCATTCCAGCAACCGGAATAGTGGGGAGAAAAGAATATCAGACACTGTGGAAGACATTGGAAGTATTTGCATGGGAGTTACATGTTTGTCACTCACAGGAGAAACACAAAGGACACAGTTCACAATCTGGCTTCCTGCTTTTCTCTTAAGTCTTCCATGTAAAGTGTCTGTTTTCCACCTCCCTGGAGTCTCTTTTCTTGCCATCCTGTGTCACTACTCTTTATTTAGACTCGCTCTGTCGTGGTGCTTTCCAGGATGCCCTCCTCCCTCCCCTCTCTAGTCTCTTTATCTAATCTTTGTAGGGCTGCCAGAGACAGCTTTTTAAAATATCCTTAGATCAAGACATCAGGGTGACAATAAATAAGGCTCCCTCATTCATACTCACTAGTACAATATTCAAGGCCCCTCTCTATCTGTTCCCTTACTTCCAGCCTAGCTTTCTGCCTAAAATTCCTTTTCTAAATGCACCCCACCCCAGATGATAGAAAGAGGCCAGAATGATGCTTCTTAAATATAATATCTGCATCTGGCATGCATGCATCCCCCGCAAATAGATGTCTGCCCAGCCCACATGCAGCTCTCTCATCTCTCTTAGCTCCTGGCCTACGAGTTGCCCTCCACTTGCTTTTCAGGTTCCTTCTATCTCTGTGTGGTCTTTGGAGTGGCCTTTCAGTGGAGCCTGTGATGCTGATATGTCTGAGTGCAATGCAGATGCATGTAGACACTCAGAGGACCTCTGAAGTCAGTCAGGATGGTTCACATTCCAGATCTATCACCTACCAACTGTGTGACCTGAGGCACGTTCCTTCATCTCTTTGGAAACTATATTCCTCATCTGTAGAACAAAGATATCAAACTCTACCCCCACTGAGCCATTAAAGCAATCCAATTGCATACTGCTTACACAGGCCTTGATGAATACAAAGCAAGTGTCAGCTGTGTACATAGACATCACTATCAGCTTCACCTTCACCTGGAGAGAACTTTAAAATGGTATCTCCTTCAATTGGGTATTTTAGCCCTACCCTCTGAAAGGTGTTGTAAACTTCTACAGTTAATGGGAGGCCTAAGTAAGAGACCCCATGTTGCTGGCTACTCCTCAGTTTAGGTCACTCGGATTTCAGGGATCTAGAAAAAAAAAAGTATGCAGGCTGCCATACACATGGTTTCCTCCATCTTTTATGAACGCCTTCATTGCTTATACCGTCTGTAGCAGGTTGAATCTAGGTGACCAGCTTAGAAAGGTCAACTGTCCTTACTTCCCTCACTGCCAGAAGTACCATGTGTTCACTGGCAGCTCCTCTGTAAAATGTTGGGCTTGCGTTCATCTTCTGGTGCCTTGGTTCATCTTCAGTTACTATAACAGATCAACCGAGGATGGTGAGATTTTAAAGACGAGAAACTTATGAAGTTCATGATCCCAGAGGTTCGAAGTCCAGGATTGGGCTGAATTTGCTCAGGGCTTCTCCTCATATCATGATGTGGTGGGAAAGCAGAATGGTAAGTAGGAATATATGAAAAGTGAGAAATCATAGGTACCCTGCCTTTATGCCAAATCCTTTATAATAACCCACTCTTACCCCAGCAGCACCCTTCCAACAGTACCACAGAGCAATGGAATTCCAAGGTGAGTTTCAGAGGGGACAGAGCATATTCAGCCTACAGTAGGAAACAAGATTTTCTTTCTGCATTGATGTGAACTCAGGGATTCCGGTCTATGTTATGCTTTAGGGAAACTACCTGGCTCACCTTACCAAAGCCAGGAGCAAATCAACATGGGGTTCTAGTTTCCTGTACCTGTTCAGCAATTAACAAGCCAGGGGCTTAACTAACAAGGCTTCGTTGTATCATTTCTGGAGCCTGAAGGTAAAAGGTTAAGTTTCCAGAAGGGTTGCTTCTCTGGGAGACAAGAGGAAGCATCTGCTTGTCCCGATGTCTCTGTGCCTGGCAACCTTGGTATTCACTATATTGTAGATGCAGCATTTCAATCCTCAACTTCACATTTTTATGAGGGTTTCCTTGCCTGAACAGATTTTTAAGCACCTATGTAGAAATTTTAGCCTCCTGGTAATGAATGACACCAGCCTATCCTAGTGGACTCATCTTAACCTGAAATCCTAACGTCAAATTAAATTGCATTCTGAGGTACTGGGCAGTAGAAGTTTAGGGTGGGAAATTTGGGGGAAGTTTTGAGTCAAGTCTCAACAAGAGAGGAGAAAAAATTATGAATAGTCTAAGGGACGTGGAAATCTGGAGGAAAATGCAATGGCCATGTAGAGAGAGGTAAGCCAAAGAGTCCTTCATGCCTGAGACAAAGGGAGGCAGGAAGGAAAGGGAGAGAGAGGGAGGAAGGAATGGAGAAGGTTTTATCTTGATCCCATTCTCCAGTCTTAGACTCATTTCCGTGACCCTGGCTTCACCTGAGCTCTAAAGCTCTCTCCCTCCCAGGGACTTCCAGGCCATCATTATTGGAGCTTTATCCAGATAATACAGATGGCATTTGATATGTACAATATGAAATTATTTGTCAAACCTTCAAATGTGCCTAGGTCTTGTTTATCTAAGGGGACTGTGCATTCTATAAAGATATGGATGCTTCCTGGGCCCTTCTTTATGATGCTCAGTAAACATTAATGGAATAGCAAAGTGGTCACATCCCACTTTTAATAAAAAATAATAGGTAATTTAGCTGATGCTAAATTCAAAAGGCTGACAAAGATACCTAGTACAAAGCTTCCCTCCCAGCTCTGTTTCTCTGATGCAGATTTGTCTCCCTTGGGGTACCTCATGGTCTCAGTTTATTGTGAATTCTTCCAGAGATCTTTTATGTATCTGCCTGCAAATGCATATGACTATTCTTTCCCTCTTGTTAAATATGTAGTACCCTGCCATCCAAATGCTGTTTTTCTCTCTCTCTCTTTCTGTTTTACTTATTCTTTTTTTTTTCTTAGCAGTCTTGGAAAGGTACTTTTAAAGCTATGCCTGCAAAGAAATTTGATACTTCTCCCTTCAAGAGGTGGACACAATTTCCATTCTCTTTGACTATGGGCTGCAATGAGTGACTTAATCTTAGCAAACACAGCATAGCAGAATCGATAGACTGTCATTCTGGGATTATATGACAAGACATCTCCACATTCCACCCTAGATGCTTTCATAGCCTGGGAGAAGCTCATTCTGTGAGAGGCTGAGGCTTGCTGCTGACTACATGTGTATATGAGCTGATCTTTTGGGACCTGCCCATAGAGTTATGAGAAACAGGCAGGTCCTGGAACTTCCCTTTTTAGGTGAGAAAGGATACAGCCTGTATATATCTTCAGTCTACCCTTTGGGAGAACCTAAAGAAGAACCGTCTAGTAAAGTCATCTCCTTGATCCTATCTTTTGGAAACAGTGGGACAGTAAATACTTAGTGTTTTAAGCAAACATAGTACACATCAAGAGATAAGACCTTCACAGAAGTACATAAAGTGTATATATACCTCTTTTTGCTGGCATATATGTGTGTGTGTATTCCATTTGCTTGATATTGCATGGCTTATTTTAAAGAGCCTCCTATTAATAGACATTTAGGTTATTTCCAAGCTCTTCAAAGAACAGCAGTGAAAAACTCATAAGTGAAATATGTAATTTTACCTGTGTGCATGTATTTATAGGATAACTTTTTAGCATGAATTAGGGATTTGGTTGTGTATGCTTTGTGTGTGTGTGTGTGTGTGTGTGTGTGTGTGTGTGTGTGTATTTAGATGAATTCTTCCTGATTGCCCTGATTAATGCCAATTTACACCCCATCAACAATAGAGGAGAGGGTGGCTTCTTCACAGTCTCAATGTTGCCTTTCATTCTTAGAGAACTGGGTGTTGAGTACAGACTTCTTATGCTTCAGGACTGAATGAGTTTAGCATCTCAGCTGGAATGATTGAAATCACCCCTTCCTTGTTAGAAATGGCAGAGAGGGCATCTGCCCACAGCTAACAGATGCACATTCTCTGCAGTGAGGAGTAATGGCCACAGAGCAGCGATGTGAAGTAGCAGCAGTGATGGCTGCAGCAGCAACAGTGTGTGTTGAAAACTGAAAACAAACCAGACCAAGCCAGATTTGCTTTTATTTCCTGTTCAGAGTAAGAAGGCAGAGCTTCAGGGTCTGACAGGCCTTTGCCATAGAGACACAAAGGGGAGTGAGCAGTTCACAGGTATCTGTGATCCATGATCTCATGGGGAATGCAAGGCAGGGCACTACTGACTGTCTCTGAATCTGCCTGAGCAGCTGGGCTTTCAGATGAGTCCTACAAGCTCCCAAATAGAGCAGTGCCTGGAGCTCAGGCAGTGAGAGGAGGCACTGTATCATGACTGCAGGAGAGAAGATTGCCTATAAAGCCAGCTCCAAGTGATTGAAGTAGTAGGTGCTGACTCCCACCTGCTGGTTCTAGATGGATTTGTCTTTTAGCCCTTTGAAAGGAGAGTATTCTCCTTCAAAGAGCACACAGGCTTGTCTTCTTAGTTCTGAGAACTGAGGATGGAAGATGAGTGTGATGGCAATTCTTCGTTATCTTTATTGACAAGTAGATTGAAGATAGAACTTCCCTGGAAACAAATCTGTTGGTTTGTCCATGAAAGCATTTCTAGAGAGGGTTATCCAAGAGGAACACTCACCCTGAATATAGGTGGTGCCACCAACATGAATCCCACACAGAATAAAGGAGAATTTGAGCTGTGAACCAGAATTCATCTTTCTCTGTCCTTTGACTGCAGATGCAAGGTGATCAGCATCCTTGTGCCCTGCCACCATGCTTTCTGTACCATGATGGGCTGTACTTTTGAGCTGTGAGGCAAAACAAACACTTTCCATGTTGACTTGATTTTGTTAGTATTTTTTGATAATAATAATAAGAAGAAAACCTATTATAAGGAAGAAAGGGTGTTGGGGTCTTAGTAATGGAATGCCCCCAAAATTTAGAGATGAAATTAGGGGAGCCCATTTTCCTGCTCACACCTCTGCCTGCATCCATGGAGGCCTGCTGCTTTCAGGGCCAACAAGTGAGTTCTACAAGCTCTAAACTGCCTACTGGGTTCCTGGCAAGCCCAGCAGCCCTAAGATCTGCTTGGCCCCGTTCCACTCCAACCTCTGGTTCCATACCTCTAACCACACACCCCAGATGCCCACAGCCGTCAGCAACCACCAGGTGAGAACCCCTACCCTCAATCCTCTGCATGATGACTCCTCTGGGCAAACCAGAAGCTGCAAGCTCTGCTCTGCCACTTCTGTACTTCATTTACTGGGCCACAACTCCACCTACATCCCTGGAGGCCTGCTGCTGCCCAGGACAAACAGAGGCCACACACCATCAGGGATAACAGGTCTACCTGCATTCCTGGATGCCTGATGCCACCAAGGACAACTAACAGCCTGAAGCCATCAGGGACAACCAGCTTTACCTGCAATCCCAGATGCTTATTCCCATCAGGGACTTCCAGGACTGCCAAAACTAGGGACAAACAGAAGGCTAAAGGCCAGGGTAAGACACAATCAACAAAATCCAGAGCAATATAGCACCACCAGAACATAGTTATCCTGTGGGGATGCTTCGGGGCTCTGCCCAGGTATGGAGAGGTCTCAGTCAGAAGTCCTGCGGGGGCAGGGCTCCTGAGTGGGGTTCTCTGGGCCTAGGCAGCTGACCCAGAGGCCAGTAGTCTCTGTCTTTGAGCTCCCAGATGCTGCTGGGAGCCATAGAAAAACTGAGACTCGAGGGCATATGGGCTGGACGAGCCTGAAGCCAAGAGAGATGAGGGAAGAAGCCCCAACAGTGTCCCTCTGGTAGAGACTCTTTGTTACGGCATTTGCTTGGCTGGATCAAGGCTGGCTTGCTAGCTTGCTTTGAGTTGGTGGTCTCCACTGCAGAATGTAGAGAAGTCTTCTGGCAGGAGATTAGACAGTGGCTCAGTAGTCAAAAGCCTTCTCCACGGTTCCTTATTGCAGGGCCCAAAAGACATGAGGAAAGTCCATTGGTTTAAAAGGTTTATTGTCATGGTAGATGGTGGATGAATCTGGTTGTACTCCTGTACCTCCAGGTTAGTCCTTTGGTTAAGTACTGTTTGTAAGGAGGAGGGTCTTGGGAGGAATGCTTAATTGGCTATGCCCTCTGGCCTTCAGGTATCTCATTAATATGGAAATCTCTTGAGGCTGAGGCCTGTAGTCATGCCCTTTACCTGTGCTGGGTGACACAAACCTCTTTTTGGGATGGGCTGTGGGGGGGCTGAAGCTAAGTGAAAGGAACCAGGGCCCAGGAGCAAAGCCGAACACCTTCCATCCCATTAGGGTCCAGGGTTCGAGGCCTGTGCTCGCTAGGTGCCCAGCTGCCTCTCATAGCCCACTGTCCCACATTATTCTACTACTGAAAACTTTGAATATCCTAACACACCTTAATCGCAAGAAAATGACCTCAAATCTAATCTTATGCAGATGATAGAGGCCTTTAAAAGGAAATGAATAAATATCAAGAAATACAGGAAAATACAAACAGGTGAAAGAAATGAATAAAACTGTTCATGACCTGAAAATAGAAGCAATAAAGAAAACACAATCTGAGGCAATCCTGGAGTTGGAAAACCTAGGAAAGAGAACAAGAAATAAGGACACAAGTATCACCAATAGAATACAAGAGATAGAAGAGAGAATCTCAGGCATAGAAGGTACCATAGAAGAAACTGGTACATCAATAAAATAAAATGCTAAAGCTAAAAAGTTTCTAACACAAAACATGCACAAAATTTAGAACTCTATGAAAAGACCAAACCTAAGAATAATAGAAAATAGAAGAAGACTCTCAACTCCAATGGCCCAGAAAATATCTTCAACAAAATCATAGAAGAAAATTTCCCTAACATAAAGAAACAAATGCCTATAAATGTACAAGAAGCTTACACACACCAAATAAAGTAGATCAAAAAAGAAAATCTTCCCACAACATAATAATTAAGACACCAAATGTACAGAACAAAGAAAGAATAGTAAAAGCCTTAAAGGATAAAAGCCAAGTAACATATAATGGCAGAACTATTAGAATTATGGCAGACTTCTCAAGAGACTTTAAAAGCCAGAAGGACCTGGGCAGATGTCTCACAGTCCCTAAGAGATCACAGATACCAGCCCAGACTTCTATACCCAACAAAAATTTCAATCATTGTAGAGGGAGAAAGCAAGATAGTCCATGATAAAACCAAATTTAAGCAATATCTTTCCACTATTCTAACCCTACAGCAGATACTAGAAGGAAAATTCTAACACAAGGAGGTTAAACCACACCTAAGAAAACACAAATAGATAATTCTACACCAGGAAATCCAAAAGTAGAGAAATACACACGCACACACACTACCTCCACCAACATTAAAATAACAGCAACTAACAATCTTGTGGAAGAGTCAGGGGAAGGATTGAGGGACTTGACAAGGATAGGTTCGCCACAGGAAGATCAACAGAGTCAACTAACCTGACCCCTTGCAGGCTCACAAAGATTAAACCACCAAACAAAGCAAGCATAGATTGGATCTAGCTACCCCCTCCCCAAGATGTAGCAGATGTGCAGATTGGTCTGCATGCAGGGCCCCCAACAACTGGAGTTAGGGCTGTCCCTGAAATTTTTGCCTGCTTATGGATCCCATTCCTTTAATTGGGCCACCTTGTGAAAGAGGATGCAATCCATCCTTCAGTGACTGACATATATAGGTGGGAATGAGGGTAGGTGGGGGAGTGGAGGTGATACCCAGGGGGGCTTCCACTTCTCAAAGGAGAAAGGGGTAGTAAGGGAAGATCTGTGAGAAGGGGAACTAGGAAGAGAGGGGCCTGATATTGAGATGTAAATTAAATAAATAAATTTATATATGAAAAAAGGAAATTAGGGGATCAGTTGCTAAGAAAATGGTATTTTGTATCTGCTTGATTTTTATATCAAACTGCATAAGAATTTTTTTTGCACAAGGCTTCATGTACTCACTTGCCCACTATTTTCTGAATGATTGAGGATAGTGCTTTTGCTAGGTGTAAATCTCCAGTTTTCTTGAACAGGATTCCTTGAAGTGTCACAGCAATTGCTCTAGTGACAGATACTGGCATCATCCACATGCTAATGATTCTGCAAACATGCAGAATCTAAGACATATGGGAGCACGGACTGTGACTCTCAAAGGAAGGCTTAAGAGATCAGACAACATGTTAGGATCAGTGCACAGACTGTGGCTCTCAAAGGAAGGCTTAAGAGATCAGACAACATGTTAGGATCAGTGTAGGTGACCCAACAATGTGTGACTGAAGTCAAAGATACGTGGAAGTTAGAGATGTCCAGAATATGGAACATCTGCACCAAAAAGCTTCTGGCAGTGACTAGCAGTGAGCAGGGACAACCCAAGGAAGAGCCTCTGTAAGTTACAGTTGGGAAGACCATAGGAGAAGTTTTCCCAGCTCTTTAGATCTTATCAGGTAGCCAATGCTGGCCACTGAGCTACAGAACTGAGAGCTTTTGATCCAGCTTTCTTCCTAATCCTCCTTTCTAAGCCACTAATTTTCCACCCGCAGTGTCTTTTGAATACTTACCATTTTTATTGCATAGTATGTTGAGTCTCAGAAGAGACTTTAAACTAGGAATGTTGCACAGTGTAGGAGTTAAGAATTTGTGAAGTCTTAATGGATGGATTGAATGCATTTTGCATTATGAAATGAATATGAACCTTTTGGGGCTCAGGGATGGAATGGTATATTTATAATCTGGAGATAAAACACTTCTCCTAAACGTGGCTAGATTTGGTTGACAAACTCAAAGTGGGCAGGAATCTTCAAGAGGGAGGACTAGCTAGAGCTAGGTCACTGAGTCAGGGGTGTCCTTAGGGACATATTGTTCATGGTCTCATCCTGAATCACTGAGTCCTGGCTGCTGTGGAGTGACAAGTCTGTGCATCAAATGCCTGCCACCATGATCTTTGGTCCAGTGTCACGCAGGCAAGCAACCGTGGATCAGAATCTTTGAAGCTAGGAGTCCAAAGAAATGTTTCTACCCATGCACTGTCTTGTCAGGTGTCTTATCATAGGAATGAAAAATCCCAATAACAAGGATGTTCTGGTCTCGGCATCTGAGTGGACCTGTCCCTTTATTGAGGAAACCGAGCATTGTCTATAGCCACATTGACTTTGTATGTGATTGTGTTAATTGTTTTCTGTTACCTCAGGTTGAACATTTCTAATCTGAAAATACTAAATGTTTCTCAGTATGGGATATTTGATAGCCTATATGAAACCACAAGTGAAATTCTATTCTATGAAACTTAGTTTCGTATGTAAAGATGATTAATAGTGTTATATATAATTGTCACCTATTATCTGGATAAGGTGTATATAAATTGCAAATGAATTCTGGGTAATAAACTCAATGTACATGCAAATATTTCAAAGCATAGAAAGGCCTAAAAATTAAAACACCATGTTTCCAAGTATTCCATAAGAGAGACACTCAATCTGATTAACAGAGTTCCCAAGTCTGAATAATTTACAAAAAATAAAGTTTTATTTTGGCTCACGAGTTTGGAGGCTGGAAATATTGATTGCTCTTAGCTGATAAGTTTCTGATGGGCATCTCATAGTTAAGTGTAGCATAGGGTGAGAGTTAGAGCGAGAGCAAGAGAAAGAGAAGTGCTGACACCCTCTATAGCTAACCCAATCCTTGGAGATAACAGCCCACTATGAAGAGCAGAGTCCTCCTGAGCAAAGCATCCTTTACAGCCCACCAGTTCTCAGCAGCAGCACAGTGGTGATCACACTGCAATTTGACTTTTCATGGACACAAGTTAATTTCAAACTTTAGTAGAGTGGTAGCCTTTTTGTGGATTGAATTGTCTTTAAAAAATATGTTGAAAAGTCCAAACTCCTAGCATGTATGAATGAGGCCTTATTTGGAAATAGGATCTTTATAAATGTGTTCAAGTTCAGGTGAGGACATATTGGATTGTAGTGGATCCTGAGTTCAGAGACTGGCTCTTTCAAAATGAGAGAGGTCTGGGGACAAAGACACACATGATGGACATTCACATGAAGATGGAGATGAGAATTGTCAAAAAACTAATGAAGACTACTGGATGGGGGCTTGAGCAGGGAGGAAGAAACAAGGAAGGCTCCTTACATCAGAAGACCAAACCTAAGAAAAGCTCTCCCTCAGAGGATTCTGTGCTCCCAAACTGAGGGAGTGCATTTCTATGTTTTAAAACCACCTTGCTCATGGTACTTTGTTTAGAGTAGTCACAGGAGACTCAAATAGAATCCCAAGCATCTGGGGTCTAGCATTCTGTAGAACCGAATGAATGAGGCCACAGCTACTTCTATCTCCTGTGCCCAGTGTGTGTTTATGGAGCCCCTGCATCTAGCCAGAAACTGTTCCCCAAGGAGGATAGGCTTGTAGGCAAGAAGGAAGCCACTTTTCTTCCTTATTTTTTTTCCATGTTGGAAATTCTTCCCTCATTTCTCAGGAAAATTTATATTTCTTGGATTCCAAGTCTTAAGAAATATGAGTGGAAAATGCAGGCAACAGTCTCTCATGAGATTTAATGCTTACAGTAGAGATGCTGATCTTTTAAACTTAAAGGGATCTACTAAAGTACCACAGGACAGAATACACACAAGAAGAGAGTCTAGGGTCATGAGGTCTGTATAGGAGAAGCTGGAGAGGCATATACACTAGACAGTCTCCCCTGTTAGCATGGCTACACTGAAGTTCATGACCATGATCTGACTTGTTATGCATGGTCAGTCCTTAATAAAATTAACGACACAGGTACCAAGATTATGGCCCCATTTGATGGTCTTCCAAGAACTAACCAAGTTTGGAAATGAAAAAACCCTTCATGTTGCAATATGACACAGTTCTGAGATGTTGTACATCTTGTCAGAGGACCCAAATGCCAGGATGTTAGGGACACTATGTGACTCGATATAAAGAGCTTCTAGGGACACTATAGTGACTCGTTATATAGAGCTCCTGGACCACAGTTTAATCTACATACATGCTCCAATACTGGTTTCCTTTTGGGGTCTGAAAGAGGGGGTATGCAGAGACCACACTGCCTTGTCTAAGCTGGAGCCCAGCTCTGTTCTCAGCCATCTTGCGTCTCCTGGTTGTTCCTATCCCCCATCCCTGTGTGCTCAAAGGCTGTGTGCTCTCATGGGTTTTTTTCCCCACTCTCAATACTGTAAAGCTCTGCATTAGGTCACATTTCTCAGCGGAAACACCCTGTGACTGATTTCATCTTTGTTTTGTTTTTTTAAAAAAACCTGACACACAGTTTCTCATATTCACAGGATACAGTGTGTGCCTCGATAGATACATACCTTTTATAACTACTGCACAGGGGTAACTAGCATGCCTGCTTTTACATTTATCACTCTGTCAGTGGCCTATTGGGGTTGTTTTCTTTGTATTCCGGGAGTATGACTTTTAGTGGGGGTTTTGCTTGCTGGAGTGTGGGCTAATTTCCTGAGTTCATTACTTTGCCGAATCCTCATCACAATTCAGTGAAGAATTCTTTATTATCCTGATTCACAAGAGAAAGCCAGAGCCCTGAAAAACATGTATGGAGAGAAAGGCTACAAATCAAGGGAAGGGACATTGAGGTGACCATGCAGAGTGACTGGCTACATCAGGGCTTTCCTCTTCTCTTCTCTATGTGCATTTCCTGCCAGCTTCACAGGAAAAGCTGCCTCCTGGGGAGGACTTTGGGATAGTCATGTTTAGAGTTTTATTGTCAACTTGACAGAGTCTAGAATCACCTGGGGATAGATAGGCTTCTGGGATTGTCTATGAGAGGTTATCTTCATTACATTAAATGATGTGGGAGAAGACTCACTCTAACTGTGGGTGGGTCCATAGGTATAGGTAAGGAATCCTGGACTCCATAAAAGAGAGTGAGTTAGCTGAGTACCAGTATGCATGCATTCCTTATTCTATTCTGATTGAGGACATAATGCAACCAGCTTCTTCAAGGTCCAGATGCCTGGACATCCCCAGCATGATGGTCTCCAACCTGGAACTGTGAGCAAAGATAAACTCTAAGCTCCTTAAGTTGCTTTAGTCAGAATTTTTATCTCAGCAACAAGGAAAAAAACTAAGATAGGGACTCAGAGGAAAGCTGCAGTTACAGGTAACACTAGTTGTTCAGATGCTGCAGGCCAGCTTCAGCACCAAGAGAAAATGTGATGTGAAGCACAGATTGGGGTAGGGAAAAATCACGCTACATGGCAGAGCATCATATGTTTTTGTGTGTTGTGTCATGCCTGCATTAAAGAGGTGACAAAGATGTCATCCCTTCCCACAAAACTGTACCATGTGGAGGGAGACACCACGGAGCCAACAATCCTGAGCACTGATGGGTATAGCCAGAGGGGTTGGTGGCATCCATGGAATCACCAGTGAAGGACTGGCTCTGAAATGTCAATTCCTTTCTGCTTTGTGTTTCCAGGTTATATGATGAAATAAGACCATGTTCACACTCCCACTTAGAAAGAAATCCTTGATGTTGCCAATTGGAATTTGGAGCAGATGGCCCTGGTGCTTAAATTACAATGGACTCTTCATTTGTCCAGAGGGGATCTTTCTGGGAGAAAGCTTTTTCCTGTCCTGGGCTGAAACATGTCCCTTGCCCACCCCCATTTCCCATCTTGCCCTCCAATTCATATGTGGAAGCTGAACTCTCATATAACAAGGTCTGGAGACACAACTTTTAGGTGGCTTGAGGTCAAACGAGCTCAATAATGAGGCCCTAAAATAATGGGACTGGCACTGCACACACACACACACACACACACACACCACACACACACACACCACACCACACCGCGCGCGCGCGCGCGCGCGCCACATAAGACAAAGGGAATTGGTAGCTTTCTACAAGCTAAATGGGGAGCCCATCCTTGACCCTGCCAGTTCTTAGATCCTGGATTTGCAGCCTCCAGGACCATGAGGTCACACATCTCTGTTGGATAAAAAGCCAGTTCCATACCGTTTTTGAAATTATGACAGCTGAAGTTATCTAATGCAGCCTCTTTGACCCATCATTATATAAATGTGCTTTGTCTTAACAATTGTTAATATGGGACAATTTGTATGTTTAGTGACGTATGGCCTTTTCAGAGGATTCTTAAAAAGACATGATGTATGCCCTGAAGTGCTGACAGAACCCTAGCTAATTGTCAGACTGCTTCCCACATCTGCTGCCTAGCCCTGGTCACACTGTATCATTTTACACACCCTCTGTATTAATAGCCTCTGTGTATAAATATGTGCTTCAATGTGCAAGAGTATATATATGTATATATATATGAATAATAGAACTGTGCATGTGTATATGCATGTGTACATGGGAATTTAGGTGTATATTGACATGTATATACAGGCATGTATATATATGGGTATATGTATGTGTATGTACATATAGATATGTGCATGTGTGTACAGAGGTGTGCTAATGGTCATATGTATGTAGAAGTATATGTACATATAAATATGTATGTAGATGTAGATGTGAATATATGTACAGGGATATGTATATGCATATACATATTGTTGATATGTATATGCATATGTTGATATGATACATAGTGTTGATGTATGTATATAGTTATGCACAAAGGTGCATGTATGTATATTGTGTAATGTGTGTAATATGTTTGTGTACAATTATGTATCTGTGTGTGTATATATATATGTGTGTGTGTGTATGTCTTTAGATGTGTATATTTATGTAATGATTTAAGGGAGTAAGTATATATTGCACTTGTATGTATATTCTATACCTCTAGGTAAACACTCAGAGCCATAGCATCACAGTTTGAGACCTTCTCCAAGGGTGACAGATCCCATATCTGTGGAGTGAGCCTCACGCAGAAAAGCCCTCTAAGATCCTGCTTACAACTGTGTTCTGCTCCCCACCCCTTTTTCTGTTTCCTCACTCTGAGGTGGACAGGTGATAGAGAAGATCAGTTTTATCTTCTGTCTCCTAGCAACTATCCTTTGCAGGTGAGAAGAAGGTCCAGAGATCATAGGTCAGGTGGGAAGTCCAAATCCTCAGGCTAGTTGGATCCTTCTTGTGTTTGTATAACAGAGGGGGCAGGGGCAGCTCTCATTATTTAGCTGTGTAATTTGTGTTGACAGACTGGACGGGGATGTTTCATCAAGCAATTACACAAAGGAGTCTGACTTGTTCCAAAACACAAAGGCGACAGGCAGCATAAATTAATGTGCACATGTGGTCCTGCACCAAGCTCTTGCTAACCATACACAGCACAGGGGAGGCTGGAGCATCACTTTCTTCTGAGATGGGAGGTGCTTTCAGTGAGAAGAAAAAGCAGAAAGTCTTATTTCCTGCCAAAGCAGAGGCAGCTCAAGCAAGAAGCAACTGTCCTACTAAGAATCCCTTGGGGTCTTGGCCTTGTCTCTCACACAATTGGGACAATCTTAATTTCAGCTATCCCTAGTGAGAGTAGGCTCCTGACAAGTCATCTCTGCCTCTCTGCTGCTTTTGATGTTCACTGTAAGTAGATGTCACCTAGGTGAAGATCAAAGGTAGCCTTGGAGGAAAAACAATGTCACAAAAGGCTGCTCTCCCATCTGAGGCTGGGAAGACAGGTGGGGAATGAAAGGGGCTGTCTTCTTGCCTGCTTTATCAGAGTGGAAGGAGAGACCTTTGCTTTATGCTCTCCCTGCCCTCTACCCGCTGCCTCTCTTGCTTACCCTGCCCTTACCTCTTCTCCTATTTGCTTCTTAAAGGAAGATTTTCTGGGAGGCTGAGAGGACTAGCATGCAAAGGACCAGCCTCAGCAGATACAAGAAAGAGTCAGGAGCTCTTATGCAGTATATATATATATATATTATATATAATATAATATATATATACACACATATACATATACATATACATATATATATAATATATATATATATATATATATAATATATATATTTTCAACCTGAAGGGAATCTGAACTGTAAGCTATAGGCAGATGTGCTGAACCATTACAAAGCAAACTTAAAGCTAGCCTGTTTTTAGAACAACATATACCACCCACCCTCCCTTCTTTCATTTCTTTTTAACTTAATCATGATAGTACATTTGTTCTTTATATAGAAGAAACAGGAAAACAGAGAATCCTCTAAGGAAAACAAATTTTAGTTAATAAATCTATTTAGTGTCTCACCAAAAATAAATAAACATTTTGCACATGTGCTGAAGTAGCCTATTGAGTTGGCTTGGTGCTTCTCATTCGGGAATGTTGAAGAGAATGTGGCATAGGTTACCCGTCCCAGGTCCTAGACCTGGGGGCCACATTCTTTCCACAAGGCCTTTAGGACACACAGCCAAACAGAATCAGGGTTTTCCTCTGAGTGTTCCCATTGTGTTAGAAAAAAATATCCCTAGAAAAGTCATTATGGAATAGCATGATATGTGCTAACATTAAGCAATGTGCTCAGATTTATAGGAGTTTGAGAGGAAGAAATCGTGGATTGAGGAGATGTGAATGTCTGGTCAGTTTAAGACCACTGAGGTAATTTAGAATATCATCCTTCTTAGACTACATTCCAGACACAAGAGACTCATTCCCATTTTGAGAGACTGACAAGGATGTTTGTGGGTGGATTTGCAGAATGGGGACTCCACCACCTACTTTCAGCTGCTTGAGGCAGTGATGTAGGCGGGAACATTTTATTTTCTCCCTATGGAAGTCTTGTTTTGCTTGCCCTCTGTCTCTTAAGTCTATAGTCTTCCATCTGCTTGGGTGGGAGCGGATATGTCTGGCAGCCCTGGGATAGAAGCATTTTTAGTACAATAGGAGTCTGACATCTTTGTGATCCCACAGATTTTTCTTAAAGCACCCATAAGCCTTTGTATGGGTTGAGCTCTATGCCAAGTCTGGAGGAGGGATATGGATTGGCTGCTGTTGGGGGTTAGTTTCATATTATAGCAGAAAACACATTGGAGGTAACCTTCAAGACAATGGAATAACAGGTACATGTTCAGTGAATGGGAAACACTCAAGAAGAGAAGTAGATGTGGAAGAGTTCTTGAGAAGACTGCTTTTAAGAGAAGGAGGAAGAGAGGTCATTCCCATTGAGTGGGATGTGAGAGGCTCCTCGGACTCAATGACAATGACCTTGGCCAAAATGCCCAACAGTGGATTGGAGAGGGAACCGGAAGTGACCACTTCCAGTAGACAGACATGGCCCACTGTGGAAATGGGGCCACCTGATCACCTTCAAAATTTTTGATCCAGAATTGTTCCTGTCTAAAGAAACTGCAGGGACAAAAATGGAGCAGAGACTGAAGGAAAAGCCATACAACGATCGGCCAACGTAGGATCGATCCTATGCACAGGTACCAAACCTGACACTATTACTGATGCCATGTTGCACTTGTAGACAGGAGCCTAGCATGGATGTCCTCTGAGAGGCTCTACCAGCAGCTGACTGACAGAGATGCAGATACAGCCAATCACTGGACTGAAGTCAGAGATCCCTATGGAAGAGTTAGGGGAAGAACTGAAGTAGCTGAAGGGGTGGCAACCCCATAGGAAGAACAGCAGCATCAACTGACCTAGTCCTTTCAGAGCTCCAGAGACAAAGCCACCAACCAAAGTGCATACATGGGCTGATCTGTAGCCCTCAGCACATATTTACAGAGGACTGCCTTCTCTGGCCTTAGTGGGAGAAGATGTGCTTAATCCTGTAGAGACTTGATGCACCAGGGAAAGGGGAGGCTAGGAAGGGGGAGGTGGGAGTATGTGAGTATGTGAGGGGGGGAATTGAGGGGAGCACCCTCTCAAAGAGGTAAAGCGGAGGGGGTGAAGAATTCTGAGATGAGGAACCAGGAAGTGGGACAACATTTGGAATGTAAATAAAATAATTTAATAAAGATAAAATAAAAATAAAAGAAGGAAGAATGGATTAGATATTAGAAGAAACCAACCAATAATGGAAAGCTCCAGTCCCGGGAGGTGATATATCTTCAGAGTTCTGAAGTGACATAAGAGTACAATGACTGTCTTCTTATTTCAGTCACTCACTGGTTATATAGACCTTCTAGAAGAGAGAAGGCCAGTTGATAAATCAGTTCTCTGAAGCAAGGGTGGTTCCTAGTGATGGTACTATGGGCAGCAATGCTCCTGGGAGCAGAGGAACAGATGTTAGGAGGAAAGACCAGAGAGGTGGCTTGTCGGGGGGGGGGATGGGGGGAACACAGCACTGTCTATCAAGTCTTATATCATAAGCTTAATTACTAGTTCTCACACACTGGAACGAGAGAATCAACTCCGGAAGACCTTCACAAGCTCACTGTGGCATGCGTGCATCTACCTATACCTCTCCTCCTATCAGAAAAATCAACAAATGTTAAACAAACAAACGAACAATTAAAAGGAAGAGAATGAAGGTTGTAGGCGGAAGAACCCTCAACAGTCTCCTTTTGTGTGCTCCATTTGGATTCCTCAACTGGAAACGCGTCCTCCGGGATTCAGTTTACTCTGTTTTCCTAGGGCACTTCCAGGCAAAGGGCAGACCACAGCTCCTGTTCTACAGCTGACCTTGAAGTCATGATTGATACTTTCTATCCCTGTACTTTTTCTCCCATTTTAGTTTCCTGTTGCCTTAGATAGACAATGTAAGTTGTATTAGGTGGCATGCTGTTAGGAGATCAGATTTTGATCCTCAAGGCACCTGAGACCCTAATTACCATTCTACACTTTGAACGTGAATTTACTACTAAAACTGGGCACGTGAGCAACAAAAGATGCCCCAGAGGATCAGTGTGTTTGCAGAGACATTCTTCCCTGCCCTGCTGTCCAGCAGCAGCTGATCTAACATATATTGGAATGATTCCTTCCTCATTCTGCTGGCATTCTGTGATTAGCCAGAAGTACCTTTATACATATAGCAGCTTAATTTTTAACATAATCTCAATTAGACTTAATGAGGAATTTCCCCCATCTGAGACACAGAATATAAAAAGAATAGAGAGCCTAGGACTGTCGACTTGGTAGCATGTTTGATTATAGTTCTTTGGTATAGTTTCCTTACTTATTACTTTGTATCTATAGGGGACATAGGATCATATAATGCTCATTCTTTTAGGATCTATCCTGTGTACAGAAGATAGTGACATTTTCAAGTTGTCACTTCACTTATTTAAATAATTTTTTTGAGACAAGGTTTGACTGTGGAGCCCTGGCTCACCTTGAACTCATAGAGTTCTGCTTTCATCTGTCTCCCAAGTGAGGCAATTAAAGACATATACTACCATGCCTCGCTTCTTTGAGAGGGCATCTTATCACTCTGAAGGGCTGTGATTCCTAAAGACATGGCAGGTGACAGGACCAGTGGATTCTATTACCAGAACATCACTTCCGCCATCCCCATTATTTGGGTCCTTTGGCCTAATACAATGTCTCTTACAATTTTATTTCAGCTGATGAAATCCTCCCGAAGTCTAGACAATTGCATTGACCAAGACCCTAGGGATAGAAAAAGCAAGTTTGTACTTGCCATGTGTGTGGATATTTGTCAAATGGAATCATTGCACCTTCTGGGTGAAAGGTGCCCAGAGCAGTCAACTTGTTATCAAGCACTTAGTTCATATGGGCAAAAGCCAAATACGGAGCTCAGCCTTAGTTTCTGTTGCTGGCCCAGTGAATATACAATATCAGCTGTACCAAAATTAGCCTCAGCCAGTGGAAGTCTACCCTGATGGGCCCATATATTGTGCCTGGCCCTTTGCATGTCCATTGCAGTAGCAGCGCTACATTCGTTCACAACAAATACTGGCTGATGACAAAATCATTTCACCTATCTGATTGGCTTAAAGTTGTTATTTAGTTAGTAGTCATACTATGATGCAAGATCATCACACTCCATATTATTTCCGTAGGCCCATTCTTCTAAGTCTTCCTTGAACCAATGTTTAAATCTTTCTTCCTTTAAGGATCAGCTAGCTCTATTTAAATTTACTCTAAGTACAGGAATGGTTGTACTCTGGGCTACTTCTCTTTCCAAGGTAGGAGACCTGATTCATCAGACAAGTGCTGTCAGTTGGGACAATATTTCACTGGTATCAATCAGGGATTTCTAATAGGGAGCAGTAGTGAAACACCAACTCCTTTTAATTCATGACAACACACCAAAGGGCCCAATCCACAGACCAAGCTCAGACTGTTCTTTGATTTGCTTGGCGTTAAGGAACAATAGGTATGAGCCTTGAGAGGAGACAGAGAAGCAATAATGTTAAGCAACATGGGTGTGAGACAACATACTCATGTAATTTTCCTCTGTCTCTGGTCCTACTCATGCCCAGTCTCAGGCATGCCACATACAGTTTACAAGGAATATGTGCTGGTTTGGCCTGGCTTTATGGATTGGTGAGGGTGACAGAATTCAGCTTTTGATGGACATCTCTGGCTGCCACTTGATGCCTTGTTCAGATGGTTTAAATTTACTATAGTCTCGTGTCCAACCAAGTCCTGCCTTTCAAATGGAACATGCTCCTGCAGCAGATGGCATGGCCTTCCTCCAAAACTCTAATGGCTTGCATTGTGACTATGTATCCACTGTACTTGATGTCTTTTCCCAACCCAGAAACCTTCAATACCATAAGGTCTGCCAGGTTGTGTGGCCAAGTAAGAAGTCGGCTTCTGTTTCAGCTCAAACTTTCCATAGAAGTCTTTCATAGGAAATTGGCAACCTCTCATGTCACCTGGTCAATGAGTCAGAGAACCTTTTCTAAGCACAGAATATGGTGCTTCTAGAGCCTAGAGCCCAGAGCTTAGAAAGCTTAGCAATGTTTTCCTTGTTGTGGGAGTTGTGACATGTGTCAATCTGTCATCTATTTGGTGGGGAGGGAGATGCTTTGTTATGGTCAGGTCACTGAATCCTAAAAATATTACAAATATGGAAAGCCCAGGAGCATCCTCTACCCTCCAAATATATATGTTCATAGTTTATCACTGGTTCTTGCTTGTGTGGTCTAATTAGCTTGATGTCGTTAAAATAGTAGCTCATGAGCTTTAGGTCTTTCCCCTGCCACTTTTTAAAAATCGTTTTATAGTTTTGTACGTTTGTATTATGAATTTAGTCATTTTCACACATACAGCCCATTTCTCTCCCGTACTTTCCCCTTTAACATTGGTACCCTTCTCAGCAAGTGGCCACCTACTTTAGTGTCTCTTTTTCCATGGAGTTTAATCAGAGTTATATGCTCATGTGTGGGTAGAAAATTATTGGTGAAACAAGGGCTACTTATCTGTGGCTGTGTATGATTGGAGAAGGTGCCATTTGCCACTCAGCAAGTTTTAGTTGCTAAAAGTTCCTCATTTGTGATGAAATGTTGATGGGACCAATCTTGTGTGAGTCTTCTACAGATAACCAGGGCAGCAATGAGATCATGAAAGTAATGGCCATGCATGATGATTTGAAAGAAAATGGCCTTCATAGTCTCACAAGGTTGGAATAAACACATTGTTGTCAGAGGAAGTGGAGGTGGTCTTTGAAGTCTCAGATGTTTAAGTCAGGCCTAGTGTGACATTCTCTTCCTGTTGTTTTCCAATCCAGATAAAGAGCTCTCAGCTACCTCTCCAGTACTATGTCTGTCTGCCTGCCACCAACCTTCCTGTCATGACAATAATGAACTAAACCTCTGAACTGTAAGATAGACCCAATAAAATGCTTTCCTTTACAAGAGTTTTAGTGGTTATGGTGTCTCTTCACAGCCATAGAAATCCTAAGATACCACACCATGTCCATAGTACACCATTTCACTGTGTATCTCCCCATCTGCAGACCTCACGTTCTTTTAATCTCCTTTCCAAAACATTCTCCAAGTCTTGGAGGGGGTGTGACAACTGTTCCATTTGGGGCCAGCACTTCACCATTACTTTTTCCTGGCACTTTGTGCAGTTAACAGTTTCAAAGCTTATGAAATGGTAGGTTTTCATATGGCTTGTTAAATAGCCTTGGTTCTGGCCCCTTCTTTCTCCTTCCTCTTCCCCATCTTCCTACCTGGATATACCTACAATATATACACAATGCTACCACAAGAAGAGTCTTTGATGAAGACTGGAACAGCACTAATTGATGGTCATAAATGTAAATACTTATAAGGTAGTTTAACAACATAACTATTTTTCAAAGCAACAACAGTAATAAGTTTCTTCCTAAGAAACCTATAACCTCCCTCGCAAAGACTTATGATCAGACTACAGAACCAGGTATAAGTTTCTTCCTGTCATGTGGACCATCAATCTATTTGGAAAGTGTTTGGTTACCTTTACAACAGTGGGAGTAATGCCTGGCAAGTTATTATTGTAGCTCACTGTGTTCATAGCTGAGTAACACTGTTGGTGACCTTTCTCTCCAGCAACATGCATTCTGGAACCACAAATGATAGCTCATACAGAGGAAGCATCCACCTTAGTTCCAGCATGATTTCCCTATGATCTGTGATGACAGTGTGTAGTACATTGAGCAATAAGGTTTTATCACTAAGTTCTGGTGTGAAACAAAAAGCAATGGAAATTACCTGCATTGTTTTAGGGTCTATAAAATCTCTCTACACACTAACTCATAATGAGGTGTCTCACACCTAGCACTGTTAAATTTGGATTGAACCTTCATGTTCATCAGTTGATGAATGAAAAATGGAAATGTGGCAATACAAAAACTCTGCATGTTTTTGCCTATATAAATATCCTAGATACATACTTTTTGTATAGTGTGCATAATACTGTGTGCTAATAAAATCCAGAGTGATAGAAAGAGGATGTTAGAGGGAGGGAGGGGGAGGGAGAGAGGGAGGGGGAATAGTAGAACACAACAGTTATAAAACCGGAGAGGCAGAATACTGAAGGTAGAACAGTCTAAACAGGAACACAGGTACAAGGATGGGGAAGAGGAAGGAGAAAGAAGCGGCCAGAACCAAGGATATATAACAAGCCATATGAAAATCTATCATTTTATAAGCTTTGAAAAAATATAATTATATACACAAATATTTGAATGGAGGTACCCTTCAAGGATACTTCTCCCATAAGCCATGAACTATTAAAGGTCTCTTTGAACTGTGTTACAACAGAGGGAAGGTGAATTGGCCATGCCTATGGCAAGGCTGTAAATACATAGTGTTATTTGTGATGTGGGGACCATATACCATTTTTGCTCCTCCTGAGACAAAGGCAAAGACAATATATTTGCTGGAGTGCTCATGTGTGTCACATGCCATAGCTTGTGTAATCTGTGCTAATTAAGGTACCACATCCAGCACAATGGGCAGTGCTTCTGATGAAATTGGCAGTCAGCCATTTCTCATCCATGAGAATTTCTCTCTGGCTTCCTTTTCTATGAAGGACAATGACTTTATAACAACACACCTTGTTTCTGGTTCCAGCTTAAAAAGACAGATACTATTGATAACCTTAATGATGTTCTCCTGCTCATCAATGTATTCTCCTTCGCTTCAGGAATTGGAGCATCCTTCCAGCCTCCACAACAGTCTGAAGGTAGATTTTCTACCAATATCCATTCTACTATGCCCATTTTCTTTGCCCTTTGGGTTTTTTCCACCATCTACCAGGAAACTTCTGGGGTGTCCATTTAGTTTAAGCCATTGATTTTGCTACACATCCAAGATACAACCTGGCAATTTATCAGCAATGTCTCCCAGAATCTTTGACAAGGTTTTGAAGATTTTAAATATCACATGTTGATATAACACCCTTTATCCAACTTTATTTCACTCACTATTATCCTAAGAATCTAATACAGTTTACATACTCACTACTTCCTGCCTTGTCCTGCTTTGCTCTATCTTTCCCTTCGGTTGAGCTTCATGGTGTGTCTACATTTCACATCTTTAACTAGTCTGATTAACATAATAGGACAATGGAGTAGGACTCCTGAAAAAAACAAAAACCAAACAAAAAAATTAAGATCTCTTAAGGCATCTGACTTCCATGTGGCCTCTGCATGTATATTTGTTAGGATTTCTATTGCTGTGAGGAGACACCATGATCATGGCATGGGGCTGGCTTCCAGGTTCAGAGGTTTAGTTCATTATCAGCATGACAGAAAGCATGGTAACATGCAGACAGAGATGGTGCTGGAGAATGAGCTAAGAGTTCTACAACCAGATTAGCAGGCAGTAGGAACAGAACAGTGAGCCACTAAATCTGGCTTGAACTTCTGAGACCTCAAAGCCTGCCCCAGTGACACATACTTATAAGACTATACTTACTCCAAGAAGGACACATTTTCTAATACCGCCACTACCTACAGGCCTACAGGAACCATTTGTTTTCAAATACAACATGACATTCAAGCAAGGAAGAAATGGGATATTTTTTTTTGTTTTGTTTTGTTTTGTTTTGTTTTTTATTGGAAATTTTATTTACATTTCAGATGTTCTCTCCTTACCCCATTTCCCCCCTCCCTCCCAGGAACTCACTATCCCTTGCCCCCTCCTCCTGCCTCCACGTTGGTGTACCCCCACCCACCCTACCCTGTACCTCACCTCCCCACCCTCAAATATTCCCCCCATGACGTCCAGCCTTCATGGGACCAAGGATCTCTTCTCCCACTTATATATAGTTCCCTTACATATATAGCTGGAGCCATGGGTCCCTCCCTAAGTGCTCCCAGGCTGGTGGTTTAGACCCTGGGGGCTCTGGTTGGTTGGGATTGTTGTTTTCCTCATGGTGTCATGAATCCTCTCAACTCCTTCAGCCTTCACTCTATCTTCTTCATTGGGAACCCCATGATCAGTTTAATGGTTAGCTGTGAGCATCTGCCTCTGAGTATGTCAGACTCTTGCAGACTTCTAAGGAGACAGCTATATCAGGCTCCTGTCAGCATGTACATCCTGACATCCACATCAACCTCTACCTTTGGTGACTGCACATAGGATGAATATCCAGGTGGAATGGTCTGTAGACGGTCCCTCCTTCAGTTTCTGTCTTGCACTGTGTCTCCATATTTGCTCCCTTGAGTATTTTGTTACTCCTTCTAAGAAGGACTGAAGCCCCCCTACTTGGTCATTATTCTTCATGAGCTTTATGTGGTCTGTGAGTTGAATCTTGGGTATTTCAGACTTCTGGGCAAAAATCCAATAATCAGTGAGTGAATACCATGTATGTTCTTTTGTGATTGGGTTACTTCACTCAGGATGATATTTTTTAGTTCCATCCATTTATATAAGAATTTATCAAATTCATTGTTTTTAATAGCTGAGAGTCAGGTGATAGCAGATGCTGGCGAGGATGTGGAGAAAGAGGAACACTCCTCCATTGTTGGTGGGATTGCAAGATGGTACAACCACTATGGAAAACAGTCTGGCAGTTCCTCAGAAAATTGGACATATCACTACCTGAGGACCCAGCTATACCACTCCTGGGTATATACCCAGAAGATGCTCTAACACATAACAAGGACATATGCTCCACTATGTTCATAGCAGCTTTATTTATAATAGCCAGAAACTGGAAAGAACCCAGATGCCCTTCAACAGAGGAATGGATCCAAAAAATGTGGTACATTTATACAATGGAATATTACTCAGCTATTGAAAACAATGAATTTGATAAATTCTTATATAAATGGATGGGATATTTTTTTCTAAGAGGATAATCTACTTCTATCTAGCAGATTTTAGAAAAGGTGGGAGTTTAAAACTCTAAACCATGTCTTTAACATGGTAAGAAGTCTAGCTTTTCAACTTTAGAGTATCTTGGAGCTGATCACTGTGCTCATGGCCCCCTGCTGCAAAAGTTTAGAATTTTCTTTAAACATAAAAAGATATTCTCTGACTTTCATTTTTTTGTTTTGTTTTAGATTGTCAACTGCTTGCTATAAGTCTCATATAATTTATCCATGATGAACACATGTGCTTATTCACAACAACCAATTCCATGGTTTGTCCTTTATATCATCCCCCTGCCAGAGATGTTAGTCTAACCAGGAAGCACGCTGCCACAACAATCAGAGACTATTCATATTATACATGCTAATGGACTCCACTATGCTGGCCAGGGAGTAGCCCACCTCAAAAATTCAAGCTTCTCAAAAAATCTACTTTCCAGAGTCGTGACAGATACTATTTGGATTATAGTAGGTTTCCTAAAGTGAAAAATGTCATCTGATGTCTATTAGGTAGGATTCATGAGAACAAAAAACCACATGTACAAAAAGCAAAGGAGACATAATTGAGAAAGAGAAAGATGAGGAGAGAGAAAGAACAAAAGGAGGACAAAAGTATAGATGTGTTTCCCTCTAAAGGTCTAGCCAGTTCTATGAGGAACATAGAGCTAGGTTGGTCTTTTAGAGCTGTTTCCAGCTGAGGACAAACTGAAATTCTGTATTCCCATCAGCGCATCACTGCTCATAGATGTTCTCTTCAGGAAAAAGAATCTTTCTGCTTTAGGGAAATATATCTGGGATCATTTTAATTGTAATTAGCAGACAATGTGTGTAGTGGCTGGGGCTGATCTCATGGGACACTGTAGGTACCACTATAGGTACCTCAAGCTCATGGTTTCTACAAAGCTACAAGTAAAGAACCATAGGACATGTTAAAGAACAAAGACAATGCTTTTGAAGTAACAGCATCAATTTCACACATGCTGACTATTATTAAATATTATTTTGCTTGATATTACATAAGTTGTTCTTCGTTTTTATGCCTATATTTTTTTATCTACAGAATGAAGTTACTAATTAGTAATGACTTCAGAAAGGTGCCTAGCATTTTGCAGATATTTCCAGTGCTGTTGGTGCTAGCATGAACTTTGCTACTCCAAGTTTCAATGCCTTAGACTTACTTTCTGTTGACACACCCCTTTCCATCATGCTCTAACCTAGCAATGAATATGTTTCTCTCAAAATGAAACTTCTGCTTTCATCTTGTGAATTTTCTAATTTGTTCCTCAAAAGTACCATGTGCCTTGCATATACCATTTTCTTCCTGAATCTTTCCTCACTGATCGCTCACAAAGCCATCCACAATCCTGTCCTTTGAAGGAGTAAGAGAAACATTCATTTGAATTCAAGAGGTTTATTAGCCCCCCCATCTATATAAGCTGTGTTACTTTGGGTAAGCAATTGAATTCACTGAGATCAACTCCACCAATAGCTTCTAGTTTACTAGCTTGTCACAAGGGTTAACTGTGATGACTAGGTAAAACTCCTACACAGGCACACAAACTTTAGTTTGCTCAATAAACAGTAGCTATTGGATTTTGGAGTAGTTCTAATATGATCCAACCAGACAGTCATTCTGCACACAGTTAGAATAACATTCTAAGGGCCAACAATGGAAAAATCCTGTGAGGGACAGAAAAATGAAAGAATTAAATTTCTTCTTTCCCTCCCCTACATTATAGTAACCACTCTCCAATAATTTCCTCCAACAGATCCTCTATATACACTGTCTCCTCACCTCTCTCTTTCACATGTCCCAGCACAGATCTGTGTGATATCAGGATATTAATCTTGTCATTGACATCATACCTTCTGTGTATCTTTTGTGTCTCTCCCAGTGCATTCTAAGGTATATGAGAAGAGAAACTCTCCAATTCTACTTTCCTCTCACAACAGATACCTACCTGTGAGAGCCACAGCATTAATTTTGGGCGAGGTAACATAAAAGTGCATCTACTGTACATGTGTATTGTTGGCTGATAATTGGTTTCACTTTTAGTGTGTGTGTGTTTGTGTGTGTGTGTTCATATGTGAATATGGACACAGTAGTGTCAAACTGTGTGAGGGAATCAAAAGTCAGCCTTGGCTGTGGGTCCTTGGCTTTCCATCTTGTTTGAGATAGGGTCTCTTCTACACTGTAAGGCAGGATAGCTGTCCAGTGAGTTTCTAGAGACTTCCGTCTCTGCTTCCCACTTTCTATAAGTGTTTTGGGATTGCAGATGCTTGGCCTTTTGTGTCTGGCTTTTAGAAGGACTCTGAGAATCTTGAACTCAGATCCTCAGACTCCTGTGACAAGTCTATTTAACAACTGAGTCACCTTCCCAGCCTTGGCTTCCATTTGGAATGCATGATATGGATGGCATTACAGTTTTAAATTACATTTCTCTTAAATGTACATTAATGATACAGAGTAATGGGTTTCACAATGACATCTTCACTGAACATCACAGGAAAAAAGAACAATAGCAACAAACTGTGCATGGCAGAATTCCTATTGTGGATGACTGGCAGCTTGAGAGGCAGCAACAGGCTTCAGCAAAGCTTTCCTGAGTTCAGTGGAGATTAAAGCAGACAGACAGTTAAGGGGAAACAGTCCGGATGCTGAGCACTGCTTATTGTCTGGGCAGTGAGTAAGCTCTGAAAATGTATCTACAAACCCCAAGTGTCTGTCCTCTGTGGGTGGTGGGAGAGAGAGAGAGAGAGAGAGAGAGAGAGAGAGAGAGAGAGAGAGAGGGAGAGAGAAGGTAATTCCTTTCAATTGTTTGAGATTTCTATCCAGGGACCCTTACTTTTCTTCAGAGCTTTAGATTATAGCAAAAACACCATGTCCTATCTTCCCATGCCAGTTATTAACCTGGAATATAAACAGACTCTTCAACCTTTGGAGATTTGATGATAATTCCCTAAATGTCAAATTTGCACATACAGCTTGACAATTAGTGAGGGGACCCCAGAACAAAAAATCTTTATACCAGACATGAAACTTTGGGACCTGAACCTTCCTGGTCTATAGGAGCTGGGAAGTTGGATTCAAAGAGTCTCATTGCCTTTCAGAGCAGAAAGACTCTGCCCATGGGAATTGTACTTTGTGCCCAGCAGCTCACCAGAACACCTACAATGAGGCAGCTTGCTGTCTGGATAATCTGGACCATTTTCCATGCCATTCTTCCTGGATTCTCAGCCCTACTGGCTGCTATTTGTACTGTGAAGGATATATACATTGGGAAGTTAAAATACAATATTAAATGCTCTTTTTGTGCTCTGTGAAAGACCTCAAAAGCTGAGCTTAACTCCAAGAGCTTAAATCAATAGCTCTAGCCCATTTTCTAATCACAGGGAATTTAATAATGATCAGGAAAGCCATTGTGAGTATGACCTGTGGGGCTGTTAGGACTTTAACTCTTGGAAAACAGCTTCCTGTCAAATTTACACACTGTTATCATATTAAATGTCACTCAGAAAGGTATTAAAACCCTTCCTGAGGAGCAAGCATTGCAGGGGTTCTATCAGAGTTACTATATATGCTGATGAGCTGGCACAGGGAGAGCTGAGGAGATGGCAGGAAGTTTTCTTTTCTTACTATGATTCATTCAAGCTAGGAAAGGAGACTTCTTGGTGGCTGAGTCTTTGTTTCCAGAAGTCTGTGGAGAAACCTCTGGCCAGGCAAATTTGCTTTCACCTCCTGAAGCCTGGAAGCTTTGAGGGAGAAACTGTTTCTTTTCTTGTCCAGAGCCAGCACCAACAGATCTTTGCAAAAGGAAGACTCCTTGAAGCATTTTACATCACCATAGTGTACCATGATGCATGTGTTTGGCAGACAGATCCCAGTATTGGAACCACTGACTTTCTCATAGATGAAATTCATTGTTGTATCTTCTAGGTATTGCCCAAGATAGTTTCTCCTGTAGATTTGACACAGCCCAGAATTATCCCAGAGAGTCTTGGCTGTGGAAATGCCCAGATCAGACTGTGCCTATCTTTAAGAGAAACTTTTGATTGATGTGGGAGGGCCCAGTCCACTGCATTCAGCAGAGTCTTCAGACAGGTAATCCTGGTGTTTAAGAAAGCTAGTTGGGTGCAAGACACTGAGAAAGCCAGTAAACTGTGTTTCTCCAAGGCTTCTGCTTGAGTTCTTGTTCTGGCTTGCCTCAGTGAAAGATTGTGACCTGGAAGTGCAAGCTGAAACAAATCTCTTTGCTCCCACAAGTTGCTTTTGTTATAGTATTCATCACAGAAACAGAAAGAGAACTGAGACAGAGACGGAACATTCAGAAATGGAATAATCAATGGAACAAGGAAGTAGCTGACCTTGAAGGAATCCATAAATGAAATGGAACCTTCTGGGTTTTGTTTGCCCAGGATAGCCATGTAAGGGATCTTGGAGCAGACTGTAGGGAGAAATGAGTGACTGGGACTTTGGACTGCTGTTCAGTTCTGTCTGAGGGCTCATGTCAGATGGCCTTCTCTCAACTGAGTTCTAGGGTCCAGAGTCATTCCCAGACCAGGCCATTATGCCAGACAATGTTGCCCTAGTATAGCAAACTGCACAACACTAACTCTGGGGGCATAGTGTCCACTCAACATGAAAGTAATCATCCTTATCCATTCAACTGTTTTAGAGTCTGAAGCTTTTTTGTTTTTGACATAGATTCTCAAAAAAAAAAAAAAAAAAAAAAAAAAAACTTTCCTTGCTCTCACAATATAGCTAGAGATAAACAGAAACATCTGATCCTCTATGGATTATGTAGTCTATAGCCTATCTTACGATGCATGGTGTTTGTGTGGTCTTCAGGGTTTTATGTATAGTAAGCAATACTATCTACTAGGCTATATTACCAACCTAGTCTAAATACTTAAAGTTACAAAGCTTTAACAAACCTTGGTTTCTTTTACAAGGGGTGAGTCAGAAAATTAACTGAACATATTTAAAATCTGGGTGAGCTGAAGTAGCAGCCATCAGCTGTGATACTGATGTAGGACCTACTGTAGCCTCTGTGCCCACTGTGTACCACCTACTCTGTTTTCTCGGGGTACAAACTAAAGGTGCTGGCAACGGTCTGAGTGTAGACTTTTTGCTCACAAACTCCCCTCCCTCTGGATATTTGCTCTTTTGTGAAATGAGGATATTACCATCTCATTTTAGGCTTAAATGTGTGTACTGTCTCTAACATGTGTGTATTATCTCTAACATTGTGTACTGTCTCTAACATGAGATCTGTCACTTACAGTGCTAAATGGAACTGTGACTAATATGCTTCCTGAAAGAAAACAAGATAGAAGGATCACGCAGGGAAATTAGGCATGTTACAGACCTGTGTGTCCCCCCTGCCCCATTCATATGTCAGAGTACTAATCTCTGATGTGGTAACATGAAGAGATGGTGTCCTTAAGGGTCATTAGATAATGAGAAAGAAATAGTCATGATGGATCAGGACCTTTGTGAAAAGGCAAAATTCATTCATTCTGTCTCCTTCTTCCTCTTCCTTTCCCTCCCTCTCTCCCTTTCTTTCCCTCTCTCCTTCCCTTTCTTTCCCTCCCCCCTCTCTCCCTCTTTCCCCCTCCACCCCTCCCCTCTATCTGACATGGAATCATCAACAGGAACTAAAGACTCATATTAGTTTTGCCATCTCAATCATCCACATGAGTGAAAAGAATCTGAAATATTGATATCTTTACTTAAGCAACCTCATGACCACTCATATCCTCTACTAAATACACTTGACAAGTATTTTCATTTTTCTGGATCCAGGGCCACTGAGTACCTATCTCATGATAATTACACACCAGAAGGATTTTAAATAGAGAGTGTTGAATGCCAATGTATAAAATGGCAAAAACTATAATTTCAACAAGTTAAAGGCATGTGCCAGAATGATGAATGCTGGATTACGTCATCTTTGGCTTCTATAGCGGCATCCCCCAGCACCTGTGTCACTGCCCCTCCTCTTTGCCCACTTGGCCTCTTTGCAAGCAAGCCGTAGCTATGCTTAAACAGAAGGAGGCATCATTTACAACCAGGCTAGGTTGGAAAAACCTTCATTCTAGAAAAATCCTTATCTTCAGAGTTAAGACAACAGGGTGAACAGGATTTCTGCAATCTATGTGCAACCATTTGCCTGTCATTTCTGGTCCTCATAACCATGCAAAAAATGGAAAAGTCAGAGGCAACCCCAACTTCCTCAGAATCTTCCATGAATTGAAAGTACTAGCAATCTTTCCTGGGCCACCGTAATTGAAATTAATTGGATTTGGGAGATAATAACATTTATGCTAATATGTGTATTGAGAGGAGACAATAGCTGGAGATAAGTACCTAGGAGAGGTGGGGCACAAGGCTCTGCAGTCCTGGCAGAAGAGATTAGGAGTCTGGGGAGCAGATGGGGAGGGGTGAGGGAAGTGGAGCCTTCAGGAAACTGGAGGGGTTTTGACATGCAAGACAGAGGAGCAAGAGAGGGAAGGAGACTAGAAAGCTTATACAGACAATAAAAGCAATGATATCAACATTGGCTATGCCTTCGTTGATGCCTTTTTATGCTCCATGAACTATGCATTTGTGACGTCATTTTGTCTTTACAGCAAGCTTGTGAGTCTTAATTTGCTCTTATTTATTTTTATCTTGTGTATTGCATGCATGTGTGTGTGCACATGTGTTCTGCATATTTATGGATTTAATGCAATATCCTGTGTGTGGAAATCAGAAGATGACCTAGTTTGTCAGTTCTCACCCTCCACTTTGAGAGAAAGTCTCTTGCTCACTGCTGCATAAGCCAGGCTATATGGCCTATGACCATCTGGAGACACTCATGTCTCCACCTTTCCTCTCACTGTGGGGATGCCAGAATTACAGATACTATCACAACTGGCATGATGTACTCTCTGGATTCAGAATCTTCACCTCTTACACTTTTTTTTCCACCCCAACTTAAGGCAACATTAAATTTCTGGGCCCTCAGAAGGACATATCTGTCATTATTAATCTATTTGGTCATTTCCTCCTTTTATTTTAATCCTTTTTTAGTTACTCGTGCCTAAAAATGTCTAATGTGTACCTTTAATCTTTCTTACAAACTTCCACTTCTGTCTTTCTTTGATGATATATGGATGCTTTATTCAGTATAATTTTGTGCTACGGCAACATTCAATTTTTTTGTGAGTGCTCAGAGCTACTATTGAGGTCAAATCATGGGACTATTGTATATTTGAGAGAAATAACTAAATTGGAATGGTAATGAAGTTAACTACTATTATCTTGGCTTAATAGACCTAGTATCAAATTGAAAGATGTTTAAACTGATTCCAAGGTCATAGCATGTGTGCATTTCATGCCGTCTTCTTGGCTTGCTTTTCAAATCGTTAGGAAAATCACTCACCTTCAGACTAATTGGTCTCTGAAGCTCAGAAATCTCAGCACAGCTGCCTGCTTTCCCCTCTACCCAGATCACAGTACTGACCCACTAGATTATCTACCCCCCTCCTAACTCTGCTCTTTTTTCTTATGGAAAGCCTCTACACGGCCCTTACACATTCATCTGACCATCCCAAGGCATCAACATAACACTATAACAACGTCAATTAAATAAAAAGGCTGTATGTTCTGACATTGCACCGTACCTAAAACACTGAAGACTGCCAGCCACTTACATGTGTCGAAAAGCATCAACTGAGTAGAAATTGCAGCTCTGCTCTTAACTACAGTTTTCCTTGTAGCTCAATTTCCCTTAGCTCCACACTTTCCTAGGTAAATCACACTAATCAAGAGAAGGAGGACATGAGGTACTGGTTGGTGGATAGCCAGCCCTCCAAAGTTAGAGTATCTAATCTTGAGCCGTCAGGGAATAGCTAACAGACGGTCTTGACAAGCATGCATTCACTGGTATGAGAAGTCATTTGAATGGGAGGCAAGAGCAGAGATCTTCTGCTGGTGGGGAGTCTCTTCGTTATTGTTGTCATGATGCCCGTTAACTATCCCCATCCATCATTTGCTCAATACCTTGGTGAAATTAGACAACTGCATATTACAGCTGAGTTTCAGTATGCCAGTCTCCCCAGAAAGCATTAGGCTGTCTTCTGCTCTGTGTCTCCCCCCACTCACCACTCCCTTTTTACTAAGCATTAATGATGTTTCATTCGCATCGGGGAACAATGAAGTCCTTTAGCCAATAATACGAAATTACAGGTACTTTGTAGGTGCCCTCTGTCACCCATTTTTGCCTTCGTTGTTGAAGCAGTAGACTGGAGTTGATTTATATTTCAAACGTTACTTGACTTCTGCTCATTTCTAGATGGAAATAGTATAATGGCTTAATGAACTGGCTCAAACCCAAACTCTATGAAACTATAAAGACAGTCTCAATGGATCTTTTAAAGGATACCTTTCAGCTCATAAACAAGGAGGGGATCAGGGCATTTTGGAGTGTAACAAATTTACCCTTTCTGTCCCAGGAGACTCTGACAGCACACATCATCAGATTACTTTTGGCTTGCCTCTTTTAGGATGCGCCTCTTGATATATAGCTATTATTATCACGTCTTTGATCCAGGACACAAAGTTATCCTATTCTAGTAGCCAGTACATAAAGGTAGGGGAAAGCCAAAGGAACACCAGCCAGGGGCAGTGTTATGTAGGTTCATACCAGCTCCAGCTCCAAAGTAGGGATCATTCGCAGCTTCACAAATGTGAAAGCTGATAGTTTAGGAAACAGATTCAAGACTGACAGCCTACAAGACCACTTCTGTTTTATTACACAAGAAGGCAGTGTTGAGCAGACCCAGGGAGATGCTCAGAGGTGGGGGCTCAGTCACCTGTTAGCTGTGCTGCAAATGTATCATCTGAATAATAAGAGACATGCTGTTCAGCTCCAGGATTGTAATGAGATTAAATTAGACATCATAACTGCCCTGGGCATGAGGAAGGTTCTCAACGCAGTGACAACATTACTTTCCTTTTCACATGCATTACTCAGGGAGAAAGCTTAAAAAGAGCCCCAAAGAGAGGACAAGATGTACTCATGTGGAAAAAAATGAAATCATCATAGCATGAAAATTTGAAGTACCATTTGTTGATATTATGTAAGTTTAAACAAGATGCTGCAGCACACACTACGGAAGCTTGCCATTGAGGCAGTACAAGGAGAGCACAAACTCTGAAAGCAAGAAGAATTAGCTGAAGGAGACATCAGTGCCTAAATTATAAGGAATTGTCCTCCTTTGACCTAAAAAGATTTTAATAGGAATACATTCACATGCCCCAAATATACAAATTCTTAGAAGTTTTCCCTGCATCTCAAACTCTAGCTCCCCCGTTCCCCCTCAACCCCAGGAGATCACTGCATTAGCAACATCTGATCTTTGTACAAATATATAGTCAGATGCACATAAATAATTTTCTTGCCTCATATATATCTCTCCTATGCTACTATTTAATTATTCATATCTATGTCACTTATAAAAATTTTTAGAAACTATCATGCCAGTACACAAACACTCCTTTATTTTATAGTAGTATAATGTTCTACAACGTACATTGATTTTTATTTTCTATTCCCTTTCCTCCAGTGAAAGTGCTTCACTGAATAATCACAGACATGTAAATTTCACATGTGTGAAACCAGAGCAGGGCTTCTGGGTCAAAGATTTTGTGCATCTGTAAGGTCAACAAATTGCCCTCCATAGAACTTGTAACTTACCTGCCTCTAGTGCTTCATGAGATATTTTTTCCCTGCATTGAATTTATTCTAAGAGTATATAGATCTTCTAAATTTTTACCAATCTCATAGATTAAAAATGGCATGCCAGTATAATTTAAGCATATATTTTTCCTATTATGATGGGACTCTCCTACTATCTGGCTGGGAAATGAATCTGTGTACTTTATCCTTTTTTTTAAATTTATTTTTATTCATTATGTATATGAATGTGGCCTGTGTGTGTGTGTGTGTGTGTGTGTGTGTGTGTGTGTGTGTGTTTGTACAAGCAAGTGCAGGTGCCTAATTGGCCAGATGTGTCAAATGGTTGTCAACAGCCTGACTAGAAACTGAACCCAGGTCCTTCAGAAGAGCGGTACATGCTCTTAACTATGAAGCTATCTCTCCAGCTCCACAACCTTATCCTTTTTGATATTATACTTTAAATATATTCTTGTATGCATGCAATTCAATTGTTTCACAATTTGTGCTTTCTTTATTTTCAACTCTGTATATTGTTTCCCCCTCTGTGTGTGTGTGTGTGTGTGTGTGTTTATGCTAGCTAGAATTTAAATCTAACATGATTTTTAAATTATCCAATATCATGTAATATTTTTGGCACCACATTGACTTCCAAATCCTTTTCAAGTGCTTATGGGAAGAAAGCAAGTTCCTAAATGATGTTGATACCATTTCATGGTTCCTTGGTGCAGCCAGAAGCAGGTCCCACACACTCCTTTCCCTGTATCTTGCTTAATCACCATTAAATGCATGCTTGAAATGATGAATAAGGAGATGAAAGAAATGCAGAGTTGCTGAACATGAACCCTGATGATATGACAGGAGGGTTCACAAAACACAGACTGAAGCTTTTGGATTCAGTGTATTTATTCATTCGCCAGTGAGCTGGCAATATAGAATCCAGCATCACTAATCTCGTGAGCAAACCATGCAATATTGATAGTAACTGTGCAACACCCAGGGTAAAAGGAGAGAAGGAAAAGGGTAAATACCCTAAATCAGTGGTTCTCAACTTCCCTAATGCTGTAACCCTTTAATACAGTTGTTCTCCACTTCCCTAATGCTGTAACCCTTTAATACAGTTGTTCTCAACTTCCCTAATGCTGTAACCCTTTAATACAGTTCCTCATGTCGTACTGACTCCCCACAACCATAAATTTAGTTTTGTTGCTACTTCATAACTGTAATTTTGCTATTGTTATGAATTTCACTGTAACTATCTGTGTTTTCTGTTGGTCTCAGGGCACCCTTGTGAAAGGGTCATTTGACCCTCAAGGGGTCATGACCCACACAGGTTGAGAACCATTCTCTTAACTAAAATCAAAATGTAAGGACCCTGGAGAGCACCATGGCAGGCCCACTCATTAATACCAAGGGCAATTGTTTGGGAGTAGCAGTATGGCCTTAGCATTTCTCACACTCCCCCCATCTCTTGGTGTAGCATAACGTCGTTTCTTTAGAACAGATTTGGTCTATAATCTCAAAATATCCAACAAAATCAAACAAAACAAAACACAAAAAACTCCTAAACAAACAAACAAACAAACAACCCCCCCCATTTGCAAGTAGTGTTATCTCATTTGTTGAAATCCACTAAATCAACAGTTCTCAACTAGTCGGTTGAGACCACTTTCAGGTGACAAAAAGACCTGTTCACAGAGGTTACTGAAGACCATTAGAAACCACTGATATTCACCTTATGATTCATAATGGTAACAAAATGACATTTATGAGGTAACAACAAAATAATTTTATGGTTGGGGGTCGCCACAACATGAGGAACTGTATTCAAGAGTAGGAACATTAAGAATGTGGAGAACCAGCCCGGCGGTGGTGGCGCACGCCTTTAATCCCAGCACTTGGGAGGCAGAGGCAGGCAGATTTCTGAGTTCGAGGCCAGCCTGGTCTACCGAGCGAGTTCCAGGACAGCTCGGACTACACAGAGAAACCCTGTCTCGAAAAACCAAAAAAAAAAAAAGAATGTGGAGAACCACTTGCTCTAAAATCTAAACTTCCTAATCTTCACAATCCTAAATGTCCCAAAACTTTCCAAAGAAAAACTTGGATAATAAGGCATTAAAGGGAGATTTATTGATAAATGTATGCAAACACAACAGAATACTTCATAGGTCACTTTATACAATAATAATCACATATATCTTTGTAAGCATGAACACTTAGGTATTGACCAACATTCACATAGCAGTTATAGGAATATGAATCCTCATAAAAATATATGGCAGAGGAAAATGCGAAATCACTGCAGTTGGTGATTGTGTGCACTTGGCTTTATAGCTACAGCCATCTGAATACCAAGGTGGACAATGGGAGTCTTTGAAGGAGACCAATAAAACATTCTGATGAGCTATGACAACATAAAAGGCATGCAAAGATCTGAGACCTTGAGGAATTTTAAATTCTACAGGTGCTTGCACATGCAAATGGCATCTCTCATTTCCTGAAGAAATGAGTGTCTGAGCACAATGCTTGTACATACAGTCAGTAGCGTGCAAATGCATTTTCAGAGTCAAGCCTTCAAAGACTGCAGCAAGAGAAACAGGAATCTAGCGAGCTTCACATTTTTTAAAGCTTCTAGCCTGAGACTCACATGCTGTTCTTGGCTCAGTACTGGAGTGCTCTCTCAGGCACATTTGACTTAATGCTTTACTAGATTTATAGGTATTTGTTCTGCCTAATATCATTTTGACCAAAAATGCACTAAACTTGCTCCTAGAATCTAGCTTTCTATACCTCCTAGATAGCCTTTTATACAGGGAGAGTTGCTGTTTTCAGAAACTTGGCTTCAGAATTTCAAAAATTAAGATTTTGATCCTTTGTTATTGTTGATGTCTGGGGCTTTGTTCTTTAGGTAATGTAGCACTATGCTCTTAGAGGATGTGTATTTCAGGACTAAGATCATTTCTCTTGTTGAATTTGATGCTGAAATTTTAGCTATGTCTTATCTCCAGAAGCTATTAATCCTAGCATGCCCTTTTGTCCACAGATTTCCAGGGCTCTGCCGTTTCCTAGAAAGACCAGTCTGGTGGCAAGTAACACTGTGAGATGTGGCAAGATGAAAAAAAAAATCATTTTAAGATGGTAATGGTTATTATTAACTTACAGCAAACTGCTCTTACAACACAGAGAATAAACACAAGGAGGAAGCCACACTCGTTCATATTACAAATGACTGTTGAGTCTGAGGCACTAGTCTCACAGGTTCTTATTTTGTCCAGATCTAGTAAGAAGCTTTCCTACTCATGGTCCTTATTCTGGGTAAATAAATTTTACAGAGATATTTAAACTGAGGGGCAATGGAAAGCAGAAACCTTACAGAGATAATGTCCTTCTATGTTTTGAGTGTCCCAAGGAATTTGAGAGAATTCTAGGAGTTAGGGTGTCTACATTACTGAAAATAACCCCATTGGTACCCCTATAGCATTCCATGAGCCTCTTCGACTTCAAGTTTTTTCCTGTGGGACAGGGATCACAGCCAATAAAGTATACTGATGCTGTGTTTTCTTTCATCTAGTCCCTTCCCAGCACCATTGACCATGTGTATATTTGTTCTTTATTTCTGCCTATCAGCTGGTATGTAGGATTTGATTCTGTCATGGCAAAATACCTCAGAGCAGATCATCGCCTGTGCCAGGTTATACTTGTGTATTGAGGTTGGTAAATGCTCATCCTCATTAAAGCTGTTGCCTCAGTTTTACATGACAACATGATGCTTACTGCTGCTGACGTCTGACACCAGTGGGAGGGATGTCTGAGGGCTTTACCAGAAAGAGAAAAGACTTCCCCGAAGAAGCTGCTGATCTGGATGTGGATAAATAAGTATATGTGCATTTATGTCTTTTTTTAGATAATTTCCAGAGAGGGAGTGGAAAGTGGGGAAATGTCAGGTGTCACACACAGGCTGTCAGACGAGCTCAGGGTTGTTTCATGGCGTTTTAACACTTCACGTGATTTCTTTGTTGGAAGAAAGACTGGTGATTATAGAATCTTTAGAAAAGAGATGCAGGAGGGAGGCTAGAAGAAAAAACCCTGAGAATAGGAAGGAGAAACTGAAATCTATGTATACATCCCCCACACACCTTTTATAAGCATTTTTCCATATATAGGGGAAAAACAGGTTGGAAGAGATTGAGTAATTTTCATGAGGTCATCTCATTAATACAAAGTATAATAAATCAAGCTAATTTCAAAACTTCCTTTCCCATCACACTCCTCTGTCTTACAAGTGAACAAACCTCAGACACAGAAAACCAAATGTCCTGAACTCATGCTCAAGACAGCAGGATGCAAAAAAAAATAATAATAAATAAAAATTTTTAAAAAAAGGAAAAAAGGGAAAAGATGAAATAGTTTAATCTTTAACCTTTCAGCCTTCCTTTCTTTAATGATGTATTTTGCTGCCTACCAGGGAGGCATTGCTGTTGACATTTTGTGAATCCTCTTTGTGATAGGATCACCATTTTAATAAGTTACAAAGTTGTTTCAGTTTGTAATTGAGGTGGTCAAAGAAGACAGGAAGGGCAAGCTTCTTCCAGTAACTTACTCTGTATTGAGCACTGATGGCTGAGCCTGCTACTTGCATATTTGTGTTCATGTCTTCATGGATGCACACATGCATGTGGTTGTATGTTTGGGAGTGAAACAGGAGTGGTTTTCTTTCTCATTGTCTTTCACTGGATTTCAGCCAGTGTCTGTCCTGTACAACTTAAGAAGCTTAAGGAAATTTCTGGATCATGACATCCACTATGAGCCTCTCCTGAAAATGGCAATAGTAGTGGTACCATGAGTATACTAGGGGTGTGCTCTCATCCTTATGGCTATATCATCTTTTTGAGTCAAGCAATGATTTTTGAACTTGCTTTCTGAAGCTGACACTTGGAGATAAGCTTTTGCTTGTGTCACCAAGGCAGCATCCCTAGTGCAGGGAGGAAGCTGTGCCTTCCACCATGACTGACATGTCAGCTGTAAGGAAGCTTGAGCCAACACAGTCTGGAAGGATCTGGATCTTCTCTTCTACTCCAGAAGGTCTGAGGACTTTGTTCTACATTTTAAGCTTTGGACTAGATTTTCCAAAAGACATTGAGAGGCTTTGTGGATTTCTCAGTAAAAATCACTAGCCATAGCACAATATGGTGCAAGCTCTTATTTCTCGGTAGGAAACTGACTTTACAGTTCTGGCTGTGCCTCAGCCTGTAATTCAGTATGTGACTTGAGGAAGATGATTTAACATGTCTGGGCTTTTATTTATTTATTTATTTTCATTTTTCCCAACTATGAGTGTGAAATAATAGTATCTGATCTATTGGTTACATAGGATTGTGTCAATGATCAAAAGAGATCATGCAAGCCATATGTGTGAAATTGTTTCAAACTATTAAAGTCCATGTATGTCTATAAGCTATTCGACTGATCATAGACATGCTGCATGCCTCACACTTAACTGGTGAGGTTTTGATTGTTCTTGATTCCTTATAAAAGTTGTGAGTCAGTCATGAGACAGATCCCAGGATGCTCACACTCTGAAGCATGATGTGCTGTGTTTGAACATGTTTGGGAATGGTGATTATGCTGAGCCAACCATTACTATGATCAAGTTAGCTTGTATAACACAACGCTATAACAATCTGGAATGGAGTTTCTCCTGGTGACCTTACAAATGCAGCCTCTGTGAGTTATACAGCTTCAGAGAAGGGAACACAAAGTGTAGAAGATAATCTAGACTCTCAGATAAGGTTGTAATTTAGGCCAGTGCTTTGATTTCAGCTTTTTTGATCCAAGTAGAGATCAATTGCATTCTCTACAGACCTTTGACTCCAAGAAATATGAGATAGAAATGGTTGGATAATAAATGCTAATTTTGTAGAAATTTATTATGTGGCAATAAAAAATCAATACGCCATTTGTTTATATTTTTCATTTATAAGACTACCAAATGAATTGTCACAAGTACCTCTTCTTATTGGTACCATTGCCATATTCTTCTTTCTTTTACCCCCTCACTTCTCAGCAATCTTGTCCATCCAGAGACCCATGACCTCTGCATCATCTACATCCCTGATTCAGTTACTATTTCTTTCTAATTTTTATACTTCTCCTATAGGATTGTCTCATGGTGGATGCTAACACTTTGTGTCATGTTTATCTCCCTTTAAAAGCTCTTATTAAATTGGTGTTACAATGTACCAATGATGATGTCTAAGAACTGAGGCAACCTGGTAGTTCAGTTTTACATATGACTGATGTGGTGTGACATAAATTCTAATGAAAGCCTTGGATGACTTTCATGTTGGGAAAAGTGTTCAGCTTTCAAGAACCTCCCACACACCATCAGTGTAAGATACATGGATGTTCATGGCTTGCTTGGGATGTAGCCACTGTGGGAGACTTTAGGATGTGACACAGTTGCATTTCATTCCCCCTCCTAGTTGCTCCATGTTATTGGTACTTGACATGGAATCTTGGATGGCCGTGTATCATCACTGAGCCTGTATCTCATCTACTATTTATAACATGACTCCCCAAAATGCTATGAATGAAGTTGCACTCCCCGTGATTTTTCTGGCTGTGATCGAAAGACAGAGCCTTCTTTTCTCCAAGAGGTGGCAGGCTACCATACTCATTTCTTTGCTTAACCCTCAATGGAATTTGATTAAGGCACAATAAAGGACATTCTTCTATAGGAACTGAAAGGGTCCTGTGTCATTCTTGTCCTGTGTGATTTTGCAGTTGTCACTCCTCCTTCTCTGATGTCCATCTTTTCCTCTATGAAGTGAGATGTCACCTAGGGCTCTTTTTTCTTTGTCCTAGCCCGGGCCAATATTTTGTCTCCTTATTTCAAATCTCCCCTTAGCAGGTATCAAGGGTACGTATGAAAATGGCGTCAGTCTATATCACTGAAGTCTAACAGACTTCTTAGAGTATAACTGCCTGAGCCCCACCCCTGTTCATCCTCTACTTTCCTCAGCAGGTGAGTGAGGGATAACCCAGATCTCCTATAGCAGATTTTCCTGCACAGTCAGACTGACATCCATGTATCTTCAAGTTCATTCCTGCAGATGTTTCCAATCCACATCACTTTATCATAATTGTTATGATAAGCATTTCTGCCAAAATGCTAGTAAAAACTCAATTTTCCTGAGCAAAATTAACAACAAAGAGTGTTCACAGCTCCTGCAACCTGGTTATTAAGCTGTAGCAGGAATTGACTGCAGCTGTGAAATAAGATATAATTAAAAATCGTGGGGCCCTTCGACACAGATCTGGTGTATGCATTTGCGGGTTGTAGATACATGAATTACTGGGGTTGACCAGCTCAGGTTGTCATTGGGAACCTGTCCAGTGGAATTATATTTTAATGTCTGGATTGAGGTAGGAGGAGGGGAGCATGCACACATACTGAAATATACAGCAATATGAACTTGAGGAAATACAAAAGGCACTTTGGGGGAAGGGTTCCGACCTAGATCTACCACTGCCTGTGAGATCTTAAAGGAGTCATGCATCTCTCAGATTCTTAATGTCCCCATTGAGTATATGAACAGGAAAGAACATTAGCCACAACACGTTTGATTTTAATGTTACTGATTGGATTCATTTTTAGAAAGGTTTTTGAATGTGGAGTAGAACCCTAGGGCCTTGCGACTGATAGTCAAGTAGTCTACTACTGAGCTATCCTGTTCATATAAGGTAGAAAGGACAGGACTAACATGAGAACTTGAAGCTACAAGAGTTGAAAAGCCATCCGAGATTCATTAAAGCAAGATAAGGCTGATGAAAATGAGGCCAGAAGATAGTGAGCAGTGGGTTTAACTACTTGGCTTGGTCTGTTATTTTTCAATTTATATGGACATTAGTATCTCATTAACACATTTTTCCTCTAAATGATCATGTTTTTATTAAACTAAAATATGAAATTCTTATCTGCTGAAGCCGTTGGCTGGGCTATTAATTATCCTATTTTGCTTGTTATAAAAGCCAAAGCCTGTTTTGTGACTGACCTCTGTTTACTCCTCCTTCCTCCTTCCACCCCTGGCTGCAGCTGTAATCTTTTACATTCACTGCAAATGAAAGATGACTGTGCATGTGGTGCATTATGGGTTTCATGGACTCAATGACATTTGAAGTTTTGACTTTATGGATTGACCTTATGTCTATTGGAACAAAATGGAGTCAAGTAGGACTACTCCACAACAATTCCTGAAGTTCAAAAGGTATCTTGCACCCCTCTGAGGCCAGGCAGAGCAGCTTGTATATAGGACTCTGCTAAAGGGATGAGACTTACAACAGGAACACGATTGACAGGTATCTGGAATCCAGACATCAGCCACCTTGTTTAATCTCTTGGTACAAGCTGTTCTTTAAGTCTGAGGCTTGAGTTTCTGAATTTTAGTACTGTTAGATTTCTCACTGAAGTTCCTACTTTTTGCTACTCACTGGACACTTCAGAAGTTTGGCCTATGGCCATTAGTGTACCTACAGAACTTCAGAGATGCTTTGCCTCCTACATCCCTCTTTGATACTCGCTTCCTCTCCACAGAACCATTGTGGAAACATGCCCATCTGGCCAGGGCTTTTCCCCCCTTCACTTTGAAAGAAGCAATGTGGAGCTGAGCCAGGCATTCGGTTTCTATAGATCTTTATTTCCCTAACTGATGAATATAGGGATTAGATTGGGTCATATCTTCACGTTGTCTTGTGAGTAAAGCCTACAGTCCTTCTCAGTCAGACACAACACCTGTGACCAGACTCTGACATCATCACCATATGATTCTTAGGCTGCTTTTCTTATTGCAAATGCTTCATGTAGGTTTGCATGGATTGAAGTATACTACTAGCCTAGATCCTCAAGACACAAATAGGTGATTTTTAAGTAACACAATTAAAATAAAGAGTAAGTGTCCTTAGGGATCAGGTACTGCCATGGAACCATTTCAGTTTAGAGCCCAGGCTCTGGGTAGATTCAAATCCCATCTCCAATACTGAGGAGTTTGATGACTTTGGGAAAGTCGCCTAACAACCCTTCATCAATCTGTAAAATGAGAAACACTATTCACCATGGATTTATTGCTGGAAATTAAATGTGTTTGCATAAGCTTAAGGGCACAGGGAAGAGACTGACATATAATGATTGTTAAATTAATGACAGCTCCCATGACCACTAGTCTTAATCACCCACTCTTTTTATACATGTAGCAATTGAGGCACCAAGAGGCTAAATATTCTACTTGAACTCAACTCACTGGGTCTTGTCAGAAGCCTGTATTATTGTAGTTTAATGGGGGAGGTGGGTTGGTTATAATGCCCTTCATCTTCTAGTTTGACTTATCATATTAGGGAAACCAGAGAATCACTGTTCAGTTAAGACCCAGATTACCATTCAAGAACCTTTCATACCTCAACTGGGCAATTGGACTGATCCCAGTCAAAAACCTCTGGCTGGGCAGAAGATGGACACTTCTCACCAGCCATCAATGTGAGAGTAAGAAAACAGATTTCTGTTGGTATTAGCAGCTCATTATGGAAGTAGGCAATTTGAAGAGTTGACTTTCCCATGGAGGGACTGAAAGCTGGTCCAGGTCTGCAGTTGGTTGATATCATACCACTCCCTCCAGATGCCTGGCACCTGTGCTGGGAATCTCTTAGCTTGTGCTGATTTCTTTCCTGCCTTCCCCTTTTCTTGGGTTGATAATTCTCAACAGCTTGAGACTGTGTATCTATGATCTCACAAGCATTTCTGTATTCTTATACATAAAATAAAAGCTTCCTGAAGATTGTAATTGCTTGGGGATTTCCCTCCTTCAAGCCTCTTTGGGTATCTTGAGTCTCTCTGGCTTTTCATACTTGTTTGTGAAGTTAACATTTTAATAGCACATTCTGAATGTTTTTGTTTTTTGAATTCCAATATAGATGGAAGCTCTCCCCCAAGAGGAGTGTTAAAAGCAGGTGTTTTAAAGTGAATGACTCAATATCCATATGCATGTTTCTGTGACTAAGAGCATCTTTTTCTTCCAGACATCAAATTGCTCTAGTTTTCAGACAGCTCTGAGGTGGTCACCTGCCTTGTTTAAGGATGATATTGCCTCTCTATGGGATGCTTCATGCACTCTGAAAGCTCCACATGTGCATGTTTTCTATAATGTGTGTGATGTATAATCAGAGGAGTTTGGCCACAGCTTCATGTTGGCTTCCCCCTACTCCTACACTGATTAAGGGGGAATCAAGCTGTAACATCTATGAATATGTATTTAGTGGGCTTGACTAGGTAGTGTACAATGTGCTCATGTTGTTGGATTTACTTGTGTTTTTCTAGTGGTGAGCTCGAGAGGATCTACCATACTTGAAGAACCTTCTTTCTTAGTCTATGCAACTTAGACCCATTCTTCTGGTTGTTTAGTTGATAGGACCTTGTGCAGTTTCTGGGACCAGTGTTTCCTGGAAGAAGAGGGAGGGAAGCAAGATGACATTGTGGTGGACATACAATATTCACAGCTTCATATACTGTTATATCCAAGGGGCTTACCAGGGAGATACTGAAAGAATGTCTTCTAAAGATAGAGTCCTAAAAGCTTGGATGACACTACTCTTCTGGTTCTTTCTAAAGGTGCAGGAGTATCTGTCTATTGAGTAAGGACTCTTAAGAGTCTGGTAGTTGGTTGGATTGCCTTTCTTTAATCTGAATTCCCTGAAGTTATTTTAATAGTAGCATGTCTCTTGCTACACGCTCAGCAATGTGCTTGTGGAAAGCTGCTCTGCAGGACATTGGTTGAGAATCAATGAGTAGAAGAAGCCCTGGAAAACACTATCTGTGCTGAAGCTTATTGAGAATAATGACACTTATATTTTGAATGTTACAGAGAGAAAATATTAGCCCAACCACCCCACCTTCTTCATCAAAGACAAGGATTCTGTTTGAGATCATGGCGTGAGAGTCTAATGTGTCTGGAACAGGTTTCCATGAACTACTTGTTGCTAGGTTTTGAGTGAATTGCACTGATCCAAAAATGTAAAGAAAGAGAAGAAAGAAAAAGGAGTTGAATGTATAAGTGGTTCCATATTGGCCAACCATACTCTACCAGGTTCTGAGTTAGCCTTCCAGTGCCAGATTAAGTAGATTGATTGAGGTGAGGAGGCCTGTCTTAACTGTGGGTGACACCATTCCATGTGCTGAGGTCTTTGACTGAATACAAAAGGGAAAGAGACCTGATCACAAGCATTTATCACCCTGGGCTTCCTGACTATGGATGCAGTGTAACAAGCTGCCACAAACCCGTGTTGTCAAGAGTTCCTGGCCATCATGGAGTATACCCTCAAGCTGTAAGCCATAATAACTTTTTCCTTCTTTCTTTAAATTGTTTTTGCTTTGTGTTTGATCACAGCAACAAAAAAAGAAATATACTGGTTAATCGAATGTACATGTGTGCAGAGCCAACCCAGAAAGTTATGAATCTGTGATGATTCCTCAGTGGACTGGAAATTGCCTTCATAGTATCTCATGGCACAAAGAGGCCTGAGAGTTTGGTCTTTGTGCGGAGACGGCACTGAGTATGTATTCTACTGCTAGTACCTCCCAAGGGGCTTTACCTGTATGCCTGTACCCTGTGATGATGAATTTCCCCAAAATGCAAGTAATGACCCAATGGTTCAAGTGATGGCTCACTTACCAGGCACCCATGTGACACGGTTTTCAGGTTGAACCTTAGCATAGTGGCTTGCCTTCTCCTCCCTACATATCCTCATATGGTGACTAAGGTCTCCCAAACATGAAGCCAGAGCACCCCTACATCAATACTACCTCCTCTGCTAAATTTTAAATTTTTTTTGTGACATACTTTGTGCTGGCTCCTAAGTCTGACTCAGTGTTTGTTGCATGTAGCTTTTGCTACCCCATCTAAGCTCTGGGAACAGACTTCGATACCAGCCCCCACCCAGAGAATATTGGATCCACAGATGAAAAACACAGACACTCACAGTTGTTCAATTTTAACTTTCCTAATTGGCTCAATTGCTGGGTACCTCCAATATACCTTGGCTAACGTGTCCTTTCAAGAACTCCCAGCTCAGCACCCTAAATCTACAATCAATATCAGTTGCTTTGCCACCTTCAATCCCAGCTCAACATCCCCAACCTCCTGCCTGTAGAAGCAGCCTGTGGCTGCTCTGCCTGAGATCTTACATGGCTAGTTGGCTTTCCCTCTGAAGCATGGTGAAACTCTCTCTTTCCTCTCCTTGTGTCTGCTAGCTTGCCTGTGAGGACCTGGAAGTCCTGCCTATTCTTTCCATCCAGCAATTGACCCATGGCATCTTTACTGGTAGATCAAGAACAAATTGGGGAATAGGAACTTAGCATCAGAACCACCCCTGCAAGTGTTCAGCACATGAACAAACATTTTGATGATGTGGGATTTCACTGTCTTGTGTCCCAAAGGGCTGGCTCAGTTTCCCCAAGAACCAATGAGGCACACAACATCTGATCAGGAATCACTTCTTTAGTTGGGGCAGGTATAATTTCATAAGAGAAGTGGGCAAACAGGACATCAAGTGACAGTAAGTCCTTGGAGTTCCTCCAGAAGGGCTAAGTACAGTAATTTGATGTAATGACTTACATTTAAAACAATAACCCAGAGGCATAATAGCATAGGCCAAGAATACCTACTACATGTGATGGGTTGTTAATGGAAAATGAACTGTTTGATTCAGTAGCAGAGAATTTCCAAATAGCTTCCAACCTGGTCATGTACAGTGTAGTGTGGAGAGCTAAGTTTTCTATCAGGGTTAATTTGGACTACTTCTTCCCTGCCTGCCAAGAGCCATTCTCCAAGTGGAAATTCCTTTATTACTCTACACTTTCTGCATCCTGAGGCAAACAGAGGCTTTCCTTCTGTTCTTTTTTTTTCTCTTCACCCTGCCTCTTCACCTATCTCTCAGAGAAGCTGCTACATCAGAGCCATGTTCCTAAGTGATTTGGGGCCACTCAGTCCCATATGGATGCAGGAGAAAGGGTGTAGAGATACTAAGGTTTGCTTTTTAGGCCTAGGGTTCTCCTGTAGCAATGGAATAGGTCTACAGGCATGAACACTGTAGGATCTCCAATGACAGGGGACATAACCTACACTTTGCCATTGTTTCTACTCCAACATCTCTGTTACCTGTGATGACATCAGCTTATGACCCATATTGGCTTTTTCTTCTCCTCATTAAGATGATATCTGTAAAGCAACAAAAAGGAAAAAGGATTTATGTTGTCACAGAGTTTGAAGGCACACAATCCATAGCAGTAGGGAAATCTGTCAACAAGTGAATCCATGGTGTATTGTAAGGCTGAGACTTCTTTTCCCCTGCCATCTTAGTAGAACAGGAGACAGGAAAGTGAGACAGGACTGTGAACCTCAAGTTCTGCCCTTATCAATCATATTTTGAGAGAACCAAAGTTAAAAAGCCTCATGTTTCAGATGAATTTAAAACTTTTAAAATCACTGAGCTCAGTCATTCCCTCTTGGAAATGAGCCTCTTCCTCCCTTCTTAGGTCTCAAGGCTTCTTCCTGGCACTCCCACTAACTCCTAAGTACCCATTACAGATCCATTTGGACTTCACTTCAGAGCAGCACTCTGTGAGCCAGCATATGTCTATGTTGTCCACCACAATGGTCATCCTCACATAGTACTTTGCTTCAAAAGTATACCTTGAAGAATTTAAATCAACTAAACAGTTCATTTAATTATTAGACTATTGAATGCCTCAAGGACTTAATCATTAAGGAGAGGGTTTAATATTATCATTATGAATGACCAAAAGAAATACACACAAAACACATACATGAACAAATGCACACACACACACACACACACACACACACACAGAGAGAGAGAGAGAGAGAGAGAGAGAGAGAGAGAGAGAGAGAGAGCAACCTATTGATCGATCGTTAGATAGATAAATGATAGATAGATAGATGATAGATAGATAGATAGATAGATAGATAGATAGATAAATAGATAGATAGATAGATACTTTTCATATTTCTGCAGTAAGAACAGACCCCATTCATGATTGCTTGCAAGAACACAATTCCTTTGCAGAGCATCAACATCTTCAGCAAATAGTCCCTGTAGGAGGTTGAACTGTGCTTTCTAAAATGCAGTGTTCAAGGCTAAGCCCTGTGCACTGACCTCATTTGAAATAGACTATTTGAAGATGTAGTCAAGATAAAATGCAGTCATCCTCAGGTTAGGTAAGCCCTACACCAGTGGTTGATGTCATCATAGGAAGAGGAGACAGAAGCACTAGAAGGAACACCATGAAAATGATGAATGAGATTGGATTGATGCCAAGGAATTCCAGCACCACCAGAAACAGGATGATAAAGGTTTCTTCCCAGAGCCTGTAGAGGGAGCAAGTGCCTACTGACATTTTGAATTCTGCTCCATAGCAAGAAGAGGATAAACACATGTTATCTTGAGTCCCTGGACTAGTGGTATCTGTTTGTAACAGCTACAGGAAACAACATGCAGTCATAAAAGACTTGTTGAGCTCCTGTTCTGGAGACCTAGTGGGGCTCGACTTAGGAAGCCTCTGGATCTTTCTAAAGAGAGCTCATAGTGTCCAACCATTAGTGGTAAGGACACTGCTGCTTTCTGTGTTGGCACCTCAACCTTCTTCTCTTGTGAATTTATAGCTGATTATGTATGTCTCTCCTGCACCAGGAGCCTCTGGATTAGAGCTGTGGACTTCTCCACTCTACCCATGGACTGTGGCAAGCACTTGGCTTTGTATTTAGGTCTAGTTTTAAATCTCTGCTGCATCACTTAAGTAATGGAATTTCTACTTCTTTACATGTATAAGGGGGCTATAGGTGGTTTCTGACCTGCAAAGACTCTACTTATTATTGTCAACTATAAGGTGATGTGAATGCAGATTCCAGTTAATAGAAATTGGAATTATTGGAATTCTGAATTTAGACGTTTTTGTAAGTTAGTGATTAATTGTATAATTTCCACTAACTTCTTTTGTGTGAGAAAATGTCTCAGTGGGTAGTTCAGGTTAGCCTTTACATTGAAATCCTTCTGCATATGACTCTCAAAGCTGAATGCATAGTATGATCACCTTTTGTGATGTTGGGGAGCTGTGCTATGTGTCATCCACATAGTCACAAGGGGGGAAACCACTGCCCTACCATGTGCGATATGGTTTAGCTAAGATGCTCCAGTAGGTTAGATGTACTGAATGCACTTTCTTTTGTTTTTTAACTTCTGTGGTTTCTTGCAGTGCTGGGGAAGAAACTAATGCATTTTAAAATAATATTTTCTACTTAAAACTGTCTTTTGGAAAGCTAGCCTCTTCATAAGTTGAGGAACACATGTACTTGGAGGGGTTCCAGGAATTTGAGTGGTACATCCAAGGAATAGACAGGGGACCTGGGTTGTATCTTTTAACCTTCATCTGCAAATGATGTTGTCTTGGAGATGTGGCTTGACTTCCTAGATCTTTCCTTCTACATCTATAAACTGAGACTTACAAACAGCATGAATCCTATAGGATGGTTGTGTGCATTGTCTATGTTAATTCTGTTAGATACTTGCATCAGTTTAGAAGGTGCTCAACAAAGAAATGTTGTTATTTTCATTTTCTTGGTAATGAAACAGAGTCCCAGAGAGGCATCAGAGGCTAATTTTGTCCGGATAACATTCTCAAATTAGCTGGTCCCCTAAAGACCACTAGATGGTTCATCCCAGAAAGCATTTTTCAGAAGGCTGCACTTGCAGTTATTACAAGTTCCAGCTGTGGGATCAGACTGACCTAATGTAATCTTGAACTTGTCAATTACTAATTGATCATCTGGGCTCATTTCTTAACCTTTGGGATCTTAATGTCTTCCCCTGTGTAACAGGCACTGATTTCATCAGAATGTCATGTGTGTGAGATTGGAATGAATGTTAATATGGTGTTTAAACATTTGTAAGTTTAAACATGGTGTTTAAACATTCGTAAGTGTTTGTTGAAAGTGTTAAAATTAAATTTAGCTGTTTTACTATATAGATAAATATGTATAATTATATATAGCTAAATTATATAATTCTATATAGAGATATAATATTATAATGCTATATAATATAGCTATAATATATCAAAGATAATATACATATACATACCTATACATATATACACATACATGTATACACACACACACATATATAATACATATATATGTATATATGTATAATACTTGCTTAAAATGATTTCTGGTTCATTTTCTTTGTATAGGCAGTTTAAAGTCAAACAGTATAAGAATAAAAAGGCAATTCCTCTGGGTCAGTAGGGATTGATATCTCCCCATGTGACAACTGTGCTCAGGATGATATCATGAGCCAATGTGACATCTAGTGATCTTATTTCTATGCCTATATTCTGACCAGCACAAAAGAAAAAGTATGATGGTTGCAGGGAAGAGGCTATGAAGACAGAAAATACCACTTTCCCACTGGAGCCAGATCCCTGCTTTTTCTTCAGATTGATTGACAGAAATCAGCTCCCTTTAAGGACTCAGCTTACAAGTCTATACAGTACTTATGCTATTGGACAGAGTTTAGCTACATGGACACATCTGGCTCCAAAGAAACACAGGAAATATGTTTCTATAGCTGTATCAGTAAAATCCAAGCTCTGTTACTAACTGCTATTAAAGGATAAATTGATTTGAAAAGAGAAATAGGATTCTCTAATAGATTTTTTTTTCTTTAAAAAATAGTTGTTATAGTTGTATGTCAGGAACTCTTTAGGAATTTCCAGCTTTAAGTACAATGTTTTAATATTAGCAAGAGGGTGATATGGGAGTTCTTATGGGGAGAGATTAATTGGATTTGAAGGTATCCCAGAAGGCTTTACTGAAGAAGGGATGATTGAGGTGCTGTATGATGCTTGACAGATTAGTCAGAACACTAGCGAGGGAAGGGAATTTCTAAGAGAAATCACAGCATGCATCAAGTCTAGTTGTCTTGACATCTGACCCTTGACTGCTGAAGACCCAGCTAGCTGGAGAGAACTTAAGCCAGAGAGAGACGGCTCTGTCTTCTGCAGATCCCCTTCCATCCTCCATCTTCCCTTCTCTAAGTCTGTGATCTCCAGGGAGATTCCCAGGAGTGTTGAGCCCTGCTAACAGTGAAGGTTTCAGAGTCTTCATCATTTCACCAGACAACAACCTACTTGTTGGCTTGAAACCAGCTAGTTATTGAAAGAAATATATTTATTGAAAAATAACTGACATGTGCAAAATGGGTATTTACTACCTACTTGCCAAACATCAGTGAATTTGTGTTTAATAATCATTTTTTCAATTAACTCACAAAATACATCCCATTAATTTTAAATTAAACGCAGATTTGCAAAACTCTAATTTACAACATTATCATATCATCTCTTCCCAGCTTGTTTCTGATGGTTCCCTGTTGGTGAAGGAGTTTCTGTTGATGCCCTTAGAGATGGATTTATTTTTTTTATTAATAAGCAGTTATAGGCTGAAGGACAAGAACACTTTTTCCTATATACCTCTTACTATTTCATTCCCTTTGCTTTTAAGTTCTTCATGTGTCACTAGCAACTGGAACAGTTTGATGTTCAAAGCTGATCACTTAAACCTTGACCTTTGCCCTTTACTTGTCAGTGGTAGGAGCCCTTGGAAAACATTCCCAACAGAACTGATCTCCCTACAATGCAGAGAGAATTCTTAGCTGTAGTCAAAAGATGTGGATTTTCTTTCTAAGTTTTGTGTTATGATCTTGGGCAAGCTGCATTTTTTTCCCTTCAAGAATTTTCATTAGAATAAAGTAGAACATGTTTCTTCACTGTGGCATTTCTTAGTGACATTACTATGTATGATGAAATATTGTGAGCTTTAGTGGGATCTAGAATCAGCTAGGAGACAAGCTTGTGGTCATGTCTAAGTAGAATTATCTACAGTTAGTGGAAACACCCATCCCTCCACTGTGGGTGGCACCATTCCATGGGCTGGGGATCTGGACTGCCTAAAACAGAGAGAAGATGCCGAGAGTGAGCATTCTTTGCTTTCTGCTTTCTGACTGCAGATGTATTGACACCAGCCGCCTCATTCTCCAGTCATCCTGTCTTCTCTGCCATGATTGACTGGATTCTCAAACTGTGAGTTCAAACAAATCCTTCCTGCCTTAAGTGGCTCTTGCCAGGTATTTTGTTATAGCAGAGAGACAAACAAATATATACTATGGCAATATACAAGGAGAATCTACAGCTGGAGACTAGGGATAGTTTTGCTAAATTGGTTTCTCCCTTTCTCTTGCCTTCTCCTTCCTCCCTCAACCCTCTTCCCCCTCTTCCTGGAGTATGTGTGCAGTTGAGTGAGTTTTGGGAAAGATCTGGGGAAAGGATGGGCAGGATGATTTCCAGGATCATTTGCCTGTAATAATTTTGTATTTTGTTTTATAGTACAGAAACCAAGAAATATTGGGACTTCTGTCTATCATACACCTCAGTTTCCCCCACTCTCTGTCTGAATTAGAACAGATATGCAGACATTGCCTGGAATCCCATGCAGTCTTGTCTTTCATCAACCTATCTTGAGCATTTGGCCCCTTACCTTCCCTGAAGCAGCTATGATGTGATTATCATCTCTCACAGTAATATTTTAGTGCTAACAAGTGCCCGTTGGGTTCATTATCAAGCAGTAGTACAAACAGTCTTTTTAGAGGGAGTGCTTGGCCACATTCATTGGAAGTACAGCAAGGGACTAATGCAGTCTACTGGCTGTGCCATGTTGTTGCTGCTGCTGCAGCACAAAGCCATCAAGCTCATCCTTCTATGTCCATTAGCATCATTATAGTACCCCAGACCATCATTAGAGACTGAGAAGTCCCAACCTAGCCAAAGAGATGATTCATCACTGAATCCTTGATCTCACAGGAAAGTTCCCAGGCATGCTCAGAAGATGGAGGTGCTTGGCTAGGAGATGCTCATTACTCTCTTTCCCTGAGTATAATCCTTGAGGTCATGTTCCTCTTATTGAACTAGGTTTAGTGGTGCAGGACTGTCATCGTAGCTAAAAGAAGTTGAAGTGGTAAGTTCATGGTCTACCTGGGGTAGAGAGTAAGTTCAAGGCTTGCTTGGGAAAATTAAGTGAGACCATCTCAAAATAAAAAGTGAAAATCTAGTTGAGCAGCAGAAGACTTGGCTGATATAGAGGACAACAGGGGAAGAAAAAAGGAAAGGGGCAGTTATTGAGAACCCAGATTCTGGTATGTGCTAACTGTCCTTGGGAGTGGGGTTCTCTCTTCTCATTAATATGCCAATCCAAATGTCATCAATAAAAAAACCTGACATACGGATTTTTTTTTCTTTAGAGCCATTGTTATTATCTTTATTATTTTATTATTTTTTATGATCTATCACATAAATAGATATATGTTATTGGAAAAATAGCTTTATCATATTTAATGGTCTATTTTCAATGCACGAATATTTTTGAATACATAAATTTAAAGAAGATTATTAGCAAAGTACAGTTTAACAAAAAATCAGATCCAGTTTGAATTTCCAATGTTGTCCTCTACTAACTTTATGTCATTTGATAAGTGTCTTGAAATATATATATATAATACATAATATAATACATAATATGTATAAATGTATATACATATATATATATTACATATATATATTATATATATATAATATATATATATGTAATTTATTGATTCTTTGTGATTTTCACATCATGCACTCCAATCCCACTCATTTCCAGATCCTTCCATATCTGTCTTCCACCCATGTAACCTTCCCACCCCCAGAAAATGAAAACAAAAATTAAAGAAAAGGAAAACAAAACCACCACCCCCAACAACAATAGAAACAAACTAACAAATCTCACCATGGAAGCTGTGTGTGTTACCTGTCACACACTATAACCTTTCATCCACATATCTTTACTTGCAAATGTTCATTGCAATGAGTCATGGCTCTGTTAGGAGGCCTCACGCTTCTGCTACAGCATCAATTCTGGACCCTCACTAGGACTCCTCTTAGATACCCTACTGTTGCCCTGAGTCACGGAGATCCTGCAGCTTTGGTTCTCCAGGACCAGTCCCTTCAGGTATTCTAGTAGCTCAGAAGTGGGGTAGATGTTAGGGTGGGACATCTCAGAATCCTGGTTCTGGGCCTCCACGAGGACCAGCTCTCCCACACTGCCCAGGCAAGAGGAGGGACTGGCTCTCTTGAGTGCAACAGCCAGTGAGGACCAGCTTTTTGTGACTCTCAGACATCAACACGGCCTCAGGTTCGAGCCTAGACTATGGAAGTCTGCCTGGTGTTTAGAGGTTACACAGGCATTGGACATCAGCAGAGATCTCTGCTTCAGGGACCCAGACATGGCTCTCATGGGCCCAGATATCACCATGACCTCAGGTGGCAGCACAGACATCATCATTTTGTCTCCAGTTCCACCTTTCTTCATAGTGTACGAACTTCTCAGCTTCTCTTTCTCTCCCATCTCTCTACCACATATTTGCTCACTGTAGTGGCAGCAGGCTTGTCAGATTTTAGCTTTATTATAAGCAAAACAGTGATAGCAACATCTATTGCATGGACATTATTGAGAGACAACAATGAGATAATGAAGGCAAAGCATCTATCATATAAAATCCATCTCATAAATAGGCTCTTCCTTCCCTAGATTGGGAAAATGGCCTAGACTGTCAATAGCATCTCCAGTTATAGAAATTATTTAGTCTCTTTGTTTTGAGACAAAGAGATTTGACAAAAAGATGGCCTATTGGAAAAAAGGATTTGAAGATGCCTGATATTCCTTGACTTAGTGTTGATGAACAGATCTGAAGGCTCCGGTAAATTGCAATGCTAGAGTAAGTTCACTGTGTAAAACCTAATCCTCCACAATGGGAAGGCCAAGAAGACATGCCCCTCTCTAATACTATAAGATGTACAATGGCAAGAGAGGTGCCAGCACATTTGAAGAACTTTGTTGTTGCCTTTTCTTGTGCCAGACCTTAGGTTGGTGATGCTGCTGTTTGCATGGATGCATTAAACGTAATGCGTTTGATTGTACCCTGAAGTAGCAGGGGGCAGGTGGTAGCAATGAATCGCCAAAGGGAAAGTGATCATAGTTATTAAAGTGGGCAGCATAAACAAAGCAATGTCCATAATGGCCTGACTCATAATGGTTAGCGCAGGCAAAGTTAACTTTATAGTGGCATAACTAGTACGGTTCTTTATTACAGTGTTTCTAGGGATGACATAAGTAAGAAGTATAAGAGGAAAAATTCTCAAATGAAAGGCAAGGCACACTGGATCATGGCAAAAAAACAAATCTTGGTCCATGAACAAATTTCCAGACATGAGCCAGTTTGTAGACCCAGAACCCTTTGAAAGAAGGGACATCCAGGTTCCCATGAAGAAGAGACCTTGATAAAATACCTGAGAGTTTTTTACTGTTAGCCTTTCTCTAGTCATTCCCCAGAGGGACTTATGGGATTTTGCAGGGATAACTGTACACTGGGGGAAAGGACAAAATCATTAGACTTCCCAGTGTCTATTAGATACTGATTCTGAATTGGTACTGATTCTTGGAGATAGATCTCAAGAAATGCTATGGTCCCTCAATTAAAGTAGAGGCTTATGGAGGTCAGGTAGTTAATGGAATCTTGGCTGAAATCTGACTCACAGTAGGTCCAGTGGGTTTCTGAACTCATCCCGTGGTTATTTCTCTATTCCCAGAATGTATAATTGGAGTAGACATACTTAGAAGTTGGCAGAATTCTCACATTGGTTTCCTGACCTGTGGAGTAAGGGCTATTTTGGCTAGAAAGGCAAGATGGAAGAGTTTAGAGTTACCTCAGCTAGAGAAAATAGTGAATCAAAACCAATATTGCATCCTGTATTTGTCAGGCTTCTCTAGAAAAACAGAACTTAAAGGACAAATACCCCCCCCCTCTCTCTCACTACACACACACACACACACACACACACACACACCACACACACACATACACACACACTCTTAGTGTTTTAGCCAGGGTACTCTAAGGATCAGATTTTAAATAATGAAAGAGGATTTATAAGAATGGTTTGCAGGCTGTGATCAGGTTAGTCCAAAATAGTTGTCTACCAATGGAATGTCCAAGAATCCAGTAGTTGTTCAGTTCACAAGATTGGATGTCTCAACTGGCCTTCAGTATACACTGGAATCCCAAAGAAGTATGCCATAATACCATCGAAGGAATGAACTTGCTAACAAAGAGCAAGGAGGCAAGGAGAGCCTCCTTCTTCCATGTCCTTTGTATAGGCTGCCAGCAGAAGGTGTGTCCCAGACGAAAGCTGGGTATCCCCTCTCAAAGATCCAGGTTAGAAGTGGGTCTTTCCACAACAAATGATGTAATTAAGAAAAATTCATCCAAGGTGTGCCCAGCCAATTGTTTTTTAGTTAATTCCAGATGTAATCAAGTTGACAACCAAAAACATCCATCACACCTGATTATTGTTTTTACTTGAAAATTAAGCATGACATATGGAGATATGACTGTGTGACAAGTTGACAATAACATCTATCAGACTTGTGATGACTAGTTTTGGTTGTCAGCTTGAGTCTATCTGGAGCTAACTAAAACAAAACTGGCTGGACACACCTTGTGAGTGTTTTTTTTTTTTTTTTTCTTTAGTTAAATCATTCAAAGTGCAAAGACCCATTTTGCATCCCAATCTTTGACGTGGGGAGATCCACCCTTCATCTGGGTCATAGCTTCTCCTGGGAGCTTACATAAAGGACATAAAAAACAGAAGCTTGCTTTCTTTGCCTGCTTGAGTTTCCTTTCACTAGCAAGTTCACTCCTTCATTAAACTGGAGTTGGCTCCAGTTGTCCTATTCATTGGCTTTGAGATCTTGGATAAATCACTTAATAGCTTTGAACTTCACCTCTTCACCTCTTAAAAATGGTAAGGAAATGTCAGGCTTCGAGCACAGTGGTAGCACATTTGATCTCCTTGCATGTAACCAATGTTTTCTGGCATTAGCAATTGCTCAATTAATACTATTTTGAAATTCTTAAGACTCTAGACTCACACATCATCCCAAAGAAATAGAAAACTAACATGTAATCTATGCTCTGGTGTAAGCAGTATTGCACATTTAATTTATGGCCAAGCCTTATCTTGACATCAGTATGTGGCTTTGGTAAAGCCAGTGCTGTTTTCTGTGTCTTTACATCCTTACCTAGAAAAACAGGAGCCTACGGTACATGAACTGTTCTTCATATAATTTCCAACTTTAAGCTGGAGATGTAGCTTAGTTGGCAGAGTGTTTGGCTAACATGCATGAAGCCCTGGGTTTGATTGCTCAATACTCCATAAAGCTTGCATGGAAGTGCACATTGTAATGTCAGCACTTGGGTCATTAGTAGAAGCAGGAGGTTTGGAAGTTCAGGGTTATCCTGTGCTGCACATGGAGTGTAAGACCAACTTGGCTATCTCAAAAGATCTTTATAGAAAATAGAAGCAGACCCAATATCATGCTTTGTTCTCACCCCTGTAGGTTTAGGTGTGGTTATTGGAGCTAAGAGTATTTTCTACAGCAGTCAACAGCTTCAGGCTGTTGCCCCAGGCTGTTGGTAAAGTCATAGATGTAGGAAGACTCTGGACATACCAAGAGGAATCTTACATGTGATACAATATGGTTCCATTTGTCCCTTGTGACTCAGTTGCCTGCTGGGTACTAGTAAACATATCTGAGACTGGCAGGTAGTCCAGGTACTGAGCTAAGCACAGCCCCTGGTCCCATGGATAGATTAGCTGTGAGTGACCTGTTCTTCCCATCTCTGGTCTACTCTAAAGAATCTGTATTGGGCAGGAGGAGCAAGTGGAAGAGAGACAAGAAATGAAGCCACTGGAGTGGCTTTTGAAAGGAGGAAGAAGGAAGCTTGAGGGCTGGGGAAAGGAGGAGCTGGGAAGAGGGGCTAGAAAGCTGTTCTCATTACCTGTCTTAATTTTTCCTGGGCATAAGCAATACCACCCCAAGCAGATCAGCCCCCCCCAAACACACAGATCAAAACTCCTCACTCAGATCAAACCCCCCACTCAGATCAAAACCCCCCACTCAGATCAAAACCCCCCACTCAAACCCCTTAGTTTGAATTAAAAATAATTCTAAGTCAAACCGTGGTGCCTAAATCTATCGCAAATGTCAGTAGCTGGGCCTGAAGCCAGAGCTGTGATCTCCCCCATGTCAATAAATCCTTGAAGTTCCTTCTCCCTTGGAAGCCTGGGCTTTTTCTGATGCTGTGCCTTCTACCCCGGGCTGCCCTTTCATGAGTAATTTCTTTTAACCCAAGGATCACAGCTGTGAGCTATAATGAAAAGATTTCTTCTGGCCCAAGACTGTGAAGAAGTGGCTGTACCAGCAAAAGGAGGCTGGGAAAAATACAATTAAACATTAGCTTTCCCAGTGCCTGGCCAGAGGCTGGGCAGTCATCAGGACAGGCCAAGGTAGGATGGACCATCAGCCCTCACACCAAGAGATGCACAGGTGGTCCAGATAGATACAGAATCCTTTAGACCAGTCCAAGCTGATTTGGTTGGTTTTACTGGACCTAGGTTTTACTAGCAGGAAGACTGGCTTAGTGACATGAGTAGACAGAGAAACAGAAAGTGATTGGAACCTTCTGGTGTCTGCCCTAGACTTCATGTATGCTGAAGTCTCAGAGGTACAGAAGCAGAGCTCCAGGCCTTCAAAGAGTTCAAAGCCAGATTATTACTCCAAGTGCTTCCCCTTGGTTGGTAGGTCACCATTCGCCCTCAGCTCAGGGCCAGACTGCAGAGGAGCATCTGTGTGATACACCCATGTGTTCAGGAGAAAGGCACACATCTGTCCATCCTAACCTTCTGAGACTCTCCCTTGTTTGGACAAAGCATTCTCTTAATTGGTAGGGAGAGAAAGACAGACATAAGAGTTCATTTGGGGATGGAAATCCAGGTGGCGGGGCCAACTCCTGTCTCCATACATAGTCCTCAAGCTCACTCCTATCCCTGTTCTGAAGCCCATGCCTTCTGCTTCCAGATGTAAGGAATATGTGGAAGTTTATCTCAGTTGTTTATAAGTGAGATTTCTAGTTTTTCAAAAACCCATCAATTCAGATAAGTTTAATAGTACTGAAATATATTTGGCGGCATTTTTTACCAGCCCAAAAGAAAATTCAGTTTGGTTCTACTATGGAACTCGGCTGGTAGATACTGCTTGGTTGTTATTATGCAGCCATGTTGTTCCTTGTGTAATAACACATTCCCAAGAAGTTGTCTAAAATTTGAATTTTGGTAAAGAGGATCATATTTTAGTGTAATGGAAGTGTTTTCTGGTTGAAAGAATTCTATGGTGGATCATTTTATTTGGTGGAGACATTCCTTTTGTAACGCAAATAACCATTCTCAATTTCTCCTTTTCTTTGTGCACATGGTTGCTCATGAATCAGTATTACTTGAATTGAGCTATTGCTGGCACGAGTGGCCAGTGTCAGCTTGTTTTTTTTATAACAGCTAAAGCAGGGGCGAGGTGTTTTTTTTTTTTTTTTTTTTTGTAGTCGGTAGGACTGACCTGACTTTGGGTATGTTTGTCCTCAGACTTGGATAGGATTTTTGGACACTTTAATTTCTAGGGCTGGAGTCTTTTCTTGTAACTGTCATGAGTTATGGCTGGTGGTGTAGCTTAATGATGGAGTACACATCTATAAGGTTTGGAATTTGCTCTCTAGGACTATTCCAATATTGCCCATCATCAGAAGTTTGGCCCTGATAATGCTATTACTACTGTTTAGTTTTCTGAATGAATAAAAGCTCATGTTCAGGGACTGGTGAGATGGATCAGTGCTTAAGAGTGATTGCTGCTCTTTCAGAAGATACTGATTCTGTTCCCAGAACATAGCAGTTCACAGCCACATGTAACTTCAGTTACAGGTAATCCAATGCCCTCTTTTGACCTCTGGGGGCTATTGCATGTGTGTCGTGTATATACATAGACTTAAGCACACACATATACATAAAATAAAATTAAATATACAAGTTTTTGTTTTTAAAAAAGGCCCATGGTTAGAATGTGCGTTTATTGAAAACTTGCGAATAGTATTTTTAAAACTCTGAATATGACTTGTTTTCCTCCTAACACAATATTGGGGAATGGAGGCATTGGGCAGGACTTTTCTTTATGGACTCTTCTTTCTGTCATAGAGCAGGAACAAATATCCGTGGACTGTGAGTGCCAGGGATGAGAAACGGTCCCCCTCAGGAGCTCTGGTGGCCATTACCTTCCTGCCGCCACCTGGCTCCTCACAGCCTCTCTGCGTGCTCATGCTCTTTAATTATACTGAAGCCTCCTTTGCAGAATGCTGGGATTCTAGGTTAAAGGGCACTTTTTAAAAGTCATCCTCTTAATTTACAGAAGGATCAGTAGGGAGACTTCCCAGGTGCTGAAATCTAATAGATGTCATGGTGATGAAACGGAGAGGTGACAAGAGCCAAGGAGAGTGATGGAGACTAACAACGCTCTGTTCTCCCTGGAGGTCCAGCACTGTGATAAGAGCCGGCTGTAAAGGGTGTTTAGCAGCTGGTCTTTATTTGAAGCACCAAGGATTTATTGAGTGTTTCTAGTAAATAAGAAAAAAAATCCAACTGTTCTTGTGAAACTACTGGAACGAAGAAAAATGAAAACATTTTAGGCAGAGCCATGGAGAGGAGCTTTAGAACGGAAGGAAGGAGGGAATACCTGGGTGGGGGCAGCATCTTTCCTTGGGATGGAAATGAATGAGGGTCACAGGGACTAGTAAGGAGCAGAAGGACCAGACAAGCATAGCCCAGCAGGAAGTGACCTGGAGGAGGAGGCCACCCTCATCTTTTGTCTCAACAATGGCTGAAAAGCCTACAGCAGGAGCACAGGGCTTCTTCTTTGCACTGTCAGCAAGGCCAAGGATATGAGACTGTGGTTACTGGTGTGAGACTTGACAATCTCCAGGCGGTATGAGTAAGTCTTCAATTGGGTCCCCAGAACTTCCTGCAGCAGCTCTAAAGTTCCCAGAGATAGAGATAGAAGAACAAAACCTCCAAGACACTGAGTTTTGTGGCCTATGCTTTTTTTCTATAAGACTTGAGTAACACAGGAGCTACATTCAGCAAAATGACCAGGGAGTCAAGAGCTTCAACTTTGAGTGTTCTTTTCTTTCCAAGGATAGTCTTGACTGAGAAAGGGTTTTTTTGTTTTTGTCGTAAGATTAGTTTGCTTAAGTTGCCCATATTCCATGCAAGTATGGAGGCATCCAAGTCCTACACATCACACTAGCTGCAATCCTGAGAATATTTTCATGCCGTGACATCTCTGATGAACCCAAAGGTCTTAGTCAAACACACGGATAATTAGAAGAGAATGTATACCAAAGCACTACCAGCAAACTGGTAAATTCTTCTTAATTGTGCCTATTAGGCAGCTATCATTAGAATAATGTGGGTGAATACACACACACACAACACACACACAGGTGTGCACACACGCATGTATGTAAGTGTACACCCAAACATTTACTGTATTCAGTATTATGTTAGTTCTATAGGAGAATATTAAAAATTAACTATTTTTTGCTCATGACCTCAAAATTTACTAATACAATGGCTCAGTGGTTAAGAGCACTAGCCTCTAGAGGACCCAGGTTCAATTCCAGTACACACATGACAGCTCATAACTATCTGTAACTCCTGCCTGTTCCAGGGATCACATGACAGCTCATAACTATTTGTAACTCCTGCCTGTTCTAGGGGATCCAGTATGCTCTTCTATTCCTAGTGGACACTACACATGCATGTGGTGCACAGGCATTCATGAAGGCAAAACACCCAAACATATACAAGAAATAGTAATATATAATATGTGAATCTTACATGTTTAATATATCACATTAAATATTAATATAAATATTAAATATAAGCATGTATTAAATGTATTCTAAATAAATATATATAAAGAGAAAATGAAATGTATGTGTAGACAGATGGGGAATGAATTATGATTATATAGGCTTCCTAGCATCTTAATGGCTATTGCTTTTTGTTTTACAAGATTAATATGCTTCCCACAAACTTAAACAAAATAAGAGACAAATAAGTTACCTCTGGCTTGGGTGTTTTTGTCTAGAGTAGGTAAGAGTGACATTCCAGTCATTCATCCTTCCCCATTGATCTCTCATGCATAAGGAAACTTGTTTCAGGGTGTGAGAAACTTTTTCAGGGATCCTTTTGCTTTAGAGGATCTGATGTAATGCAGTCTCAATTTTAGCAAAGACTAATAACAGTGCAATTATTTGAGAATGTGTGAGTCTATGATAAAAGGGATAAATGGTCAGTAAAATCAGCTTTATTAATTTTTGTATTACAGAGTCTTGATACATCACTTGGTGGCCTTGAAAAAAACCAAGGTAAATCCTAAGCTAGACTGTGTTGCGATGAATGTGGGCGTTCCTATAAAATTTGTGGACCCCAATACAATGCACCTGCAGGATAATTGAGCCTATAAAACTTAACATCTCAAATAGTTCAGTATGTATGCATTGGGGACTCTGTAAACATTTCCATCAAATATCTAATTTTGTGACTTTAAATAAGATTGTGCTTTGTTTTATGTCAACGGTATTTATGAATAGTGAAAGTAGAAAGAATTATCATTATTCCATTTTGTTTTCATTCTGAAACTCGGTTTAGGCTAAACTTTAATGTACTAGCAGCAATTGTCATTGAGGCACAAAGTTTTAATTAAGCTCATGCATGATTATTTTTCACCAAACAGCCTAATTTATGAAATTGCTAATTGAACTAGCAGGTGCAAGCATCAGCTGGTACTGTATTATTGGCATGCAGTGCAGCATGCGCGAGTACCTGGTGCAATGTCAGATTATATAGAGAGAGCACACTTTAGCCATTGTCCTTCAATGACATCTATTCATTCAAAGATATTTATTGTCCTCTTCCCTTTTGTGGCTATCACTGAAGCAGCAGCCTCCAAAATGAAGCTTAATCCCTTTGTGACTTCTGACCAAAGCAAGAACCATAAACTGCATTTCAATGTACTTTCTAATGCTCAGAGGGAGATCACGCCTTTCCCTCTTTCTAAAGAGCTGAGACAGAAGTGTGATGCTTGGTCTAGGCACATCTGAAAGGGTGAGGAGGTTCAGGCTGTCTGAGGACACCACTAAGTTCAACGAAGCAGTCCAGCTGTACAGTAAGAAATGTGTCATGTATATCAAATGGGTACATTTAAGAATGGCTAATGGCACAACTGTCTATGGGAACATCTGACCTTGCAAGGTTATCATGACCTGGAAAGGAAAGATGAGTCACACCAAGTACAAAAGGCTAAGGGCAAATACAACCAATGGAGATTGAGTTTTATATCTTAAAAGCAGAGTTTTCCTTCTTTTCCTGCATGATAACATCTAACTGCTGTCTAGCACATGGTTCTCCATGTGGTGGTAATTCAGGCTCCATCTACCTTCTTACTCTGCCACTGATGAGCATCTCAATTTTCTTTATTTCTAACTGGTGATTGTGGTTAAAAGCAGAGTTTTCCTTCTTTTCCTGCATGATAACATCTAACTGCTGTCTAGCACATGGTTCTCCATGTGGTGGTGATTCAGGCTCCATCTACCTTCTTACTCTGCCACTGATGAGCATCTCAATTTTCTTTATTTCTAACTGGTGATTGTGGAACACACACACACACACACACACACACACACACACACACACACACACCATTTCTTAACTACTTACACTTAGGAGTCCAGCACATTTTTGTTGACATCTCCTGCTAACTATTGCCCCGAAGGAGACAGACTGGGATGTGCAGTCTCTGGCTGAATATATCAAATCTGTTTTATAGAAATCTTTGGGGGATGGCCAGTCATCTCTGCCACATGTACCGGGGAATGAAGAAGCAACTGAACATGGTTTCAAGAAGCATAACCTCTTGCATTTGAAAAGTGTTAAATTCTCTAGAATTCAAAGCAGGGCCAAGAAGTAGGTTACAAACTAGAAGAACTGAAGATGAAATTAAATGGAGGAGAAGAGGAGACTGCATGGAGCCCGGCCAAGAAATAGGTGTGCCATGTGATGCTTCCTTTAGAAAGTATCAGGGAAAGACCTAGATACTCAGAAGACTCCAACTGTGTGAATATCAACAGGAAAAAAACACTCTAGAGGGTCAAGCACATGAGAAGGCCCTGCAGCTGGAGAGGAGAGCAGAGGATGGTGTCCCCACACAGATACCCACAAGCTAAGGCTTTGGCTGATTCTCTTTCCCAGCTGACCCCAGTTTGTATCAAGTTGACAATGAAAACTAACCAGGATGTCAAGGATCTTGACACTTATTGTTGTAGTTAACTTTCTTGAGGGATCATTTTTCATAAAATAAAATGCATCAGCTTAATATGTTTTTGAGAATTGCATATATGTCTAGATACAATAAAGATGGAATAGGGGCTGGAGAGAAGGCATGGCTGCTAAGTGTTCAGTGTAACAATCAAAAGATGGAATGTTTCCATCACCTGCCACCTACCTTTTATAGCCAGTCCCTATCATTCTAGAGGCAAGAGGATCAGAAAGTCAAGATTAGTTTGGCTTCAGAGTAAATTGAGGCTAGCCTAGGATACGTGAGACCCTGTCTCAAAACAAACAATGATTCCAGAGGAATGATGCTTGAGGTTGTCTGGCTTATACACACACACATCACATCAATCAACAACACACACACACACACACACACACACACACACACACACAATCTCTGCTTAATTTTTAAAATTATCTTTAATTTTTTTTTTACAGTCCAGTTGTATCTCCTTCCTGGTCTGCTCTCCAACAGTTCCTTATCCCATTCCTCCTCCCCCTTCTCCAAAAGGATGCCCCCACCTCCCTCTACCCCCTGCCAGGCATCCTCACTTCCTGTGGGGCCTCAAGTGTGTAAAGGGTTAGGTGCATCTTCTCTCACTGAGGCCAGACCCAGTAGTCCTCTGCTGTATATGTGTTGGGGGTCTCATATCAGTTGGTTTATGCTTCCTGGTTAGTGGCTCAGTGTCTGAGAGATCTTGGGGGTCCAGGTCAGTTGAGACTGCTGGTTTTCCTATGGGGTTGCCCTCCTCCACAATTTCTTCCAACCTTTCCTTAAGTCACCCACAGGGGTCCCTAGCTTCTGTCCCTTAGTTGGGTGTAAGTATCTGCCTCTGTCTTAGTCGGTCAGCTGCTTGTTGGGCCTCTTTGAGAGCAGCCATGCTAGGTTCCTGTCTGTAAGCAAACCATAGCATCAGTAATAGTGTCAGGCCTTGGAACCTACCCTTGAGATGGATCCCCAATTGGGCTGATCAATGGGCTTTGCATGTGTTATTTTCATTAGTATACTCAAGAGCTGTGTGTATAAGATCTTGCATATGCTTTACATGTAGAAATGCAACTCAGTGAACAGCAAATTGCTGAATAATATGTACTACTAGGCTTCATTACTCAATTGTCATGCACAGTCTTCTACCATATCTGTTCTTGCTACTTTTGATTTAAGGTTCTATTGGGTACTGAAGGAAAACATGGGGAGACACCAGATCTTGTTTCAGCTCAACCAAATGCTGGCTGATTGAACTTGGCTTGGGAGGTGGCTTGCATCTGTATTTTATGAACTTTGAGGATTTCTACTGTTCTACTGAGTTCTAGCCTTTTGAGATTTTTTATTATGTCTGTGTCTATTATCTTACAGGAGCCACATTTCCTCCACATTTAGGACTCCTGGGTGAAAGGTGACTGTGGCTGGGCATGATTGTGACTGACATTGACATGCCCATAGCTCTCTGTGGCTTTCTAGTAGTTTACCAGCAGGATTAAGGAACTGAAAGTCCCCTCACTTCCACTTCAAGAAGAGCAGCGAACAAACTTGCTAGGCACAAGCTTCAGGCTCATCTGGTTCCCGGAGCACTAGCCTGACGAGCTAGTTTTAGTGCCTGGTATTTATTATCTTTGTCGAACCTTGGCCCAGAGCCTGGAGCTGAGCATGTAGGGTGAATGATTGTACATGAGGCTCTCATGCATCTAACTTTAAAAAAATCTCAATTACATCAGAAAGAGGGTTCGGGTAACAGATGGGGTCCTGGGGACGATAGTGTAAATAACAAACAAAGGCATTTTCTGAGATGTATCACTGGTCCCAGAGCACAAGGGCTGATTGTCCAGCTGGAATGCCCAGCCCTGAACATCCAGGAGGTGGCAGCACTCACAAACATACAAATCTGAAAACACATTAGCCTGGTGAGATCTGGATTGGTGGGGGGAGTTTGGAGGGTATGGGTGGACATAGGCTTTTCATCTTAAAAGGGATGGCTAGAGAAGTGTGTCATGAAGCCACCACAGAGTTGCAAAATGAATGAACACACTGGGGCTGGGGTGAGGTGGTGCTGAGCAGAATAGCTAATGTGATTTGGCAAAGTCCTTTTGTATGAGACACAGCCGCTTGTAATATAACTAAACAACAGAAGGCATCTTTTGTTGAATGGAGATTGAAATATCTCTAATTCAAACATTAAAAAAACTGAGGTTCTGGGAGAGGAGAAAAGCAGGGCTACTCTGCCGCTTGGTAGTAGACCCTGCATTGGATCCCCCATCTCCTGCTTCTCAGATGCAGTATCCATACCTGCTCCAACAGGCTCAGCTTTCATAGTTACCAAAACAAGAATATGGCTTGCTGCCTTTTTGGGCGATACTGAGATTTCATCATCTGCGGACAATGCAGAATTACCTCTCCCCCTCTCCTGTTTCCAGCTCCTACTGTGGATAATGATGAAGACAAAAGAAAGAAGAAAGAAGAAAGAAGAAAGAAGAGAGGAAGAGGAGAAGGAAGAAAGAGAAGGAAAAAAAAGAAAGAAAGAAAGAAAGAAGAAAGAAAAGAGAAAGCCCCAATCATGGAGAAGGGGGCTACCATACAGATGCACATGAGGTTGTGGAGCTTTTGGCAAATACAAGAGACACAATGTGTGACATAAACCAGGGCCAGTTAGAGTGCCATTGGATAGGCTGCAGATTCTTTGAATTCTAGTAGTTATGTCTTCAGGCTGCAAGACTCTGGACTTAGACTTGTAACTCTTGGAATCATTAACCTTTTCTCCTTATTTACTAAAAAATTGGCTTTTCTTTTGCATTATTATTTTAAACTTGTGTGTGTGTGAGAGAGAGAGGGAGGGAGGGAGAGAGAGAGAGAGAGAGAGAGAGAGAGAGAGAGAGAGAGAGAGAAGAGGTGAGAGGATAGCTTCGGTATTGGTCCTCACATTCCACATTCTTTGAGGCAGGGCCTCTTGCTTTTCTGTCTCTGTGCACATCAGGGTAGCTGGTCCACAAGCTTCAGGGATTTTTGACCTGATATTTTAGCCACGTCTACTACTTCACCTAGCCTTTACATGGTGTGGTGGGTTTGAATAAGAACATTTCCATTGATTCAGATGTTTGACTAATTTGTTGTTGTATGGATGGCTGTGGATTTGCTGGAGGAACATATCACTGGGAGCTTTCTTTGAGGTTTCCAAGCCACATGCTATATTCTCAGTTTGCTCTCTGCTTCCTGTTTGTGGTTCAAGATGTAAGCTCTCAACTTCCTGCTCCAGGTACCATGCCTCTGCTCTGCCATCATGGACTCTTATCTCTCAGGATCAAAGGTCAAATAAACTCTTCTGTAGGTTTCCTTGATTGTTCTGTTTTATCACTGTAATAGAAAAGGAATATACATGGACTCTAGGAATTTGTATTTAAGTCATCATGTTTGCATGATAGTGTACCCACTAAACCAAGTCTCCAGTCCTCCCTCAATTTCTCTTAACAGTTCACTTCAGTTCACACCAATGAACAGCTTTTTGTCTGTCTTCTGTGTGCTATGTCAAGGATATTTCTCTAGACTCCTAATCACTGGATGGGATAAAGTCTAGTATTTATGCATCAAATATTTAATTTCCCTTTCATTCTCCAACAACAGGATTCTAGCTTTTATTTGGCTATTTTTTCAGTGGGAATAGCCAGCAAGAGATTGCAGGTCTCACTTCTCCAGGAAGCCATGTTTGGTCACATGACTTGATTCTGGCCAAATAGATGGAGACAGAGGTGAGAATGAGACTTCTGGAAGGCTATTTCCATTGTGGTGCTTGTGACGTTAGGCTCAGGCCATTATTGCTCCTCTAGCTGTAAGGCTAGTAAGCAGAAAGCACAAAGCAGCCTCAGTCCCTAAGGACCACATACCTCTATGAAATCACACTTTCTATCTCTGGGGCTCTTTTCCTGGTAAAAGACAAATTTCTATTCCTATTATCCTGCTATCCTCCAGAGCTCTCACTATTGAATCTCTCCTTTGCTGTTTTATGTGACTATAAGATCATTTATTCCATCTTTTGGCTCAAAACTCATCCCAGGTTGAACATTCCTGACAGTTTTCCTAGGTCAATGGGCACCAAGCCTCACAGATGCCTGAGATGGTTCTATTCTAAGAGGCTCTTCATGTGTTTAGAAATGAGGATGCTTAAGCACAAAACTTCATGACAATGAGTAGCTTGGGACTTGACTCATAAATAGCTGCTGAATGAATGCTGCTATAGCCTCTTTGAAGAATTCTTTCCAAGTCCAGCCTCTCATGATTGTGTATAGATGCATCTCAGTGCTTTCTACTGTTGATGTATGTCCTCTTTTTAAAACCAATTTCTTTGGAAGTCCAACATTCTATATAGTTTTCATGTCCTCTATAGTTTCATCTGTCCTTTCTGGAACAATAGCACACACACACGCACACACACACACACACACACACACACATACAGGTACACACACATGTACATACACAAACACACATATACACACATATGCATATACATGAACACACACACAAACACACATGAATGCACGCATACATGAATACATGCACATGAATACACACACAGGCACATACATGTGCACACACAAACACACATATGCACACATGAATAAACATGCACACGAGCATGTGTGCACACATGCACATAGACACATGCATATATACACACATGAATGAACATATACATGAATACACACACATGAATACACACATAGGTACACACAAATGAATGCACACACACACACATGAACACATATGAATACACACACATACACACACACACACACACACACACATAAAGGCTGTTTTTCCAAAGTCCTAGATAAGCCCTTCCAGACATATAGCTCCTCCATTTCCTTGACACAAACAGATCATGTGTAATAATAGCTTGAAAATTCCGTGAATTCCTGTAAGTGCTCTGTCTTCTGTCAGATTGAATATAATTTTAGGGCCATGTGTAATTATGGGCAGATGCTGCTGTCTAAATTCTGTTGATTCCTTTTTACTGAGCTGCAGTCTCCCTGATCCATGGTTTTGCTATCTGTGGCTTCAATTACCTACAGTCAACTAGTATTTAAAAATTTTAAGTGGCAAATGCTGAAAATAAAAATCTGTAAATTTTAAATAACTTTATTACAGTGTGCTATTAACATTGTTCTTTTATTACTAGTTGTGGTTAATTGCTTTCCATGCTTAATTTATAAATTAAACTTTATCATAGCTATATATGTCTAGAGGAAACAATGTGTTTAGTACTATTCCTTGATTCAAGTATTTGCTGGTGGTATGGAAAGTATAACCTATGTACATGGGGGTGGGGGTTGGAGTGGGAATGGGGGCTGGGGTGGGGGTGGGGGTGGCCGTAGAACGATGTGGCAATCTAGACTGTTTCAGGACAATCTGCGTTTTCTTAGCCTCTCATGCACCATGTGTGTTTTTGCAGAAATTTAATGAAAATAATCTTAATTCAACAGAGGGCACTCTGGTCATAGGGGTCAGGTTGCTGGAGGAGCTGTTTGCAATCTGAGGGCCATGGACACATTGTAATCACAGAGCCCAGGTAGAGAAACATTCACTGCTTGATTAGGGACCCTTGTAATTCCAAATAGCAACAAGTCAGAATCTTCTATGCTGGTGTTGGCTTTCTACAGCAGAATCTGATGTCTGCAATGATGCTGAAATGGAATGAGTCTAAGAGTTCATTCTGTCCAGATGGAATCATAAATGTGGATAGCTTATCGTTCCTCCACTTTTTAATTGTACAGCATAGGAAGCCATTTTGTTTTATAAAAGGAAAACATCACATGAATGGACATTAAGTTTGCATATGCGCACAGAAGATTATTACTCAACCTTAAAAAAAGAAAAAGAAGTCCTGTCGTATGTGACAGTGAGCATGAACTTAATGGACAGATACTACATGGTATCACTTACAGGGGGTCTTTAAAATGGTTTCCAAATCAGAGAGTAGAACGATGGTGTCCAGGATGGAGGGAGGCAGAGGCAGCATTGTTAGTCAACAGCGTAAAGCCTCAGAAGTATGTCTGTGTTCTAAGATTTGTATGTAACATGATGCCTATGCCTAAACTATAGATATACTTGAAATTATATTGGAATAAATGGTGTATTAGGTGAATGGTCTCTGTCTCTGTCTCTGTCTCTCTCTCTCTCACACACACACACACACACACACACACACACACACATATGTTCTTGATAGGATCCTATTGCTGTGTTGTCTGTACCTAGGATGTCCCTTTATCCAGCCTTGTTACTGCTGTGGAGTTTTGTGTGTGTGTGTGTGTGTGTGTGTGTGTGTGTGTGTGTGTTGGTACCCATACAATCATTGAGCAATTGCCATGGTGATGGGGATTTAGGTTCTCTCCCAGCCACTGATTTACAAATTGTCCTCTGAGGTGTCTTAGGGAACCATCAGAGGAGCCCCCATGGATCACTAAAAGGAAGACAGGAAAAGAAATGGACTGCAGAGCTACAGACCCCTCAAGCAGCATTAACTAAAGCAATCAAGTTGTGGCTGTTATCTGTACTTAGCTTGCACAGAATTTTATTTGGTAGAAAGTGTTTCAGAGGTAAACACCTTCTTTAAATCACTGATGTCAAATGATCAGTCCTGTGTGTGTGTGTGTGTGTGTGTGGTGTGTGTGTGTGTGTTTGTGGGTCTACATATGTTGCATATGCATGTGCTCACTTATGTAGAGACAAGAGGCATCAACTCCTCTACTTTTTTTATTTGAATATAGAACTCACCAGTTTGGCCAGCCAGGGAGGCCAGTGAACCTTGGGATCTACTTGACCCTACCCTTCCTCCGCTGCTGAAGTTCCTGGTGCCTGCTGCTAAAGACCCGAATTCAGCTCCTCATGCTTGCATGGCAAGCCCTTTACCCACTGAGCCACTTTCATAGTCTCTCCTTGTAAAGCTCTTTAAATGAAGGCTCAGGCATGTGACCACACAGCTGGTCCACATTGGGATCAGGTTGGATCCCAGATTTAATTTGTGTTCACTGCTCCACCTGGTCATCCTCTTTTACTTCAAATCTAGAGACATCCAACACCAGGTAGAAGGAAATAATCTGGTTCCAATCTGAATAGAAAAGAGATATTGTTCCTAATTCATAGATCAGCTAATATGATGCTTTCAGGTGTCGTGGAGGCTCTTATAGAGCCTGGTGCAGCAGGAGTACTAGCTTGATGCCTCCCTAAGCTCGAGTGGGTCTCTAGATTGTTTATAGTGAAAGAAGATTGGCACTTTCACAATTTTCCTTATTGAGCACCTACTTTATTATGATACTGGATATTCATGTGCAACACCCCATTTAAAGCAATATAACATTAGTAGTATTTGATGATTCCTACATCAGTGATGTAACAGGAGGTGCAGGCCTACAGGCAAGTATCTGCAGCTGCATGCTTGCTGCTCCACAGAACAACCTACTTCAAGCCATCCCTGGCATTGACATTAGGAAGGGATCCTGGAGAGTGGATGCTGGTGCAAGTATCTCTCTTGATCACTCTTCATTGAGCATCTCCAGGCCAAGGCTGTGCTGTGATGGGGCTGTTCAGAGCTGACTTCCTGCCTCTAGTTTCCCTCTTATTATTATTTTTTTAGAGCCTACTGGGCAAGACTAATATGCAGTAAAACTGATTTGTGCACTTTTCAGCTCTGGCTGAGAACAACAGCTGTGTGTATTAGTTGGGAGGTATTTAATGGATGATTTATAAGACATTGAAGATAAAACTTGAAAGATACATGGGCAGCACTGAGGTGCAACATTCTTGAGACACAGAGAACATTAAGTGCTTGATTGGCTGAGATGATTTAGAAGGAAGCCCCAGGCAATCATCCAGCCATCCCTACATTGTTCTGGTATCTTCTCACCCAACAGCCATGATGCCAGGCTAGAATAGAGATGCGCTGACTCATAGATCTCAAAGAAAATGTGTGCTTCATCTGTGGCCAATCCTTGAGGATTTTCTTTTCCATAAGCCTCATGGGGATGGAGCTTATATTTTATAGAAGAAAGCTGAGCAGCAGAGGGATGATGCTTCCTAGGGGACACCCCTAGCAGCTCAGCTGGTTTTACTCTCTCCTGCAGAAGGTCAGCTTCTAGTTCAATAGTTGATTGCTGCCTTCTTCTCTGAAGAAGGATTTGGTCTTGGGGAAGAGAGACGAACAGTATAAGCAGGAGTGCCCCCAAACGCCAACCTTTTTCTCCTTAGATATTTCTCAAACAAAACAAAGGCATCCACTCTAAGATAAAATCTCACATAAGAAACTATTTAGAAAAACTTCAGGGGCTCCAGAGATTGCCAAGTCAGTACAAACGTGCTGTGTTAAAGTGAGCACTTGGGTTCAAGCTCCAGAACCCACATAACCATAACAATGAAAGGTTGTGATTCAGCGCTGGGAAAATGGAAGAAAGACTGCTGGGGATGGCTGGCTGGCCAGACTATTTTACTTGGCAATTCCTAGGCCAGTAAGAGATCCTGTCTCAAAAATAAAGGGACAACACCTGAGGAACAACATCTGAAGTTGACCTCTGGTGTGCAAACACAAGCACATGCAATGACATACACCTTCACATACATGTGCAACCCCATAAAAACATAACACACACACACACAGAAAAATTCTGGTGTTCTGATTATGACTCCTATCTTGTTCCATTTCCATTGCTTTATATAATTCCCAGACAAGAATAACTTGGGAAAAAGAGTTTATTTTAGCTCACTATTCCAGAGGGGATACACTTCATCATAGTGGCGAGGCAGGGCATAGAACCATGGGACCACTCTATCACATTACATTGACAATTTAAAAGCAGAACGAGAACAGGAAGTAAGGCCAGGCTATAAAACTGTAAAGCTTGTCTCCAGTGACTTATTCTCCCAGGAATGCTTTGCCTCCTAACAATTCCACAACTTTTCAAACAGTGCCACCAGCTATGGACCAAGTGTTCAAACACATGATCCAATGGGAGAAATTTCACATTCCAACCACAACATTCCATGCCTGGCTCATGAAGACTTTTGGCTATCTTCATCATCAGAAACTGTCCAGTCCATCTTTAGAAGTCTCCATTGTGTCTAACAGTCTCCACACTGTTCACAAGTCTAAAGTCTCTTCTGGATACTAGAGGCAATCTCTTAACCTTGATCCTCTGTTCAATTAAAGAAAATGACTACAAATTTTCAACATACAATGGCACAGGATGTACATTCCATTCCAAAAGAAAGGAAGGGGAGCATAGTGAGGAAAGACTGGGATGAAGCCAAGACCGAGACAGCTAGCATCAGATCCTGTAGTTCTAAGTCCAGCAACTGGGGCTTCAGTTTCAAATGGCTTATGTGGCTCTGCTCCCTCTGGTTTGGTAGCTGCCTCATCTCCCTCTTGGGCTGTTTCATATATGCAGCTCTTGTTGGCAGATATCCTGTGCCATGGCTTTGGCATCTTCAACATCTTGGTTATGTCTCCACCATAACTCAGGCTTCACCTTTATAACATCATACAATGGCCTTTCAAGGCCTCCTTGTTGACACTGAATCTGTCACATGGTGCCTGGCATTAGTGGCTTCCGAAACCATGGAGAAAGATTTTATGACTACCTTAACATTGCACCTTCATCCCTCCAAAGCCAGCACCATTTTGATGACACTGCCAAGTTCTGTCGTCAGCTTGAGGTGGAACCTGGCTCTTGAGAACCACAGTTGCAGCAGCTTCTGTATGGTAAAGGTGGTGAAAAACTTCCATAGGTTGTTGTTTTCAAGATTCATGAAATTCCTTTGGTTCTATCATTTCACAAGTTAGAGCTTTGGTAGGCAGATCTTGCCACAGTTTCCCTATATCCTACAATCTCCCACTATTCTAGTGAAGAAAAGGAGGTTTCTTTTACTAGGACCAATCTCTTTAACAGTTGGACACACCCACCTTTTTTTTCGCACATGCTTTGGCCACAGACTTGAACTTCTTAGTGTGCCTTTTCTTTCCAAGGTGCACATATTTGTATCATTTCTGTCTGTCCCTCTTGTTGTTCTTTGTCATTGTAGGCAGGCATAAGAATAATCTACAGCAACCATGCCGTAGAATCAAAGTTTTATGTCTAGAAACTTCTTTCATCAAATGAGTTAGTTTTAAATGAGACTTTTAAATTAGTCTCACCCATGTTGCTGAGAGATGAACAAAGTGGTGCTATATTTTTGCCAACATATACAGAATAAAATTTTACTTTGATTACTTTTCTTTTTCTATGATGAGATACCATGGCCAAGAAGAAATAATTGATTGGACCTTACAGTTTCAAGGACTCAAGTCTATAACCATCATTGTGAGCATGGCATCAGATAGGCAGGTAAGCAGGCAGCCAGCTACGGTATTGGAAGAGCATCAAAGAGTTCGATCTCGAGACACAGTTACCAGGCATAAAGAAAATGACTGGACATAGTGTGGGCTTTTGAAACCTCAAAGCCCATGCCCAATAACACACCTCCTAAGGCTGCACCCTTAATCATTTTCAAACAGCTCCACCAAATATTCAATATATGAGGTGGTGGGAGCCATTCTTATTCAAACCATCACAAATCTCTAGTACATTTCTTGTAGAGGTTTGTTCTTCTCTAAAATCTCAAGCACTGAACCTCCATTGCCTGCATTTTTCTTGGTCTTCTGGTCCTCTAGGTTCCCACTAGAATAGCCTGTTAATCCCTGGACCTACACTGTCTGCATTTTTCTGGCTTTCTGGTCCTTCTGATTCCCACTCAAATAGCCTGAAACCCTGTTTATAGAATTCAAGGGCTTTTCTAGCCCAAAGTTCCAAATTCTTCCATAGTCCTCAGTCCAATTTCAAAGGCCTATGTACTGTAAGATCAGGTTTATCACAGCAGTAGCCCCACCTCTGATGCCAGTTACTGAATTAGTTTATCATCTGCTACAGTGAAAAAACCCAAACCCTCAATTGAAGCAACTTACTGCAGTAACATCAAATAAAGCAGAAATATGAAGCTGCCAGTCATGCATGCTCACAGTCAAATGATGGAGAGAGAGAGAGAGAGAGGAGAGAGAAGCATCGTGCTCTGTGTTGTTTGGCTCTCTCTACTTTGAAAATGTTCAGGATGTTCAGGGTCCTTCCCAGGGAATGGCACCACCACTTTCCAACTTCAATTAACATAATCAAACTAATCCCCATAGACATAGCCACAGGCTATCCTGATCTAGGTACTCCTTCATTGAGATTCTGTTTCCAGATCATTCTAGATTGTGTTGAGTTGATCATTAAAACTAACCATCACAACTCCCAACTCAATAAGGCACTAAGCCATCATTGGTTTGGAAAGTTTTTACAACTTTCATTTTTCGCCTCACAATGCAAAGCCATTGTGGTTCAGTCTTGGTTATTTATGTTCTCAGTAGGGTCCATGCCATCTTCTGGGCTCATCTTGGGAGAACTACAAAGTAGGTAAGTGGCCATCATGCCTTTTCTACTCAGAAGATGGCCTTTTTCTTTCTTTCCAACCCACACACCAGTATCCTGACTCAGACTGATGAAATTCAACATCACTGTTCCATCCACCATGCTATGTCCCAGATCCTACCAAAGGAGCATCTCTGGAGACCTCTAATTTGCACTGGGGCCCTGAATGGTAATTAGTTCTGAAACCTAAAGAATAATTTCTGTGATGGTGGGATTTCAGCAAGTAACGGAAGAGATGTCCTTTGGTCCCATTAAATCTTACCTCATGGGTGGACAAGTTTGACCTCTGAGAACACTATGTGAGATTTTCTGATTCTCGGTGGAAGTTCCTCCCAGATACAGGGGTTGGGCTAAGGAGCCAGGAGTACTGGTTCCAGATGTGAACTAAGACTTATTTTCTGTGAGCTCCTCGGCACTGCAGTGACATTAAGATCAGAAAGGTGTAATGACTGAATTTTCATAAGGAACACTGATATAGAAAATGGGCAGCTGGAGTTATCAAAAAATATAGTGAGGGAACAATTGTTCATCACAAAAAATGAGAGCATGTGACCTTAGTGAGGGCAGAACTTTCAGAGCAATAGTTGTGTCTTGTGTCAAATGGTTTGTCTATATTACAGAGAATTTTGAGATCTGAGAGGTTATTGTATATATGGGGGTCACCGGATTGGTCAGTGGTGGGGTCTGGATTTGTACCTATGCTATTTGTTATTGAAGCCTGGCTTTTCTGAATGCTTGGAAGTAGCTTCTCCTGGGAAGGAAGGTGCCACTGGCCCATCTTTGGGACTGTGGTGAAGATTCTCAGAAGTGCAATTTATGTGAACTGAGGTGATGACCCTCGTGACTGTTCTGACTTTCCACTATTATAGACCCTTCTCTGCCCCATGCAGCTCTGGACAATGAATGAAAGATGCAGAGTAATTAGCCCCATTGTCATTTTTAAAGGAAGAGGAACAAAAGATTTAGTGAGTTCCCCTGCTTTTTAACTAATAACCACCTGGTGGCCTCAGTGCTCTCGTTGGCTCCAAGGTCAGAATACATTACAGACATCGTCAATATACTCAACAAACAGGAACACATCCAAGGTATTGCCATGGGCCTGGGAGAGAGAAGAGTATCATTTAATTCAATTTAGCCTGAGTATGCCGAGGCCTGTGTGAGCAAGATAGAGAATGATAAAAGATCATTCGCTATATGAGAGAAGCCAGGGTGGGCAGCCTTATTGTCTAGCTAAAAAAGTGTATCAATAGAGACTACATTAAAACATGAAGATAGACACTGAAACATGAACAAGTCAAGCACTGTCTTCGGAACATATGAACTCAACTCAGCACTACTGCAGCTGATGAAGCAGCTAGACTTACTTTTACTCTTGTCCTTGCTCTATGGACAACTTACATCATTATAGCACTATTTCCTAGCCAGAATACTAACATGGATTCAGCTTATCAACCATGTCCAAACCTCACCATTTCCTATACATGTGTGTGTTTAAGGCTGTGAGGCTTAATCATATGGAAGTTATATGTGACTGGCATCACAGTCTGACACAGAATGGTGCTATTGTACTGAGAATCGTTGCACATGGTCTTTATATGGTCACCATACTTTCCCTTTGCTGGTGACCCCATGCCTGGCCATCACTCTTGTTTTTTCCAATTCTATAATGTTACTATGTCTGGAATGCTGTGTAAACGAAATAATACAGTTTGTAACTCTGGGAACTGGTTTTCTCTTTACATGTAATTTTCTCAACATTTATCCAAAGTGCTGCTGTTGCCTATATCAACACTTTAGTCCTATTAATCTAGTTCCTGGCACAGATGTCTCACAATTTCTTTAACCATTTACCCATTGACCGACATTTGGATTGGTTCCAGGTTTTGACTGTTACAAATAAACTCACAAAAACCTTCGTGTACAGATATTTGTGTGAACTAAGTCTTTATTTTTCTGAGACAAATGCCTATGACAAGTTGATTATGGACAAAGTCTAGGATCTGTCTTATTTTGTGCTTTTATCTCAATGTCCAGTCCAACCTTGGAGCTCATATTTGTGTACCTCTGCTGCCCATCATTGAGGATGCTGGCCAACAAACGAAGCAGTGGTTTGGAGTTTCAGAAACGAAGAGGGTGATGGCTATGTTGTCAATCGTTGAGAATCTCTGTTGACTGATTTGATCCCATGTGAGTTTTGTATAGGTAACTATAGGTGCTGCAAGTTCTTGAGTGCTTGGTCCTGTCCTGTTCAGAAGGCACCATGGCACAGAAGTCCTCCTGGCCAGTGTCTCTAACACTCTTCCTATGTCTGCTTTTGTGATGTTTCTCAGCCTTGGAGGGAAAGAATGTACAATATAGGTGCCTTATTTATGACTAAGGACTCCAGAGACACATAGTCTCAGTTTAGAGTTCCTACAAAAGAAAGCTACTCTGATGAGAATTGAGACATGCACTAATCTATGAGTAGAAAGATAAGTGTTTAGAAGGCAGTTTGAAGGGTCACTTTGGTGTTGTGTCTACTTGGGGAAAAAAAGTGGTCTCTCCTAAAGTCTGTCTGTGATTTTCCCAGTCACAGTTTTTGGCAAGTTTACAATATCAGGCATAAGTTTCCTCATATGGAGTGGTTCTTGAATTCCATCAGAAAGTGATTAGTTATTCCCTTAATATCCTGACCCCAGATGCAAAGCCAGTAGCTGTCTTGTGCTGTAGGCTGTTTGCACCCTTGAACTAGAAGCCCATATAACTGCCCTTTCTCTTTAAAGTGCATTTCTCAAATGTTTTATATATCAATGAGAAAAGCTATGAATTCATTAATTCACCCCACTTGTTGTGTAGCTAAAGGCAAGTCCTGTCCTAAGCAGGGAGACCTTTAGTGGTTATGGAGTGGTGAGTCAGAAAAAGCAGTTTAAGAGGAACTAGAGTAAGAGTCATATGTGTTGCCTTGAGATTGGACCTGGATGGCCAGCCTATAACCCAAGGCGGGAATCCTTACTTTGGGCTGAGAGATGGAAGTGAGAAGGGAAGAATAAACTAAGAGACCATTCTGGGTTGCCAGGGCTAGCTTGGCAGTTGCCTTCCTCTCCATCACCCCAGTCAAATCTCCAAGTTCTAGAAAGAAAAGAGAGAAAAAAAATCAGTCTAGGTTTGAGAAATGCTTTCTTTAAAGCATGTAGTTGAATAGCCCTGCCAGCAGACAGGCAGAGCACATCTAAATGATTTAGCTGCAGTACACAGAGTTCATGGAGTGAGGAGTTCCCATTCCCAGCTCTGAGAAGCTGGGAACTGAATAAAGCCAAACTGATGCTTGGCAGTGTGGTGCCAAGAATATTTGAGTTCCTATTTAAAGGTATAGAACCTTATTTTGAGTAAATTTCCCATGGTTTGAGTAAGATAGTCCAGAACACAAAATATTCATTTCCTTATATCATAAAACCATCTTAATTAGAAAATTCAAAATTTTGTATCCCACAGGCTTCTGTATCTATTTAGAACTGCAAGGCTAATAACAATAACAAAACAACAACAACAACAACATCAATTTTATTGTTTTCTTTGAGACAGGGTCTCCTGTAGAGCAGGATGACATTGAACTCACTATGAAGCTGAAGATAGCCTTAATTCCTGATTCCCCTACCTTTGCCTCCGAACTGCTAGGATTATAGCTGTGTACTACCATGACTGTCTCAATAATTAATATTGTATGTCAAATATTTTCATATGTTATGTCATTAAAATCTTCACAGAAACCCATATGGAGGTAGTAATGTTCTTGTGTCTAGTTTTCGAAGATAGATTGGGCCTAGGAAAGGTTAGGTCACTTGTTCAAAGCCACTGAGCTGATGAGTGGAGATGGGCAGACATGCTTGCATTCTGGTTAACACTGTGCCTGTAAAAATCTGTTCCAAACCTAGGCAATGTGGACTACTCAAATTCTGGGTTTCAGAGTTTAATTTTGATCCAAGTTGGCCGTCAGGCTCTAGCATGGGCTGGAGGCTCAGTTTCTCGATAAAGTAGGTAGAGATCTCTTTACTTAGTGTAGGACCTTGAAATAGTCAGAGCTATGGTATGTCTCAGTGTTCTATGTATGTCAAGGATTTAAAATCTTACGCAGAGAGTGCAAAGGCTTTAGGAGGCCATAGCATGAGTATGTTCAAAGGAATCTCACTTTAACTCAATGGTCCTCAATCTATGAGTTATGATCCCTTTAGGGTAGACCCCTTTCACAGGGTTTCATATCAGATATCCTGAATATCAGATATTTACATTATGATTCATAAAATTACACCAAAATTACAGTTATGAAGTAGCAACACAATAATTTTATGATTATGGACCACCCCAACATAAGGAACTATATTAAAGGGTTTCTGGCATTAGGAAGGTAGAGAAGCACAGTTCTGAGTGAACAATGTTACAGGGGAATTACGAGTGAGGCTTAGCATCTGTGGGAGGGGGACTGGCTGAAAGAGCCAGGGACCTTAAGGTCACAGCCTGCTGGAATTTGCCATCAGTTTGGCCTCAGGAATTCTGTATCTTGAGGGCTTCCACCACCCTCCCCCCTCTAGCTCAGGATATGCTGTAGAGTGGTGGAGTCAATTCTGGCCTTGTGGTTATTCCCTTTATACTCCTGGCCCAGCCAGAATCCCTTCTTAACCTGGAGTCTTAATCACAGGGAGCAATTACACGAGAACAGAACAACAAATTGAGATCGATACGACTCGACTGTCTACTGGAAGAAACAAAATTTATGATTTGGCTGGATTATGCTTACCCGCCCAAAATAGCAGTAATTCCAAGCAACCCTACCAACCAGGATCAATCAGGGCATTTTATTACTTTGCTAAACCCTGCTTGCTCCCCACTCTCCAACGTCCATCTCGTTAGAACCCAATCTCCAAGGAAAATATTGCACTTGTTATCAAATTTTAGAAGGAGAATTTATGGCAGAGACAGATTGATTTAAAGCCTTCTTTTAAAGGAGAGTGAGGGCGGTGGAAAGGTAAATTTTGCAGCGTCTTTTAGATTGGTTCTTTTGCTTATCTCTTCATTTTATGACATAATCTGTTGTAGCATTACCCAGGGTCCTCTGGGCTGAAGCTTCTGGCCCGGTGTTAGATAAGGGGAGATATTGTCTGGGTGTAAAGTTTAAAGCCCGTGGCAAGGCTCATTTTTCTCATTTCAAGCAAGGGAGAAAGGATATAAAATGAAAAGCAAGCAATCAATAAAGAAGAAAGATAGAGATCTTTCCAAAAAAAAAGAGGAAGAATAAAAAGAAAGAAAGAAATTCTTACCTCTCAGACTACTTTCCTAACCAAGACTTTAAGGGGTTGATAATGAGTTCACACATCCTGTGGTTTGTCAGGGACTGGAGGGCAGGTCCCCAACGCCAGTATAATCCACTGCCCTTTCCTCTCACATTGTGCACCATGAGCCTTTGCATTTTGTTGTAAAACTCATCTCTCCTCACTCCTCCTGGCCAACCTTTAAAACAAGAGCAGATTGGATAATTACTTTTTTGTAATAGATGGGAGTTTTAGGGTTTTGTTCAAGCACAGTAACACGGGCTCTGACCCTATCCTGCCTGTGTGGACACTTCTATTCCCCCATGGCTCATGAGCGAATAAAAGAAAAGGTAAAAGATATCTTTGGTTAATACTGAAGTTTATGATAGACTAGTCTGATTTAATGGTTCTACAGTCATTCTGTTGTTAAAAAAATCAATATTTTCCTGGGAAAGGGTATAGGCTGCCATAAATACACTCCCAGTTATATGAACCTTAGCCACAGAACTTACATACTGCAGAGGCCATAACAAGTGGCCAGGAAACAGCCCCCAAAGCATCAGAAGAAACAGGGCACTCCATAAAGATGTCCAAAGAGCTCTGTATGGCTTCAGTCCCTTTGAGACCATGAGCTTTTCTGTGACCTTGGGGAGATGGGTGTTCCCTGTGGAGTTCCAGTGCTCCTCATTCCAGAAGAACAGGGATGGGATCAAATCCAGAGTTATCCTCAAGGAAAAAGAGGAGGTGACAGTAAAGCAAAGGCATCCCAGAATCATCAGACAGAGGTAGGGTCTTGCCACTGAACGACTGATTGGCACAGATAGTATGCTAAGCAAAAGAAGACAGATACTGAAAGAATAATATGGTATGTCTTCCAACAAGTGATTAATCAGCTTTCTTCTTTTTTAAAGGTTAACTGAGAGGAGAGAATACAGCTGGTTGTACACATCAGTAAACAGAGACAGAGAACAAACTGCTGGTCACCAGGGTTCTGCCTGATGGGGAGGAAATGGGAGACACAGGTCAGGGATACAAATACCAAATGATTAGACTGAGCAATTGAAAGATCTAAGCACAATAGGAAAATAATAGTGTATTGTATTCAGGACTTTTATTAAATGAATAGATTATCAGGCAGATGTGAGAATGGAGGAGCATGGGAGAGAATGGGACATAATGGGCATGGTAATTATTCATCCACTGTAGTCATTTTGCTAAATACATGTCTTATAACATTATAGTATATGCTGTATGTCTTGAATATATGCAACATAATTTAGATCTAATTAATTCCTCTAATTTTTTTTCTTTTTTTTTTTTTTTTGGTTTCTTGAGACAGGGTTTCTCTGTGTAGCCCTGGCTGTCCTGGAACTCACTCTGTAGACCAGGCTCGCCTCGAACTCAGAAATCCACCTGCCTTAAAGGATTAAAGGCATAAGATGCCATGCCCAACTTCCCAATTGCCATTTTTAACCTCCTGGAACTCACTCTATAGACCAGGCTGGCTTCGAACTCAGAAATCCGCCTGCCTCTGCCTCCCAAGTGCTGGGATTAAAGGCATGTGCCACCACTGTCCGGCAAGTCCTCTAATTTCTGATGTGGGCTTCGTACCAGTCATATACCCCCATTTTATAAAGGAAAAGACTGAGGCTAAGGGTTATTTACATCAACTAAAGTGCTGAGTTTAGAGCAAGTAGGTGCTAGACGAGTGCCATTGATTTTGGATGTCTAGCATCTAATGCTTTCTATGTCTTGGGGCTTCTATTTCTCTGAGGTCCTTTTCTGCCATGGATTTCGATAGGATTGTGCATTACCACTCACCTTCGCAGGTAGGGTAGGTTTAAGACACATAACCTAGGCTTCACTCAGGAGCTGGTGAAAGCAGGTACTGTTATTCTCTGGTGGTTGTGGACACGTCCCTGCTTGTGGGTAGGTAGTAGCAGCAGTGGTGACCACTAATCACTGATAGCAGTGCCAACAGATAGGGCCCAGATCCGGAGTGGTAGCAGCCATGGGTAGAGTCTAAATGACACTCCCCACAGGTTCTTGTGTACACAGTTAAAATGTCCTTCTCTATGGTGAATTTCCCCAGGTAAATGCCACAGGACTTTGGTGCCAGACATCCTATGGTAGGGTTGACGAACACTCTGTAGGTATAAAGGAAGTGTGATACTCAAACACATGAAGTATATTGTCTGGAGTCATGGTCCCCTCTGGGACACACAGACTCCAACTGTGATAAACAATCTTGATTGTCAATCTGATAGCCAATGTGATGTGTCTAGAGCATTGCTTAGGGACACATTTTCAAAAAGAATTATCCAAGGAGGGAAGCCCTACCCTGAATGTGGGCAGAACTGTCCCTATGGCTGGGAACTAAATGTCATAAAGAGGGAGAAAGAAGGATGCTTCTTAATACTGTCAGTCTATTCTGCTTCCCGACTGTTGTGTAGAAAAGGGTTTTCCTCCACCATGCCCTTTTACCTCAGTGTTCTAACTTTCTACCCTAGAACAAGCCCACCATGACTGAATTCTCTGAGACTGAGCCCAAATCAACCTGCCTCTTTTCTCAGGCATTCTGCCATAGTGACAAAAGCTAGCAGTCTGACCCATTTACTACCAAGTGATTGTATGGTGGTTGTTGAATATCTTGGGCTTAGCATCATTGATATCACAGGTCAGAAATTCACTAGAGTACTGCATGTCAAGTTTGGTGATCAGGATCCCATAGAGAACCTCCCTTCTCCTTCAGGAGTGTTCCATGGGTCTATTGTGTAAGCAACATCATGGTTCAGGACAATAGCCAATATGGATGGGAGGACTCTTGTCAACTTGCTTATTGAGTGAATCTTTACACATTTGTCCACTCCTGTCAGCACAGACTCTCATGAGCCCATCTGCCTTTACCCCAGATGTTTATATCTCACATCATTCAAAATAGTTCCCCCAAGGCTGTTAAACATTCACTGAATCCATGTGTCACTGTTGAGCAGTACACATTCAGGCTCTCCCTTAATGCAGGCCACTCTACCCATCATTCAAAAGTTTACTACCAATGGAGGGATTTCTTCCAGCACTGTCCCACAGAACTATTCCTGAGGGGTCTCTTTTATGGCAGTGATCCATTTTAATGCCCACAGAAAAATAGCAAGCTGACCTTTCCATGAACCAAGCCTGGGTGTTACATTTCTCAATTAGCTGAATATAATTGCTGAAAGGGAGGTCCAATAGAGCCAGCTGGTCTGGGTGCCCAGGGAACCCTCCATGTAAAGTTGGTGTGCCTACTCTCCCTGGTGACTTAGAAGGTCTGAAATCCTAACTCATTTTTGTCATCACGTACATTCATGGTCACTATGGAGGAGTCATTCCATTTTGTGAATTGGTGGTCAATTCAACACTTAATATTGTCAATGATTCTTGTCTGTAGATAATGGGTCTTTCCCCAGAACCATAGGAATCTGTATTTAAGCTATTGATATGAATGTCACAGCACTCTTATATGTGATAGGTATCATCCTAAACCATGAAATCTGATGAATCGTGTGTCAAACACAAGACCACTTGCACCATAGCCTGATCCAATGTCCTGCTTGTTCTAGTCATCTCATGACATGATGGCTCATCATATGTATACACACACACACACACACACACACACACACACACACACACACACACAGCATGCCTAAGAGTGATGAGCTTCTATCAAAAAAATACAAAGATGACTATCAACTGTTGTCAAGTGTTTACCTTTAACATTTGAAATATATAAATTACATGTATGTATGTATGTGTGTGTGTGTATGTATGTATGTATGTATGTATGTATGTATGTATATGTGAGCATGTGCTGCAGCTTATACAGAGGACAGCAGACAACTTGTAGGAGTCAGTTCTCTCCTTCCCTCATGTGGGTTCCTGAGACCAAACTCAGGTTACATGCTTAGCAGCAAGCACCCTTATTCACTAATCCATCTCACTGGGTCTCATTGGCTTGAACCTGTCCCCCCTTAGTACTATACTAAAGTCCTCAGGGATGAAATAGGCTCCTCATCTTTGCAGATTTTCCTCCGCATCACCAGTCTACACAGCCTTACAATGTGCTCACAGCACTTGGTACTTCCCCCTCATCAGGCCTAATTCAGATGATTTTCAAGTGTAGACACCGGATTTCAGGTGCCAGAAAATGCTTTTGCTTCTAGCTGAGAGAAATGAACAGAGCAATGAATCCACCATATCTGCAACAGTGATAAACACAATTTTCAACAGAAAGGCCATCTTTAAACACTTTCAGAAGGTGTTTACACAACCATGATTCCATCTTCTTCTGTCATCTCAGTCATTACTAGTCACAGAAACCTGAGAGCTGCCCAGAAAGTGATGTAATTTCAGCATCCCATTCTGGCATCTTGTTTTAATCCTTCCTCCTTAATGCACACCACCGAAGAAGAACTAGACCGTAAAACAGGATGTAGGTGTACTGTTTATCCCATTTGAAGGAGAGGCCAGCAGCTCTGGGAAGGGAATGGGAAGCAGACGGAGAAAGGAACTTTATAATGACTGTATTCTCTACACGGGTATCTTGGATATCTAAAAGCCAGGCAGAGTAAATTTCCCCAATCTAACCTGCCTATGAGGTGAGAAGCAGGGGTATTTTCCCACCAGATGCTCTCAGTCATTGTGTGAGGGTTGCCTGAACAGCACAGCACTTCTCTGATTCCTCCAGCTAGAGTAAGCTCTACCAAGGCGGAGGTTGGAGTTTGATGCAGAGTTACCAAAGGACTAGCTTCACCATGGCTCAGAGCTTCCTGTGTGGGGCCAGGCCATCAGAGGTGATGTGGAGTTCTGTGAGCCTCTGGACTCTTCGTGACTTTGAGGGGAATATATCAAAACTAGCACTGAGAGCCAACTTGAACATACTGTGTGGTCAGCAAATAAGATCTGATTAGTTCACATCTGAACAACTAAAGGAGCTAAGAGATGGGCAGAGATAGCAGACATATCACTAGAGTTGGCTTCAGCTGTTCCAAGTTCTGAGACAGGAGCATTCTCACGTTAGAGGCCTGAGTACTTACCTTCTTCTAGACAGCCTCTTTGTTCAGAGTCTCCTAGGACGCAATGAGTTCTTTCAATTGTGCAGTGCTATTCTAGGCAGGTAGCTGTGTACAGTGGCCGAATCTGGCTAAATTGTATGGCCCCTATGGGCCTCATTATCTCCTCCAGTCACTTGCCAGAGGCTCCTGGGTTCACTTCCTGGGGAACAAACCCAGGGAACTGAAAGAAGGAACAATTACAAATGGCAAGTAGCAGCCCCCGAAATGCAATTACTTTTCAAACAGACTGTTTACATGGGACAGAATGAATCTGCTGAGACTGGACCTTGTAGGCTGGTCAGGGCTCAGATGCAGGAAAAGAGCTCTGGCTGCTCAGAGCTGAGTAAAGAGAAGAAGGCATGTTGGCTTGCAGGCCACTGGGAGATGAAAGAAAGGGAAGCCAGGGTGCTTGTCTCTGCTGCTTTCTTCAGATACTCAGCTCCTGTTGATCTCAGCCACCTCCTCGCCTACTTCAAACTCCCCCATCCCAAGCCCTCAACCTGTCTCCAGGTTGTCACCTCCATGGTACCCTGTTCATTGCTTTGTTCTGGACTATAGCTCAAGTTCTGCTACCCTCAGTCAAAATGTCCTGACTTCCTTCCTGATCACTCATTGGAAGGTCCCAGGCACCCTCCATGCTCAAGGCTACTTTGTACAAAGTGTCTCATCGGCTCTCCCCTGAGCCTATGGCATTCATTGTACCCTTATCTACTCTGTGTTTACTTTTTAAAATCCAGTGCTTGGTCCAGTGAGCAGCAATCGAGGTCAACCTAGCCTCAGCTTTCTTGCTCATAAGATGGAAGTCTATGGCCATCGCTGGCTTAGTAGGTAAAGGCATTTGCCACACAAGCCTCACAGCCTGAGTTCCATTCCTGGGACTCACGATGAAAGGAAAGAACTGATTTCTGAATGTGGTGCTCTGACCTCTGAATATATCTATATATGCTCATATAGTACACTTATACTTACACACAGAGATAGAGACAGACAGAGAGACTGAAGGGAAGACAGACACAGAGAGGCAGAGAATAATAAAGATTTTTTTTAAAAAAATTGAAAATAGGAGTTTAAATAGCACTGAGTGTATGCTAAGGTTGCTGGGATGCCTGAGGCGGTCACTGCTACTTACATGTTTAGCACAGAGTCTGGTATCTGGCATCACCTGGATCACCTGGCATGGCATAGAAAACTAGGAGCCATCCTCCTCAGCATCTGACCTGCTGATGGCTTCTAGGTCTCAGAAAACCTAGGTTGGTCAGGTTGATTTTTTAGCTCTATACTCTGTCTCATTTATTTTAGAATAATGAAAGTGTAAATCCGAGATGTATTATAGATGCATCTATTGCAGACTTTCTTTTCTTGACTGGACACTATTTAAATTAGTCCAGTATAAGTGAGGACTTAGAAATCTCTTGTGCTTGTTAGAGAAGATTTTGAGAATGGTTATATTCACTCAATATGCAATTTTTGGTTCAAAAGAAATTGTTTCCTAGCTCTGGTACTGATCTCTAGGGTGAGCCAAACCTCCAAAGGCATGTGTGTCTGTGCTATGACTAGCAACTGGGACATTGTTACAAGCTGGCCTGACCTGCTGGAGATGAGAACATTGGATGACACTCATTGGCCTTGACAGATGTTGCACCTGCTTCTGTTTTAGGCTTTGTTTCTGTTAGTTGGATTCAGGGCAGGGGGCACTGTCCCATTTTGCTCAGGCTTGAAGCAGCTGTGTGCTTCCTCAGAAGCAAAACACATAGGAGAGCTAGAAACCTGAGCTATGTTTGAAACCTCCAGATCCTCCCACGACTGCTGCTTCCTGGCAGTCTATGGACATACATTGACCCCAGGAGAGTGAATCAAAACATTCTGACCCTTGGGCTTCCATCTTGGTTTAGCCAATGGGTAGCACTGATGGGACATCAGAGAGTGAGGTCAGAATATTTATCCTCTTCCCCCCCTCTCTCTCTCTGTCTCATAGATAGAAATGTGTATCCTATACAAGACTACTGTTCTCCAAGGATGGCTTGATCTTACTGCTTTTCCAACAGAATTGTCCTTCCTTTTCCTGAAGGCCAAGGAATGAGAAACAAGGCAGTTACCCTGGTTCATATTATAGTCTCTTGTTCAACTAAAGTAACCATGCCACAGCTTTGTAGACTAATCCTCATATGTAGCTTTGCTCCAGCATTCATGTGCTCCTTCCATGAATCAGTGAAATATGGTGGTTTCTTGGGATTCAAACACCAGCTTAATTTGTTAGCAGCTATGTGACCTTGGAAGAGATACCTCAGCTCTACATGTCTCAGGGTCTTGTAATATGAACGAGTGTGTCTTCCTGACTGGCATACAGAGTCCTTATAACAGGGTGGCAAAACAGAGATGTGATCTCTAATTGCTCAGCTCTGTCTAGGAACACAGATGGGAAGACAGAAACAGCAGTCTGGGAAGAAACACAAGCATAAATATAGTCACTCATCAGTCAGCAGGAAGGCCAGAGGTGAATTAAAATTTGACCTGGTATACAGTTGATCTAATCAATGAGAAATTTCAAGGAAGGAAGAATGGTCAGCATTATTCACAATAGCCAAATTATGACTTGGTCTAAATGACTGACAGATGAGTGCATAAAATAAGTGTGGCCAAAGGACAGCTGATTGTGTGGTACCTAGCCTCAATGGATTCCTCTAAAACACAAAGTACACCCAAGCCTCTGGGAGCATTGCTGAAGAGATGGCAGAAAGACTCTAATCCAATGTCATATTTGCCAAGAGTGCTGAAGTTTTAAAATTCTACAAGAAGTCTGCAATCTTGAAGCTATCCATGAGTTCTGCTATAATCTGAAGGTTTTCTCCCCCTTTTCCAGCTCAGTTCTTTGAATATGATTTCAGTTGAAACTGTGGCTAGAGTGTTTGCTTCTGTGAAAAGATGTCATACAGGGCGTCTTTGACACGCACTCTTATTTCTCTCAACTTAGCTTCTTGTTCCGGCAATCTCTGCAGACATGTGACTGGATCAGGGCCTTCCCTAACCTCTGCTTTACGTCCTGCTGTCTTACACTTGGTCTTCTCTATCTACGTCTTGTAAGGAGCTATGAGGGCCTACTTATCTACACTGCTTCTGTGACTCATTAGAAAGAACAGTGGGAGTGGCCAATTCTCAGGGAATCCTTTATTCATGGGTCAGAACTAGGGCACGAATAGTTTCCTTTTATATCTTGCAAAATGGTGAAGCAGAATACTCTCTTCAGAGTTCCCTCTGGATTCTATTCCAGCTACACTATTACTGAATCAACTCTTCTGCAGGTCTCAGGCTGACTCTCTCTCTCTCTCTCTCTCTCTCTCTCTCTCTCTCTCTCTCTCTCTCTCTTTCTCTCTCTCTCTCTCTCCTCTTTTCCCTTCTCATTCCATATGTTGGGGCATTCATTGCTAAGGTAAGTTACCAAGCTGGGGAGATGGCTCAGTAAAGTGCTTGCCTTGCAGGCATAGAAACCTGAACCCATGAAAAAAGCCAAGTTTAAGCTGAGCATGCTGTCACATACCTTCAATAAGAGCCAGAGGCAGGCAGGTCTCTGAGTTCATGGACAGGCCGGTTTATATAATAAGTCTCAGGTCAGCCAGGACTGTTAAGTGAGACCCTGTCTAGTAATCTCAGTGATAATGAGAGGGGAAGAGGCGTGCAGATTCCCAGCTAGCCTGGCCTATGTGGCACAGTCTCAGGTCAATAAGAGACTTAGTCTCAAACATTAAGTGGAAGGCACCAAGATGAATGCCTAAGGTTAGGCTCTGACCTTCACACACATGCCCTGTGCAGGTATGCACCTGAACTCATAGGTGTGCCCCTGCCATAAGTGTCTACACACAAAAATATAAGAAGAAGTTGACCTACTGGATAATCCTTGCTACAAGTTTTGTGTTGCCAAGGGAACCCCAGAGAAGCCATCATTTTGTTTGGTGAATTTTACTGTTGCATTTTATGACACTTTAATGAATATAGTTTATGCCCTCTTAATAATACACAAATAGCTGGAAATGAGCCTTTTGTAAATAACACCACAAATTCAAGGATGAGTCTCTCAATAGCTTCTTCTCCCATGAGTTGTGCATCCCAACAAGGTTAGCATATGTTGGAGGAGGATGGCTCAGTGGAAAGAGCAATAAAGTGGGAGGCAGGTGCATGCACTCCTTAATTCATCTCTTCTACTATCTAATCACATGGTTAGAAATACTTGTTTAACAGCTTTATTGAGTTATAACTTATAGGCCATAAAGTTTGCCCAATTAAACTGTATAATTCAGTGGACTTAAAAATATTTCTGAAGTTGTACACTATAATCTAGTTTTAGGGCAAAATAAATCCAGCAGTCATTACCTACTCCCTAGTCATTCTTCCCAATCTTGATGCTCCTCACTCCTAAGCCTTGAATTGTTACTAATTTACTGTCCATTCTTATGGAATTTTCAATTCTAGACATTTCATAGAAATGGAATTGTACCATCTGTGTTTTGTTTCTGTCCTCTTAACAGCATACATAGGATACTCTTCCACACTGGAATATTAGTTTTTTACACTAATCTTCATTTAGTTTTATGTTATGTGCATGAATGTTTTGCCTGCATATATGTAAATGGACCATGCCTAGTACCTATGATGATAGAAGAGACATAACATCCCCTGGAACTGGAATTATACATGGTTATGAATATCACATGAGTACTGGGAACTGAACCTGGATTCTCTGCGAGAGCAACAGGTGCTCTTGACCACTGAGCCATTTCTTCATCCCCTGGAGTGTTATTTGATTTTGTACAACCATCAACCTCTTAAGTCCATCTTTCTTCTCTATACCCTGGAAGAACCTTCCAGGTCTCTTATCCTTCAGGGTTCAAGAACATAACATCAGTGTTAGAGAGTCCTAGGGGAAAGGGGGTTCCGGTATTTACTTTGAAACTTTAGCTTTGAGGTTAAAAAACAAAACAAACAAGACAGGAGAGATGAGAAATATCATGTACCTCTGAGGTCTTATTGGACAGTTGGTGCCTGTCTGTGTGCAGAAACCAATTACCTATGAGGAGTAATTGAAATCATTAATAGCCACAAACAAATGTGTCTATTCTGCAAGTAATTTGCAGTAACATTTAGTAATTGATAGTAATTTTTAGTAATTAAACACCAAGTAATTCATTTTCCAAGGCACACAGCCATTTTATGGGGTTCCTTGGTGCTCCCACCACAGATCTTAATTACTTAACCCAAGCATAGGGAGTATTTCTGTCATTTCTACAAAAATATAGACAATGTACTATTCTCAGTAAGCCCCAATAGCGAGAAGCAGAGCAATTTCCTGGGGCAGAAGTAATTAAAGGAAGGAAGCTACCTTTGGGGCCAGCAAGGTTGCTGACTGAAGCCCTTTAGATTTATTTATTTACTTTTTTATCTATGATGTACAGTCTAGGTAAAATCTGGGTTACAGCAGCTTATTTTTGTCGCCTCCTAAATGTTTTGCCTCAACCTTACCTGGGCATATTATAAATCCACAAACAGGCAGGCTATGGCAGGGAACAACTTCAGGGACCTGCTTTTTCACCTCAGGATACCACCTGAAGTTTGGGCCCTGGTATAGATTGTCAACCATAATCAGACTTTATTCAGGAGTCTGCCTCTTCATACAGCTTGTGAGATTGGAGGAAGCCAGACTCTAGGCTGGATCTTTGTCGCCAAACCAGCCATTATCTACTTCTTGCTAGAAACTGGTTTAAGATGGCAGGGTATAGGTGATCATATGGTCTTTGTTACTGTAATCACAGTGAAGGAAACTGTTTTCACTCTCTGGTAGCAGGGAGGTCTCATTTCACCTCTTACTTCCCCAGGATGGAAATAAAGGAATCTGTCTGTTAGGAGGAATGCAGGCAGCCATCTTGATTTACGGAAAATTCATGTAAACAGCAAAGCTATACTCGGAGATAGGTAGAGGTAAAGAGACTTTCAGAGAAACTGAGCCTGCATCCTGCCGTGCCTGGAGCCCTATGTCAAGGCATCTAGTTAGCTAGGAAATGTAGAATATTTTCTTAGGTTTTTATCTAATTTGAGTTTGCTTTCTGTTGTTTGCAGCCTCTAAGCATCTTAACTCTCTGGCCCCCAGTTCTGATCCCTCAGCCGTGATTAACATCTCCATTTCCCAGATCTGTCTCCCCACCTTGCCTCATGCACGATCCTCAGAGCATAGGATGCTCTGTGCCATTCCACTTGTAAGCAAAGTTTTGAATGCTCAATCTTAAGTCTAGGGATGTGGAAACCGTGCCTGGAAGCTTGGTGGGCAGAGTGGATCTGAGACCCGGAAACGCGATGGGAACACATCTGAGATGGGAGGCACCTCCCTGCTCCCTGCCAAATCCCTTGCCTGAAACGCATGCCACACTTCTCACATAAGAAAAACGTGACCTAGGCCTAGAACAAAGTTCTCCATGCTAATGAGGTGCCTAGTGGCCCTGAGAGTTTAGCCAATAGGCTCCCCTTCCCGGACATTCGTCCCTACAATAAGTATTTAATCTTGGGTCCACCCTGATAAGTTGGTACAGCGTGCATCCATTTTCCATGATAAACAACCAATACAGTTTGAAACCTAGGACTGTCTCTCTCATCGAGAACCACCATGGGGACCATGGAGCAGGCCTTCGCCTATAGAGAGGCAGCCTGAATCTCCCATAGAAGACCAATCTGTGCTTCCAGCCATAAGTGCCACCAAGCTAAGGACAATCACCAAGGAGCTAAGCTGGAGCTCCCCCAGTCCCAGCCCTGGGCTAGACTCCGTCCTCAGCCTGCGGGGCCCCAAACTCCCAGTCTCCTCCTTAGCCTGTGAACCCTCGACACTTCCTTCCTGACTCCTCTGTACGGCACCCCGTGGATGACTGGATGCTCAGGGGGTTTGGGAACCCCAACTTCGGCTTTCCCATATGTCACACTGTGTTTTCCCACCCCTGGAGCAGTGTCTCAGTGTCTCCGAGCTTCCCTGAAGCCCAGAACCCGCCCAGTGGACATGTTGGGATAAGCATAGTCAAACTCACCACCTTTTGCCTCCCAAGCAGCGGTGCCCTACAGCGGGGCAGAACGTGGACCACACAGGAGCACCTCTTCTCTAGGACTTTAGCTAAGCTCCTCACCCATCACCAGCAGAAATGCATCATATCAACCGGACTGAACGATAGCGGCATGAGTCATGTGACCTGACGGGCTAGAAGGGAGAGGAACCAGAACCTGTAGAAAATTTCATCAGATAGTCTGGCAAACATGGAAGGAATTCAGAAGCAGGGAGAGTCATCTTGGTAAGATTAGCTGGGAAGACATGGAACCATCTTGAGGAGAGGGAATCAACACTGAATCTTCAGAGATATGCTCTCTTTTGATAAAGGGTGCATGTGAATTTTTTCTTTGATTTGTTGTTTTGTTTACTGCTTATCTATGACTTCTTAAGCATCATGCCAAGCTGTGTCTCATTTAATTCCAGAACAATATCCACAAACAAATCTTGCTATTTCCTTTTCCCAGCAGGTCATCTCCTACCTCCAGGTCAAAATAATCACTGTACCTTAACTTCCACCTGCTCCTTAATAAACAGGCTTAGCACACTGTAGGCTGGAAGGCTGGCTCCAAGGGCTATACAGTCTCTTGGGGTGTTTCACTCTGTTCCCAATAAAATTTTACACATCACACTGAAATTTGAATTTTCTAGAATTCTCGCATGCCATGAAACATTATATTTACCTGTTCATTTTTCTTCCTCTGATGTGGTTTGAATAAGGATGGCCCCATAGGCTCATACACCTGAATACCTGGTCCCTGCTTGGTAGGCTTGTTTGGAAAGGATTAGGAAGCATGGGCTTGTTGAGTAGATATGCCACTGAGGATGGGCTTTAAAGTACAAAGGGCCATGCTGTTCTCAGTTAGTGCTTTCTCTCTGTTTCTCTCTCTCTCTCTCTCTCTCTCTCTCTCTCTCTCTCTCTCTCCCCCCCCCCCCGTGGGTCAGATGTGAGCTCTAAGCTTCTGTGCCAGCATCATGCCTGCAAACCTTCCATCATGTCATGATGAGCATGGATTTTAACCCTGTGGAACCTTGGACCCCAATTAAATACTTTCTATGTTGTCTCAGCCATGGTGTCTCTAGATAGCAATAAAAAGGTAGCTAAGATACTACCATCAAAAGCATGTTAAATGTGTGTTGTGGGCCAGATTTTCTCTCTATGCCATAATTTACTTATTCATTTTTCCTCAAAAAAAGATCCTTTTGTATTTATTGCAATAAAACATCTAAAACAAAAGCCACCTCTGTACCAAACTATCACATATATGGTTAACTATAGGCATAATACTGTTCTCGAGACTTTTCAGAATTCAACCATGTTAGTGAAAATTAGTTAATATTTGAGACAAGGATTTGTAATATTGTCCAGGTTGGTCTTGAACTCATTACTTCGATTGCCCTGTTTCAGCCTCCTTAGTAGTTAGGGCTCCAAGCATGCATCATTGCATCTGGCTCAAATTATGGAGCATTTATATGGTTGAATAGCAACTCTGTGCACTCCTTCCCAGAGCCCCTGGCAACCATCATTCTGCTCTGTTTACATGAGTCTATTTTAGGTACCTCATCTGGGTGAAATTCTACACTATCTATCCAGTGAATGGCTGATTCTATTCAACGGAATGTCCTTGTGGTTGCACTTTGAAGTCTGTGTCTATAGAGAGGTGGGCAGGGAGGTCTTGGGGCAGTTTCCCCTTCCCCCTCTCCTTTCCCTCCTCTCAGCTCTAGAAGCTCAAAGTTGAAGGTAGAGACCTCCCAGATGCATCCTTGACTGCCAGTGGCCATGCTCCATTGCCCACCCCCAACCTGTTTATCCAGGCAAGACATAGTTTTAATTTAGCAATCTGCAAAGGTCTCTGATGAAGAGCCTTTGCTTGCCCCTTTCTTGAGCCAGAGATAATTAGGCACATCCCAAGCCCACCTTCTATTCTGCACTTTATTGAACAATTAACAGGCCTGAGTCTCTTTACAAAATCAAGACATAGCCCCACCCAATAAATTAAAAGGGAAACACTTTTGATACATAAAAAGCAACAAGCCATGAAGAGGTACAAATGAGGGGGCGGGGAGACAGAGAGAGAGGGAGGGAGGGGGAGAGGGAGGGGAAGAATGGGGAAGGAGGGGGAAGGGGAGGGAAAGGATGAAGGGAGGGACAGAGGGGGGAGGGAGGGGAGAGAAGGAGGGAGGGAGGGAGGAGAGAGAGAGAGAGAGAGAGAGAGAGAGAGAGAGAGAGAGAGAGAGAGAGAGAGAGCAGGCACGCTGCAGTGTGTTCACAGTTCAGAGCACTTTGCAAGGATTTTCTCACATTCGTTTGTTGCGGGCAGCACACCACCACCACCAAGGCCCAGCCCATTAGTAATATATTACACTCAAAGAAAACGGCGGCTGGGAAGATTCTGGTGTGAGCTGGAGCTGTGCAGTGAACGGTTCTCCGGTGATCGCATGCAGAAATGTGTCAGCCAGGTCTCCTCCATCCTTTGGCGGGTAGAGTGTGCACAGCCTCAGCGAGCCACGTCCGGAAGGGATGATTTATGAGGAGCGCTTTAGCTCCGTGTGATGTTGCGTCTGTCTCATTTTCCTCTCCTGAAGTGAACAATCAAGGCAGACTTTTCTCAGGCAGGGGGTGACTGGGTGATAGTGGGAGGTGTCATTAATCTCTAGGTTCTTCAGGAAAGCCAATTTGATCATTGTGCAACAGCAACCTCTCTGAGAGCGTCGTTGCTTGCAGCTTGGATGTGTGCCCTCTGGTAACAGCGTGCTGGGAAGCCTGAGTCGGGAGGAAAGGCTGGGAGTGGGAGGGCGTGGCTCCTGATCTCTTCAGAGACTTCCAGGGGTTGGGATTTGAGTGGAGTGAAGGGACGAAGAGATGGCTAACAGTCACCCTGGTAAAACTGGGAACCCAGTAAGGGTTTGCCTTGGCTTCTCTTGTCTTTAGTCTCCAAGATGTGGAATCAGAGGTTGAAATGTGGGTGTGTCTGAGATCTGCTTTCTGCCTGGGAGTGAAATTTTTCCTGCCACAAAGTACATCAAATGCGTTTTAAGGGCAATAAAATGAAATAAACAGTTACTCTAAAGTGTTTTAACATAGGGAACCACCCTCTTCATCTAGGATTTGGGCTTAGGATGTGGTGGGCTTGAGGTGCTCTCCCAGGAGGGCATACCTCTCCTGTCCTCATGGGGTGCCCTCAAACAAGTAAAAATGGTCACCGTGAGCTGAACAACTGAGATAGACCTCTGATCTCTCTATCAGGAGGAACATTCTTCTTAAGGTGCTAGCTTGCTTTTCACTTTGCAAAACACTTTTAAAATACGTGATTTCTGTTTCATTTTTGTTGATTCTCCATCTACTCAGCAACCTTGAGAGGTCATTCAGCACACATGGATAATAACAATAACTTCTATTGAGTGTATGCAGTATTTTTTGTTATGATTATGAATGAAACTTCACCTTTCCACAGAAAACAGGCTGATAAAACAAGGTAAATAGTAATAATGTCTGTCCTACGCCTGGCTGTGCTCTGGTTGCTGTGCAGGGCCTTCATCAATCCCCTCTTGTCTTGCATGAAGACACAGCTAGGATTAAAGGACTCCTGAGACCTCTCACCTGGAAGAGGCAGCAGAGTGGAGCTTAGACTCTAAGTTCTGTTTACTCCTGGTCCAGAGGGGCTGGGGCACAGCAGTAATGCCAGACAGCCCCTGCATCCCACCTAGAAATTATATAACTTAAAAGCCATGGTGGCTTAAGCAGGTAGGATTTGCTAAAGGAGGCAGAGGCAGAAAGATCAGGAGTTTAAGACCAGCCTGAACTACACATTTAAAAGCCTAGGTGGTGATGGTGATACATGCCTCTAATCCCAGCACTTGAGAGGCAGAGGCAGGTGGATCTCTGTGAGTTCCAGGAAAGCAGCCTGGTCTACAGAAAACTAGTTCATTAACTGCCATGGCTTCACAAGGATCTTGAAAAACAAAAAACAAAACACAAATGAACAACAAACAAACCCAAAACCTTAATACTCTCTGTATTGAATTCAGTTTTGTTTTCTGGTCCTGGCTACTGTATCCACATCTGTGGGTAGGCTAGGTAAGAGCCCTACTTCTGGGCTATAGCCTAGATCTTTTTGTATCTATCCTTTGAGATAAGGCCTTACTAAATTGCCTAAACTGGCCTAGAGCCTGCTAACCCAAACTGACCTTGAATATGCAGTCCCTCAAGTGCTGGGATTACAGGCATGCACCACCAGACCCAGGTTCGAAAAGTTTTTGATGAGATTGTACCAGTTTCTCCAGGAAACTTAACATTACCAAGGTGTTAGTAACAGACCCATTCCTCTGACAAGGTGGAAGGTCATCCAAGAACTAGCTCCGTATTGATCTTGTCATTGGTAATTAATGACAACCACGTATTAACCATGTCCACACAAATTGATTTTCAGAGGTGTAATAATTAGATTTAATGCCTGCCGTGCCATGTATTTATGTGTTTAATTATCAGCTTCATTATGAATTTTAATGAAGCTATGGGGTATTCACGTCTCATTAGGAATGTATTTTTTATTATTATTATTCATTTACTGATAGCTTTTATTCTCTCTGGTCTTGAAGCTGACTTTCACAGGTAAAAATCACGATATGTTCTAGACACTGTTTCTGTTTCCTTCCTCTGATTCTGTGTGGACATGTGCGGTGCCTGGATAAAGAGAGGGAGGGGTTCTTCTCTGGAGATCTCACCTAGCCTGGTCAGAGGTCAACAGAGAAGAAACCTTTCCAGCAGGAAATCCCTGAATGGTTCAGGTTCTCTCACTGTGGCAGCTGGACAAGAGAACGAGTTGGGGGCTGTGTGTCAGATGAGTACTGTTTCAGAGGCAGGCACACAGGATGAGGGATGTGGCTACAATTTCCCCAGCCTTCCCCTCTTTAAACATGAACTCTGCCTCTGCAGGGCCTGAGTCTGCATGCTCTGTTTTGAGTCTGCCTGTTATTACAGGGACAGAGCTTGGGCCCCAGCCGGGATTTCTGCTGCAGCATTCACTCGCAATTTGGAGTCTGGGCCACGGGGAAATTGCAGACAATTTGGATGAAAACGGTTGGAAAATTGCAGTGTTTAGGCCTCTCCCACCAGCCCCTTCAGGTTTTTTTTTTTTTTTTTTTTTTTTTTTTGTTACTTTCCTTCTTATTTCTTTTTCTTTCCCTCCACACCCTCCCGCCCCCAGAATTACTTTAGAAGCAGGCTAGACTAGCTAGGTTCTCTTTCCCCTGTCTGTGGCGTATTTTGTAAACAAACATGTAAATGGATACAGAATTTAACCACCCTCAGACAAAGTGGCTGAGTAGAGAAGGGAAAGCAGTCAGCCTCCTTGTGAGAAGGCAGTCACTGGAGGGCCGGGGAATATTTGTCCTAGTTAATTGAATTTCTGATTGGAGATATGAGTTTCCTGGCAGACCTTTACTCTCTTGCAGATTGTTCTAAAATGAACCCACTTACCTATCTCCATGGTTAATTAATTATTTAAAAATCTCAAACCCTGTTTAATTTTAAGAAAGAATTTGAGGAAACTGCCTTATTAATAGTAGATTAATGACATCTTTTCATTGGTCATTGAGATTCATGGGCACGGTGCTCGAGGTATTTATCATTGCTCTGCTCGATGAATGGGAAGTTGTAACATGGAGGATGCAGATTACACAGATCGTCAGTTATAATAGGCGTCAGCTGTCCCCATCCACAGGCTCGCTCAGTCTGTCTGTCTTCTACAGCGGCCAGCTGATTTCTTTGGTCTTCATTTAAGAGCAGCCACCACTAGCAGTACATTTTATTTTTAAACAGATCTGCTTAGTCTGTTTCTCCCATAATACTAGGCTAAAGTCTATTTCCCCACAGTCATTGATTCTAATTCATGACTTAGTGAGAGGACAAAGAAGGGAGGCCTTCTGGAGTGGGCAGGAGCAGGATGCCATGCTTGAGGTCTGTGTTGAGCAGAGACTTGGTGATGATGGGGAAGGGTGGACGAGTTAGCCTTGGATATGTGTCGCATGAGCTCTGAAGCTTGGAGATACACATTGACAGATAGATTGGTGACTGACGTTAGCCTAAGCTTAGCCTTACATTTCAAGTATGCTACATTTTTTTTTTTTTGTTACTGTGACAAATGCCTAAAACAACCTTACAGTTAAGGAAAGAAAGATTTATTTTCCCTCATGGCAAAGGACAAATGTTATGACAGCAGGGCATGGCTAAGTAGTTTGCTCAGTTCACTGTGCTCAGGAAGGAGGGTAGGGGTAGCCCAGGAACTTGATGAAATGCCGATCAGGCCCCATGGTGTGATAGATTCATACCACGAGTCTATCAAGGGACTTAGCCATTGATTAGGTCAGAGACCCCCAAAATTGTATCCACTACCCGAGGACCAAGCCTTCAACACACAAACTTTATGGGGAAATCCTTCATATCTAAGCCATAATGGTGGAGCAATGAGCTTGAAGAGCCCAGGCTAGCCCACAGAAGCCTGACTAGGGAATGGGGCTGGAAGGTGGCTGTGATGAAGGCCATGTGACAGAAAGAAAACCAGCAGAAACCTGGTGTAGTGACAAGGATACTTTGAGGAGGAAGGAAAGGTTCCAGAAAAACAGCTCAGTCAGTAAAGCATGTGCCCTCAACTATGAAGACATTAAAACAGTCATGGGGATACTTGTTGGTTGTGCAATCCCAGTGCAGGGGGGTTGAGACAGGAGGATCCCTGGGACTTGTTGGCAAGCTAGCCTAGCCTCCTGACTACCTTTAGGCCAGTGAGAGACTCTGTCTAAAATAGATAGATAGATAGATAGATAGATAAGATAGATAGATAGATAAAGACTGGACAGCTTCTGAAGAAAGGATTCCCAAGGTTGTCCTCCTGCCTCCAAAGTCATGTGTGCATGTGGGGGGGGGGGAAGGGAGAGAAAGAAAGAGAGAGAAGAGAGAGAGAAAGAGAGAGAGAGAGAGAGGCAGCAGTTCTGAGAAAATCACACCATTCAACAGATCTCACATGGAAGGTTTATTAAAATGAAGGGATGAGGGGGACGCAAAGACTGCCTCTGGGGAGATAATGAACAAAAGGGGTGGAGGGAAGGAAAACATGTGTCTTTATAGGGACTGAGGCAAATGTACAAGGGGACATGCCACAGAAGCAACAATGGGAATGTGCCTCCTCTGGGTAGCTAATGATGACATGTCTTGTCCCTGGTTTGTCTGATGGTCCCATCGTCACCAAGCAGGCCTGGCCATAGAGTAGACATTGCCTGATTGCCAACAGTATGTACACATTTGTATGTGTGGTTGTGTATGTGCACAAAACCCTACATGCAGGTTCATTTCTGCATCCTCTACTTACACATAAACAAAATAAGGAGGCTGAGGCTAGCAGTGGTGGTTATGCCTGTAATCCCAGTACTTCAGAGTTTGAGATGGGAGGGTCCTCAAGAATTTTAAGACAGTCTTGTTAGGTAACTAGTGCCAGCCAGCTTGGGCTAAAGAGTGAGACCTTGTCTTATAAAACAAGCTAACAAACAAAAAACACAACAAGGGCATAGCTGAGTGGTAAAGTACTTGTCTAGCATGTTCAAGGCCCTGGGTTCAATTCCTAGCACCGCCAGAAACAAGCAAACAACACACACACACACACACACACACACACACAGACACAGAGAGAGAGAGGAGAGGGAGAGGGAGAGGGGAGAGGGAGAGGGAGAGGGAGAGGGAGAGGGAGAGGGAGAGGGAGAGGGAGAGAGAGAAAAGCAGAAAAGAGAGAGTGGTCACTAAGGTCAAATGGCAAAATAAATTATTGGAGACATGCCCAGTGGGCCCAACCATATAGACACCACTGGTGTCTGGAATGAAGGCCATTTAGGTGATGACTGAGGAGCAGAGTGGAGTAGACTAAGAAGGTATTATTGGGAAGTGAGAATTGAAAGAACCAAATGGAAACACTTTACAGGGATGCTGGACCATGAAAAGAAGGCTATAGTGCAGGAAAGATGTAAATACTATCATCACCCTTATTCATGAGGAAGATTAGGCTGGTTGGTGTTAAAGTGGATAAGAGACTGTAGGGTGACTGATATTAAGGCATCTGGAAGGAGTAAGGGGTGGGGTCTAGAAAGCACTGGAAGAAAGAGAAATCTCTAATACAAAAGTGTCCTTTTCCAGGGCAGAGAGAGACAGGGGTAGATGGAGGGGTTCTTGAGATAAGGGTGACATCCTGGGGGTGATAGGCTTGGAGGGAGGGAAGTAAGAGTCCAGGTTCTCTGCTAGAACTGAACAAGGTGAGAGGGGTTATTGTGGGGCACAGTGTGTCACAAGGTGGTCTTGTACTCAGTAGAAACTGCAGTTGCCATCTTGCCTGCTGGGATTTGATTGGTTCCAGAGAATGGTATTTTGTTGAGCATCATTTGGAAAACATGCTCTGCCAAGATGTCATTTTCAGATCTATTGAGTCACCACGTCTTCAACCTGGAAACAGAACTGAAGTTTCTGATTCAAGTATGTGCAAGAACATATGAGTGGACACATGCACAGCTGTTGTGTGTGCATATATAAATGTTTACAAGTTTCTGAATGTATATACATGCATATGTGTGAAGTGTGCATTTGTGTGTGTGCATGTGCATGCATGTGTATATGTGTCTGTATGTGTATTTGTGCATTTACAAGCATGCATATGTATCTGAGATGTTTGCATTTGTCCAGATATGTGTGTTCTTGTGCAAATGTGTGTGTTTTCTTTGGACCAAATCTCTGTAAGACAATGAATTAATTTAGGGAGGAATTTTTTTCTTCTTGTATGATCATGTGTATGCATACATGCACAAAATTTATGTGATTGTGGATTTGGGCATGTGTGCATGTGTGCATGTGTGCATGTGTGCATGTTGATGCTAGGTGGCCAACTTGGATGTAAGTGTTCACTTTCTATGTTGTATGCCACTGGTCTGTTTATTCTTTTCTGCTACATGCACCATATGAGTTTTCCAGGTATTCTCCTGCCTCAGTCTCCCTTTTCTCTGTAGGGATTACATACGTTCATGTTATGTATCAGGTTTCTACCTGTGTTCCTGGAATTCAATCTCAGGCCTTCATGCTTGTGTGGTAAATGCTTTTACTCACTGAGCTACATTTGGGTTCACAGAAATAGTAGGCTAGCCTGCTCTCTATGCCTCAGTCAAACCTCATGAATCTATGGATGGTCTTCTCTGTCCCGGTTGCCCTTGGCCTTGATTGAACTTGCAAGGTTAATCATCACTTCACATGGCCAGAAGAGAGTCAGAGGACATCAGGAGTCATTTCTCTTCTCTGACCATTTAGGTTCACTGGATCTCAAGTATCATAAATCTTTACCCGTGTTCTTTCACAGTCCCCAAAGGTGGAATCCCTGTGCCAGATCAGGTGTGAACTCCGACCACCTGCTCTGAACAATACCAGCCCCTTAGAGAAGGACACTCTTATAGGAACAAAAGTTGAAAGCTACCAAGCCTTGAATCAGAGACCTGTGAGACAGATGGACATTTTCATTTCCAGAGTTGTTGGTTCCTGGCTTTATGGTGGCCCATGACTGCCTTAGTGTTTTTTTTTTTTTTTTTTAAATAATTAACATGTTATATCTCTGACTTCTCTGTCTCTGTCCCTCTCTTCTGTCTACTCCTTCCCTCCCTCCTCCTCTTTCCTCTCCTTTCCTTCCCTCCCTTCTCTCCTTCCCTCTCCCCTCCCTCTCTCTCTTCTCTCTCCTCTCTCTTCTCCCTTCTTCTTCCCTCCTCTCCTCTCCTCTCTCCTCTCCTCTCCTCTCCTCTCTCTCTCTCCTCTCCTCCCCTCCCTCCCCCTCCCCTCCCCTCCCCTCCCCTCCCCTCCCTCCTCTCCTCTCCTCTCCTCTCCCTCTACACATCAGAGTGCATTTTGACACAGTAAAGCAGAGAAAACAACAATCTACGTCCCAGAAGTCCCAGAAAAGTTCTAAGGCAGAGAGCTTTCTTGGCAGGGTCAGAAGCCTCAGCAGAATCTGTTCTCCTGTGACGATAGGCCCGCTGAAATTTCTCCAACCTTCTTCCCAAGCAGCATCTGCTTCCTGACACTGTACCTGGCAGGGCTGGGCAAGTGCATGCTAAGGGTGGCTTGGGGGCCAGAGGGGGCAGAAGGTCAATAGGATGGTAAGTTAGTTTTGTTACAATTGGTAGCCTTGATTTTTGCAAAAATGACAAACTGCATGTATCAGGCAAGGAGGGTTTAAGTCAGGGCAGAAGGGCTGGACCCCTCTCCACAGGCTTCCAGAAAGAGGCAGAGAACAGGTGGCTAGGCAGCAGAGCTTCCCAGTGTGGTGCTAGCTCCCATCTCTGCTCTGCATGGATTTCAAGGCAGCAAATGCTTGTCTGTGGAGTAGCAGAGCCTTGGAAATAGCTTGAGGCCTTGTTTCAGCTGAAGCAAAGCCAGCACAGGGCTGGGAGTCTCTTTCAAGTGCTGCATTTCATCTACTGGGGAGGAGTGCCATCCGTCTTAGATTGTCAAAGCCTGGGGCCTTCCCATCTTCTGTGCAGTTCAGAGAACAGAGAACCCAGTGAGCCATTGGCACTTGTGTCCTTCGTGGAAACTCACATCCTAAGGGACTCTTGAAAACACTAATGGTAAGACGCTGAGAAAAACAACATTGACACAACTAGGGGAATGTAGTTAGGAAGACCAAGCAGACCCTGGCAGGTTGGCTGAAACCCAGCTGTCACAGACGGCAGCACTCTGGGATAAGCAGGATTGATGTGAGAGATAGAAGAGAAGTTACCCAAATGGGTCATAATTCACAGTGCGGGGTGGATTTAAGGGTGCCTGTGATTAAGGATTGGGTTCAGTGGAGGTGACTCTTTCCCGAGAACTCTTCTCATGTTACCTGTAGAGCAGAATGCATGGTTGTGGCTAGTCCCAGCTCCTGAACTTCCATGCAGGGCAAACTTAGAAGAATCAGTATTTGTTACAACAGCTTCATACATATATATTGCTGTGCTTTGCTCATATTTAGTTGACATTTCGCCCCAAGTTACATAGCTAGAGGCAGAACAGCAATTCCCAGCCTGGTATTCCTCCACGTGGCTGGGGCTTATCATTTTATCTTGGTTATAAACATCTTCAGAACAGGCTGTGCTGCAGGCTGTTTGTTTGTTTTTTTTTTTTTTTTTTTTTTTTTTTGGGTTGTTGTTGTTTTAAATCCAGCTCAAATCGTCCAGAGCACACAAACTTCAGGGTCCTGCACACAGAAGGGGCTTAATAAGAGATGTATGTATGCTGAGCATCAGGGCTTGAGGTACAGGGGGTCGAGCTGGAGGGGAGAGGGCAGAGATAGGCACTTACACAGCGAGACAGAGACATCAAAGCTTAGTAAGGTGTGTGTGTGTGTGTTTTACAGCTTTGGAATACAAAGGGTTAATCTCAGTCTTTTATCCTGTGGATTGGCCAGTGGAGGCCTCCTTCTCTCACTCCCAGGAAAGCAAAGGCTTAGATTCCATGAGGATGAGGGCACAGAGTCTGCTACTTTCAGTGAACTGATGGACAGCTCCACCCCAGGGAAGCTGAGCAAGGTGCTGATTTGATTGGCTTGGGTCTGTGAGTGCAGAGGTGGGTGTGGCCTGCAGTGGGGCTGCACATAACCTGCAGTTGCTCTTTTCTGCTTCCCTCTGTAAAAGGAAACAAGGACAATAGGAACCAGGAGAAGAGGAGACTTTTGCATCCACACAGGCCGGCAATTTTCAGAGCTTTTGAGTGGAGAATGTGTCTTATTCATGCAACAAGAGTTGTCAGTTTGCATTCTATAATTGCCAAAAGCCCATTATCACTCCAAAGGGGAACTGCAGCCCCCTAAGTCAGATATCCAAGCAGAATGTAGCAGAGAAAATCCCCAGTCCAGACAGGGTATTTCCTGAGTCTCTGACCTGGCCCAGGGAGACTCCTGCAGATTCTGAAGGAATAGGTTGTCTGTTTTTCCCTCCTTTACCTCTTGGATGTGGCTAAAAGAAGCTGCACCCCAGTGTTATTTCCGTGAGAGACTCACTGGATGGATGTCTTAATAAAACCAGGTTTGGAGCAGCGCCAGAGGAGGTGGTCTGGGCTCAGAGGGGCAGTCAGCCGTAAGGCTGCACAAGGTTGCTCTGCTCAGTATGGGAGAGTGGGAGGAAGATTGGCAGGAAGGCTGCAAATGTGTGTGTGTGTGAGGGTGTGTGTGTACGCTGTCGAGCACCTGTCCAATCACTTGTGTGTGTATGGTGTGATCTCACCTGTGTGTGTTAGTATGTGTGCACCTGGGTACATTCATCTATGTGTATGTGTGTACATTCATGTGTATACTCACTTGTGTGAGTGTGTGTGCATGTGTGTGTTAGTGTGTGTATCTGGGTACACTCATCTCCTTATGTGTATTAGAGTGTGTGTATTAACGTGTGTGTATCTGTTTATATTTACCTGAGTATGTGTTAGTGTTCATGCATGCATGCTTGTGTGCATTCATCTGTGTGTATGTGTGTGCCCTCGCTGATGTGTATATGTTTATTGTGTGTACGTGCATACACTCATCTCCTTGTATATGTTAGTGTGTGTGCATTTACTTATTTGTATGTGTTAGTGTGTGTGCATGTGTGTACCTGTGTACTCTGTGTGTGTGTGTGTGTGATGAACAAATACAACCACATAAAGCCAGAGTAAACACACTAAAAACCAATAATGTAACATGAAGGTGGGGGCCAAATGTGACAACAAAGAGCTCAGGCTTGCCCTTGAGCTGGGTCAAATGAATACTCTAGAGGAGACCTGCCAGGGCTGCCCTAGAACAGCCGTTGTGAAACCTCTGACTCTCACAGGCCAAGAGTTCTGCTTCCAGAATCACAGGCTCAAACCTAACAAACCAACCCACAGCCTTTGAGGGTAGCTCTGTCTGTGGTGCCTTCTCTTCTCGGGATGGGCCAAGCTTTCTTTCACTGCCTGCTCTATTTGCTCCTTTTCTGGGACAAAATGTAATGCCCGTCTCCTCCAGGGTCCTTCTAGTTTCTTAGGGATGGAGTCCTTCTTCATCCTTTTGCTTCTCTGAGCAGGGATGCCGTTGGGCTCTCAGACACTGATCAAGGCTGAGAAATTGAGCTCTGCTATTTGTAGACAGCTTTCCTTCAACCTTGGTTTGCCCATCTATAAGATGGGCTAAAAACGGAATGATGTTGCAGAGACGGTGATCATGGAGATGAAATCAATAAGAATCTATGGCATGAATCATTCCATTGTGGGAATATAGCTATTGAGTAGTGATGTTTTCAGACACTATACACAAGCAGTGTCTCCTCCCTTGTCAGTCTCCTCCAGTTTTCCCCAGACCTGAGTGCTTGGAGCCTGGTTGTATGTCCTTCCTAGCCTTAATTCCCTATGGGAAGCCTACCTTTCAGGCACAGACACTCAGGTATAATTCAGACAGAAGCCCACATGAAAATGTGTTGAAATGGGCAATCAACTGTTTATCAAATTAACAGAATTCTGGAAACCTGGCTAACACAAGAGGAATCAGATGCAAATTAATGAACAGCCAACAGCAGCCCACCATCAAGATTTACATAAATATGCTTTGTCAAACTTAGGTAAACAAAAGCAGACGCACACAGGAGCCAGATTCATTACACCTGCATCCCTCCTGAGCCTCTGCAGCAGGGATTACAGCCTCCGTGATTTTTCTCCTTTTAAGATCTAGTCTGTTTGCTTTGTATTTTATTGTTTCCCTGCTCTCTCTCTCTCTCTCTCTCTCTCTCTCTCTCTCTCTCTCTCTCTCTCTCTCTGGATTCAGCATTCTTTGCACTATCAGCTTTCAAAACTACCTGGAGGCAAACAGAACCAAGGCAGCAAGAACCAGAGCCACAGGCCTGCCAATTGAGCAAGATGCACTTTCTCTGTGGCCTCCTCTGTCTGGTTCTCTTGGGTTTCTTTTAGAGAAAACTTGAGCTGCAAAATTTCCAGTGAGGGTCCTCCTGACTGCTGCCCCCTGTCTCAGAGAAGATACAAGAATCAGGCTGTGTCTATAACACTTGCCTGACTGATGGTTTTAATCCTTTCTAATTGCAGCTAATTGGAGCTGTCAATCCTTTAAAGCCCTGAAACTGATGCAGGGAGGTCAGGCGATTCAAATTTACCCAACTGAACAGAGGATGGGTAATTAGATGCACATAGAGAAGGCTCCACTTTCCTGTAAGGAAGGAACCTCAGAAGACAGAGAAATGAAGAACAAAACTAGGCATCCTTAACCCTCCTGAGTCCCCGAGATGCCATGGCAGCATTAGGGATGGGTAGCCTTTGGCTCCTTTTAGTACATATTGTTGTGTTTTATAAAATAAAGAGAGAAGAGATATGTTTGGTGGATGTGTAGTCAGGTGTGGTGGAAAGGGGTGTAAAGCAGGACCATGCTGAGGCATACCTTCCCACTGAGGGACCAGGCACACCGGTATAGTATAGAATAGAGTTTATTCAGGGCATGGGGAGGGAAGTTGAGAGGGTAGTAGAGACAGCGAAAGGGAGAGAGAAAGAGAGAGAGAGAGAGAGAGAGAGAGAGAGAGAGAGAGAGAGAAGAGTAGAGGAGTAGAGGCCAGCCATGACTACATGGAGAGAGGAGGAAGGGAAGGGAGAAGGGAAGGAGCAAGGGGCAAGGGGACAGAGGGATCAAGAGAGCAAAAGCAAGAGATAAAGAGATCAAGAGAGACAGGAGGGGGCAAGCAGCCCCTTTTATAGTGGGCCAGGCCTACCTGGCTATTGCCAGTTAACTGTGGGAGGACCATACCTGGCTGTAGCCAGGTAACTATGGGGTGGAGTTCAGACAGAGTGCTTACATTCCCCCATAGTCAGTTGAGTTGTGTGGGTGGCATCCTGGTTGTGCAGCATTGATGGTATAATGGTGAGCATAGCTGCCTTCCAAGTAGTTGACCTGGGTTCGATTCCCAGCCAATGCACCAATGATATATGTCCACTCGAGGCTTAGAATAGACCACACCAGACCAAACAATTCCAAGTGGGGTTTATTCAGGAGCTAGGGCAAAGATGGAGGGTTGGGGAGAAGAGGAAGAAGATGGAAGAAGAGTCAGGGAGTTCTGCGTGTTTTATATGGGCTGTAAAGTAGCCTCTTGCAGGTAAGGGTAGGAGGTAGCCAGGTGGATTCTGGGAATGTATGGCGGTTGCCTTGGCAATGATGTGGAGTTGCCTAGATGTGATGTCACTGGGTTTGGAGCCTGATACCAATACTAACTGTGAACCTCACTGCTTGAAGAGACAAATACAACCTAAGATCTAGCAGACCTGGACCCCTCACTGTTTAAGATGGGGCTTACCTTTGCAGGTCCTATATTGTCTTGTGAAAGGTGACAGGAGAGGGGAGGTGACTCTGTTTTAGGAAGTATTCATTTCAACAACTTTAAGCCAGCTAGAAATAGCAACCAGCCATCTAGAAAATCTGAAGGCAGAAAGCCAAAATTTGTATCATGGTCTCACCTACCTGTGGTTTATGTCAAAAAGCCACTGAGAGATGCCATGGGTCGGACAGGCAAGAGTTAAAAGTAGATGGTACCAGAAGAAAATAGAGATGCCTCATGTGTGGTTCTCAGAAGCCACAATGAATGGCTGATGTGCAGTGGGTGAGGGAAACTCTAGCCTCCTCCCAGGAAAGTTAATGAGAAGTTAAGTTGTCCAGTCCAGTGTCTCAAACGAGTGTACCCAAATGCACACAAAATGGAAAAAAAAAAAAAAAAAAAAAAACGGTATAATAATAATAGGTGAGAGAACTTCAAAGGGCTTGTCAATGACTAGGGACATGCCCCTAGTCAATGGCTAGCTCATTACTCATCTATGTGAAAAGGCCTATGAAGCTCTGGGAAAGAATAAAAATATTCTGAGAACTTTTAGGTGTATCACAGAATAAGTGTCTATGATAACACACACACACACACACACACACACACACACACACAAACTTGTGTTCTGAATGTGCAATGTTCCCCCAGTTGGTAGTACTGTTTGGGGAGGTTACACTAAGAGGTAGATCCTCAGTGGAATAAGTTGATCAGTGGGAACTTCCTTTGGGATAGCCTGGACTCCTTAAAAAAAAAAAATTATCTCCATGTATGTTTATGCATCACATGTGTGCAGTACCTATGGAAGCCAGAAGAGGGTGTCAAATCCTCTAGAACTGGAGGTACAAATGGTTGTTTGCCATCATGCAAGTTCTGCTATTCAAACCCATGTCCTTTGCAAGAATAGCAACTGTTTCTAACCATAGAGCCATCTCTGCAGCCCTTGGTCTCATCTCTGTCCTCCTGAGGATAGAGGTCTCATCTTCCTGACCTCAGACACAATTCAAGCTCAGCACCATGGAGCTTCCTGCCACCGCCTATGATTCCATGGTGGATTGTATCCCTTCAAACTGTGGTCCCAGTTAAACACTTCCTTCTTTGAATTTGCTTCTTGTCAAGATTTTAGGCACAGCTATAACAAAAGCACACTCACTAATATCTAAAAATCCAGTATCTCCATTTTTTAATGGAAGGAATGAAATCTTAGTAGAGAAATTATAGCACAATCTTGCTAAGGAGTATGGTTAGGATGGGATGGCAGATTGAAAATAGTTGAGACAAAAACCAACAACAACAACAACAACAAAACAAGGTACATGGTACAGAAAGTGGGAGCTTTGGATGAAGTGGGAACCAAGCAGACTTCAAAACCCATCAGGTATCAGTGGTGTCATAGTTTGCACATGAAGTGTCAGCTAGTCATTAGAAAACTGGGTTTCATGCTACCCTCCATAAAGGAGGCTGGACAGGAAGGAGGACATAAGCAAGGTTGCTTGAGCATCACTTGGAAAGGAGGATGAAATGGTCATGGAAGGCAGATGGAGAGAACTGGGTGGGAGAGGAGGAGGGGAGGGGGATGAGGGAAGGGTTTGGGGGTGATCGGGAGGAGGGCAGTGATGTCAAGTGAGTAAGTTAAAAAGAAATAATAAAAAATAATGTAGTGGTGGCGGACACAAATTTCAGAAATATACTTACCATCACCAAATTCAACAAAAAACAGTAATTAAAAATAGTAAGGTTAACTGAAGTTCTCTATGTAGCAGTAAACATATCTGAGACACTTAATTTCATAAATTAATAAACTTAACTTTTGATTCCATTTTTAAAGAAAGAAAAAAAAACAGACCTGGGTTTCTACTTGATGGTGCTGTTTGGGTAGATCCTGAAACTTAACTAGAAACTTAGTTCTGCAACTTCACAGTCACTGTAAATCCCCTGTCTTTCTACCTCACCTGTGAGGACAAATGGGAAATTTTTGCCTGTTTGTTATCTTCAGTCCCCTTTTGGAAATTGGTCTCTGAGCCCCTCCTGATGCTGTGGACTGGGCTCTCAATGTAAAACACCAAAGTGGAATAGGAGCTCTGGGTTGGTGAAGCACAGAACTCAGGGGGAACTAGGAGCTTTGGGGGCTCCTAGTCTCCTGTACTGGGAGAACCTCAGCCTCCCTCAAACTCTGATGAGACCTAAGAAGCCTCAGGGGCTTCAGAACTGAGATGCTGCCTGAGGAAGATAACTGTTAGGTTTTCCTTTGCTACCCACTAAGAACACAGTCAAAGGGACTCTCATCCTCTGCAGAGCCCTCTCAGGGGGTTGGCTAATTGCCAGCAGCAGCAGACTTCTTTCAGCAGCTGATCCCCAAACACCAGGCTTCCCCTACTGGAGACAAAGGTGATGCTACCACCTGAAGCTGTCACTCAGAAGCAGCTAGGGGAGATCAAAGAGGAGGCCTGAGGAGAGACCCCAGGGCTTGTTAGAGTCAGCCTCCTACAAGCACAGTGAAGCCAAGGGACAGGGAAGCATGCAGACTACAGAAGCCTGCTGCCCTGCTGTCAGCTGGCAGCCTGAGCATTAACACATGAATGATTGCTATGCACCTTTGATAAAGAGGCATGGAAGGGCTAGTTTCAGAGGTGGAGGCAGAGGAGACCAGGTAGCAGGCAAAGGTGGGAACAAACAAAGCATCATCCTGAAAGGAAACAGCAGTGTGGGTAAACACATCAGGAAAGTTATTTCCCAGCATTTCTGTGGTTCTGCAAATCCTTCATCTCTCTTCAATGGGAGTCTGATACATTGATAACCCCCTCCACGCGCCCCCCCCCACCCTGTAAACAACTCATGATCTGAAAGTCTTGCTCTTTTGCCTGTTGTGTTTAGAATCAGAACCGCATGCTGTCTTGTGTTCTTATAGTTCTCCTTGCACATGATAGTGAGGTTTTACTTTCCTTACCACACTATTCGTTCTCCAAGGACTGGATCCTGAAAAGGTACCTGGATACAGAGTCCACAGTTTCCAAAGCCACCTGTGTGGATACTGACACATAGCAAGTGACGGACTTGGTTGGGTCTACCCTGCTGTTTGCAAGCGTGAACCCACATGACTGGTTGACTGGCTGCTACCTCCTGCCTGCCATTGTGTATGTTTCCTAGTACCATGTTTCATCAACAAGGAGGACCATGCGGCTAATAAAATAGTTATTTATGTCTTAAACATTTCAGAGCCCAATATGGTTCCTTAAATGTGGCTGCACAGTTTTAACATGCCTTCCAAAAAGGCAGAGGGTCTAAGTCCCATCCCACTGAATCTGAGCCAGACTCTGTGGTTTGTTTTGACCAACAGAATAAGGGGAGTTGACACTGTGTAACATTCAAGACTATGTCAGGGAAGGCCAGGAACACTTGATCTCAGGTCTAGGCCCTTCAGGAAAAGCAGCATTGTTCTGAGACAGCCATGATACAGAGACTAAGCTTAGCACTCCATTCAAGGTAGTATTCCTTGCTTTTCAGCAAGCTCATAAAAAGCCTGTATCAACAGGAGAGCATCAGTGGTTCCCAGTGGCTCGCACTCCTCTTAGCCTGTTGTCAGATACTGTAGCATCATTTCAGCTTCCTCTGTCCTTGCCAGTACTGAGTGAAATTGTGTGGACATTCTGAATTCACTCAGAAAATTAGGTTCCATTTAGAAACACGATGAGTTCTGCAATGGGTGTGAGATGTTCACATACATTATACTTTGTTGAACACCTCCCGTTCCCCAGGTCCCTCTGTTCTAACCCCATATATTATCCAGTGTCCAATGCAGATGGCTTACTCACCATGAAACCTTTCTTTGCTTCCTCTGGAGAGAGATGCCTTTCTTTGGGAACCAACTCTAGTGGCTCTTTGATTTTTAGGAATGTTTTTGTCAGTTTTTTGAGAATTCATTGATAGGTGCACACAATATATTTTGATTATATTCATCCTCACCTGTACCCATCACTCTACCTGAATACGCCCCTTAAGACCCCAATCCCTCCAACTTCATATCCCTTTCTAGAAAAGAAAATAATAATTCACTGAGCCCAATTTTCGCTGTCTGCATATACATGAGTGTGGGGCCATTCACTGAAGCAGCGTTGATGGGAGCAGGGTCCACACCCTTGGAGAAAACTGATGTTTCTTTTCCCTACCAGCCACCAACTGTCAATAGCGTCTCAGCTGGGGGCTTGTGAGCCTTTCCTGTCCATGTTGGAATGCTGCCTGGCTTAATCTCCTGCTACCTGTGTCTAGGAAACCACAGTTGGCTTGAGTTCCTGCATGCATTTCGCCTGTCAACATTGAGATCTTGTTTCATGACAGTTGCCCCACCCTTTGTCTCTTACAGTCTTTCTGCCCCCTCTGCTATGATGCTTCTTGAGCCTTTCCAGGAGACCACGATGTGGATATCCCATTTATGGCTAGGATTCCATAGGCACTTGTTGTTTGCACTTTGACCAGCTCTTTTTCTATGCTGTCAGCAGTTTACTGAGAGCTGTGCTAATCTGTGGGTGGAGTTGAAACCCGTGGCCATTTTCAAACCTATCTCTGTATAATAGTGAAGGTTCTTAGAACCTGGCAAATGATCTTATTTGCTCTGGATTGGGTGCTGACTTCCTGCTTCTTTTGGAAGAGAATCTGTTGTGGGCCCGTGTGCTTTTTTTCTTCTGAGCATGAATGGGCACAGCCCACTTTGTGTCACTTCTTAAGTGCTGCATCAAAGGGACACAAGCCAGAGCTAGGTACTCGTAAGATGCCTGCACTGTCGCTAAAACATTGGAAAATGTTTCAGGTAGCTCAGCTGTGTGGTAGAGGAAGTTTACCTGATGCTCCCTAAACTTGGTGCAATGGTTAGTATTAATTTGTTACTTTGCAGAATCCCTGGGAGACAGACCTCTGGGCATGACTGTGGGGAATCTTCCTGATAGCATTAGTTGCAGTGGGGTCATCCACTCACTGTGAAGGTCATTATTCCCTGAGGGAACAGAGGCAGGCACTCATCACTCCTTCTTGACTAGGGCTGCTGTATCAAACTCCTGCCACTGGTGCTTCCCTGAGATGATGGACTATATATAACCTGGAACGGTGAGCCAAAATAACTCCCTTTCCTTTAAGGATTTCCCCCCCCCCCCCGGGTACTTTTTATCAGAGAAATAGGAAATGAAACTAAGACACTAAGGAAAACCGAGAAATAAGCTTTATTATAATGAGACCCTAAGAGGTCAGGGTTTATTTGTTACTTCAGTGTAGTCTAAAGTATCCTGATTAATAAGCCAACATAGCCAAGATGTTAATGACATACGTTGCATGGGGATGGAGAGATGGATCATGATTCAATACATTTGTTGCTCTAATAGAAGACTCGGGTTCCATTCTCAGTACCCACATAGTGGTTCACAACCTTCTGTAATTCTGATTCCAAAGGACTTGAGGCCCTCTTTTGGCTTCTGTGGGCACAAGTTATACAAGTGGTCCACAGGCATATGTGCATGTATTTACACATTACAAGCATACATATATACATACATATGTATTAAAAAATAGTTCATATTGCTGATCATGTGATGAGTCAGGTTTTCTGTCAAGTATTTATTTGTTTAATATCTTAAAATACCTCCTACAATTCTATATACTAGATAATATTAGAGAAATTCTCATCTCAAAGTTAAGAAAATGTATACTGAGGACAATTAGAATACTTATCTCCTGTGTTTAGCAGAGCACATTCCTGTCTGAGTCTATAGTAATAACCATGTACTCCATAGACTCTCCTCCAATATCTGAAAATTCTCAGTTACTTAAAAGGACATCATTGTCCAGAGCAGAAACTAAACATGAAGTTTTCTTTTTTTTTTTTTTTGCTAAAACTAGAACAGTTTGATTTATATAACAAGCCCAGGTTATATGCTAAAGAAACTTAAATTTATTTCTTTAAAATGCTCCAAGTCTGTCCTCCTCAGTTCATTTTTTGAAAACTGAAACTATTATGTTCAGATGGTAATATGATGCAAGCCCAGTACATTCATTAAACTTAAACTATTGGCCCGGAAGGAGCTGAAGCAGGGCTCCAGAGTCATGGATCAAAATCAGCGTATTTAGAGGATGTCAGATCAGAACATCTGTGCACCTTTCACATTTACACAAGGAATTCTTAACTCACAAGGTGATGGCATGTGGAAGTGATGCCATTCAGGGGTAAGGAGGTCATCATAAAGAACTCTCATCGAATGGCATCCCTGTCCTTATAAAAGAGACCCAGGAAAGAACTCCTGCCCTTTCCACAGCGTGAAGACACAGCCAAAGGTACTGACTGAAGGAACAGATCCCCTCTCGGCAGATACAGAAATACCAACCATGACCATGTACTTCCAGCCTCCAGAGATACGAGCAACCACTCTGTGTGTTCATAAGCCACCCTGTATGTGACATTTCTTAAGTGGACATGAATGGGATTATAGCCGAGGAAGATTGTGATGTTTAGGTTTTCATCACAACTTAAACCCTGCCTTTCCTTGTCTGTGACACATATTCCTGTGATTCTCCCAGGTTCACAAAGGGTTCTGGATTCAAACACAGTAGTTCAGCACTTGTGTTCAGAGGATGTGAACTTGGATTGAGTTTCTGCCCTGCCAAGAGGCATGCATCAGGAGCCTACCCTGTTGAAGGAGCCCAGCAAGGATTTCCTTGAGTCTTGCTGGCAGTCCCAGTCAAGTATGTCCTGGTGAGGGCTCCAGCTCATAGTTTATGGAAGCAATTACTGAGCCAGCTTCTAAGAAGCCATAGTAACTGCAGTTATGGGCAAAGTTGGGGAGGTCAACAATAATAAGTGTTTGCATTTTCAGGGTCCTGGGAATCCATAAAGATCACTGGAGTATATTATTTCACTCCCACTCTTGGCCTTCTTCTCTGATTTAGAACATTCTCAAGACAGATTATAAAATTAAACACAGAACACCAGGTAATACTGGCACAGTGGAATAGAGAGGGGAAAAAAACCCTTTAAAATGGAATGGAATGCAAGCTAAGGAATCACCACTCTTTCAATGGTAGATTTTGTAATTACCATTATACATTTTAAAAAACTTATAAATGTTTTAACCATTGAAATTATCTCAAATGTACAGAAAATTTGCAAGTGCAATAAAAACAATTAATTTTAGTTGAAATGCTTAAGGGGAAGTTGCTGATGTTATGCCCTGCCACTTTTCCAGTTTTATTTTTCCTATAGAGATATTATTTGGAACTTTAAAAGCTATATTTATTTTTATATGGAGCATGAATATTTTCCTCTATGAATGTATATGAACCACATGTGTATGGGTGTTGTGTCCAGATATGTCAGGTGAAAGTATTGGATTCCCTGGAATTGGGGTTCTACCACACTCAGCTTTTGCATGTGTGAGTTTCCGCGTGGGTGCTAGGAACTGAACCTGAACCTGGGTCCCTGCTGTCAGATTGGAGTATTTAAGAAGAAAGGTGACTGGGCCTGTCAAGGGTTAAGGTGACCAATGTTTACCTGGATTTGTTAACTTCACTCTGGGAGTCCAGTGTAGTAATAAAGAACTTGACTACAGGGATGTTTTGGTACATGTGTTGACAGTATGAAACAGAGCAAGGGAGCGATAATCTCCATATGACTTCTGACCCTTTCCTTCATTTGATTCTCTGTATTACAAGGAAGGGGATCTAAGATGTTTATGAATTGCTATTATGTAGCATCTAATTGAAATCTCCTTTCACTTCTAACACTTTGCCCTTCAAACAAATTATCATGCACTGTTGTTAAATCTTTGCAGAAAAATAAAATATAGTAGTGTTTGCCTGCTATATTCAAGCCTACTTTGGTACATTCAGAATTAGAATTCAAGGCTTCATATGAATTTTCCTGTGTCTTGTGTGATTGTGGAGACAGCACACATCCTAGAGACCTTGTCATACAGTGGTGCTTCATAAATGGTCAAATGAATGCTTGGATGATAATGAGATCAGTGTGTGAAGAAAACAAAAAGTATGGGCCCTGAAGGAGATGGAGTTTTGTAAGACTTCCAACTCAAGTGGTTTTTTTTTTTTTTTTTTTTTTTTTAAATATTCATATATTTAATTCAGGAACACACCAAAAAGGTCATCCACCACAATAGGCAGACTTCATTCCAGAGATGCAGGTATGTTTCATCATGTGAAAATCAATCTCATACGCATGTAAAAATGTTAAAGAAAAAAAGAAAAAATAATTACATGATCTTCTCATTTGATCCTGAAAAAGCTTGTGACAAAAATCCAGCACAACTTCCTATTAAAAGTCTTGGATAGATTAGGGATATGAAGGACATACATAAGCACTATAAAGATGTTTAACAACAAGCTGATAGTCAACACCAAATAAAATGGAAAAAATGCAAAGCAAATTGTAACCAGACTTTTTACGGTTTTGTCTGTTTCTATTTCTACCACCCTTCTCCACACTATCCCTTCCAACTCCCTACAGCTATGGAGGAGAGAAAGAAGGCCAGAGGAGAAAGGGTACCTCAATATTATGTCTACTTCTTGCTGATTAGAGGCATTGAGATTCTTGAGCCAAATTTGTAACTCATTGTAAGGCTGTCTCCAAAAGGCATCCAGCATCTTGCAACCAGCAACATCCATGACAAGAACAAGAGCAACAGAGGCAGCTACACCTACAGCAACAGCAGCATCCAGTAGCAATAGAAGGAGCAGCAATGACCATACCTCTTTCAAGATGCCTGCATTTATATACCTTCTCACGTGTCCCCAGGATTCACATTGTCATAAACTTGCACAAACAAAAGATATCATTGCTATCAATGCAAATTTGCCATGTACTTCTAAGAAGGAAGCTGCTTTTTAAAAAAAAAAATGTTTTTTTTTTTGGTTTAAAAAAAAGTTTTCCTTTTAAGTTTTTCCAATCAGAAATACATATTTAATAATTTAGTAAGAATAAAATAAGTTAAAAATATTTTCAATTATATTTAAGTTAAAAACATTCATTCAGCATAACTGTAATGATATTCAAAATGTGCTCCTTTTAAGTAGTCCAAAGGAACACTATTCAGGCAAATGCTACTATACATCAAATAGATTATTAATTCATGCCAACAATTAAATTAAACTAAAAACATTGGCAGAATAGTGTGATGCATTGTCACACAGAATGTTCTTTTTCTTTTTTCTTTTTTCTGTTAGTAAACTCATCCATGGCCAGGGAGAGCGGACACTTATACAGTGTGCAGATCAATGTGGCACTTTCTTTGGAAGGTGTAAAGTGATCTACTTCAAGACGCAGCAATATCAGTCTTGAACATATGCCAAAAGGATCATTCACCCTACAAGAAATTCCTTTGTTTAACCAGTTCATTGCTGCTTTATTCCTTAACAGTGATCACAGGAGTGATCAGGGAACTTTGTTTATTGCCTTGCTTATTCTTTGACTATTTGGGTTTATTGTCTTGCTTGTTCCTTGACTATTTGCATCTATTGTATCGCTAGTTCCTCAAACTAGAACTGACCTGAATACTTCCATGTAATTAAAATGGTATAAAAGCAAAAAGGAGGAGTGGGGATGGGATAGGGGGTTTCTAGGAAAGGGAAATGAGGAAAGGGGATGACATCTGAAATGTAAATAAAATGTCCAATAAAAAAAAAAGGAAAAAAAGAAAAAAAAAAAAAAAAAGGACTAACTCAAGTCTTTTTGATGAGGCATTAGCCTTTACTTTTCTTTGTGAGATGCAGAGGCATTTATTCCAGGGAAAGAAATTGTGCTCTAAAGCTCACTAGTATTTTCTTAGACATTCAGGAGATTAGAATTTTATCACAAATGAGACTTTCCAGCCTGTAGGACATTCAGTATATGTCTGACCTCCACTCACATGTTGGTGATTTAGCAGGCATTATGGTGCAGGGACCATTATAACCTCAGAGATAAGAGCTTAAGGCAGAGAGGTGAAGTGGTGTGCTATGTTCTAGAGCTAGAGAAAAAAGAGTGAAGGAGTGGAAGCCTGCAAACTCAGCTTAACCATTGGCTCCGTTGACTCGAAGGCTCCCCAATGACTAGCTCTGTCATTTATAGCCGATTCATTTTATGATGAAGCTGTCATAATGATAAAACAAATAGATGGAAAATCACTTTGTAGTACCTAGAAATTACCTATCTTCATGTTCACACCATCATTGTTTATGGGGTGCTGGTTTTTTCTCTGTACCCCTTCCCTATGCACCCCGCACCCTCCACCCCCCAGATATTTTTTAAAAAGCCATGCTGGTATCAATTCAGAGAGCATAGACAGAATTAGCATATTCAAGAATGTGTTGAATGTCAAATGACAGGTATGATAATGGGAAGCATGACTTTAATAACACTGGGGAGAAAGGGAGAGAGAGAAAGAAAGTGAACTAGCCTTGGAATGGCTGGTAATGATGATTGTGATTAAAGCAAGCAGAAGATGTTATAGAAACAACAAGAAAGGACATAAAAATGATATCCAACAAATTTCTGTGATTTTGAGTCAGCCTGGTCTTCATTGTGAGTTTCAAGACAGGACTGTATAAAGACCTCATTTCCTTTGTTCCTTTTCCTTGTTATCCTTCCTTCTTTTCGTTTTTATCAAAGAATGTAAATGAAGTTCCCTACTACCACATATCATGCAGTGAAGTTTCCCACATTTGGAGAAATCACATAGAGCACGTCCAGAGGGCAAAGAAAACCACCTTCACGACCATGATATCACCCATGCCAAGTAAATATGAACCTGTCTTTAAAAAAAATTGGAGTGAGCAAGGAAAGATGTCCAGAAGACTGTAGCCTTCTACCAAGTCTCCACTTGGTTGAATGGAGGAGGTCACCCAGAGGCACACCAGCCACTGCAAATATGCAAATATGTGGTGCACAGATGGAAGACAAAGAGAAGCTAAATAGGTTGAGCATTCTGAAAAGAGATGGAACTGGAGACACAGGATGAAGAGGAATAGCTCATCGTAAATAGCCAGCCCTACCACCTGAGGCCATGATAAAGTCCTAGCCTGTGCTGGGGCCATGTCTAGGTCCGTGATCATTCAACAGCAGGGATAGATGTTGATGTCCATGGCTCATATTGCCATTAGAGACCATGGGGACATCCCTGGTCTGGAAAGCTGCCTGGGACCAAGTAGATATCCAAGGACTATGTAGAACTGACTCCTCCCCTAATTGGCAGCAGCACTCTAGGGAGTTTGTCCCCACTTCTCACGATGCCTTGTGTCTAGTGTGTGTTTGTGTGTGTGTGTGTGTGTTTAGTTTGTGGGGGGGAAGTTGCAAAGGCAGAGGGTAGATACAAGGGGACAGGGAGATGGGTGGGACTGGGCTGCATGATGTGAAACTCACAACGAATCAATAAAAAGTTAAAAGAAGAAAAATGGTGCCTAAGAAGGGCATCCAAGGTCAGAGTCACTGCACATGGTTCAAATGAGTGAGGCGTCCTGACATTTAGGGAGGTCTGAGGAGGGTTAGGAATGGTAAAAGGAAATGCTGCAGCATCTAGCATATAGCTATTATGGTCAGCACCTTACATCCTAGAGCTCAAAGGTCAAGGAAGGGGAATGGTTTTCCCAGAAGCCAGCAGGAACGGCAGCTTGTGATGTGTATCTAGGAAGAGGCAAAACCACTCCAATTATTTTTTACTTCCACATTCTAGCCTCCTGCTAGATCCTTCCATAAGTAAGACCCAAATGAAAGCCAGCTGTCAAAGCTATGTAGCCTATGTAGATTATCATAGGAGTCAACCACTAGGACACAGTTCAGAACAGAAAATGGATCTGAGGTGAGTGCAGCTGAAGAATACCCTGTTCATTGTGGAAAGCTCCCTGGAAGAGTTATATTTGAATGGATAGTGCAGTGAAACTATGTCTTCTAGATATGAGTGGAAGGAAAGAAGGACAAGAGAGACCTGGCAGGCAGACTGCATTCTGTTTAAAATCATGGTTGAGACAAGAAACAACGTGTTTGTTCGTGATGAATGGGCTGTGACCCGTGGAGGAGGAGGGGAATACAAGCTATTTCAGAACACCTGTATCTTCTCACCAGCTTTCTTTGTCAGCTTGACAAGTAAACAAATGGATAGATGTTAGAGAAAAAGAGCTTGGGGACTGGGGAGGAGGTGCAGTGGGTAAAATATTTTCTGTGAGAGCTGAGTATCTGAGTTTGCTTCCCTAGCTCTTCTGTAAAATGTGGCTGTCTTGCATGTCTGTAACCTTGGTGCTTTGGAGGTGGGGGACAGATAGATGTTGGAAGCTTTCTGGCCAGTCAATCTAGCCAAAATTAAAAAGGTAGGTGTAAGAAATAATTACTAATAGTCTGTATATATTAATTCATGTGGGAAATTAATTCAGGGGCAGTTATTCCTTAACCAGCTGGGTCCCCAAATAATCACAGAGACCTTTTAGTATTTCAAAGCTTAGGTCTTAGCTGGGCAGATACTCAACTAGCTCACCTAAATTAACTCAATCACCTAGCTCCATCCAGTCAAATGGATAGCTATACCTTCCAGACACATAGTCACTTCTGTCTCCTGGCTTAAAAGCTTCCTCTTTCTTCTTCCCAGAGTTTCTTTCTCCCTCTCAGGAAGTTCCACCTATCTCTCTACTGACCAATCACTGGCTTGTAGCCTTTTGTTGACCAATTAACTTGGGGAGCAAGGTTTGTACAACAAAAGTTGGTGTATGTGAAAATTCTTTCTTTTAGGGCAACCAGATCTTGTGGTATAGAATTTAGCATTTGAGTACATATCAGCACCAAACCAACCTCAACAAGTAAGTCTCAAGTTCGAGATATACCTAATCTCAAAAGATAAGCTGGAAAGCAACAGAGAGACATTTGGCATCAAATTTTGACTTCTGCACAGACACTACAGGCGGTCAGGGTCAGGGTCAGGGTCAGGGTCAGGGTCAGGGTCAGGGTCAGGGTCAGGCAGGTCGGGCAGGGTCAGGGGCAGGTCGGCAGGGGCAGGGCAGGGCAGGCAGGGGCAAACGAGTACAAGTGCGGATGCACACACACAAACACACACTAGTCTCACCATTGTATTCATTTTTTTGTGTTAAGGAAGGAAAATTTTATTTTGAGCTCATGGTTTGGAAGAGATTCAGTCCACCATGAAGAGGAAGGTATACTTAACAGCTTACTTCATGGAAGTGGGAATGTGTAGCAGAGATCTTTCCTGTCATGGGAGACCAGAAAGAAAGCAAAGAAGAAAACAGAGGCCAGGCATTACTGTGAAAGCCCTTCCTTTACCGAACTACTTCTATAGGCTAGGCTTCTCTTCTGAGATTACTTCTTTCTCAGAACATAATTTCTGAAGCTCAGAGACTTCTTGAGCATCACTGTTCTGAATTCCCACTTTGTTATTGGTAGATATCTTCCACACTGCCACCAGGCTCATGTGATGTTCTTGCTATTGTTCCTTTCTGAGTGCCTTCCTCTAGACTTTCTGAACTGATGGTTTGTTGTTGAGCTGGCTAGGGCTCCCTACCCACAAGTCCTACTCCGAATTCAAGGGATGGAACAGAGACAAAGTGCCCCAAGATCTGAGTATTCTGAGTTTCCCCCACTTTCTTCTTCAATTGTTTGGGATTTGCCACCCGCTGAGTGTTGGGTCCCATTTTCGCCCTGGTTTGGGCCTTGTGAACAAACCTGAGCCTGGCTCGAGTTTCTGTGGCTTTGTGGGAGAGTCTAAGCCTGGCTCGAGTTTTTATACCTGTTTTAGTCACTTCCATACCGGGGTGACTCAGCAAGACCAGTTTGGCCCTGCTTCTACCCCACTGTTGCTGATATAGAGCTTTGCCATTGGCCCTGTCAGTCACCCCATACCCTCCGTCACCCTTCCCTGTCCCCTATGTCATCTCATCCCATAAAACTCCTCCTCCCTATGCTCCGAGTTTATATAAGTGAGAGGCTGATGCAGTAAAGTTGAGTTCCTGCTTCTACAACTTTGAACCCACAGTTTCTTTGTCAGAAATCTTGAGTTCTCCCCCATATACCACAGGGGTATTGTTTCATGCAGATTCCTACTGAAAGACTGAACCTGGAAGCTATCTCTCTGCTTAGACATGATTACAAGAGAGAAAAGTACCTACAAGACTCCCAGCCCAGTGTGTTTCTTTTGGGCCATTGACACTCACCATCCAGCTCAGCCCCGGAGAGACCCGACGGAACCAGGACCTCTGTCCTTTCACTTGGATCTGCTGACAAGGAGCAGACACATTGAGTTTTTGTGGTCACCACATCTGTTATAGATAGTGGTACTTTTCTCTCTCTTTGCATGAAATAATACCTCTGTGGTACATGGGAGAGAACTCAAGATTTCTGACAATAGAACTGTGGGTTCAAAGTTGATATCTACAAGTACGCATGACCCTGGCTGTGCTTCAAAGTATGAAGTCAATAGCTTACATTTTTCCTTCAAAAATCAGCTCTAGCTAATGTTGTCAAAGACTTACTCAACTGCTAATGGCATAGATGTTTTTGTTTTTGCTATGGCCAAATATCTGACAACTTAAGGTAGGAGGAGTTTATTCTGGTTCCCAGAAGCAATCTATGATCTTCTGAACACCAATAACTGAGACATATGAAACTACAGGGGACATTTCACATTCTAACATCCTAGGACTTGGTTATAACTTGATCAAATTACAGTAATAGAACAATTAGCCCATCACTGGTGGAAACACCTTCTGTTTCTCTCAAAAGAATAACAGATGCAGCTATGGCCTCCTTGTAACCACTCAACTTTTCCTCTCTTTATTTGAGCCTTAGGTTCTTCAAATGGTCTAGACTTAGCAGTGTAGCTGCTTTTGCTGGACCATGAAACACTCCAGGATGAGGCTCAGAAGGAAGGATACCTTGACTTAGCAGAGCTGTCTGCAGCTTCACTTGGGTCTTTGATGAGATTCCTGAACCTCTCACCTTACATGAAGCTCACTCCATGGCCTGTCCAGCATTTTAGGGCAGAGCCCTGGGGTGCAAGACTGAGGTTCAGAGATGCGTATCAGAGTCTCTTAGATCTTATAGAAAAATAACTCTTGGAATTTCCCATTATGGGTCTTATAGGAGAATGGACTGGAAGGAACAGTGAATAAAATCTGTGAGCCATACATCATTAAGCTTTTGTGAGAGAAAGTGAAAAGAAAAAAAAAAGGCAGCAACTTCAACTTCCCTCTGAAGTGATTTTAAAGGTCAAATGTCCTCAGTGTATTGGCCTTGTCCCTGATGATTAGAAATATAAAATGTTTTGAGGGATGAGAGATGGGCACAGCCAAAAAGCATTTTGGGACCATGAGAGTCAATGAAAGGAATAGATAGCCTAAGGGCTGGGGAGGAGATGGAAGAACAGAAGCAAAGATAAGAAAATTGCTGCAAGGTGGCCCGAAGGAGATAGAAGCAGAAACAGATAATCTGGGCCAGTAGGTGAGCAGACAGTAGAGGCAGAAGAAAAGAATATGAATGCACGTTCCTTAAGCATAGCTCAGAGCTGACTTGACCTATAGACCTGGCGGCTGGGCCAGGAAGGGGTACAAAGAATGTCAGAGATTTGTTATGAAGACACTGGCACTGACCTCTGGTCCATCGACATGTCTTGGTCCTCAGTTGTCCTAGGCTTGTGATAATACAAAGGCAGAGAGGACTAGCTTGGTGGTTCAGTGTTCCTAGGGATTGTGTTTGAATTTTCTTCCAAAGAGTCATTCCAAATGGAGCCTCTTATAGTGAGTCTTTCCAACCAATGATGTCTCAGAGAAGCATAGGCATAGCAGATATGAAACATTTAAGCCCACAGAAGAGAAGGAAACTGGCAAAGCTATTCGGATTCAAGTGACTTTGAATGTGATACCCTGATTAGGTACCAGAGGGAATTATAAGAAGTAAATGGCAAGGCATATAGGGTAGTTTGGAATGGGGAATCTTCAGAAAGCCCCATTAAGCCTGCGAGGGCTTATTAGAGATGCTACCCAATACTTGAATTCAAAGCTACATTTAACTTGAATTCTTTCACTCCCTTTCTGAGTTTTTAGTTGAGCCCTAGAGGAGGGGGGATTTCATAGCAGGATAGAATTGTATTTGCTAATTCCTGAGGATTAGCAGAAAGCGTATTAATGAGATCTCTATCAGGACCTGCTGTGGTTGAGGGGAGCCTGGTTTGGATTCCTTTGCCCTTTTTGATATTTCTTAAGACTCGGGATTCTATTCAATTAAAAAATATATATGTGGTATCTACTCCAGGGCAAGGATGGGCTTAACATATTATACTCAAGACATAATTTAGAGAGTCAGAGTTAAATGAAAAGGACCTATCTAGACAGCACTACCCTCAGAGATAAAGAAGCTGGGTCTGGCCCTTCAGTGTATACAGAGAATCCAGAGTTCAGACAGGAAATTTATAGAGTCCTGGTTTTGATTTCTATAGTTTTGACCTCTCTGGCATTTCATGCCCTTTTAAAACATGCATACATCCATGCACATATATGTGCACATATAGGAGCAGGGGAGAGAACACCCTTAGTGTACATGAAGGAAAGATTTCAAGAACCCTGATGAATAAGAAAGTCTGCAAATGTTCTATTTCCTTGATGGAACTGGCTAGTCTATATACAGCTTTCGATAGCCTTTAAATGATTTATAATTCCTAATACAACATAAATATTATACAATTGTTTCAATGTTTATGAAATAATTACTAGAAAGGAGTCTACATGTTTATTATAGGTTCAGTTTTCTTCCAAATATGTTTAGCCCAAGATTGATTAAGTCTGTTGAAGGAACACAAGCTTCATACTGATATTTCAGACTGTGTATGCAGTGGTCACCCAGTGACACTTTGGCTGTCTTATCTTGTGCAAGTACAATCTGATTTAAAAAAAAATACCTAAGAACACATTTCTCAGAATGCATCAATCCCAGTATTCCAGTATTAAATGATGAATGAGAGAGAGAAAGAGAGAGAAAGAGAGAGAGAGAGCGCTAGGTGCTAGTATGTAGATTGCCACTGTTTATTGGTTAGTGCAGAATCTCTTTCTCAGCATCACAAGAAGCTGGTAGTGACATGTTAATAATGAGCCAAGGGATGATCCTCATTTATGGCAGACACAAGGTAACTTCAGTGTTCTTGTCTACCAATGATTTCACCATGCATATATTTAGCTGCTTGAATGTGTCCACATGCTGGAGTTGATCTTTTCATATATTTCTCATAGTTATAACTGTAGGTTCTAGAACCCAAGAGCCATAAGATGTGAACCAGTGAGAGAGAAGCTTAAGGCATCCATTTTGCATTTTTATATGCTGTGATAACAGGTCCAAACCCAGAGACAAGCCAGAGAACGGGAACTTGGCTGCAGTTCGAGGATCTGAGAGGTGATAAAATACTGTGACAGTTTGGACCAGGCATGAAAATTAGCCTTTAGGAAGAACCAGGGCCACCAGATTGGGATGAGTGTTACATTCATAGAAAATAGGTGTGGTCTTTGAGAGGATGAGGAAAATAGTGTACTGTTCCACTCTAGAAAAGCACTGTAGTGGATCCATAAAAATAAGAGAAAACATGGGGTGTCTTAGTTAAGATTTTATTGCTGTGAAGACACACTCTGACCATGACAACTCTTATAAAAGAAAACATTTAATTAGGCTGGCTTACAGTTTCAAAGTTTAGTCTATTACCATCTTAGTGGGAAGCATGGTAACATATAGCAGACGTGGTGCTTGAGAAGGAGCTGAGAGTTCTATATCTTGATCACAGCAGCAGGAGACTGGGCATAGCTTGATCATATGAGACTTCAAGCTGTCCCACAGTGACACACTTCCTCCAACAAGGTGACACCTACTCCAACAAGGCTACACTCCAATATCCCGTGGGCCTATGGAACCATTTATTCAGACCACCACATGGGTTTAATAATTACTGAGAGTAAGCACTGGTGCAGTTTCCAGTCTTAATCTTGTAAGTGCTGTAATCTTTGATGAATAATTGAGTTAAAGCACAGTCATAGGGTTTCTATGACTCCCCTAGAGTGTGGCTATCTAGACTTGGATTCTGTGTTATCTACTAGGATGATGACTGGTGCCTTAAAAGAGCAACAGCTGTTGTTTCTCCTGAAGCTTTAAGTGCAGATAGTCCTGCCACTGATCATTGTCCTTCAGTCAAGTGTAGCTCGTGCTATACTTAATACAGCTCATGCCAGAGTCCCAGACGTTCAGGAAAGAAGATGATCCTTGGAATCAGTAACTCTAAAAGTATCTAGAGATCTTGTCTGCACCTCAGTTGACCTGTCTAATAAGATAGGAAGACAAACCCCTCATGCACTTGACTATGAGTGAACAGAATATGAAGGATGCTTTGTTATGCATGAGCATTGCCTCCTTCTGTATGTAAGTTGTTGCCCTTAGTTTTTCTTTTAATTGCTTTCTCCTTTTTAGGGCATGCTTTAGGTTTGGATTCTAGGGAGGATCGGTCCAAAGCCCTCTCTCTTCAGCATGGGTGTGCTCTTGACCTTCAGCTGGACAGATCAGTGGAGTACTTGGCCTTGATCACTAACTCAGATGGGAGGAGCCCTTTGAGCTCCTGTTTCTTTTAATGGTTTCAAAGGTCTGCAAGATTTTCTTCTCCCTTTGAATACATCTCTGAGACTAGCAGAGAATAGCTAGGCATGTAGACAAGTTAGGACAAATCAAAACCTGAGCTGACCTGAAAAAACAGACTGCACAAGAAGACAATCTTCAAGTTGGTGCTGCATCAGGCTACTCTGAAAATTCCTTGAGAGTGTTATTTCAGGTGACGCAACTTTTAGGAAAAATGTGGTGAAGCGATTTCTTAGGAAAAGTGAGATTGCCATGCACAGCTCCCACCTCATCAGATGTCAACTCTTGGGTACCATTTACAAGTTCCCTGGGAGCCAGGAGACAGTAAAAGCAGCTCACTGGGGATTGTGTAGCTCTTTGAGCTGAGTACAGGGTCAATTTGAACAATTTGGAGTGAGATGAATACCACATTAGCTTGAGGAAATCTTGCATCTGGCTCTTTTGAGAGTTGATGCATTCTCTCCTGTCACACATGATTGACATGACAAAGCTCTATGGATGAAGGATCAGCACTGAGGCTAGTTTTGCACTCTTTTCATGCTTCCTGGAGAGCTAGGAACTCCATGTATTTCCACTGTATGGATCTTGAATCTGGACATAAAGTGACAGCTCAGTTGACATAAACATCCCCACTAAAAATATTATTCTTCAGTCCCTTCCTTTGTTAAATTTTGGAAATACCAGTGTCTCACACAAACTTTTGGCTAAAACTGTAATATAACAATGATAAATACTCTGCATGATTCATACTTATTAAAAAAGAATCCCCCCCCCCAAAAAAAAAAGAAAGAAAGACACATGTTATGCTTAGGCTGCACCGAGGTGTTTTATTTACATAAAATATACACAAAAGGTGAGCCACCTTAGTGTTGTTTATAGGTAAAATCTATATTCAATATAAATGTAAAGAACTAGATACAACCCCTCCACCCCTCCACCCTTCCACCGCTCAACCCTGTCCTCTGCTCTCAGCTTCCACCACATGTGAAAGCAGGGTGGGCCCCAAAGAGAGCTAGTTCGTCTGCCCATGCAGCGCTGTAGGTGGATAGGTTTCCTTCTCTAGGGCCTCATTTCCTAGGGCTCCGTGTTGCTAATGAATCCACAGGAGAGCTTTGAAAAGTGAAGTTCAGAGAGGTCAGGGAGAGTTGAGGGCTCCAGGAAGGTGATGAGCTACACAGATGTAGAGAGATAGGGAGTGGGGAGGAGTTTGCTTGCTGGTTGTGCCCAGCTATTTCTGAAAAAACTTCCCTAAACATAAGGTAGAGTAGGAGAGGGGTCACAAGGAGTTAGAGAAGGTGCCCCTGGGTATCCATCATACATGGCTGGACAGGCCATCTTTCCCTCCCCAATCCCTCACAAATTACCTGCTGCCTGACAAATTACTACTGTTTCGTCTCCACTGATACTTTATCTAAGTGCCTCTTCAATCCATTTGTTTTGTGACTGAAGAGACAAAAAAAAAAAAAAAAATCTTTAAGAAAGTTCAATAACTTCATAAATTTCCATCTATAGAAAAAGCAATGTGTAAAGAGCCTTTCTGATTGTGCTTGTAAAACGTTTCTCGGTACTGTTGCTTATCCATTTCACTTTGCGGTCCCAGAAACATGTCATCAGCAATTGTTTCCTGGCTCTGGCCATCTCCCACTCCTTCCACTCACAAAGATCTTGTGCATGTTTTCATTATAGACACACAGCTCTTTGTACTATATTGGATATAAGTAATTCTTTTGGAAGATAGACTGCTTCACTCCAATACATTGTAGGGTGGTATTGGAAATTGGTGTGAGGCTTCTCCGAAAGCAATTTTACTGACTATCAAGAGCTTTAAAATGATCATTGTTACTCTTCATACTAATGATGCCGTTTCTTAGAATCTATGCAAAGGAATAATCTATGCATCACAAATTCATATATATATATATATATATATATATATATATATATATATATGCTGTGTATATAGCCATACACACATATACATCAAAATAGCTGTAAACAACTTAAATGTCCCCAAGTGAAGCCTGTTTGTACAGACTGGTTAACCCACTGAAAAAGGAACAAGTTAGGCAGCAAGCCAAACAGTGCTGCAGAAGACTGCTACATAAAAATGTAAAAATCAAGTGGTGCTATAATTTAATATACAGTAATCTAGGTGTATAATGGCTTATCTCATATGTATATGTCTATAAAATATGCATATTATAGCATAGGTGGGAGGGGCTGTATCACTTTGTTAATGGTGATTAGATTTAGATGCTTATGTAATGAATGGTCTCTATTTTTTTTTCTATTTTTGTGCTATTTTCCCCAAGCCTATATAAGGCTTAGAATGTAACCATGGTTATAGCTACCTACAATTGGGAAAAAAAATCAAAACACCCAAATCTGTGTGTTTCTCAGTGTGGTGAGAACTCTTTTGCAGACTCATAGTGAACAGACTTTTATAATGTATGCTTAAAAGAGCACTGGCTTGGAATTGTAGAGCTGGGTCTAAGTCCTGACTTTTAACAATGAACGGTGTGACATTATGCAATTTTTTTATATCTGTTTTTCCTTGTCTCATCTATAAAATGAAAGCTTTGTTCTAGAAGTACCTGTAGTACCCAGAAGTGCTCTAATTTTCTGTGATATAGAAACAGAACAGATAGAGACTAGAAAATGTAACTGTGGTTGAATTTAGCTCCAGTGATTTGATACTGCATGGGGTTATTCATGCCATTCTTTATACCATGATCTTATGTTTTATTATGGTGATTAAATATTTGAAATGTGTGTGTGCACGTGTGTACATGTATGTATCATATATGTATATGATATGTATTTATATGAACATGTGATAGAGAATAGCTTTGAATATGATTCCTCAGGATTCATCTACCTTGCTTTTGTAAGACAAAGTCTGTTACTGGCTTGGGGCTCATTAAATACACTAAGTTTGCTGGACAATAAGGCCCAGGAATCCACCTGCTTTTGTATCCCCAGAAGGGAATTACCAGCACATGTTACCCTGCCTGACTTTTGTTACATGGGCTCTTGGAATAAAACTCAGGTCCTCAGGCTTATGCAGTAAGTACTTGAATGGCTGAGCTATCTCACCAGCCCAGTAATGGATTTCTTATGACAATGAAACCACACACACACACACACACACACACACACACACACACACATTCATCTTCAACTTTCATTCATTCAACAAACATTTCTGGAGCACAGCACTCAGGGTTGGGATACCAGATGGACCTTTCCCATATGATCATAGAAGTGGGGTTCTCTAGCTGTCTATACCTGTAACTGACAGTTCCTCTTGATTACAGCCAGGGAGGTTAAAATCACATGCTTGAAATTACAAGAGGACATCAAATCAGAATCCATCATCACATGCTGAGAAGTCTTTGAAACTCCAGTTACTATATAATTCTAATGAAGACAAAGCCAAAACAGGCTGAAACAGTCCAGGTCCAATGTCTCTCAGTATAAGAGTCAGAGGGTCCCATACTAACATATTCAAGCATTGTTAGACATCTACTGGGAGTTGTGTAGGGTTAACACTGTGCTCATGAATCACTCCTTGTACGCACTCTCTAGAAGTCAATAATTCTATTCCTTCTAGACAGTTGTGGAAGCTGGAATCCCAAAAGCAGTGTGGGTACTTACGAAAGCAAAGCTGAACTGTAGCCCTTCCTTATTAACTAGGGCAGTTCAGGTTTTGCCCTCAGACAGTGGGCAGTAAGATCTCATAACACAGAGTGAAGGTATGGGCCTTCCAAAAACAGAGCTGCTCTCCCACTACAGGGCCCATCAATCTTTCCATCCTGTGAATACCAGACTCTCAGGCTCCCACCCTGACTCAAAAATATGTTTTATGTTGTCTGTAATAGAGGACTCGTGTCTTATTGATCCTGGGCTGCATGCTGGCCCTGCAGCATTCAGACTCAGATGAGAAAGAGAAGAAATCAATTCACATCCCTGGGTGCAGAGCTGTTTCCAAGTTTACTGGATTATCTTACCCTCCTCCCTTTAAACTATGGAGGAGCTGCCTGGTGTCTTTACTTTGAATAAGGGTCATGTGGTTACAGTAGCACTTCTGAGGTTGGCAGCTATGTCACTCAACAAGGAAGCCAGCTCCAACTTCTCTCCTTGATTAGATAGCATAGGGAGCCTGTAGTCAACTGGGTCAAATATAGTCATGTCACCGGGCAGGGGGTGTAATTGATGCCAATAACATACCTTCTGCAAATTGTCTTTCGGTTTAAATGCTTCTTGCAGGCACTAGAACCTCCATGCCTGGATTTTCATGACATCAGATGGAATTTCTTCAGCTCTTGCCTGGTGCTTACCACTGTGTGCAGTGCACTGTAGAGATTTACCAGGCAGCACTGTGGCTTTCATGGAACCACATATAAAATAAATAGATGTTGCTACAATGTATGGTATATGAAGAGTGAATTAGTTATCAACATAGAACTTTCAAAAAGTCAGAGAGAGAGAGAGATGGATGAGAAATGAAATACATAGATCATAGACTAGGCCAGACTTACATTCGATGGACAGCATTTGCACAGAACACTTAATGGTCAACATTTGGACAGAGCACAAGGAAAGGCTATGTGCTAGACCCTAAATTTCTTTACACAATTTAGGTTTTTCATCTACAAATACTTCCAAGTTCAGCTTTGATATTTATTTATTATTCTAAACAGTTGAATTATGTTCAGTCATTTATAGAGCACTTGTTCTGGGCCAGGAACAGAAACAGAGACTTATGAGACACAAGCTTTGATGTAAAAAGATGTTGTACCAATGCCAGAAAAGGAAATCACACCCTGTGCTGTAGTTATTGATGACTGAATCTAACTTCTTCTACACCAAAATACTAATGTCCCAATGAAACTCATTATTCCATAAAATTAATGTATGATAAGATACAATAAACATGTAACTATGGATAGATGAATGACTATTTTGTTGGAAGAATTGAATAAAAATAAAGTATGAAGAGGAGAGGACATTGCAACTTGGTTGCAATGACATGTAATCATTCAGAGTGGAGGGGGAAATCATTCCAGCAGAAGAACACAGCCAAGCTTAAGAGTTTGGTTGAGAGCACTTAATAGAAAAAACAACCAGGAATCAGCTTGCAACAGCAGGGCTCAGGAGAGGTTTGGAGGGTGCTGGCTAAATGCAAGTCTAGAAATAAAACATGGAACGTATAGAGATTGACCCAACACCAGGGAAGGAGGGACTTTATTTAAATAAGAAATGATGAGAGCTGGTGAGCATCTGGACCAGGAGAAGACTACTGGAGATGGAAACCAGTGGACACATTAAACTCATGTTTAGCGGGCTAATCATCAGTCTTTGAAGATTAATTAGACAGCATTGTGCTGTCTCTTGATACTTTGCCCAGATTCCCCTGAGTTGGCAGGTGCATCCACTTCCTGATGATAGGAGTATTAGTTGCCAAGTTCTCACGGTGACCTCCTCTCTGGAAGACTACCTTCCCTACTGGAGTCTGGCTGGCATAGAAGTACAAATGATGACTTCCTGGCTCCCAGGAGGGTTTGGCATACCAATGTTATCTATAGTCCAAGTTACATGTGGGACAAATGAAACTGTTCTCCAGCTCAGACTGAACCTTTGCTCATCCCCTTCCTTTCCATGCTTTCTGTTTCTCTTTTCTTTTCCCAAGAGCATTTTTCAGAACTTCCACCTTAAGCTCCAGTTTTAGGTACCCCAGCTTCAGACAGGCCTAAGAAAGAAGTCATGGATGCCATATGATTTCTGAGTTTCTTTTGGGGTAAGGAATGCTGCAAATGTAGAACACTGAGTGTTGAAGCATTTGGAATTGGGGATTTTTTTTTCTCAAGGAACAGGTGGAAAATCTGGGAGGAAGCTATGAATACAGGGAGAAAAGTCTGAGCATCATCACAACACGTGACTATAAGATATTTGTATTGTTTGCTTTGTGTTACTATGACAAAATCCTGAGGCTAGATAATGTAAAGAAAGAATAATGATTCAGAGAGTAGAAGTATAAGATTGGGATCCCTTTGGTTTTGCTTTCGGTAAGGGACCCTTTGGCTATGCCAAGGCAAGGCAGAAGACTTCATGATGGGATCAAGTGTGAGAGGAGATTACATGACAAGTAGAGAAATGAGACAGAGAGAGATCCAGGGGTCAGGCTCACTCTTTATAATTCACTTGCCTAGAAACTAAATAGCATCCTTCAAGATCTATGTCCTCCCACCCCTAGGGTGGAAATCTCAATGACTTAGTTACCTCCTATTAGCCTTCATCTCTTAAAGGATCCATCAACATTGCCACAATGTGGACCTGACTTGAAGAACAAGGACTTTTGTTGGATAAACCACAAACAAACGAGGTCAACATCAAAACTCCGAGGTTGCCTAAGAAGAAAACATTAAGTGGGAAAAATAAAGACAACCTGGGATGAGTTCTGAGGAATGGGAATGTTACACCCTGAACAGAAACATGGCGAGTTGCCAAGGAGAATTGTTCTTTGTTCTTTCTTTATCACCGTTAGTTAAGTTGTGTTTTCATTTCTTGTTACTATTCTTCTGACTCAGAAGCCTTGATGTTGTAAAACAGTACACATGTATATGTGTGTATTGCTTTGTGTGTCTATATGTATATAATGAAAAATGGTACAGAAAATTACTGTGAACTATGAATGATGCAACTAAGATTTCCTATTCCTTTCTATTCTCAGAAAAATGCTGATATACAATCTTACAAGCTGGATTTCTTTTAGCCACTGGTTACTTATGACATTCAAATGAAGACAGTTTAAACAGTGGTTTATAAGCTGAAAACACTGATGTCTGGTTTTCTTTCTTCCAGATGAAAAGTTGTCAAAATAAAAATTATATATATAAAACTTAATTGTTTATCTTGTTTAGAAGTAGAATATTTACTTCCTTTTATAAAATTTTATCTATTCATTTGTTCATTATTTTATGTTCATGATGTCTATGTGTGCTTGACACGTGTGTGGGAAGAGGGCATGGTTGCTACAGTGCATGTATGGAGGTCAGAGGACAATTTCGTGCAGCCAGTCTCTCCTTCTCCTTTTTCCATGTATCCTGGGGCTTAACTCAGGTTACCAGGTTTGCATGACAAGTGCCTTTAACCACTGAGCCACCTCCCAGGTCCTTATTGCCTTTTAAATTTATTTCTCCATTACACTTTGTTCTTGAATTATCAGTATCCAATTTATATTTCTCATATGCTGTTAGAATTGTCTTTGATAGCCTCAATAAATGCAATAGTTTTATAAACAGCAAGTCCAGTCTTGTAATATGTGTATATCCATGTATATGTACATTCAGGGCTCTGTATGCAAAAGGCAGGAAATGGGTACATGAAATCTTAAAACCGATCTTCCTAGTATGGTCATATTTGAAGACATTCTAATTTTTGTTCAGGCTTTCTTATAATATTTAATTTTTATATAAAGAACTATTGAATGTTTTAATCAGTAATAAAGACAGAGGAAAAACGTATAGGCAAAATATCTGCTGATAATTTTGTTGTAAAATTTTATTTTCATTATTTCATAATTTATATACACTTATCAACATTTTCACCTGGTTATGTTTTTCATATTCCAATCTTTATAAGGTCCTTTCTTATTTAAATATTCTGTATCTCCATCTTTTTTAGTCTCAATGATATAATTTTAAACAATTTTTATGTTTTTGTATGAGCTCTATTTGTATGTGTATATGTATATTTATATATGCATGTACATGTATGTATGCATGTATTTATATGTGCACTTGTGAAGGCCTTGGTGATGACATTGGTGTCTTCTTTGGTCACTCATCATTATGTCTTTTACAATTATCTCTCACTAAACCCTGCTCATCAATTGACCAGGCCAGCTGGCTAGTAAGCTCTGTGGATACATCTGTCTCTGGGTTCCCTAATAGAGATGCAGATGTTGTACATGACTTTTTATATGAGTTTGAACTACATAAAACCATGGTTGCTGCTGGGCAGAGACTGAATTTCAGTTGAGCAAAAATATACTCTAATTGCTGTAAATCACTGAAATCTTGGGAGTTGTGTTACACTAGCCAGTTTTGCCTCAAGGAACACACTTAACCATTTATATTAGGAATAAGGATGATTGATGTTCATTTACATAAAGAAAGAAATCCTTTCCTTGCTAGGTGGTAGTGACCAGATGACAACATTCTTTGGGAGGATGAATAATACACTTCTTTCAACTACTGTTGTCACTGATATAAATAAAAGCTAGTATGAATTGCCTGTCCCAGTTCAAACAAACAATACAGTGTGCTCAGACACTTGGTTCTGTATCCAGTGTGACATTATTAAGTGATTAAGTGAACCTGATAATTTCTTTGAATTGCTACTCACTGTGAACTCTAAGGACATCAATTTATATATCTCCCTACCCTGCCCCCTCTTTTATTTTTATTTATTTATTTTTTTTTTATGGTGACACCTCATCAGAAATGTACCATTCTGGCTTGGGTTTCAAGCTCCAGGGTCTCCATCCTTGTCTGTGGTACTGAAATGTTGACAAGCCAATTCTCAGGTTCAGGATGTTTTTGTACATATGTGCACTTTGGGAGATAGGCAGCTAGGGCAGGTTTTTTTCCTATCAGCTGGGAACATGGCTCTCAGCACCACCCTGTGTTGTAGAAGACCCACTCTATTCCAGTTATCCAGCTGACCAATGAGCTGATTAGAAACCTTAAAAACCAGGCTTGGCGTTTAAAGGATTTGTTGCTGTTTCGGGGTATCCTGATACACAAGTGCCGATGGTAGACACTTCAAGTCTAATATCCCAATATAAAAAGATATTGATAGTTTTCAAGAAATACTGTGAATTGAATAAAACATGTATACATCTATTTATCTCATCTCATCCTAATAAACTTCTAAAAATTGTAACCTTAAGAACTAGTTCCATAGCTGAGAATGCCAGGATCTCACAGGACTGCATTTAGTCAGGATCTTAGCAAAGTTCTTTCTTTCTTTCTTTCTTTCTTTCTTTCTTTCTTTCTTTCTTTCTTTCTTTCTTTCTTTCTTTTTTTCTTGTTGGCTTGCCACTGACTTGATATGGACAAAACTTGAGAAGACAATATAAGAGAAGAGAATGGTGTGGAATAGGAGCTAGAACAAAATTTGGAATATATTTATATCATTCACCTAATGAAAAGCTCTATTAATAATAGCTATTTATAGAAATCTCTTTATCACCCAGCTGATGTTTTTCTTCCTGAGGCTTATAAGGCTCAGGAGTGTAAGTGTGTGTGTGTGTGTGTGTGTGTGTGTGTGTGTTGGGTGTATTTATCTGACAGGTATTCAAGGAAGAATGAAGAAATGGCTCAACTAATGGTGTAAACTGGGAAATGGTGTTTTCAGCACCTAGAGTAAACTTAAACCAGACCTGATTATAATTGAAATGTGAATATTAAATATGCCAATATTTGTGCCAAAAAGGAAGTCATTTAATTGGCCCTCCTAAAAATGAAAATAAATCTGTGGTAAAGGTGGTGCTCTTTTCTTGTGACCCAAATGAAGTAGGGATGTAGAGGAAATGCACTGTTTGAGTAAATTGACTTGAGAACAGGGAGATTCTTTGTAGGTTGGGCTGCTGCTCCCTCTGAGGGGAACATAGTAAGTGGATAAGGGACCAAGTTGAAGGGAAATAAAAGTGGTAGTTGCATCCTTTGGGACTGTGAGTGGAGAAGATAACATTTTTTCCTTATTGTGTATTTGTTTTCAGAAGGCATAACACAAGATTGGGAAATGCTTCGTTAGCCAGAGTAGAACCAAATAGAAGATGTCATTACCAAGTATAACCTTTCAAATTGCCACACACTCTGCAGTTTTCCTATGGCTCTGTTATCTCCTAGTGCAGAGTAACCCAGAGAGAATATGGAAGACCTCGCTTCACAGATAAGAAGGTGTACATAGATTAAATTATACCCTGAAGATGATCCCCTCAGAGCAACACAGCTAATAACTGTGAAGCTGGGTCTGAAACAATGACTTTAGGTTTCAAGATTTCAAAATAAGTGCTTCTTTTATTACATTATATATAATATCATCAACCAAAGTAAAAGCCCACTCTATCTAAATTCCCCTTGAAGCTTGTGATTTTTTTTTTGTGTGTGTGTGGTTACTGGAGATTAAATGTAGGGTCGTGAGCATGATTGGCAAGGTTTCTAGGACCGAATCTTATTCCTACTCCTCTGTTCACTTCTCATTTTGATACAGGCTCCGAGTAAGTTGCCTTGGTGGGCCTTGAATTCACTCACTAGTCCATGTAGGCCTTGGACCTTTGCTTCTCTTGCCTGAGCCTCCTTGGTAGCTGAGGTTATAAGCCTGCTTCACACATCCCTGGGACTATGCGTTTCTTTTAGTGACATGGAAAAACAATTAGCAAATATGTGTCTTATTAGCTTAATAATGAGCGTGAGAGAGTAGTTTTAGAAACTTTAAAGTCATTTCTTTCTTTCATTTCATACTCTGCCATAGGCCCAGGAATGAGTAATGTTATTAAGTGTTTCTTACAAGTCCAGCCCCACAGAATGTGCATCTGAAGTATCACTCTCTTGAGTCTTTAGAATAACCCCAGCTAACAGCAACTACTATTGCCCCCATTTTATAATGAGGAGACTGAACCAGACAAGGAAAATTCAATGGAAACAATAGTCACAATATTTGTTGAGTGCTTGCAGCCTAGCAAGAATTATTCAAACCACACTGTAAATACCCACCCTGCAAAGAGGGTATTTGGTTTTGCCTAAGAGAACCCTTGCTCATTTCTGTTGTAACAATATAATTATCACTAGTACCCACTTGCGTTTTCAAAAGTGTTCTTGTTTGAAGGATAAAATGATTTGGTCATCCTAGCTATGGAGTGAGTGCTCTCTTATAATATTTCCCCTTGATGGATGAGAAATAAGGCATAGTCCTCCAGGGCCCAGAGAACTGACCTAGGCTACCTAGCTACAGTGCAGCCAAGTTAGAACTCATGTTCTAATTGATTTTCCCTGTAACTCTGAGTTCTGAAGCCATTTTACTCTTGCCTTCCATCTCTACCTCTTTTGTGCAATAGCTAATTCTGATCCTGAAACAATTTTTTTGGACTCTTAAGATATTCCTTGGTTTGTATCTCAGAATCTATCTCTTGTTTTCTTCCAATAACTACTCTCTTAAGTTTGATTCCTTCATAGCCCTTTTAGAGAGTAAGAGATAAACAAATAACAAGGCACTGAACAAAAATACAAGTTTTATGAGTGCTTGGTGTATATTATTTTTTATAATTTAATGTTTAAAAATACCATGGGTTATATAGTCTTATTTCTTTCACCAAATAATATAACAAAGGTTAAATGGTCAGCCTAAAACCTCATAACTAAAAAGTGGGGATTTCTGACCTGGACTCACTCATTCCTGTGTTCTTTCATCATGTGTCTGCTTTACATAACAGAGTGCTATCCAAGGACTTGTCTGGCTTCCTAGCCTATATCTCTTTCATCTCAATAATAAAATTCTATCCAACTTGAAGCTCTTGTCATCCTTCTAAGGTTATAAGGATAACTTATTTGCTTGTATGCTAGGAGACTGCGGTGCCTTTACTGTGTGATAATTTCTGGCATCATAACAGTCTCAATAGAGCTGAAGGCCCTTCACAATGTGATGACACCTGTCTCTGAGGTAACAACAAAGGAATCTAAGATAGATATAGGTGGTGAGCCATAGAAGATCTCTCTTTCTCATCTATTATCTTTTTAAATTCCAGCTTTATCAACTGAGCTAAGTCACTGGGTTGAGATGCAGGTCCTGGATACTGAATAAGATGCTACTGAGGGTAACTGCTGTGCTGATTAACTGTGGATGGAGCATCTCCCATTTCATACTCCATTAGAGAGGGATGAAGCAGGCCAAGCTTGTAAATGATGACAGTAATGAGGCCCCTCTTATCCACTCTTCCTTGCTCTCTACATGCTGTTCCTTCCAGGAGCTCACAAGTAAATTCCAGAATGTTATGATATATTGTCCTTCTTTTGCTATACAGATAGGGCTTCTAGGCAGTAGAGTATTGGGCAAAGCCTTCTTCTGTGAAGACACAGGAACTCATTGTGTAGTCATTTGTTTTGATTGTCCCTTTGGCAGTGGGGTTCTAAACTCTTCTCTGTATTCCATACCGAGATAACCATGCTGAGGGGGTGATCGTGTATGGACTGCCAAAGCATAAAAGATACCAAATGGGTGTCTGGTGGAGAAAATGAAAGTTTTCTTTTTTTTTCTTTTGTGCTTGGCAGCTAATGAAATCAGAAAGAGAAATGGAAGTTACCCAGTGTTGACAGAGTAAGAAAGAACACTCAGTTTAAGTTTTTGAAAAATGATAGCAGCTCACTGAATTGTCAAAATACTCTTCATTTTCGTTAAACAAAGAGAAGGGATAATGTGGTTTCAGTTGCGTTTGTTGGCCAAAATCTTGAAGCTGTGTGCATCTCATCTATAAGTTTTGTAGTGATTTTAGCATTCAAATTGACAATGAAAACTCACATCTGGGTAAGACTGGATATAGAGAAGCATGTGTGTATGGAGGAGAACCCAAGTCTGGGATGTGCAGAGCTACCTCCATATAGATTCGTGAATGACATCCAAAAGGCTGTGTTGTATTGATGATTGAACACAGGCCCCTTGTGCAAGGACAAACACTTAACAAATGTGTGAATTGCTCCTCTGGCTGAAAGATGTACAGGCTGAGAAAGAGGAAACTCTGAAATGAAGTTACCAACTACACATTTGGACAGTTTATAAGTTCTGAGCAATAAAACAATTCATGGCAGATTCCCATTTGGATGTGTGAATGGAAACTATTTCTGTTTATTCCCTTATTCTATCCTGGCCTTTCCCCTTCCCCTTGCTCTGGCTAAGATAGCATTTCCTTTTTTCCCTCTCTGCTACTGCATGCTTCCTCCCTTTTGATTCACTTCTTTTTGAATTCTGACCTCTATCTAAACCGTTCCTGTGGTACCTTTTGGACCTCTCTTCCATTATATGTAAGTTTTGAAACATTTTCCACATCTCCAAAAATAAAATCAGTTGCTCTTCTAGATGAGACAATTGTCCTTGTGCTTCCTATCTCAGACACAATACAGGAGTCATCCCTCTGACCTTCCAACCAGCTGTCAAGTTTCACCCTTGCACCCATATGCTAGATTTGTCTCTGGAGATGTCTGTTTTTCTCTGCCATCTGTCATAGTTTTTTCTCATCACCACATTCCATCAGCCCTTGCATTTAATCTTTCATATTCTCCAAGGGTAGTGACACCTGTTGAAAGGTCCTGAATGGCTTCGGTGCCTACACTGGTAATTTCCTGATCTCAGTTCAGGGACTGATACCCTAATCTTGAGTCATAATTCTTTCTAATGTGTCACACAGCCCAATAAGCTCTATTTCTCAGCCTATGAAGCGGGTTCCTCCACCTCCACCCACAGCCTCCTTTCCTCCAGTCAGTCGAGGGTTCAGCATGATTTTTATCACTTTACTTAGACATTGGTCACTGTTCTCTGAAGAGTGCCTAAAAAGATACTCCCAGTCTCCTCTTCAACTGTCAAATTATCTTCTTATCCATCATACTTGATTCCCTAGTTTGGCCCGTAGATCAGAACGTCTATAACAACAAGAGCCTTTTCTTCTCACCCCTAACATATTTTGTATCTTATAATCCTCCCTTCCTCATTGTATGTAAAACAATGATGTCTGTGCACTGGTTTTAAGGTTAAGAACACTGGCTGCTGTTCTTGAAGATCAAGGTTCAATTCCAGCACACACAGGGAAGATCAGACCCACATTTAACTCCAGAGGCTCTTATGTCTTCTTCTGGTTCCTGTGCATACCTGCACACACATGGCAAATACAGACAGGTAGGCAGGCAGAGAGAGAGAAAGAGAGAGGGGGAGGGAGGGAGAGGGACAGGAACAGGGACAGGGAGAAGGGGCAAGGCTCTTTTCCTAAGAAATGTCTTTTCTCCATCATTTTAACTTTCTCTAAACTTCTCATGAGCTCTCATATAACACAACCAATAGCCCATTATCACCCAAATAAAAAATGTCCTAAATAAACCATGTTAAAAACATGGCCTTGCACAGCCCAATATGCTGTTGGAATTTACAATCTCAATAAGCCAGTATAAAAGAAACACAACCAGGATATTTTATTTATAAGCCATATGCCTATATTGGGCAGATCTAGGGCTATACTAACTTATTTTCCAGCTATAAAGTCCCTTGTTACTTCCTGTTTCTCCTGGCCATGTGGTTCTAGTCCATCAGTTCTTCCTCCTCCTCCATCTTCCTCCTCTCCCTCCCCCCTACCTGCAACCCCCTCCAGTCCCATCTTTCTCCCTCCACTGCCCAATCACAGGCTATAGCCTTTTATTGACCAGTTAAATTGAGGGGAAAGTTCACATGGCATCATTTTAGTATGTGATGGTCTGCTCATCAGGAGCAACCGCGTCTTGAGGAACCAATGTTTAGGACTAGAATACAAGCAGCACCAGACCAACACAGTACACACATAAATCATGTTCAGTTTGTCATTGCCCAAACTCATTTCTTCCACTCTATGTTCTTCTGATGGAAGGCTACAACACCAACTCAGCTACTTGGGTGTGGCATATGGACATGACTCTTCTTTCTTACTTTTAACACATTTATTTATTTATTTATTTATTTATTTATTTATTTATTTATTCACTTTACATTCCAATTGCAGCCCTCCTTCTTCCTTTCCTCGAAGTCCCACTCTAACATCTCTCTTTTCCCATTCCATCCTCTTTTTTCCCATTCCTCCCTCTCCTTCTCAGAGAAGATGAGTTACCTTCCATGGGCACCAACCCACCCTGGCACTTCAAGTTGCATCAGGACTAAGTAAATTCTTTCCCACTCAGGCCAGACAAGGTAGCCCAAATAGGGGAAAGTGATCCAAAGGCAAGCAACAGAATCTGAGTCAGAGATGGTCCCCGCTCCAATTCTTAGGGTACCCACACGAAGACCAAGCTGCATATCTGCTACATATGTGTAGGGGCCTAGATCCAGACCATGCACAGTCTTTGACTGGAGGTTTGGTCTCTGTGAGCCCCTGTGCGCCCAGGTTAGTTGACTCCATAGGTCTTCTTGTGCTGTCCTTGACCCCTCAGGTTCCTTCAATCCTTCTTCTGACTCTTCCACACAACTCCCTGAGCTTTGCCTGCTGTTTGACTGTGTATCTCTGCTTCTGTTTCCATAAGCTGCTGAATGAAGCCCCTCAAGTGACAGCTATATTAGGTTCCTGTCTGTAAGCATAGCCGAGTATCAGTAGTGTCAGGTTGACTCTTCCATAGGTTGAGTCTCAAGTTTAGTCTGTCATTGGTTGGCCATTCTCTCAATCTCTGCTCTATTTTTATCCCTGTACATCTTGTAAACAGGGAAAATTTTGGGTTCCAGGTTTTGTGGGTGGGTTGGTGTCCTCCTCTTTCTACTAGAAGTCCTGCCTGGCTATAGAAGATGACCCCTTCAGGCTCCATATCCCCTGTTGCTAGAAATCTTAGCTAGGGTGTCTTAGCTAAGGTTACCCCTGTATCTTCCTTGCAGCCTCCCCAGTCCCAGGTCTCTGGCTAGTCCCAGAAATGACCCGCTCCACCAATTTTCCTTCTCTCTCCCAGCCCTCACTCCCCACCCCAACTCTCCCCACATCTGATCCCCACTCCTGTTCCATTCCCTACCCTCTTTCCCACCCAGTTTCCTTTCTTCATCTACTTCAGATATCTATTTTTATTTCCCCTTCTGAATGAGATTCAGATATCTTCCCTTGGGCCCTCCTTGTTACTTAGCTTCTTTGGGTCTGTGGACTGTAGCATGGTTATCCTGTACTTTATGGCTAATGTTCATTTTTAAGTAAGTATAAATCATATGTGTCTTTCGGAGTTTGGGTTACCTCACTGAGGATGATATTTTCTAGTTTCATCCATTTGCCTGAAAATTTCATGATGTCCTTGTTTTTAATAGCTGACTGGTATTCTATTATGGAAATGTACATTTTCTTTACCCAAAGCATTTTATTTATGTTTTGGATGAGGGACATTTGTTTCCAGTGTCTCACTATTATGAATAAAGTTGCTATGAACATAGTGGAGCATGTGTCCTTAGGGTATAGTAGAGTATCTTTTGGATATATGCCCCGTAATATTATAGCTGGGTCTTGAGGTAGAACTATTCCCAATTTTCTGAGAAACCACCAGATTGACTTTCAAAGAAGTTGTTCAAGTTTGCATTCCAACCAGCCAGCAATGGAGGAGTGTTCCTCTTCCTCCCCATCCTTGGCAGCATGTGCTGTTACTTCCAGTTTTTGATCTTAGCCATTCTGATGGGTGCAAGACAGAGCACTTGGGAGGCAGAGGCAGGTCACATCTGTGCCAGCTTGATCTATAGACTCTTACTTCTTATCTCATTTCTGGCAACTCAAGAGTGAGTCATTGGGGTCTGACAACTTTATGTGATACAGGTTTCTGAAGTTCTCTCTCCCTTTAGCCTATGCTGCTCTTGGTCCAGCCTTCGCCATCTATCTCCTAGTTATCAAAGCATATTTCTAACGGGCTTTAAAGCCATACTCTGTCCTGTTCCTGGTCAATTTCCTGAAGTATAAATTCACTTGTAACTATTTCCTAGCAGATACCATGTTTCCTATTACTACAAAGTCTAACTTCAAACTATGTATATTTAGACATTTTGTGATTTTCTACCTGATTGATAGTTTCAGTCTCCCACTGCACTAAGTATTGCAATGACCAAATATGACACAGAGCCTCACAGGCACACATGCATCCCTTTGTACAAATAGCTCTTATTCTGAAACAATCTTCCCTCCTTGTCTTATAGATAAAACCATATTTGTCATTCAAGCTACAGTCAAACACTACCTCAGTTGTCAACAGACCTCTGCAGCATAACCTAGCACAATTTTCTCATTCATGGTCCCCTCAACTGTCAGTGGTAGAATTTCTATATTTCTCCAAAGTTGGTTACATCTCCTTATCCTGCTAGCTTTTTTCTATTTTCTTGCTTGTATTCTTCATTTCTAGTTGCCTAAATTCCTATTCAAGCCTCATATCTCTCATTTGATTCTATTTCTTTTGATAGAACTTTCTGTCTAATCCACACTATCCCTAGTGTAAATTAAATCCACTTGTTTCATAGTTCATTATAGCTATGTCTTCTTTCTGGTAACAAAATACATAATCGCTTCTTTAATATTTGAATTCTGCAATGCTGATATATTCAGGGAATAGGACTCTTGTCTTTATTTGTAATACTGTTACATCTTCAGAATTTAGCACACTGCTTAGGATGTGTGAGAAATGAAATAAGTATTTGCTGAATCTTCACCGAATCAAACCTACTGGTGATGGCTTCATAGAATTGGCAACAGTGGCTTTTGAACCCATCACCACCCTGCTTTCACATATGTTTGCACTTTATACACAGGCAATATCAGATTTCCCCTTAAAAACTGAGACTGAAGGCAAACCTTTCAATTGGGGTGAGGTGTTTTGGATCTTAGATCGGGTCCAAGCAAACCCATATGTTGCAGATCATGAAACTGGAAAGCTCCAAAAAATTGGGCTGGACATCAAATTGGAATTTCAAGCAATGATCCATCTTAATCATCAGCCTAAACGGTGGCAGTTTCAGGAGCATGGAATCAAAGCATGAGAAATGACCACAAGCATACCAGGTAGGCTGCTGTGTTTCCTCAATGCTGGGGAAAAGCCACAAGATGCATGTGAGGTCTAAGCAGGCATTGCGGTTTTGCTGTAAAGATGGTGGTAGAAAGTAATTGCAGTCAATTTGTCTTTGCTGACCTTTTCTTCTAGATTCCAGCCCTGTGAACAGGGAACTTTATTTTAATCAGCTTTGTATCCTGCTTCTCCATACATTCATTGTGCCCTAAGTAAACATTTGCAGAGGGAAGCTGTGCAAAGTTGTCATTAGTATCTGAAAGCTGATTGCAGCTTTATTTACAAATAAAATATTATTTCTTATGCCTTGATTAGAAAGGTTTGTGTGAAAAGGTGTTGAACTTGACATATTGTTTTGAAATGCAGGCTTTGTGAAATTCAATTTATGAAATCCAAACACAACCTCCGTCTATTAAGTGGCTTGTAATCAAGAAATAACCTGCTAGTTAAATAAACCATTAACTTCGAAAATTGAAGCACAAACAGATGAACTTGCTATGTGTGTTTTCCCATTGTAGCTATTAGCTCAGGAATTAGCCAGGAATGTATTTATTCAGCATGTGGAATGCATTGATACAATTTCAAATGGAAGTTCCTAAGACCAGAGAAGCATCTGGCTGTAGGGCACCAGGTGTAGCTCAGCTGTTCTGCATGGTAGATGCGGGTGATGGTAGAAACCCACTCTTCTGCATCATCTACTCAATTTCTCCTTGAGAGGAATACCAAAGACACGGAAAGCAGTATCATTGTCTTTGCCTGTGTGTAAGCAGTAGTAGGGAATGTTGTCTGTATGGAATTTAAAACTAATGGTAACAGTAATGAAAAGAGCTCATCAACATTTCATTAACAGATGAATTTTTATTTCTAGCCAACTCTGTTTTAGTCTTTTCTACCAATAATTTTCATTGACCTGCTTTCTAAATGGTGTTTCTGTCAAGTTTTAATCCTGTAGACAAGAGCTTCTACATATACCAATATGTTGACTAGTAAGTAGTACCTAGTTTCCAATCTTACAGGAAACATTTTTATTCTCTCACCATTGGGGAGTATATTTGCTGTGGAGTTGGTTTTATTTAATTCTTTTTAATTAATAAAGAGTTTCTCAAAGGATCTTATTGGGATCTTTCTTCCTTGAATACCTCCTAAAGTCCCTGCTTTAGGTAAATCCTTTATGTATACTATCAACTTAGACTTCTCAATGCTCTGGAAAGATTAATATTTAATCAATTTATTTTACTGAGGAGGCTAACAAACCCAGAAGTCATGTACATTGCCTGAGTTTAAGTAATTAGCAAATAACAGAACTTGACTTTCAACTCCATTTTAATCTCTCTTTAAAGTCCATATTGTTTTCTTCTTGTGCTACTGTGGGTCAAACCTAAGTCTTGAGCATGCTACAAGTGTCTGTCCTCTCATTGAAATACACCCTAGCTCGTTAAAACTCACAGTTTCCAACTTGAAGCAAGTGCTTTTTGAAAGAGAGACTAGGTCTCTGTGAACTTACATTTCATTTTTTGTTCCACAGAATCAAGCAGAGGGGGCCACTCATAAGCTCAAAAATCTGGTAGTTGATCTCCCAACAATAAAATCTATTTGGAAAGTCATAAGAGCTCTCCTCATCTCTTCCAAAGAGTCAAAGTAGACCTCTTGGGCAGTGGATTTTGCTTTTATCTTGCCAACCTAGATATTCTCTTATTGGTTAGCTAAGACTGACCCTCACAGCTTGTATTCATAGATCTCTCTGTCCCCAGTAAGCACAGCCACTTGCATCTGTGTCCTTAACATTTGATTCATGGCTTTAACAGTACCTCTACTGCACTTATTTCTAGTTTGTGCCTAGTCACATCAATTTCTGATGCCAGATGTATATTGCTCCAGAAAAATAAGGGGTACTAATCTACCCAGACAGCTTTAGTTTTTTGCAGAGTGAAAAAAAAACTCAGGGTCACCAAATTGTCCACTTTACCAAACTGAAGCGATAAAACTAATGTCTCAAGCATCCCCTGCCTTCTGCTTTTAAGTGACCCTGCCCTAGGGATGCTTGCTTTGGGTTCTGAACTTTGCAGACAAACAGAATAAATTCACTGAAGAAACTATTCCACATTAAAATAATTCCACATTTCCATATTTTCCAGAGCATTTTGATGGTAAACCATTCTGCTCATGTGCTGCAAGAACAAATGACTATGGTGTGTTGGAACATTTGTTTTGATTCTTTTCCTCAGATTTTTTTTTTCTGTAATAGGAAAAATAAATTAAGAAGTTAACGTGCTTTCCCACACTCTTATTACAACCCTCAGTGGGAATGTATGTATGTGTGCGCCTATAAGCCTGTTATATATGCATGTGTTTGTGGGCCATGACTGCATCTCCAGATGTTTATTCAAATTTAAATGCATGAAGAGAAATGATTTGTCTCCTCCATAATCTTCTCTTAAATGTATCCACCACACACACACACACACACACACACACACACACACACAACCTGAGATCCCTGGTGGATCACGGCAGAGCTGACTGGATATAGTAGATGTAGCAGAATATAAAGGCAGAAAGTGAGCATACGCCAGCCTTATCTGGGAAAAGCCATATTTCCTCTGTGGAGTGCTGACCTCTGGCCTCCAATGCCTGCCATCTCTACTCTTGCTGGTTGTCTTTGCTGTTCTGCTTGTGGAGGAGTCAGGGCTTAGAGGGATCTTGAGGTTGAAATGCATGGAACCATGGAAATGTGGGACCAGAGAGAAGACTTTAGTTGTACTCAGTGGAAGGGTGCTTACCTTGGAGTTACACAGTTCCATTTCAGTTATTTAGTTCTCTATGAGCTTACCAATAACTTCACTTTCTGACACCCAGAATCCTCATGAAGATGAACATACATAAAGCAACAGGCACAGTGCATGAAGTCAAGAAATATTGGGTCTTATTACTAGTGTTGAAATAAACTATTCAGCAGTCACTATAGTGAGAATATTGAAAGATCAGAGTTCAAAACAAAACAAAACACAATCCAATTATTCAATGTCATGTAGCTAAGAACAAAACAGCTGGGGATGAAGTTTAGTGATTCTTTTAAAACCGTTATGCCTCCTAAGATTTGTAGCCTTGCCAGATATTAGAAATAAAACATATGCTTGTTGTTCCTGAGGACTTATAATCTTATGAAAGGCAAGTACATGAAAGAGTACTCAAAGGATACTTAATGAAGAGATGGAGAGACAAATGTGTGCATATATGTTTGTTCAAATGAATACGGTGAGAATACTTCTATACAGTTAGATAAAAAAATTGAAGTCACACAACATTGGGTTTAATTTCTTATTGTAGGTAAGAAAGGTAGCTTACTTTTATGTTTTAATTCTTGGAATTCATAATACCTGCAATTGTAGAAATCATTTTTCTTAACCTATCTGGGACTGTTTGCTTTTGTTTTTAATATTAGGTGTATTCTAGGCTACTTGGTATGTGGCTCACTTGGTAGAGTGTTTGCATAGTATGCACAAAGTCCCATGTTCAATACTAGCCCTGTGTAATCTGGATATAGTGCATATCCTATAATCTCAGCACTGAGGTGCTGGGTACAGAAGAGTCAGGGATTCAGAGTCAGCCCTGCCCACAGAGCAAGTCTGAGACCTGCCTAAAATATATGAGGCCCTGTCTTAAAAGTAAAGTAAGCAGCAAGTAAATGAATAAATAATGTGTGTTCTCCCAGCTGTTTCTCTATCAGGCCATACGGTATGTAATGGGCTTTCTGGACACACAGTCATTTGTTTCTGCATTGAGGATGACCTAACTCTAATTGCCTTTCCAGTGACTAGGATTCTTCTGCTAAAGGTAATATATTGACAAAGCAAAAAGTATCTACTTACTATCCTACAATGTTTGCCATATGGCAGGCACATAATATTGACTGATCAAATTACATGTTGGTTGGTAGCCCTGTTCTTTGCTGCAGAGGTCGGGATGATGGCTGGAAATATTTCTTCATCCTTTAGTTTATCTAAGACATGAAAAGCTCTTGTCAGGAGATGCCCTGGATGAAAGGCCCTACTCTCTAGGCTGTTGGTCTTGTCAGGACTGATAGAGACATTCATTTGAATATTCCCACTTCAGAGACTCCTGGCAGGACTCAACTCTTATGGGTACTTGGATGATATTGATGTTTAGAGTTCTCAGGATGCCCCTCTGACCACCCAGGCACTGTGAAGTCACTGTGGAGTCAGCCTTCCCTTTTAGAATATGAGTACTGTTGTGGTTTTGTTTGTTTTAACCAAATACCTGTTTTTCATCAGAAAATTGTGTACTCAAGAGTGGCAAATAGGGTGGTGAATGGTTTTGTTCTCGAGGCAAAACAATTTAGAGAATCATTAGCATGTGTGTGTGTGTGTGTGTGTGTGTGTGTGTATGTATGTATGTATGTATGTATGTTGTGTGTGAGTGAGTGCTTGCCTTGTAAAGAAAGAGTCTTATCATGAAGCCCCAGATTGTTCTTGAACTTTATCTTCCTATCTCCATCTCCTTAAATGCTTGGATTATAGGCAGGTGCTGCCACCAATAATTAATATATATATATATATTAGCTCATAACTCCTTGGCATCTCTTGTAAGATTCTTGTTCTCATCTCCATCCATGCATCACTGCTATCTCCTTGTTTTGTCTAGTAATGGTTTTGGAATGAGCCTACTGTACTCACCTCCTGATTGGTCAAAGACCCTTACACAGGTGTTGCTTCTACTTTAATGAAGTCTCAATTTCTCTGAGAGTGTTTTCACTAAAATCTTAAACTAATCATTCTGTGAATAAGCTCACTTCCATTCAAGTTTTCCTTCAGAGAGACTTGGAGCAGAATGCTCAGTCCTGTTCTAGCCATGAGGCTACTATTGGGCATAGTGAAAACTTCCTTTCATTTTTTTCTATTTTCCCTTTTGTACCATCTGTGTGTCGTCACGTGTATCTGTTTCATTCCCTCGAGCTTTATTCAAGAGCCTTGAACTGAACATGTAAGAAAGCATCCATTTGAAGTATAGGGTAATATGTCCAGAGATAGGTCTCTGGTGTTAGGAAATTGAAGCATGAAAAAAGGAAGGTTCCTAGTAAGGAAGTTCAAGGAGGGGGAAGGGAGAGAGGAGGAGGGAAAGGAGAGAAGAGAGAGACAGAGAGAGAGAGAGAGAGAGAGAGAGAGAGAGAGAGAGAGAGAAGAGAGAGAGAGAAGAGAGAGATGTTCCATTTTGCTTAATAATTTTGGAGAGGAAAGCCCCTATGAAGGGAAATGGATTTAGGGAAACACTGAGGGCCAAGATTCTCTGGGATCACCAGAGTAGGATGGATGGACTGGCTTTCTGTTTGGGGCCCTATGGGGCCCTTAGCGTCTTTGAATTTGCCATGAAGGTAATGGTCATTTGCACTTGGGGCTGGGGCTGCTTATGTTTGAAACTAAATAAGGTACAACTGAAATGTTGTTTTCTGTGACTTCATCCTATTCTGCAACCTTTCATCCTTAGGAGGTCTGTCCCTCCATGATGAGTTCAAGGCTACCCACAAAGCTGTTTACATATGTTTCACTTGAGACCACACAGTGAGGAAAGGATTCATCAGTCGAGGAAATGCTCAGAGGAGTTGTCTTCTCTCTAGTCCTCTCCAGTCCGCAAGGATCCAGACAGAAAAGTCAAGGAAGGACTGAAGTTCACAATTTATCCAAAGAAAAGCAAGATGCAACAGTACTCCCAAACCTGAACCTTAGAGCTGGGCCTCTCGACTGCCAGATGGTTCAAGCTGAGGTTCTATAGGGGAGAAGACCAACCAAGGTTAGGTGGTGTCTGTCACCAGATGCAAGGCTCACAGTCACCTCTGGTCCAGACTCAGGAATTTGTTCTCCACAGCTTCTCAGTTGTGGGATCCATTCTAAGCAGAAGGGTCACCCTGCCCTTTTCCATACAACATCTGCCGTATGTGCCTTGGTTGTCCATGTTAAGGCCCAGCCCAATTTTCTGCAAGCCTCTCAAGGATGCCATTCTAGAATTCTCACTTCACTACTAGAAGTGAGAACTCCAAATGTCATTCCAAGCACTGCTGGTGTCTCTAGCAGGGAGGGAGTGTTAAGTCCTCTGCACTCTCAATGGAACTTAACAGGAGGGTAAACAAGACTCAAAGCTAGCTGTGATGGTTTGTATATGCTCAGCCCAGGAAGTGGCACTATTAAAAGATGGGCCATGTTGGAGTAGGTATGTTACTGTGGGTATGGGCTTTAAGACCCTCATGCTAGCTGCCTGGAAGCCAGTATTGTGCTAGCAGCTTTCAGATAAAAGATGTAGAACTCTCAGCTCTTCCTGCACCAGGCCTGCCTGGATGCTGCCATCTTTCTGCCTTGATTATAATGGATTGGACCGCTGAACCTGTAAGCCAGCCCCAATTAAATGTTGTCCTTATAAGAATTGCCTTGGTCATGGTGTCTGTTCACAGCAGTAAAACTCTAAGACACTAGCTAAGGCTAAACATATCCTAAAGAGGACACTCTCTTGGCAAGCATTCTCCTGCTTCATAGCATGTCCTACAAGCTCTCTCTACAAGAAGATACTGCCCCTTCCCTTCTCTTAATGCTCATGCTTAAATCAGTGCTCTCTATAAATGCCAACTTCCATTTAAAAGTGTGTAAAGCCACCAATAGAAGGTGGCGGGGTTGACATTTCTTCTTATGGGTAACAGAAAAGTGAGACTGATGAGCACAGGAAAAACATGCAGTCAAGCCTACTAGTGTACACCAATTTCTATACATCCAACTCTCTTCTGAATATTAAATCAAGATTTTCTTACTTTATTAATTAAAATCAATTCTCCTTTCACTGAGCAGGTAACTGGCACTCATGCTGACTCTATAGGGCAGGCATGCATACAAGTTCATGAAACCCCACTTCCCTTTATTGATAGGGTCTGTTAATCGATTTCATCTGGAAAGAGAGAAAGAGGGAGGGGAAGAGGAAGAGAGAAAGGAGGAAGGAAAGGAGGGGGGGTACTTCCATTTTGCTTAGATAATTTTGGAGAGGAAAGCCCCTGTGAAGGGAAATGGATTAGGGAAACACTGAGGGCCAAGCTTCTCTGGGGTCACCAGAGTAAAATGGATGGACTGGCTTTCTGTATTTATTTATTTATTTATTTATTTATTTATTTATTTTATACTCCAGATTTCATTTCCCTCCCAGTCCACCCTCCGAGTGTTCCACATCCCATACTTTTACCCAACCCCTCTGTCTCCACAAGGATGTCCCCACTCCCCCTACTCCCCACCCCACCAGACCTTGGGGCCTCCAGTCTCTAGAGGGTTAGGTACATCATCTTCTCTAACTAACCCCACACCCAGTAGTCCTATGCTGTATATGTGTAGGGGGCCTCATATCAGCTGGTGTATGCTGCCTGGTTAGTAGTCCAGTGTTTGAGAGATCTGGGGGTGGGGGGTCCAGATTGAGACTGCTGGTCCCACAGGGTCACCCCCTCCCTCAGTTTCTTCTAGCTTTTCCACAATTCAACCACAGGAGTCAGTAGCTTCTCTCCATTGTTTGGGTGCAAATATCTGTATCTGACTCTTTCAGCTGCTTGTTGGGTATTTCAGAGGACATGAAGGTCCCTTTTTGTGAGCATTCTATAGCCTCAGTAATAGTGTCAGGCCTTGGGATGACCTGTCACAGTTTTCAATCTTATAATATTAGATATTTTTCTCTTTCCTTTTCTCTGTACAAACTAATGAGCCTCAATCTTTCTAATGCTGCAACCCTTTAATAAGTTCATTGTATTGTAGTGACTCCCAACCATAAAATTATTTTTATTGCTACTGAATAACTGTAATTTTGCTACTGTTATGAATTATAATGTAAATATCTAATATGAAGGGTATCTGATATGTGACCCTGTAAAGAGTCCTTTGACCACAAAGATGCCAAAGAGGTTGCAATCATTGGTTGAGAAGCACTGCTCTAAACACTCCCACATACCCTTCCACGTTCTCTTTCAAATTCATGGTACTTTTTTAAATTGAATTTTGTTTTATGTGTACACATGCACACACTCACCACTTCTATGGTTTGTTTTGTCACAATATTCCAGGGTGTAAAGTTATCCAATAAGCAATTTCCCTTGTATCAGTCAAAGTTCAGAAAACTCATGGGATGGAATATTCCTCATTATTGATGTTTTCTTTTAGTGGTGAAGCTTGTTGTTATAAATGAGTGTGTGCAGTAGTAGAAGAAGTAAGTCAGGCTTTAAGCAGAAGTAAGAGGGTAGTGGGCTTGATTATTGCTGGTATAACAGTTTTAATTATATTAATTGCTAGCACCACTGCTTCTGCAATTGCTTTGACACAAGAAGTTAAGACAGCTACTTTTGTTTATCATTTAGCAAAAAATGTTACTAATGTGTTAAATATACAAGAGGATTTAGATAGCGATTTGGAAGAAGAGATTGATGCTCTTTATCCTATTCAAATTATTGGAAGGAAGTTCAGAGTTTAAGAGTAAGTAGCCATTTTTTGAGTGTCATGCCAAATACCATTGGATTCATGTTAATTCTCAAATTTACAGTGGTAGTAATTATAATTAGGAAAAAGTTTTAAAAACACTGGCAGTGTATTTGGCACAATTCCAATACCTATCTGGATGTTTTAACATTTCATAGTAAGCTTATGAATTTATAAATGCTGCTCTCTGACTATTTATTTGGCAGATACTGCTGATAAAATTACCCATGACCTGTGGTCAGTATTTCTATTTTGGTCAAGCTTCAAGAATGGCATATATAGCTTGATCATGCTAGCCCTTTTTGTCCTGGGAACACTTTTATTCCTGCCCATTGTGTTAAAGCTTGTCTTTAACAACATCAACATGTTGACAGCCAAAGGACATGACTTGAAACTGAAAATGGACCTCCAGACAGAGTTATTAAATTAACAGGCTGGCAAGCCAAGGACGGGTAAGATTCTGCACAGAGCCTTACCAACCTAAGACAGAAGTGCATTGCTTTTGATAATGTATATTCCATGATAGGTAAGGAAGGCATTCTTGTCAGAACTGACCTAAGTCAGACTCAGTCTTGTTTTTGAGATTACAAAAAGGGGGGGGGGGGAGATGGAGAGCTTTTAGGGCTACCTGGCAAGAATCTGACATGGGCCAAGGACAAGGAAATGGGCTGCTTGACAAGAATATGACATTGGCCAAGGACATGGAAGTGGGCTTCAGGCAGGAATCTAACATTAGGCTAGAACAAAGAAGCAATTTCAGGCAGGAATCTAAATATTAGGCTAGAACAAAGAAGTAATTTCTGACAGGAATCTAAATCTTAGGCTAGAACAAGGAAGTAGGCTTCAGACATGAAAATGACTTTGGGCTCAGACAAGGAAGTAGGCTCAGATATTTTGGTCAACCTGATAAGCCCTTAGAAACAGTGATCACAGGAATGTTCATGAACTTTGTTTATTGCCTTGCTTGTTCTTTGACTTTTATGTTTATTGTCTTGCATGATCCTTGACTATTTACATCTATTGTATTGCTCATACCTCAACCTAGAACTGACCTTAATCCTTGCATGTAATTAAAATGGTATAAAAGCAAAAAGGAGGAGGGTGGATGGGATAGGGGATTTCTAAGGGAGGGGAAATGGGGAAATGGGATGACATCTGAAATGTAAATAAATAAAATATCCAATTTAAAAAAAGAAAAAAAAAAAGAAATGAGTATGTGAGTCCTGCTGGGTAGGATGGAACTGAGGACAATTCTGCTTAATGACCTCTCTTCTCCCAAGACCCTGCGATTGTCAAGGATGCGTTGCTGTTATGGGAGAATCTGATGGAAGCAAAGCATAAAGAAATTGAGGAGAAACATTGAATGCAAAAATGGGCCTCTTTATTCTACAAATTTAATCACAAGCAATTATGTCATCTATTCTCAATACTCTTCCTGGGAAATGTCATTATCAAGAAAAGTCCCTTGGAACAGCTAAGACGGTGCAGGTTAGCAACACAGATTATATTAAATGAAATAGGAATGGTTTTTGAAGACTAGCAAAAGATATGATGGGTGGATAATGCTTTATTTGATTTCTTTTAAATCCAGTGTCTGTTATTCCATATTTTAGTTAAGACTTATTTCATCCAGTTACATCATGAAGTATTATCGATAGTTAGATAGTGGATTCTTGATTTATCCCTTCTTATGAAATGATTAGTATTTTCTATGTTGAATTAACAAGATGTTCTAGCTGCCACACTAAATTGTTTTTCTTGTATATATTTGATGGTTGAACTCAGTGTCAACTCAGTCAGGTTTAGAATGGCTTAGGACATGGAAGCACACTGCTGGGTATATCTCTGATGATATTTTCAGGAAGTGGGGAGAAATGCACCTCAGTGGGCAGTGGAATAAATGGAGAAAAGTAAAGAAGGACCTTGTCAGCATCCTTCTCTGTTTCCTTGTCTGCCATGATGTGAATTGGTTGCTCTTCCATGACACCCCTGCTTGGATGGACTTGACCTCTTCTGCAACCATGAGCCAAAATTAGTGCCTGTTTTTCCCTTAGGTTATTCTAAGTATTGTGATCACAGAGGTACATAGTAACTAAGATAATGTCCTTTACCCCATACCCATTAAGTATATCAGAAAAATATAGTGTCTACAATATGAATGGCATAATATCTGAAATTATATACATAGTTCCTATTTAGTAATCCTCTAAAGCTGAGAGGAAGATTAAACTTACGCCTGTAAGTAGATTTGGCAGAAATCTGCCAAGAGTTTTATACTTCTTGATTCACTGGTAATTTTTTTTTTTTTTTACAAAAATGTTTACATCACATCATGTTAAATTAAGTAGTGAGAAGCAGTTTGCAGATGGATTATTGTTTGGTAAATTATAAAAATAGGCTGTATTAGTCTCACATCTGCTTGATTTGAGTTCTTTTGGTAATTCTATCTGTAGAAATAGCAAGTTATACAAAATATTAGTCAGTGACTTTTAATAACATTCCTGAGATATATATTAATTCATTCATTTGAATTGAAAAATGGAATTTATAATGAAAAGTCTGATTAGGCTGTGTGTTTGATGGCAGTGACTGACGTGGCTAATTAGGCTTGTGGAGACATCTCCCCACATGGAGAGAGCCTGGGCTCTCTTTTAGAGGGCTCAATGAGATAAAAACAGCTTACTGAAAAGTGCTGTATTGTCAGAGATATTGCAGTTAATCTTTTTTTGCCTTATGATTCTAAATTCTTAGATGTAAAAGAATGGGTATAATGAATATTCACTTCATTGTTTGGTAGCAAAATTTTAGTATTTCGTCACAGGTAGGAAGACATTGAATGACTCCGATAAATGTAAAAAGCAAATAAAAATTCATAAAATAAATATCCCTGTACCTTTTCAGTTCAGATAGCTTCTAATCCTTCACTTCCATTCAATATGAAGGAGATTGTCAAGTTATCGGGTGATAGAGAACATGAAATCACTCGTAGTGGTAGTTCACTAAGTGAATTTTGGCAATAAGAGCCTTGCTGTAACAATCCCAACCTTCCTATCTTATCTTCATGAAGTAAGGACTCTTAAGTGTTAACACTTCCTAACTATTAGACATATGTAAAACATGACAGACATCTTTTAGAAATTATGCAAGGAATAGCGTTTGAGCAGAGTTGTTCTGAAAGTCACTTCCAGTCCTGACAGTCTGCCACCATCACTGCATCTGTGCCCTCACTTTAACCTTTTCTCTTTGGCTATCTTCAGGAAGGACCCAGGATACCCAGAGCCTTCCCCATACTTGTGCTTACAGGGGTTAGTCATGTTCACTGCCATCTGCTATGATCCTTTCAGTCTTTCACCCAAGCCGCTCCACTAAGGCAGTGCCTCATTGCTTGCTTTTAAATAGTTTTATGTGACGATTAATAGTGAGGAACTCATGTCTCCCCAGACTTCCTCTTCAATTATAAGATGGGCAGAGCCTTGTGTCTGTGATTTTCACCACCAGAACACAAGATAGACTGCCTCCATCTATCTGGAGTATATCTGGGCTGATAGAATTTTTGTCTCTTTGAGTCATTGTGAGAAGCTCAGACCCATACCACGTTTGCCTTCTTCATATCAATCTTTTCTCCCTCAACGTTCCATCTGGGAGCCCTTACTGTGAGCATGGTGTCTTCTGGCCTACATGATCCAGCAGCAGTGAACCTCCCTACACCTTACAATTCCAAGCCGATTCTCCTGCACTGTCTTGCCTCAGTGAAAACCTTTCTCAAGAGCAATGCTTTTCTGGCAGTTTCTGAATTCAGTTCTTTAGTTCTCTTATATTTAAGACTACAGAGAATGGAGGTGAACTATACCCTTCCACCTGCTTATTACTCTTTCCTGTCTTCTCTTTTTCTTTAAACTTGTAGCTTTGGGTTGGTATGATGGCTTAGAAGGGAAGGTATCCATGCCTGACATCCTGAGTTCAATTCTGAGGACCAACACTCAAGTAGAGAACTGATTACCAAAAATTGTTCTCTTATAAGCCATGGGACAATCTCTCTCTCTCTCTCTCTCTCCTCTCTCTCTCTCTCTCTCTCTGTATTCACATATTCTTTTACCTTTTGTCTTGTACTCCCTTCTGCTCCCCCTACATCAATGAATTCCTATTTTACTTCACCCCTTGACATCCTGGAACAATTAGTTTTTCCTTGCAAATAAAATGTAGTTTCTTATAATCTTTTAGTTCATTGCTCTAGTATTCTTTGTATCTCTCCTCAGCCTCTTGCCATTTTAATTCTCTTAGCAGAACCTCTTAAATAATTTTTCTCCCCCCTCACTATGTAGCCTTCCTTAGAGAAAAACATACAACCATGTGTAGATAAATTTTAATCCAGCAATATGGCTTCTCTGGCAAGGTATCACATTCAAAGACCTTCTAGGTCTATATGATCTGGTTGGAATGCAGACACATTCTAGATTATAATATTATCTGGCTGGAATATAGACATGCCCTTAGTACATACATTTTAATTCCTAACAATGAAAGTTAGGTTAGTTTGTAGAAGGAAGCAGCCATGTTTGAAAGTGACATCTAATTAAGGGGTAGACAAAGTGATGAATCAGAGACAGATTTGACAGAATGAGTCAGAGATAGGATACTCCCAACTCTCACAGGAATAGCATAGAAAGGAGAGGCTACTTTAGAGCAGCACAGGAAGAGAAAAGTGTGTGTGTGTGTGTGTGTGTGTGTGTGTGTGTGTGTGGCAGTTTTACTGAGAGAGTTTTTAAAAGACAGGTGGGAGAGAGAACAAGCTAGAAACAGGTAAAGATAGAATAAGCCATAGAATGAGAAGAAGCTAGAAGATTAGAACATATTGCTAAAGTTAATATGAGGCCAAGCAAAGCAATTCAATGAGAAGCCAAGAGAAGCTTAATTGAGTCAGTCAGCTTGGAAGATTAGATTGTACAGTGGCTAAAAGCTTCTAGGGATAGGTCTAGGAATAATTAGATTAGAGAAAGAAACATGCTGGGCTCAGTCCAAGGCATATATTTGCACAACTTGGATACAGCTCTCTCATCCCTCCATGGCTAAGACCTCAAGTTGAACTGTGATATTTCAAATATTTTATATTCTCTGCCTGTCTTGAAACTTTCAGCATATCACTTCATTATTACTCTCAATTAAAAACATTGCTTTCCACTTGACTGGTAAAACAAAAGTAATCTAAAGACTTCCTCTTAGACTCACCACTGCATCTGCTCATCACCAACACTGACATCCACAAGCTGCCCTCCCTAGGTGTCAGTGGAGATCTTACATTCATGTTCCTTTAAGGTCATATGTACTACACGCTTTGTCTTCTCTAATCTACTTAAAGCTCTTGTTCTAGCAATCCCCTCCTCCTTCTCTCTTGTCATTGTTATTTCCCTCATTAACATATCATTGCCATTGTCAAATCATGACATACTTATTCATCTTGTTTAAAATATTTTAAGGTAATCAAACTATCCTTCAGTCAATGAATGGCTAAAGGGTGATCTTCTAAGCAGTTTAATGCTTTACAGAATTACAAAAAACCCCAAATCTATCAAGCTATGGACTTGTATACAGAAACCTTAAGTGCTAGTTGAAGAAAACCAACCAGAGAAGGCTGTCTACTATTGACTTTAAACATCATATTCCTAAGAAACCTAAACTATGCAGACAGTGAAATTATTGAAAGAATGTCTTGTCAATAGATTGAGGCATTAGGATGGTAGATATATGTCATTGTGTAGTTGCCCAAGCCCTAAGAGTAGCTTTATAGTAGACTATATAGATTTGGGATAATCCAATGTATTCTAGTAAATATCTTGCTCAGGGGAAGGAGGTGCATGAGATACTTATATGTTCTGCTCAATTTTGGTGTTAGTCTAAAATTTCTCCCAAAAGTATGTTTCCCCCCCAGAACCTGTCCACCTTACATAAAAACTCCTCAAAAATCTTTGTACAAAATGTCTTCATTTTTCCCTCTATTGTTTCTTTGACCCCAAGCATTCAATCAAAGTCATTCTTATTTAAGGTAACACTGACCCTGAGTTGCTACATATATAATCAATTCCTAAACCTGATAATGTTTGACCTTTCAGTAAGCATCTCACAGTTCTTCATTTTCTGCTCCTGAAAACATTTGTCTTTTAGCTTTTTAAACACCATTCTCTTGGCTTTAGTCCTGCCTGGCTGTTTGTATCTCAATCTTATCTCCTCCTTTGTCTCTAGCTTTTGGAGTGTTTCCAAACTCAATTCCTGGACTCTGCCTCTCTCTGCTTTATGTACTTACTAGGAGATCTCAGCCTGTAATTTTGGCTTCTAACCAAGATAAATTTTTTTTTTAACCGTTTAACTCTTGACTCCTCCAAATGCCTATTCAACAATGATGTCTAATGAAATAGTGAGCATAATAACATATAGTGAATAAGATCTCCTCCCAAAATTCTTCACTAAGCTTTTTCCATCAAAGCTCATGGAATCTCCATTACACAAATAGGATAAAAAATCCAAGTGTCTGAGTTCCCAGACTCATTGAATCCCTAGTTCTTCTCTCCATACCCATGACTAAGCCCCCTTTCTCTGCTCTTCTGCAAGCACGTGGGACTTGCTTTCATTTTTATAATAGATAATGTCCTCTTTATTTCATTCTTTTCCCCCTTTTAGTGAAAATAGATATTTTCCCCTCACAACATATATCATGATTACAGTTTTCCAACCCTTTATTCATATTTCCTACCACTTCCTCTTCCATCCAGAACTACTTCTGTTCTGTGTCTCATTAGGAAAAAAAAAAAGACTTCCAAGGCATAAAAAGATATTTAAAAAATATAATGAGATACAAACCAACACATCAGAATTTAAAAAATAAACATAAAAACAAACAAACAAAAGGAAAGGGGTCTTTGGGGGGGGGCTCATGAATCAGAAACTCTCTCATATTCACAGATTCAGGAATCCATAAGAACACTAATCTAGAAGCATGATATATATGCAGAGGACTTGGTAAAGACCTGTGCAGCCCTGTGCATGCTGCCTCAGTATCTGTGAGATCATACGAGCTTCGATCATGTTCATTTAGCCTTGTTCTCTTGGGGTCCTTTATTCACTCGCGCTTTTAAATTCTGCCTGCCTCCTCTTCCATGGGGTTCCTTGAGAGCTAAAGAGAGGGATTTGATGGAGACATCTCATTTAAGATTGAGTGTTCTATGGTCTCTCATACTCTGCATAAGGTCTGTATGTTTGTTCTCATCTACTACAGGAGTAAGCTTTTCTGATAATGGCTGAGCAAGGCGCTGATCTATGAACCATAGTAGGCTGTCTTTAGAAGTCATTAAGTAATTTTATTATTACTTTTTTTATTTTTCAAAGAACAGTATTTGGTCTTACTATAGGTTTTTGAACAAGTTGTTATATGATTCTTGGTCACCTAAGCAGTGCTAGGTATGGGTTCCAACTCATGGAGTGGGCCATAAGTCAAATCAGATATTGGTTAGTCACTCCCACAAGCTTTGTGCTACAATTGCCCCAGTATATCCTGCAGGTAGGATGCCATTGTAGATCAGCGAGTCTGTAGCTGGCTTTGTATTTCTGGTTCTCTTTTGGTAGCCTGCAGAATGCCTTCCTGTACAAAAGGACACCAGAACATAGGTAAAGGTTATATGTAGGCACCAGCTTGACTCTTCCAAGTTCAATGAGTTGTGATGGTGTTTTCCTCAATGGGACCTTGCCATCAGTTTTGTGGAAAGCAACCCATAATCTTGGAAACAGTTTGGCTTGTTTAGGGATTCATATGGCATCCTTTTGGCCAATAATTCAATAACTGGTGCTGGAAGCTTTAGTAGGTGATAAGAGATGGTCAGTCAGGACTTTGCCTTTCTCATTATTTGACAATTTTATTTATATTGCTTTCATGTATATATTTTAGAAAGTTTCTACTGTGTTAGGTTTCCATATACGTCACAAATGCACCTTAATTTTAGTTGACTCTTCCCATGTTCCCTCCTTCTCCCCTCTCCCACTCTTTATAAATAATTCTCCCATTCCAGATCCCACAATCCACCCATAATTATCTAGTTCTGTATCCATTTTCTTGTGAGATCTATCTGTCCCTTATATTATACCTAACCTCTATAGTTCTGTGGACTGTAGCTTAGTTATTATTGACTTCATTGATAATACTTACATATAAGTGATTGCATGCAATAATTGTCTTTCTGAATCTGGGATACCTCCCTCAGGATGAGTGTTTTCTAGTTTTATTCATATTCATGATGTCATTTTTAATGGTTGTGTAATACTCCATTATGTATATGTAGCACATTTTCTTTATCCATTATTCTGTTGAGGGACATCTAAGTTGTTTTCAATTTCTAACTATTAGGGATAGAGCAGCAATGAATATGGTAGAACAAGTGTCTCTAATGTAAGATGAAGTATCCTTTATGTATTTGCCTAAAAGTGGTAGAGCTGAATCTTGAGGTATATTGCTTTCCATCCTCCTAAGGACCACCATACTGAGTTTCATTGTGGCTGTACACGTTTGTACAAGTGATAGATGAGTTTTCCCCTTATTCCACGTCCTTGTCACCATGAGCTGTCACTTGTGTTATTGATCTTAGCCATTTAGACTGATATATACCAGATGAAATCTCAACATAGTTTTGATTTTGATTTTCATGATGACTAAAGGTGTTGAACATTTCTCTAAGTGTTTCTCAGACATTTGAGTATCCTTTATTGAGATTTATCTGATTAGACTTGTGCTTCATTTTTTAATTGGGTTGTTTTCTTGATGTATACTTTCTTGAGTTATTTATATATTTTGAACATTGTCCCTCTATCAGATGTCTAGTTGGTTAAAATCTTTTTCTATTCTGTAGACTGCCATGTTGTCAAAATGATGGTGTCTTTTACCATGCAAAATCGTCTCAGTTTCATGACATCTCATTTATTAATGGTATTCTATTCAGAAAGTCTTCTCCTGTGTTGATGAGTTCATTTTCTGCATCTAATGAGGTGATCATGTGATTTTTGTCTTTCAGTTTGTTATATGGTTGGTGTATTACACTTAACAATTCACATACATTGATCCATCCTCCATCTGTGAGATGAAACCTACTTGTTCAAGGTAGGTGATAATTTCTTTTCCATCAGGTTCAGTGTATCTAGTTTTATGTTGAGGTCTTTGATTTATTTGGAGATGATTTTGGATTCAGTTTGCAAGTGTTTTACTGAGAAGTTTTGCATGTATGTTTATAGTAGACACTGATCTAGAATTCTCTTTAGTCATTATGTGGTTTGGGTATCAGAGTAACTGTGGCTTCCTAAAACAAACTGAGTAATGTTTATTCTTTTTATATCTTGTGGAATAATTTGAGGAGCATTGACATTAACTTGTTTTTGAAACTTTGGTAGAATTATATGGAGTACATATTTTTAAAGTGTGTTCTTATGATCAAAGAGACTTTACCTAGCCTGAGCATGGCAAACATGGCTCTGGCAGGCCTTGTCCTTCTTCCCCATTCCCTCTGCCTTGCTAAAAAAATATTATATTACATTCTTAAAGCTAGCTATCAAGGTCTATTTCCCTATGTGGCCACTTCTTCCTACTGAAGCTGACTACCAAGGTCCAGTTATCAAAGTATTGAAGTCCAGCAATCAAAAGCCCACTGTGGCTCACCTAATTAACATGCCCAATCAAAATTAATCAACTGACCCTAACATGGGTTTTCTCTTTTACCTTTATATACCTCCATTTGCCTATGGGCCAAGTCTGTCTACTCTCTATTCAAAGGCAGCCCTTTGTGTTCCCCACACATCCCCTAGGTTATGGTGGATGGACAAATACCCTTTCCACTTCTCCCTTGCCCCTTTTCTTCCTTCTCCCTTGTTCCTTTCCCCTTCTTTCTTGAGTCTTCTATCTCTTGTCTTTGTTCCCTATCCCTGCACTTCATCCTTCTGGGGCAAATAAATCTTTGTGTTGAAACTTGGTTGTGGGGTATCTTGAGTCAACTTCAAGTTTCCTACAATGATTCTCTGGATTTGGTTGGCATCTGTTGGTGTGTCCTCCTTTTCATTTCTGATTTTGTGAATTTGGATACATATTCTCTCTCTTAGCCTAGTTAATTTGGATAACGGTTTGCCAACCTTATTTTCTCCTAGAGCAAACTCTTATTTTCAGTGATTATTTTGTTGTTTATTGCTTGTTTTTCTGTTATTGCCTCTATCACTGAGTTTCATTATTTCTTGCTGTCTTCTCCTTTGGGTATGATTTCTTTGTTTTGTTCTATAACTTTCAGCTATGCAGTGAAGTTACTAGTATCAGATTTCTCTCTCTCTCTCTCTCTCTCTCTCTCTCTCTCTCTCTTCTCTCTTTCTCTCTCTCTCCCTCCCCCCTTTCTCTCCCCCTCTCTCTTTCATGTGTGCACTTAGTGCTCAGAATTTGACTCTCAGAGCTGCCTTCATTGTGCCCCACAAGTTTGGGTGTACTGTACATTCATTTTCATTCAATTCTAAAAAGTCTCATTTCTTTCTTAATTCTCAGACTTGGCCTTTTCCTAATGTTCCAGATTTCTTGGATTTTTTTGTGCCACAAGGTTTTTTAGATTTAAATTTAACTTAACTGAGGTATGTATTTCTTCTATCATATATTCAATGCCTTAGTCTCTGTTTTTCCTCTCTTGTATTCTGTTGGTCAGGCTTGCCTCTGAGGATCTTGTTCAACTTTCTACAGTTTTCATTTCCGGATCTCCTCAGTCTGGGTTTTCTTTATTGATTTTATTTGCACTCTCAGGTCTTGAATGCCTTTATTTATTTCCTTCCACTGTTTGTTTGTATTTTCATAAATTTCTATAAGACATTTATTCTCTTCCTTTTTATAGACATTTATCATATTTATCAAAGTTATTTTATGGTCTTTTTTGGGTATGCTTCAGCTATCTTGCAATACTCAAGGTTTGCTGTGGTAGGATTGGTGGGCTCTAATAGAGATATTCTTGTTGTTATTGACTGTGATTTTACACTAGCACCTAGACATCTGGGTTTAGGCAGATTCTAATTCTATGTGCTGATATCTAGTTTTGTGCCTATTGAGTGGGTGTTTTGTTCCATTGTTTTCTGTTGGCTTCTATATTTCTTTTGGACTGTGGTGGTTGTGTGTTGTCTGGTAGGAAATTCTTCAGGGATCCCGATAGGTGTGGCTACTGGGGATTCAAGTAAAATGTGTGTTTTGGTATTGGGAGCTGGCATGTTGGAATGAGACTAGGTTGAGAGGTGGAGTTAAAGGGATCCATAAGAGGAGAGAAAGCTTGTGTTCCACCAGGATCTTCTTAGTCTACTAGGAGTGGGCAGAGTGTGAGGAGAGCCCACAGCAAAAGGGCTGTTGCAGACTAAGTTATTGGATTTGGAGTAGCTGAGGGAGAGGTAAGAAGATACAGTTAACTTTGCTTTCTTGGTCACAGTTGCCTGTGGGCTCCCAGCCAGTGCCTGGTGGAATTGGTGGTATGATGGGATAATGCAGTGGGTGGAAGGAAAGGGGTTAAGAAGAAAAGATCTATGTGTTCCACTAGAGATAGGGAAGAGGTCTGGGAGAAAAGAGGCTGCAGCAGATGTTCTGCAGATCTGGGAAAGAGACTAGGGGATTGGGTTTGAAGGAGTAGAGAGATCTGCAGCTAGCCTGTTGGTTCCCCTTGGCTGGACACTCTATCTCATTCTTATATACCACCTTTTAGTCTGTCAGTGCAACAGCCAAACTGTGTTCCTGGGCAGAGACTTACAACCCTGTAGTAACTTTTTGGCTCACTCCAAGTAAGAACTAATGTGCTGAAAATGATCCTCCAGAGCTAATCATACCATCCATGCCCACTTCCATGGTGCCTTATGCTACTCTGTGTTTGGTTCTCTCTCGCCTCATTGTGCCGATTCCCTGTAGCCACACTCCTCCTTCGGACAACTCAAAGGCAATTCCTCACAGTCCTTTAGTTTAATTTTAATTAATATTTAATTTTAATGTATGTGACATCCATACAAAGTTTTCCAAATAAGAGTACCTTTAATATTAAATAATCTAATTAAATATGTTGTGATAAATCAATAAGTTTAGTTAGGGTTATTTACCAGTACATGGAAAGAGGGCTTGTGTGTGTGTGTGTTGGGGGAACTTTGTGTAAGTGCTATGTCATTGAAGAAAGTATGTGACAGTGCAGACAGAGCAGAGGCTCCTCCATCTTATATTCTCACTGAGGCCATTCAGGTTTAACTAACTAGAACTTGATATCATTGATGGAGAATCTCATGGAAAAATTAACAAACTCTATTCTAGGAACTCACAGAATGTCCTAGCTAACTTATCTAGCTTTTGTTAAACTGCCTGTTTGTGTTGAACCCCACCCTCTTACAGCTAACTACTTAAGTTAGCTTCTTTGACAAACTGCTTGCTTTGACAAAGCCCTACACTGCAGCTGCCAAAGGAGATGCCAGCAAAAGGTTTTGGGTAGTAAAAAAAAAAATCTGTTCTCGGACATTTGAGGCCATACCTGAATGTGTTTCCAGATGACTGGAATAAAGACTCTCAGTTGGATATAAACTGTTTTTGAATAATCATCTCTGGTGGGCTCCCCATAATAAGTATATCTTCAAATTAGTGTCTCTAGATATAAGCCCCTAATATGAGTCTCAGGTATGACCAATTAGAAACCCAATTCCAACTGATCACATATATACTGTGCATGTCTCTGTGTGTATGTGTGTGTGTGTGTATGTGTGTATGTGTGTGTGTTTAGTGTGTATATATATATTATATGCATATTATAATTATATTTGTATCACAAAAAAAGAGAGGCTATGAATTTGAGTGGGAGTGAGAGGGCATATGGAAGGGAACAGGGGAGAAGAAAAACAATGTAACTATATTTAATTAAAAATAAAAAATATATTTGTATGAAAAGAAACACCAGAAAAATATTACTCTCATTAAAGTCTATTATGACTATTCAAATGAAAAGTCAGTTTTTATCTGGAGGTATAGATATGTGTTAGAGCTCCTGCCTAGCAAGAACAACATCCAAAGTTTAATTTCCAGCACCAAAATAAATAAGCAAATAAATACAGAAGTTTTCTTTTACCCTGAATAAATTTTAAGAGCAATTTAACACACATAATATGTGTATTTCCTTGCTCCCTCCTTTATGAAAGAAATATATAATGCATGGCTTATATAAACTCTCTCTCTCTCTCTCTCTCTTCTCTCTCTCTCTCTCTCCTCTGTGTGTGTGTGTGTGTGTGTGTGTGTGTGTGTGTATATTGTGTGTTGGGTTGGCTTACTGTTGTCACCCCTGAACCTAGGAGGTTACCTGGAAATGACAAATGTTTCATGACTATAACTGAGCATTTCATGTGCACTGTGTATTCACAAATCCATCTACTTGATAAAATATATTTGTGATCCTAAACTCCATACTCCAATTTGATAGTCATTTGCAGACACACACTTACAGACATGCAGAGGATAAATCTCAGCTGTCTGATGTGAACTTTCCCCATTAAGGTGACCAAATCCCTGTAGTCATCTCTCAGCTTTTATAGTATGAGCAAACTTCCCTTTCATTGTCTCTTGAGTACCTGCTTTTTGTACTTCTGTGTTTTTTCTCTTGGTGGTCTTGCTGATTTCAATGGTCTTTAAGCATAGTGCAAAGCTTGTGTTCCTCAGTGTAAGTCTGAGATATGTCTTATCAACAAATATATGCTAGATAAATTCTACTTATGAAGGCAGGGATGGTAAACTCCTGTGATCCCAGCATTCAGGAGGCTGAGTCAGGCAGATCTCTGGCCAGTCTGTTTTACAGAGTGAGTTCTAGAACAGTCAGGGTTACTTGGAAAAAATTTGTCTCAAAAAATAAAACGAAAGAGACAAAGGAACAAAACTTTTGTCAATGAATGAATTACAGTGCTATTGACATAGTTTCAATGATACATAACACAAAGACACACAAGTGTACAAACACAGACATACACATACACGTACACAGACAGACATATACACAGATACACAAAGATATCTTTAAAAGACATATGCATAAAAACAGGGTATGTGTTGACTGACAGAATGTTGTGTCCCCAGGCTTGCAGGAACCTGGCATCATATTACCACCAGGAACAATGAATGCCTCAGCATTAGCTAACTTAGTGTTTGTGGGGATTTTATAGAACAGAAAAACTACAAAAATAGGAATTATCTTTCATTTCTTAGTTCAATAAAATGTACTTCCATCTTATAATTTTTAGGTGAAGCGAATCTCTCTTGCACTTTTGAGCCTTTAAGAAGAGCAATAAAATTCTCACATAATTAACAAATGACTAAGCATCCATCACCTCATATGGATTAAACAAAAACACAGATCCCCATTTTACAGATGTGTAGGATGAGGCTGCAAAAGAACAAACAGGCAAACAAACAAAAACAACAAACCCAAGGGTCTTCCAACTTGAAGCTCACAGAGTACATGGGTAAATTCCTCTTCTACCAATGGCAAACCATGCCAACCTGGGTAGGCAGGTCTCTCAGAGACCCAAGCTCGTTATGTGAGCTGTTAATCTGAATCTCTTCAGCAGAACAGACTGAGCTCAGTGCATGCCCATTTCGTCAAGTCTTTACTCCTTTTGTCTTGTCATGTTTCACCTCATGGTTTTCTTTGTTTCATCCCATCCCTCCTCTTTCTGTTCATCAGATAACCAGACCGACTTTGTTTTGCTCAGAGAGAGAAAGAGAGGGGCAGGGGAGAGGAGCAGGGAGAGAGCACGAGGGACCGGGAGAGAATAAACCAAGAATTCAGTAGCAGTTGGGATCTTCACCACAATGATTAACCTTTTGTAGATTCAAATGTGGTCCTGATAGGATTGTGACAGGCAATCCACCATGTGCTCAGCACCAGGTACTCCCTTCTATAAAACAGGTAGCAAAAACTTACTTGCTTAGTGGAATCAGTTAAGTGAACCATTAAGTCAGCTTGGCGGTGGAAGGTACGGGATGCAGAGGTGAAGATGTAGTCAGAGAATGGGGGATCACTTTGGTCTTCCTGTGCCCCACTAGAAACCCTGAAAATGTCCCTAGTGACTCTACATAGTTGGATATTTCTCACCATTACTGAAGAGTGCTTCCTACTTCTCTGGGGTCTAGACTTTCACGCCATCATAAACTTCCCCCACATTGCTCTAGAGTCAAATTAGATGACAGCGTGGGCGTGGCTGCAGATAACGCTGATCTAAACGATCACATCCAGCAGCCTTATCTAGACAGCCCTAGCTCACACACCACAGAGTGCTTTCCTGGCTGTCACTACCAATTAAATAAAAAGCTTACAAACTCGATAACATTTAACAATTAGAACACTATTCACTGAAACTTTTTATCTCTACTTTTTATCCTAGCAATTCAGGAAAGGGATTACAATAAGACTGCTTTTAAAAATAGAAACTGTTAGAGCAGACAGATGTGGGGTCTGTAAGCAGACAGAAGAGTAAAAGTAGCTGGAGGGCACAGGCTCACATCCCCCCCCCCCCCCCGCCCCATGCCATCCTCTGCATGAATCACTTTCATTGATTAAACCATATAACCTTATACGATATCTTAATCTCTTTCTCCTACTTCGGGGGCATTCATTGCAATGTGAACCTCCTGAAAGGGCTTTTCTGTCATAATCACAAGGAAAGTACAGAACTGTCTGTTAGCTGAGCCCATTCATGGGCTCCAGTCATGGAGGGACTTAAGTTGCTCATATATGTGCTCAAAGCTCTATCCTTGGGTGACTATAAAGGCCAAGGATCAAGCCATGGGATTGAAGTTTAGCTTATTCTTTCTCCCCAGACTCTGCTCCTTATAAAGTGACAGCCACATCTCTGCCCATATCAATTGTGCTTCTTAAGGTATGCTTTCACAGCATCAGTGACCACTGCACCTGAGCACTCACAAGTCACAACAGACGCAAGTTGTGATGCCAACTCCTGACCCAGAGATTCCTTGCCAGGAACCATCCTATTGGTTATGATATCTTGGAGAAATTGTCTTCCCAGAATTCACAGGTGATAGAGAGTACTTTGAACTTTGGACTACACAGTCAGTGAAGAGTACTCAGAGGACTTGAGACACAGATTCCTTATCAGTGACTTTAGTGGCATTTCAGTGCTACAGCCACTGGCCATATTGGGTCATCCAAATCACTGAAACACATAGTTGTAGTTTTACAATATATTGGTCTGAACATTCCTAACGAACCCAGGTGGTTATTATCTTTAGCAGGAATATATTTTTGGAGGCATTCCAAAATCTTCCATTGAATTTTCTTAAAGATGGGATAAAGAAATCTAAATCTTAATTCCATTTTGATCATGGACTTGCTTTGTGACACAAATAGGCAAGTCACTTAAGCTTTTTGGACCTTAATTCTGTTGGGTACAAACAAAACACAACCAATAGTGTAATTTTTTTTCATGAATGTTTCTAGCTCTGAATTAGCAGAGGGATGAGAAAACTGGCAAGATAAGAGAGAAAGAAGGTGACAACAAACCTTTTGGTCAGGGCCATTCAACAGGCCTCTCATTTGAACAGTATCTTATAGTTTCCTGAACATTTTCATTGTACTAAATAAAACAAATACTTTTAAATTGCTAGAGTGTGTACATATTTTAGGAAATAGAAAGACCCATAGCTTATGTGGCCTGAGAAGACACAGATATGCATGTGATAAGAAACTGAGTGTCCAGTGATCCAGGAAATTAATATCGAGGATGTGACCCAGGTACTGGCCTTCATAGGATGGTTCATAATTTAGAAGTTTTGGCAGAGTATATTTCACTTTCTGTTCAAGATTTGGAGATGTGGCTCCTTTATATTTCTGTACTGGATATGCTGGTCTCAAGATGTCTGAAAACAGCTTGCTTTTTCTTCCTTGGGGGGTACTTTCTCTTTTTGTCTGTATGTCTACCCAATTCCTTATCTTTAGTTCAACAATAGAACTGGTATTTCTCTGGGGTCTAGTCGCTATGGAGAAGGGTTTCCTGTGAATGGATGTGTTTTTTTCAATTTGCCCATTTTTTTCTTTAGGTCTTTCACCTAACGAAATGTAACTTTAGAATGTCTTTTTAATAATTCGTGTCTGTATTTCTGAATTCTCCATTTCAAGACTCCTTTTCATATACATGTATCATTTCTGTCTGCCCTCAATATCTATTAGTCCATCTCTAATCATTTTTATCTCCATTGCCTTCATTCTTTACACTGATCAACCCAGGACTTTCAAGATTTTAATTAAAATTTCAGTGATGTCTGTTCTGGTTTTGGCTGCTCTAATTATTAACTTTATGGTGACATTGTTCTGCCCCCACCCCCAAGTTCCTTTAGTTCTGCATTCTCTAGTTAATCTCACACTGTTCTTTTCCTCTGCTGTCATTCAATCCCTTTTAATGCACAGAGTTCCTAAGGTCACCAAGTTGCTTTATCCATGGAATACACATGTGAAATGTTCTGGTCCTCATGTTGCTGCTGCAGTGCTATGCCTGCATCCTTGGTATTGACACAAGTCGCTATGTTTGTGTCATGTATGGGTAACTCCGACTATCATGGTCCAGTGTGCCAAATTCTTTTTAGTGCCTTTCCTATTACAGCAAGACATTTTTGGTTTCCCTTTGGAGGCAGTTTTAGAGGTAACATATTCTTCCCAGTTTTCATCACTCTGTTGGTTCATAGTCAATACAACTGTTCAACTGGAGTTCTGGATGGTTTGCTTGATAATCTATGCTCTGGGATTTCTTCTGAGATTAAAAAAAAAAAATCCTGTTATGCTCTTCTGCATTTGACCTATAGAACATTCTCCTTACATGGAGGTTTATCTGTGTTTGGGGTGAGTCCCTTGATTTTTATTAGGATTCTGATAATCAGTGAATTCAAATATTTGTTATGGTTGTGCTAAAGTTGGTTAGGATAAGTATATCCTGGTTTCCTGAGTCCAAGAACTAATAAAACCAGTTCTTTAATTCTTATTTGTGTATATCTGTATAGACATATTTTTGTGTGTGCATGTGGGGTATGTATGTGTATTATGTGTGTACATATGTTTGGATGGAGTCAGAGTTCAGCATTGGATGTCTTTTTCCAACTGTTCTCTTTATTTATTTGTGCAAAGTCTCTCACTGAGCTCAGAGCTCACCAATTTGGATAGATAGGCAGGCCAGCAAGATCCAGGCATCCTCCTGTCTCTACCTCTCCAATATTGAGATCACAAGTACATTTTGCCATGAGTACTGGGTATAAAAGTCAGATCCTTGTGCCTGAGTGGCAAGTGCTTTATAGCAGCTGACCTGTCTCCCTGCCTAGCAGTGGGGTAGTTTTGTAGGCTCAGATAGCTAGTTAGACATACATAGAAAGTATCTAAATGTGTTAGAATTGTTTCATTGCAATGGAAAAAGCCATCTTCACCTTTGCCCTGGGCTTCTTCACTTTCTAACAAATTAATTGTAAGTCTTTTTAAAAGAAGTTGCATCATTAAGATTTAAACAAAAACAAAACAAAACAAATAAATGAACAACAACCACAACGACAACAAAAACCCACACCAAAACCTCCTACATTTGCTTCATAGGGCCTGTTGAATGCATGTTGGAATGGCAATCAGTTAGGAGTTGGTGAGGAGTCATGCTTAAATAGCCTATTAATGTCTTTGGCAGTTACTTTTCTAAGTTTATGATATGAGACTATCTTATTCATTTCTGATTGCTGATGGTAATCACTTTGTTCTCATTGTTTATTTCAGTAGATGATAGGGTAGATTGATGCTATTCTTTCTTCATTCATCATACCTACATAAAAGTTCAAAAAGCATCTGAGAGGCAGAGGGAACTGGGTCAGGCATCTCCAGAGGGTCCTGAGTGAGGGGTAGTGGTAAAAGCAAGCATCAGTGGAGAGCAGTATTCTGTAACTCAGAGAAGGAATGTACTGTGGTAAGCAGAAACTAGAACCTTATGTCTGGTCAGAGGACCACTGGGACACCAAAGGAAGCATAGAGACTAAGATCTAGAGTGCTTGATCTCCTTCCACAGTTATCTCTGTGAGGGTACCTGTTTCTACATTGTCCACACGTCTCACTATTCTTGCATTTCGTAAGTGAGAGAAAACAGGGCAGGTGAATATTCAGTTCTGCTCATTTTTTTTTACTGGAGACTTCCACTTTGAAAGAAATAACTGGTCTACTCAGTTCAAATTTTGTCTACTTCTGGAGTCTGAGGACCAGGCATCTCCAAAATTCATTTCGAGTAGAATACCAACATTGTATGAAAAATTAGCACAACTCTTTATTTAATGGCACTTTACTCCCCAAGTCCAGAATGTTTCTCCTAAATTGAGAGATCTCAGAGTCACTGAACTTTTGTGTGTATTCAGAGCCTGATACATAGCAAGTACTCGTTAGATCATCCTTAATTAAACAAAAAATGGGTAGATTCATTTGACAAGTACTCCGGAAGTAGGAGAATATCTCTTGAGCTCCTGCATTCACTTCTGCCCTCTCACTGGCACTAATTTAGCACCTGTGAGTTCCTAGGAGCTTGAATCTGCCAGTAGAGTGAGGAATCATCCAGCAGGCAGGTTATTTTAAATCTTTAATAGACATATTACCTTACATTATGGCTTCATCATCTGCCCCTCAGCATGAGCACAAAAAGAACATCCATCACAATTAGTGTTACATCCCAAACACATAAAAAAGATGGAAATGTGCAGTGAAGTTGGGTGTGAGTGAGCTCAGCCTCTGGTGAGTGGCTTTTTCTTAGACTGTGGGCACATGGCTGGGTTGGGAAGATGCTCTCCTAGGGGTCAGGAAGAGGGAAGAGATAATCTTAGCATATTGTCACTTTTATGTCCCTTCAGAAAAGTAGAGCCTTTGAGTGGTGTGCTATAGCTGTACCTATGCTCTACAAAGTTCTGCTGCCTTTACTGTGGCTGGCCAGGTTGAGGACATTGGCCACATGTGGGGTCTTGAGTGTGGGGCAATAAAGAGTGGACATTTCATTTACTATACTCAACTATTATGTGGATTATTCTTTCTATCTATCTATCTATCTATCTATCTATCTATCTATCTATCTATCTATCTACTATCTATTATCATCTATCTGTATCTGTCACTATTATCATCAATTTATCTGTTCTGTCTGTCAGGCATCTATCAACAACCATCTGTCATCAATTTATCATCTATTGTCTATATCACTATAATTTTTTAAATCATACAATATTTGTATACATTTCCAATGATTTGGCACGTTACACAATATGCAAGGAACAAATCAGGGTAATTAACATCTCCCCTTCCTTAAGCATTTACCATTTATTTATATTGAGAAGTTCAGAACTTCTTTCCTTTAGTTTATGTAAAGTGCATACCAAACATTGTCAATTGTAATCATCCTATTATGCAGTAGAACTGTAGACCTTCCTTCTGTACCGTTGTATTTTCAAACCTGTTGTTAAACTCTGGATATCCTCATCTTTTCTTTATAACTTCTAGTGAACACACTCCTATGCTAGTGAAACCAGGTATGAAATCAGCTTTTGTTAGCTTAACATCAGAGTGCAAATATGCTATAGTTGTTTAGTTTTTTGTTGTTAGTTCATGATAGTTCTGTGGCTACCACATGAAGAACTCCTTTTTGACCTAGAGAAAACTGAGACTCAAAAACAGTTCTTATTTTAGTAGTTCCAATGCTGTGTAAAAAGTAAGATGTGATTCAGAAACACATCTTTCTGTTTCCAAAGGCTGCCTTCTCAGCATGTGGTCACTGGGCAAGGAGGAGGAGAAACACAGGAGTCACCAGTTGTCCTAAGTCTGCTATGCTTTTTTCCTTCTTCACCTCAATTTGCCCTTCATCAGTAGATAATCCGTCATAAGGCCATGCAAACCAATCCTTGTCTTTCTGTAGTGTTTGCATGAATTTATGTATTCATATAGGCAATTATTTATCTCTCTTTTCAGCTCTTGCTGAGTTGAGTTAATCATACACTTCAGCTCTCAGCATTACCTACATTACTCAACACAAGGTCCCTCTTTCATTTACCTTTCCCTCATTCCATGACCAATCTTCCTGACTGTCCCCTCATCTGTCCAGACACCTGATCTGATGTTCTGGGTTTCTGTAGTCTTATAGCTGCATGTGCACATGCTTTGGTCTACACAGTTGTTATTTTATTATTGATATGTGTTTGTGTAGATGTTTTTGTTTACATAGAATTGATTATTATTATTATTGGTGATAGTATTAGCAGTAGTAGTATTTTGCCTCTTACTTTCCCCCTTGGCGTTACCTTTACAATTTATCCAAATGTAATCTATGGATATCTAGGTCGCTAATCTTAACTCTTATATGCTATGAAGGCATGCATCCTCACATTTTACTTAACCTTATCCCTGGAGATTAGTTTACTTCTAGATACTAAATTTCCTTCAATTCCCAGACACTGGGAAAGGTAATATGAATTAATTGGTATTAACAATTTTGTTCTTGGGATCTATATCAATCTGTATCTTGCCATCCCCAATTCTTTGTCCCTATAATCATCTACTTGTTAAACCTTCCTGAGCTATTACAGACACTTCTCTGCTCACAGATTCCTACGTATCTCAACTCCATATTATGTTCACGTTTTCATACCCAGAGAAGCCATCTGGCTTTCCTAGGCTGTGCACCTCTCAGCAAACCCAAAACATGTTTTCTGTTCTAGTCATTGGGTATAAAAGCCATAATTCAAGAAGATAGATGATAAGCCATTGAAAGTACAGGTTTTTCTACCTGAATAGGTTTTGGTTGCTGTTTTTGTTGGTGCTTCTGCTGCTGTTGTTGTCATTGCTGTTGTTATTGTTGCTGCTGTTGTTGCTATTGTTGCTGTTCCTGTTGTTGCTGTTGTTGCTGTGTCTACTGTTGTTGTTGCTGTTTTTCCTGCTGCTGTTGGTTTTGCTGCTGTTGTTGTTTCTGTTGCCATTGTTGTTGTCTTTGTTGTTGTTGTTGCTGCTTTTCCTGCTGCTGCTGTTGTTGTTTTTGCTGTTGTTATCGCTGTTATTGTTGTTATGCTGAATTTGAATGAAGAATCATAGCTTATTTATCTCATACCAGAACCCAGGATTCTGTGTAGCACATATGCAGTGTTACCCAAAGGCTTTGCAATTAACCAATGTGTAACATGGTTTGAGGTTAGATTTTTTTTGTGTTGTTATGATAATAGTTCCTCTTGTAGGGTCTGACTTAATAGCAGATAGATGGAAGATCATTACTGTAGATGGACATGATCATGGAGCATTGATGAGAGTAGATCAAGAAACAACGAGGATGCTCTTAAGTCCTTTGCTACAATTAGGCACTGGCTTTTATTCAAAATGATATTACATATGTGTTGACCTTAGTTAATCTCAAGGGACAGGGAGGTTATCCATGCACAAGCATATTTGAACATGGAAGGCTATAGGATAATGAAGAATGAGGGAGCTGGTTCATGTCACAATTTCTTTCTGTCAGATTTGTAAAGGAAGGGCACAAGGTAGAGATTCATACTGTTTAGTTAAATGTCAACCTTAACATTTATAATATATACCTATAATTTGTAAATTATAGTTACCTAGGAAGAGGGAACCCCAATTGAGGATTACCTCCATTAGATTGGCCTATAGTAAATGTGTTATTTTCTTGAATGCTTACTAGTTAGGAAGGCCCACCCCATTGTGAGCAGTCTCATTGTTAGGCAGATGTGTCTGGGCTATATGAAAAGGTAACCTGGGAGGAAGCAAATAAGCAGGACTCCTCTATGGCAATTGCTTCAGTTTCTACCTTCAGATTCCTGCTCTGACATCCCTCAGTATCGGATTGTAACCTGGGAGTTTTAAGTTGAAACAAACTCTTTCCTCCTGAGTTATTTTTGGTCAGAATGTTTTATCACAGCTATAGGAAAACTAGGGCAAGCTTAGACATCCTCTTCTTAGCTGTCCAGCTTTCTTCTTCCCTGAGCCATCCCAATGGTGGCAGAACCAGCTGAAAGGATCATAAAGTGGTCTAGCCTTGAACATGGTAAAGCCAAGTGTGTTGAGCAGTATAGCTGCACGTGTGTAAGCAAAGGCAGCTTTGTGTCTGGGGTTGTACATTCATTCTGTGTAAGCTGGGCAAGTGCTCCACTGTGAGCTACTTTGTTAAACATCGTTTGTGTTTTACCTCTGCCTCCTTTTTTTGTTTCATGTGTTAGTTGGTCATTTCCCCAAATTTTAGGGTCCATTCATTGATATTTTTGGTCTTTATATTTCTCTGAATGGTCTCACCTTATTTGTCTTACTGATTGGAAGTTTCTTTAACTTCTAATTCTGTTTTCTATTCTTCCTATAGTAATAGATGTGTAAAAAGTTCATATTCTTCCCCTCCCCCAAGTTTTTCTAGATCTCCTCTCCCTTCCTATCCACCCAACTTTATGGTTTTTTTTTTTTAAATAGCAACAACAAAAAAAGACAAATGAAATCCAATACAACAGACTATCTCCTCCACAACCAAACAACTAAACTGTAACCAAATAAAAACACACACACAAAACTGTGGAATCCATATGAACACATGAGGCCTGTCCTGGCATGGTTTATATATCCAGTGTATCATTGTTTTGGAAAAGACTGATTTTCCTTCCCACAACAGGTGTAACAGTTCAGTTATAAACATTTATCCTAGCCTAGTGGATAGATTTTGAGTCATTCATTCATTAATCTAGCTACTCAAAAGTATAACACAATAAAGAATAATAAAATAAAATAAAAACTATCACTTCAGCATTTTATCTGGGCAGTAGACTGCTTAGCTCCAACTACATTGTCTATATGCTTGGCAGCTATGTGTGACCCTTGAGATTACACTGAAAATGAGAACTGACTCTAAAGAAAGCTTTTCCTCCTTTTTCTATATGTGTCTTCCTTTTTGTTTCTGTTGGGCTGTTGTTGAGAATTTAATTGGTTATCTCCCAGCCAAGAAGAAGTCATAAGTTGAGGTTGGATGAACAAGAAGACAGAGTCATCAGTCCTCTAGAGATGTCATTTCTATATTGTAGGCCAGCAGCCTACAGAACTGCCAGATCAATCAGGGAATGATCATGCTGGGGAGAAATTCACCTCCCTTTTGTCTCAATCTTTGTGTTTTGATGTTTGTGGAAATGGCCACACTTGATTTTATTACAAGGATACAAGCTGTCTGTAGACCCTGGAAATGCCTATGTCTGTGTGTATCTATGGAGAAGTCTCAGTTAAATCTTAGGGGGCCCAAACTATTGTTTTATAAACAGCTGTGGCTAGTGAGTGATGTCGGACCTGTGGGAATATTCCAGAAAACTTAAATAAGACTGAAGTTTACTAAAGCAATCCTTAGGTATTGTCATAGTGTCATGATTTGTTAGATGACTTATTATGTTTTATTGGCCCATTTTAATCAATATAAAGCATAAAGATAGTCATTTTGCCAGTGACTAAGTTTATAGTAATGTTATAGTATCTCCAAAAGACAAGGTGCCATCAGATACTCTTACTTGAGAAATGTTGCATTATTATAATGTTGATGGGCTGGTTAGAATTCTGAACAAAATTTCGAAGTATGAACAAAATTCCTACTTTTCCTTTAAGTATTTGAGTCCTCAGCATACCCTTTCCATACCATGAGAAAACTTTTTTGGCCCAAGAATTTGGTAAAGAGGAGAAAGGGTTGGTGTGGGGTGCTCAGTTCCTGGCTTTATACTATCACTACGTATGTCCATTTTCTATAGTGTATCCTCACTTAATTGTATGCCACCCCCTGTCTCAAATATTCCTGCAAAAGAGCTCTTACTCTTTTCCTTGCTGTTGCCATGCACTGTGGATTCAAACATTGGCAGCACCTCTAGGCACCCATTTTGGTCAGACACGCATCTCTCTTATCAAAGAACTCATTAAAGAAGGATATTGCTGGCAGATTCCCAACCTATCATAACAGACAGAAGACAGCTTGTGAGAGAGGCCTCTGGGCTAGGGTTCCCATGAAGAGGTCTGGGGGTTGCCTGTGAATGACTCAGTACTCAAAGGTGGAGTGTGAGAGCATCAGAATAAAAGAGAGAGCTTCAAAACCAGTTCCTGTGCCTTGTGAATTAGCTCTCTTCCTCTGTTCTATGGGAGACAAATGTTTGTTCCTTAAAAAAAAAAAAAGTACTATTTAGTAATGGAGCTTGTCTTTAGGAAGAGTCTCTATATACCATAGAAAGGATACCACATCATGATGGATTTTAAAATGTCCAGGTTCTTTCCAATACCAGTGAGGAAGCAGAACTTTCTATGAACCACCTGAAAAAAATCATAGCATGTAGCATTTGGAGATGGTCTATTAGGACAGCCCAGGAGCTGGCTTTCCTCAGTGATTTGGATCCTTGTGCTGTCTGAATGTCTCACTCGAGAGAACTAGTCATCTCTGTGCCTGGTTGGGATCAATTTGTGGATTTCACCAGGAGCCTGTGACACTGACCAGAACTTTCAAGACCACCCAGGAAGGAAGCATGGCTGAGGCTTTGCAAGCTGAGTGCTTCCTTTACATCATAACCAGAAGAATCAGAGGTGTGCAGGGAGGAAGCAGTGCTCAACAAGATACTTTTATTAAGACCCCAAATCGTAGTCCTTCTTCCACTCTGTTGCAAGAGAAGTGATGATCTTTGATCGCACCAATGCAGATGGCACTGGGTCTATTGGAATCTGTGGAAATGAGTGCATGGTGATGTGATCATGGGAAATCTGGCTTCTGTGGAGGAAGACTCCCTATCATGTAGCTTCATCTAGTTCTCCATCCTTACATCTGATAATGATGGTGATGGTTAGTCTTCACTGTTAACTTGAATGGACTTTTAGAAACACCTAAGGGGCATCGCCATTAAATACAACTTGAGAGAGTTTTCAGAGAAGCTTAACTGGGGAGGGAAGACATACTCTGAAGTGGAGATGGCACCATTCCACAGGCTGGAATCTGGGGTGAATAACACACAAATAAGCTTTTGTATATACCAGATGAGTCACCAATAAGTTTGAATGCTTCTGCCTGTGAATTTCCTTGTTTTTGACAAATTTCTTACGATTGCCTAGCCATGAATCTGGGGTCATTTCACCCCAGTGTTCATTGGTTCTGAGGAGTTTATGTTGAATGGCTCATCCATATTTAGAGGAGGTTCTGTCTATACTTTGGAGTTTGGTGCATTGTGCTGATACCTGCTATCTTCAGACAGTTCTGAAGAACATGCCTTAACCTCCCTGAGTTACAAATGAGCCACAGGGAAGATACTGTTTTAGCTTTTGTGTAGCCCATGCCACTGGCTGTGTCATCTTCCTTTAAGGAAAGTATGGGACTTGTGTAGCTACTTTAAAGAATCAAAGTAAAGATGGATACCTGAAGGATTGAGACACGATCATCTCAATGACATTATCAATATTTTACAGGGATATAGAGGGAAAGCCAGGAGCAAAGCCAGGTAGAAATTATATGTTGAAGTTTTTAAAGTCCCTTCGAAGAGAGTTGCCAAAGAAGGAACTTCTGAAAAGTAAGAACTGAGGCAAGACACAGAGTGACAAGCTCATCCAGACTGATAGCTCTACTGAGGGCAAACTCATCCATATATTGGCACCTCCTAGTATTCTTCTGCATTTTCTTCCCTTCCCTCCTTGTGCATGTGTGTATTGTGTGTGTGTGTGTGTAATGTGTAAGGCAGGCATGAGTGTTGCTGGCTAAATGGCCAAGGAAAACCTGTGCTTCTACTTGCAGCTTGATTCCAAAGAATATCCGTCTTTTACAAGTCTAGGATACAAACTAGGTTCACTGTGCAAGCTTAAGTGGTATTGGCAACACCTCAAATACATGTTTTGGTATTATTTTACAGACTAAATAAATATTTTCCAATTTCATTTTGGAAAGCTAAGACAGCAAGACTATTTTAGACTAGATGAAATGCAAGACCCTCTCTAAGAGTCCAGCCGTTGAGCTAGAAGTATGTTTAAATCCATGCTCTAAACAGCACGCCTTAACATGTCAATTGGGTGATTAACAAAATCTCATGCAAATGAAAATCAAAACATTGATGTAACTAACTATAGCAAAAAAATTCAAGATATGAAGTCAAACTAACATGATCAACTACTCATTGGCATATTTCAGAGTAGAATAAATCTTCATGGACTTCCCATTTCTATTTATCAATAACTTCAAGAAAATTCTGATGCCAGGGGTAAGCCATCCCATGCTCTTCTTATAATGCAACTCAAATCTTAGAGGGGTGGATGAGCGAGACTACCGCGAGTGACATTCGATGTTTGGGAAAACTCCACTTCTCTAATACTGCTAAGGAAACAATATCTTCACTTCAGCCCTCTATAGAAAGGGGATTTGGAGCAAGAGCAAGAACACAATCATTTTCCAGAATGTTTGGACAAACTGCATATGCCTCTTCCATGGTCTACTGGGAATACAATATCTTCACTTCAGCCGAAGAGTAAGCTTAATGAATTCAAAAATTAACCCAACCCGATTGAACAATCACACGAATTTCCACCCCATCCCTTTTAGGATATATTCTGACCATTAAAAAGCTATTCTTTTCCTTATTTCCCAATAATAAAGGTCATATTTGAACATGTAAGCAGCTAATAGCTCACCCTTCTGACTTTACATCAACATAGGCAGAAATGACCTCTTACAGTGATGAGGTTTTCTGTCCCCCTCTCCTTGCTGAAAACATAGTACTTTACAAATATGTCAGGCAGGGACATATTTTTAAAATCTTCACATGACTTAGAAACAAAATAAATAATAAATGACTGGGATGAGAGGGGAAGAAGCTATTCGAGGGCTCCTTCAAGTGGTTAGGAGGTGCTGACAGAGTAGTTTGGTGATGGGAGGGTAATGGTGGCAGGCAAGAGAGAAAAGAATAGCAATGACTGAGCAGAGTTGAGTTGATAGAAGAGGGAGTTAGCCTCAGGTTTGTGGAAGGGATGGAATGGCTATCACAAACCATTTCACTGATTGGTGGTAACAAGGCACCATTGGATGGAGCAGACCATTTAAGTACAATAGAGTACCTGAGGATAATAGGAGAGTGTGGTGCTCTGTATATATGAAGTTAAGGAGATGGGTGCCAATTTTAGACAGACCTGTCATATTTCTTGCTTGCTTCTGATAAGACTCTTGATAAGTCACTAGCCACCCTTGCTTTCCCATCTATAAAGTGGACATGCGTTTATATGATAGTTACATAATATTGTTTGGTGCTTAGAATAGGTTATTCACTAATGATAGGTTTATTGTCCAGAGAGATTCATTAAAATATTTTATATCTAGAATGTGTTTGTGTGTGTATGTGTGTATTTATGCATATGTATTCCATGTGTTCATGGAGGCTAGAAGGTATAGGATACTTACAGCTGGAGTTAGATGGTTGTGAGCTTGCTAATATGGGTACTGGGAACCAAACTATGGACCTCTGCAAAAGCAGCAGTTGATGAACTATCTCACCAGCCCTCCACTTGTGTGTGTGTGTGGTGTGTAATTATTTATTATAAATCCAGATAAACACTTGAATTCTAATATAAGGAGATAAAACTTGCATGGCTCTTGTGAACCAAAAAGGGAGTGAGATTAAGTTAGATGCTTAAGGGTACACATGACTCCAACACTGAAAGTCAAACTCTCCCTAGGGCCACCTGGATAAGTCAGCTCTAGAGATGAGGTGCTGGATTGATTCCTTCATTCATTCAGCAAGGAAGAGTCACTGATGCTGTGCCCTGTGGAGAGGGAGCGGGGAAAACACACACACACACACACACACACACACACACACACACACACCACACACGTTATATTGCAAAACCTCTACTTTGGAGGAAGACAAAGTGCCCAGAGAGAAGAACAGCACAGATCCACAGAACTTCACTGTGAATAAAGGCTAAGACTAACAAAAATGATGGGTGTGTCAAGCCAGTCTTAAATCCCTACAGGTAACTCATTCTTAGCAAGTAGGAGGCTGATAAGATAAAATAAAACCAGAAGATGCTTTCTGAGGGTGGGGCATCATTTTTAAACCTATTTTCAGTCAATTATTTTATAGCAGCAAGGTAAGAGCCTCAGTATTCAGTGGGAGTTGCAGAATGCAGTCCAGTCAATCTGTGTTTACACCAGAGGCCATAGACTTAGGCATGGTAATGTACAGGCCAGGTTAGGGAAGAAGCTGTTAGGTTATCTGGGGTCACGGGGAATTCCAACACCAGTCCATCTTCACTGTGAGAATTCGAGGGGCTCTATGCTCTCTGAAACCTTTGTTGAGATAGGACAGTTTACCTCTTCAACCCTCCCACCCCACCCCCACTGTGATAATTGAACATTTCAGTTCTGATAGCTTTCATTAGAATAAATCATATTCTTGCTTTCTGAAAAGATGCATATTTGCATCTTTTTAGGCTTTCCTTTGAGCCCCCAAACTGTCTTTAAGGGACACTCCCTTGAATGTGATGTCTCATACTTTGGCAGTTTCAACTGTTGATCCTGGGACCCTGTCAGTTTCTCAAATCTCTAGCTAGCTGCCTAGGGAAAAGGGGAGGTCAGATGCCCCCAATCAATTTTTAATCACAGCTGGCAGATGTTGAAGCCTGGGATTTATGGGTGCTTTTCATCCCAACTAACCTACTGCTGGCTCCGGTGACTCTCTCTGCCTTGACCCCTATGATTTATACATCCGTCATGCAGTGCGGTGAGCCAAAGGTTGAGCTTCAGAATGCCCCTCGGTTCATTCTAGTTCTCTTATGATGTAATAATAAACTCATTTGCTGAAAGGAATCTTATCCCACAGAACACCACCTACAAACATCCTCCCACACAGCTCATCAGCTTCACCTCTCTCTATAATCCAGAGCTCTCCCTCACACCTGGCTCCCCTGGATGACTGAGATTTCTTAAATGAAGCCTAAACTGATGGGTTTGGAAGGTAGTCAAGGACTAGTGAATTTCAGGGGTGTCTGCAGAAGACCTGCCTTTGCTTTCCCCACCCCTCCTTTTGAAACTCAGGCAAACAGTCCACTTCTTCCATATGTAGCTTGGATGCAACAGATCCAAATGTGTCTCAAAGAGAAACCTCAGGTTCCTGGAAAGGATTTCTACATCTATTTTAATGCATCACGATGTTCTTCTGCAATTAAAAATAACCAACCTACTGAGCACCACCCCTTCTGTGCATGTGGGTGTGGGGGTTCTTACACTTATATATGTGCTGGAGTGTTTGTGTGAAGGTTGTGTATGCTGTGCAGGCTTGTGCAGTTAAGAGCACACACTTGGCTGCCATTCCTTGGGAGCCATCCTTTCAGTTGGAGCTGTTGAGCCTGGAGCTCACTGGGCAAGTGGGGGCTGGCTGACCATTGAGCCCTATCAGTCTTTGCTTTTCCAACACTGGGATGCAAGCATCACACCCATTTTTTTTTTTTAACATGAATTCTAGGGGTTGAATTCAGTTCCTCACATTTGGTTATCAAGTCACCTCCTCAGCCCAGCAAGTGGTTAGTGATCCTTAGGAGGTCAAAGGCTTCTACCATTTGGATGATAAATTCCAAGTGGCTACTGGACCTCCTGGGTAGAGGTTCCAGTTATCTATTAAGCCTTAATTATAATGCCTGGCCTTTCACTAGTTAAATGTAAAAGGCCTTCAGTACAGGTATGACAAGAAAGAACCATGATGTCTATGGCAATCTGGAAAACTACATTCTGTATACAGAAGTTTTGTACTGCTTAGCTTTAACTATTCTGTCCCTTAAAGACATCTTCCACCATTTCACTAAAAAACTGTAGACATACACTTTTAAAATCTGAACACTCACAAATAATTGACATTCTTTTTAAAACTGAAAATACAATTCACCCAAAAGGTCTTGATTTGGCTCAAAGACCTCAGTAGTTCAAACACTCACATGCTTAATCTCAGTCCTCTCAACAGCTCTGGATGTTGAATGTATTATCTCTTCTAACAGTGTGCTGAACGGAGGAGCAGCGATGCCAAGAACCTTATCTGGAGTCACACAACTGACAAGGGGCAGAAGAAGATGCAGAAGCAGATGTGCCTGGCTCCTCCCAGTGTGTCCTCAGTCCCTTGGAATAGACTGTCATCTACCAGGTGTCCTTGCCATCACAGAATCAGACAAGTACAGTGTTTTTTCCATCCATGCATTTCTAGCATTTTTAGCTCTTTAAGAAGCTCTTTACACCCAGCAGTGGTGGCACATGCCTTTAATCCCAGCACTTGGGAGGCAGAGGCAGGCGGATTTCTGAGTTCGAGGCCAGCCTGGTCTACACAGTGAGTTTCAGGACAGCCCGCCCGGGCTATACAGAGAAACCCTGTCTCAAAAAAAGCAACAACAAAAACAGAAAAAACAAAACAAAACAAAACAACCAACCAACCAAACAAAGAAAGCTCTTTATGATTTCACTGCATCTGAGCTCCAAATACTTGAGAACTCTGAAAGCACCTGTAGCTCTTTATCTAGAGTTGGGACCCTGTAAGTTTTTTTCCCTTCTGGGTTAGCATGCTTGTTGGTGAAGTCATAGTTCACCTCACGTTTAGGCAGCCACGTTGTTGAGACTTCATAGGTATGGTTTCCCTTACACTTCTAGGAGACATAGTCTAGCTGCAGGCTGACACTCTGTTCTTCTAGTGCTCAAAATCTTCAGAGATGTTTCCTGAGCCTTGGGTGTAGAACACAAAGGACTATAGATAACCAAGGAAAGCTGTGATCAGTAGGAATAGTCTTCCCCAGGGAAGAACACACCAATTTGTTAATTAATACCAAGCAGCCATCCCTGAAAATGTGTTCATGCATGCATGCATGTGTGTGTGTGTGTGTGTGTGTGTGTGTGTAACATCATATAGACTGAACATGTTCTATCTACATATTTAATAATATCTAACATCTATCTATCTATCTATCTATTATCTATCTCTATCTATCTATCTATCATCTATGTATCTAATCCATCTATCATTTATTATCTATCAGGAAGAACAATTATAGGAAAAGAGAGCAGAAACCATGACTTAAAAGAGATTAATAAGAGACTGGAGGGAAGGAAGGGAAATCACATAACTGTAGTTTAATTTTCTTTGTCCTAAAAAGCCACAAAAAGTATTTACAGAAAAAAAAACAAACAAACCTCCCTTGATTTTTAGCCACTGTCCTTGCTATGGCTACTTCAAATATAGCTGTTTAATTCCTAAATAATGTTAATTTTCCTTCCTACTTAAAAATAGATTTTTTTTTAAAAAAAAATGATGGTATCTGTTTCCCCTGGAACTGCAGTTACAGGTGAACATGAGCTTTGTAATGTACACTTGGCACCTAACTCGTGTCCTCTACAAGAACAGCATATTCTCCTAACAGCTGAGGCACTCTTCCAGGACTTCTCTGATTTATTTTGAGCCTATGCCTCTACTTTTATGTAAAGAGAATAATTAGAAATTTCTAGAGATTCTAAGTCAATCATATACAGAGAATTAACCTAGATTTTGTTGCTTGTCAAATAGTCTGGAAGATGTAAGGGGGTTAGAGAAGCAGCTATAGATAGGCCTGGCAGCGTGCTTCGGTCCTCTACGCTTTTATTAAAACAAATTATCATTTCATTTAAATGATAAGTTCTCGTTAAAGCAATTATCATTGTAATTTTGTGGATTGGAAATTATTGACTTCTCTTTACAAATAAGAAATTTAGGCCCAGAAAGTTTCAGTAACATGATGAAAATTCTGCGATACATAGGAGCTAGAATTTGGATCAAGATTTCCTGATTCCAGATCTAATATCTATCTCCTGAACTGTACTACCTTTGGATATCTGTAAATTTGTTTGTGATAATAAATCATGAAAGAATCTTCTTTAATTCCATTATTTTATTTGACCAGAATAAGAAAAAAATAAATACAATTTGCATTAGTAATAGAAGTATAAACTTTGTCTTCAAGAAAGATACTTTTAATTTAAGCGTCACTCAAATAGCTTCAGCAAAGAGATATGAACAAATGTTTTTAGTCATTAGAAGTGGACTGAAGTTTTAAAAATTATTTTTTGAGATTATAATATAATTTCAATATTTCCCCATTCATTTCCTTCCTCCAAACACACTCACATACCCTTTCAAATTCATGCCTTTATTTAAAAAAAAATGGTTATTTTGTGCAAGTGCATGTGCAGGTGCACACAAGCGTACACATACTACACACCGACACATGTGCCACTTCTAAATACATATATCGAGCCTGCTGAGTGTGGATAATGTTACTGTTATCAAGGCTGACCAGCTGGTACCGGATAACAAATAGGTGTTGTCTTCTCTTGCTCCCAACATTCCTCTGCAGCCTACAGTGCTTAAACAGAGCTGAGGCTTCTTAGGATTCTCGTGTCTACAGAAGCCCATATATTGCTGTCATAATTTCTTTGGGTCAGGATCAGGGAGATTATGGTGGTGAGACCTCAGACACATAGCTTCCAACATTCCTAGACGACACAGTCTTCAAACAACTCCCTCTTCCTCTGACTCTTAGAATTTGTCCACCCTCCTTCCATGGTGATCACTGAGGCTTAGTTATAATTGCTGGTATTTCCGCCTGTACGCAAGTTCCTAAAATAATGACTGCAAGACTGAATTATTTATAAATAAATGCCTAGGCCCAAAGCTTTGACTTGTGTTTCCTAGTTCACAACTCAATTACTCCACTAATTCTATCCTATGAATTTACATGGTTAGTTACCTCTCCTCAAGGTTCATACAACCATCTCCATCAGTGTTCTGGGTGATTCCTTTCCAGCACATGACTCTATCCCACAATTTTCTCTCTCAGATGGGCCTCCCACCTCCTATTTCCTGCATAAGCTAATGGCCAACAGTTTTTTTTTTTCTTTTTTTAATTGACAGGTGATGCTTCCATACAGTGCACCAGAGATTCTCTCTACACTTAGGTACAGGAGTTGTCTTATAGACTTATCAGTTGGGTCTGGGCTCCACAATTGTGCTTTATTGTAATGGTCTCCTTCTTTGGTAAACAGATGTCTGTCTCCTTGATGAGGGGTGAGGACTATGCCTATTTGTTGGTATAAGGACAAGTATACAGGATGAAATTGGGGTTATGTTGTTTAGTAAAGTGCTGGTTGTAAAGTCTCCTCCAAGACCATGAATTCACTAGCCCTAGGTAGTTTAGTAGAAATGATCTTATAACTTTTAAATATAAATTACAAACCAGCCCTTCTTTGGTAGTGACTGTCATTGTTTCCATGTTGTTAGTGCGGCTGCCGGTTGTGATAGTAGTGGAGATAGTTGTGTATGTACAATCAAATGTTATATATGAAAATAAAACTGGTCTAATATGCAAACACTGTCATGTCTAGACCCACGATGGCCATCTTTTCATAACTTCCCCAAACATTTTCTCCCTTGTAGGTCACAACTTTCATGATTTCACTATCCTTCATAAAGCTCTTGACATTTCTTCATGTGTATCCTACCTCCTTGGTTTTTATTTCCAGTTTTAGTGCCTTGGTTAGTTCTAGGACCCCAATTCTTTTTCTCCTGATTATCTATGTTGGAATCATACATGTACATATACTCAAAAGTCGAGAATATGTTTAATTTGGAAGTATGAGGGTGTTTTAGTGCCATTCCCTCTGACACGTAGAGTCAACCCTTGCCAACGAGACATCTCACCTTGGACCAAGGTTGTTATAGCACATTCATAAACACCAAGGAAAAGTTGAGGACTAAAATAATGAAATGTGAGAGACTGACTTAGCTCTTGCTGAGAATTCTTTAGCACTCAGAGGATGGATGGAAACACTGGAGTCAGTCTATGTCCCATGGGAGATGGTCAGTACAGAAGCAACCTGAAATGGAAGTTACTAGGTCAATGGGAGGACCATAAACCAAGAAAGGCAACTACTGCAAGATAAAAGAGGAGAAGCAGTACTCCATAGTGGGAACCTGGATGCTAGAGAGTGACAGGGCAGAGTTAGCAAGGAATTCCCATGTAGTTCTGCCAGCTGTGGTTTCCTGGCCCAGAACTTGGGGCTCTGATTATTTAATATGGGAAGATATCATTTTTTTTATAAGCATTCACATCTCACTATGCAGTTCAAATTGCAATGTTATTCAGTGCAATCCAGTCTGCTGCATTAAGGATGAATTAAATGACTACTATATGTCTACTGCTATATTAGTTACTGTGATAATTCTAAAAAAGGATTATACAAAATATCTCCATTCTCAAGGAGACTGTGAGCATAATCTTGCGAGAGAAGTAACTACTCAGTATTCTACCAAAATCACAGGACAAAATAAGAGAACTGTATTGCAAGTCAGCTCTGGGTTTTACTTCCAGATCAGCAACTGGGCCATTTAATCTCTCTTTACCTCACTATCATCTTCTTCAGTAAAATGAAGTGTTATAATAGATTAATGGTTCTCAAGCTTACTGTATTTAATATCCCCTTTTATAACAAATAATTCGCAATGCCTCATTTACCAAAATGAAATTTGCAGATATTATTCTTATGTTCGTAATAAAAATCAGTATAATGACCTAGGTATAATGCAAAAGAGAAATAAAAGCAAGTTTTTAAAATAAATAATAAAGGATTCAGTCGGTAAATGTTCACATATAGCAGAATAGAAGATGTAATGAACAAAGGAGTTGGAGAATTGCAACTGTTTATAATGGATTCATTTGCACTTAAAGGAAGATGTCAAGCAGTCTGTCTAAGAAATGCATACCTACACAGTTATCCTAGAACTAAAATACAGGAAAAACAACTGGGAATAGGCTGGGATTATTTATATATAAAAAGCAAAATAAGGAAATAACTTTACTTGAAGGAAGAGCATGTGCTAATTCAAATTTCAGGCCTTAGAAGATGTGGAGAGACGAGGACATGGAATATTCTTACAAATGAGCTGAATCTCAGCTATAGATCTGGTACTGAATGAATGCCTGAAGTGCCATGGGCTGAATGAAGGAAGAAACATCATGGAGCACATGTGTCCGTGGGAAATTCTGAGGTCCAGCCATGTCATTAGTCCTGTTGTCTGGCCAGACACTGATGATATTCATAGACTACTACAAGATAGTGCTTTTACTGAGCTGTCTCCACCACAGGAAGACTTCAAGAACTCTGTTCCTTTTCCAGTACATGTTTCAATTACTGTAGAGCTGTAACGTAGGACAACCAAGAATACCATTAAATATTTTTAAAATACCTGTTTCATTAGGTGGTTTTTTAAAAAGATTTTATTTTATTTTTTTTACAGATATAGACAAAGAAATATGATGAGTACACTGTAGCTCTCTTCAGACACACCAGAAGAGGCATTGGATCCCATTACAGATGTTTGTGAGCCATCATATGGTTGCTGGGAATTGAACTCATGACCTCTGGAAGAGCAGTCAGTGCTCTTAACCCTGAGTCGTCTCTTCCCGCCTCATTAGGTGGCTCTTATCATAGTATAAAGTTCCATTAGTTGAAGAATAATTTAGAGCCAGATGTGAGAATTTGCCAACAAATCAATGTCAAGTGATAATAGAGATGACTAAGGAAAGAACACATCTTTATTGGAAAAAAGAGGATTTCAATCAGTCTAGAGACAACAGCATTTGACCAGAAAGAGTATGGTGTAAGGTAGATAATATAATAATGAATATTGCAGGGCGTTTCCCTGAAGTAGTCAGGTATTACATTGACAATTCCCTAATCTTCAACTCCCATAGCTTCAATGTACAGATCAGAAATGTTCATTACAGCAGATTACAAATCGAGAAGGGGATTTGTGCACAAACCTAGGGAACATTTTGCTCTGCAAAATAAGCCAAGCAAAGAAAGAACATTTTCATACAATCACTTTTATCTGAAATACCCCAAGAGCTGAATTCATAGAAGTAGAAAGCAGGAGAGTGCTTACAAGGAAGGGAAGGCAGTCAGGGAACAAGAGAGCAGGGAGTATGATCAGTGGTACCAAGTCATCCTGAGTAAGACCAAGTCCTGGTGTTCTATGGCACATCAAGGTAACTATAGTTAAAAAATGGGACACTGTGTATTTCAAAATAACTAGAAGAGATGGCTTAAAATGTTCTTCTTGTGAATACATGATAAATATGTGTAGTTATAGGCATGCTAATTAACTCCTATTCAATCATTTTACAATGTATTCTTGTATTTAAGCATCACACTGTGGCTATGACTATTATTACTATCAATTAAAAATGAAACAAACAAGGCTGAAGAGGCAGCTTAGAAGCAGAATGCTTACTTAACACATCAAGCTCTGGGTTAAATCTCCCGTCATCCTAAATGAATGGAAAAATAAATAAAGTAACAAAGGAAAGGAGGACCACAGCCACAGTCATCAATATTTCCCAATTATAGATCTCTGAAAATGCAAACTGACTTTAAAACAACAGTGTTTATAAATGACCAAGGTTTTAAATGAAAAAAGGAAGATATTTTAAAAGATTAAAAAACAATTAGTTCTTTGGGAAGTCCTTACAATGTATTGCGATCAAGTTCACCCCCTCTCAAAACTCTCCCAGATCCGTTCATTGTTCCCTAGACACCTAACTTTGTGTCCTTTTTAAACTTTTTCTTTTTCGTTCATAAAACCAAATTTGTGATGCCCATATATTCTCAGTTATGTGATCTTCCCCTGGAGCATCGTTGACTTACCAGGGGCAAAGGTCTTTCTTTCCCCTTGGCTATCAGTTGCCAATAACTTGTTGGCTCAGGGTGAGACTTAAAGTTGGGCAAAATGGAGGAACGAGATTCCAAACTCAGGATTTGGGGCTATTGACTTAACTGTTTTGTACAGTATCAGTGAGCATTTCCATCTTGCTAAAATAAAACTCTCCCTTGTGGACTGTGGACATGGAGTGACTGACACTCCATTGAACTCCTCAGAGATGATACCACGAGTGATTCCTTAAGAGCCGCTTAGAAACC